>JAOTON010001824.1:0-1200000 GCA_034440635.1 Lepas anatifera | reverse complement strand
TAGTCAGTGTAGGGAATTTGTGGTGTTTTGGAACTATGTGCACGCCATATGGGCAAGTCCTAAGCTGCATAGCCGCTACTGTGTATGTAGTCAGTTTGTCTCATTGGATGTAGCATGGAGTGGTTTTCCATGTCGGGTCGCTGAGTTCTGGAATACAACAGTATGGTATTGATCTCCATAATCGGATGAAACACATCAAAAGTATGCTTTAGGGGCATTTCTGATCATACCCGCGGTTATTGGACAGACTCGGCAGTGCTGGAAACAGCGGAAAACATAGCTGTTCCATTAGCAGGCATACAAACGCTACTGGTGTGAATCAGCGACGAGCCCAGGTGGGGTGGAAAGGGGAGGGGTGCTGTAGTGGTTAGCACGCTCGCGTTCCATGGGGCCGGCCCGGCTTCAAAGGCCAGCAGATTCCCTGAACAAGGAGCAATCTGGCTCCCGAGAAACCCTTCCAATAGGGAAAAGGTTGGCGACGCTATGTGACATTTGCAGTTGGTGCGTCGATAAGCCCCAAAAACTGTAGTCCAGCGAGGGCGAAGTGGTGCCCGCCCGTCCGCTCCTTAGGCCTGTTAATTAGCTTCCTAAGTAAGCCGTGCACCTAAGGCGAACTAAAAATGTGACAGCTGTGTAGTACAGGCGCATTCATATTGACTAAGAAGGTGGCTTTGGCAAAGCCGCTTTCTGGCGACTTAAATCGTTTTCCGCCCCTGCACCCAGCTGCAGACAACGCGAAGGGCTGGTGGATAGCCCATACAAATTCATGAAGAAACTATATTAGTCACTTTATGGCACAGGTCTGAATTGAGGCCATGACAGGTCAAAGAAGGTGGAATTTTGAGTAGAGGTTTTGGGCTCTAGCGTCTGACAGAGTTGAGTTATAATCACTTTTTAGGCACCATTCCCTTGCTCTCGTCGAGGAAAATACGAATGATGTATGGTATGCCCATAGTAGGTCAAAACACAAAATGACCTGACTTCAGGTCAGGTCAAGGTCACTTTCCATCTTGTGTGTTAAGGATTTATATCAATTGGCTTGCAATAGCAATACAAACGTAATGGTATCAAATTAAAAATATGCATAATCGTTTCCTGCAAAGTTATTGACCTAAGTCTAAAAACTGCTTAAGTAGCCCCAGATGACCTCTCAGAGGTCACAGATCAAAAATTTCAACATGAGCCTGGAGAGCGGCCCGGTATACTATGATTTGGAGAATATGAAGGTACATATTCTCAGCTTTATCTACACAGATATAGCCCAATTTCTGTTTTTCCCATGCATTTCCAATGGAGAAGTCATGATCTGTATCTGACCCTAGGTCATCGATATGACAAATCTCGGAATATATTTTGCAGCACTCGATGGGCACATTATGTGGTATAAGATTCAATTCACCCATACTTACTCATGCCACCTTAACACGCGCATTGACGGGGAGCGGGTTACCGCCCCCTCTCGGGTTTTTTTCGGAAAGAGCAGAAAAACGGCGGCGCGTAGCGCCGTCGTACTTGGTCATACCTTTTCTCTCATCATTTTTACAACTTTTGTGAAAATTTTAAGGTTAGGTCACCTCAGGTCAGGTCACCAGCACAGGTCAAGTGACCTGACCTAAAAAATTAAGATAGCATAAGTCGGAACAGGGTGGACTTACCCGGTTAAAACTCATATCACATAATGGGCCCACCGAGTTCTCTAAATATGTCCCTGTATTTTTGATATCAATGACCTAAGGTCAGGTACGAGCCATGACCTCTCCATTGGAAATACATGGGGAAATTGGTTTTAAGTGAATAACTCAGTAACGGATGAGGATAGAGCGTTTATTTTAACTGCATCAGAGCTGCCTTGTCTTTGCAGTTCTAATGTTATGCATTTTATATAATTTGACTTGACCTGACCTCAGGTCAGGTCAAATCCTTGATTTGACCTAGCAAGGTCATATTATATATTATTCGATTCGGCCTACTGCGAGGATTCATATAGTTTAAATCGTTTTGCTCTATACTTACTTGTTCGATGTAACGACCGAAAACCTTCATTTACATGTTATCCCTATTACGGCATGATTTGACCTCTAGTGACCTTGAATGTGACCTTACAAAAAAATTATACCAATATTTTCGATGGAGAAGTGGATGGGCTGACCAACGCCGTTTACTGTTTTTTGCTGCCTAGCATGGTTTTCGAGATCTTAGGGGTGGGGCGGGTACCCGCCTCCCCCCGCCATCAAAGCGAAGGTGGCTCAGACCCCCGTCAATGCGTGTGTTAAAAAGTTTTGGAGGCGAGGTGAGAATACCTGCATTGGTGACCTGACCTGAAATGACCCAACTTTAGAATTTTGGGAAAAATTGCGAAATCGATCAAAGATAAAGTGTGCCTAATACAGCGCCGCTTCGTTCCGCCGTTTTTTGTGCCGCCGGAAATACCCGCGGGGATGTTGAAACATCCCCGGGGCGAGGGTTAAGGGGCTCTCGCAAGCCCAGCGCCTAGACCAGCTCAGGGCACTCCTAAAACCCATATCCGCTCTTGGGCCCCAGATCAGCTTTAAGATCCCAGATTAGTTCAGGGCCTCAAGTCAGTTCAGGGGGCAAGATCAAGTCAGGGGCACTTTCAGCTCAGGGATTAGCTCAGCAAATCAGCTCAGGGTTCCCTCACCAGCTCGGGACCCAATCAGTTAAGGAGCCCCAGAGCTGCTCAGGGGACACCAGATCGGCCCATAGGGCACTAGATCAGCTTCGGGGACAAGGAATCAGAATAGTGGTCCCCAACCAGCCCCATGCCCAGAGCAGCTCGGGGGGTACCAGATCAAGTCAGTAGCACTAATCAGCTCAAGAGCCCTATACCAGCTCAGAGGCCCTCATCAGCCTCTGCAGGGCCCAGCTTAGCTCCGGGCTTTAAAGCTGCTCAGGAAATCACGGGTCACAACCCAGGAGGACCAGGTCAGCCTACATGGCACCATATTAGCTCAGGGGGCTGCAGACTAGCTCAGAGGAGCATCAGCTGGGCTCAGGAGGCACCATGATGACTCAAGAGGCACCAGATCAACTAGGGGCATTAGTTCAGTTCAGGGAGCAATATATCTGCTCAGGGAGCACCAGATCGATAAGGGCACCATATTAGCTCAGACGGCAAGGGATCAGCTCAGTCTTCCACGACCAGCTCGGAACCCAGATCATCTCGGGGAGGTACCAGGGCTGTTGAGGAAAATACTTAATCAACTGAGGAGGCCCAGATCAGCTTAAAGGACACCAGATTGGCTCAGGGCGCACCAAACTAGCTCAGGGGGAAACAGACTAGCTCAGAGGGCATGATATGGGCTCAGGAGGCACAATGACGCCACAGGATGCACCAGATCGACTCAGGGTGCATTAGTTTAGCTCAAGGGGAAACATAGCTGCTCAGGGGCCTAGATCGATCAGCCCGGAGGCCCGGATCAGCTCCTAGCCCCCAGACCAGAGCAGGGGCATAGATCAGCTCAGGGAACACAAGATCAGCTCAGGGTGCACCAGACCAGCTCAAGGGGGCACCAGATCATCTAAGGAGACATCAATAACCCTCTCAGGGGGCACATGATGTGCTCAAGAGGCACCATATTGATTCAGGGGTCAGAAGATCATCTCCCGGGAGGCATAAGATTAGCTCAGGTGGTCAGATCAGATCAAAGGGCACTAAGACAGCTAATGGGGCACCAGGCAAACTCGGAGGCAGCAGACTAACTCAGAGAGCACTAGGCACTAGGCTAGTGAGCACTAGAGAGTACTAGAGCACTAGGCTCAAGAGGCACAATAATTTGCTCAGGGGGCACTATATTGACTCAGGGGGCACCATATTAGCTTAGAGGGCTCGTGATCAGCTCAAGGGGCCAAGACCAGCTCAGTGAGCACCAGATGAGCTCAAGGGGCACCAGATTAGCTCCGCCGGTATAAGTATTGGCGACGATAATGAATTAGCTGGAAACGGATTACGTGCCCATACTCTTCCCGGGTGCTTTGAAAGGCGACAGAATGCCCTAGCGGGCCAAAAAGGCACTAAATTGTCAAACAATAGTTTTACCCCTCGCCCCGGTGGGGGTGCCTGAATACCCCCTCGGGCTTTTTTTGTCTTGTGGCATGAAAAACGCGTGGCACGAAGCGCCGCCGTACTTGGTACACCTCATCTTTGACTTATTCCGCAATTTTCCTCAAAATTTTAAGCTTGCGTCATATCAGGTCAGGTCACTTTTTAACCTAGCATAGTCAATATGCATATCAATCGACTTGCAATAGCAATCAGAACGCAATTATATCAAAATAAAAGCTGTATCATTATGTCATGCAAAGTTATTGACCTAAGTCTGAAAACTGCTTAAGTAGCCCCAAATGACCTATCAGAGGTCGCAGGTAAAAAATTGCAGCATGAACCTGGAAAGGGGGCCAGGATACGACAATAATTTGGTGAATATGATGAAGGTATTCTCAGGTTCAAGAGGCATTGACCTGAGGCTACGTCATTTTTGTGTTTTGATCTAGTATGGTCATATTATACATCATTCGATTCGCCGTGACGGGGGAAACGAGTGGTGCCTAAAAATGATCCTAGCTGAACTCGGTCAGACGCTAAAACCCAAAAACTCCACTCAAAATCCCACGTTCTTCGAACTACCATGACCTCAATATTGACTTGAGCCAGAAAGTGACCGACATAGTTTTTTCATGAGTTTTTATGAGCTATCCATCAGCGTTAGCGTTTTTTTCGCTATCCCGCATAGGGGCCGAGTTGGAGGGGGTGTTCAAATATCCCCCTCACCAGGGCGAAGGTGGCTCGTAGGCCCACCGGGGCGCGGATTAATCACTAAATGCAGTCTAGATGTATCTAGGTTCATCGGCGTATGATACTAAATTTCGAGCTGCTAAGCCCAAACACCGACTAGCGATCGAGCTTCTGAGTACACCGACTAGCGATCAAAGGGCACTCCGGCACCGAAAGGGGGGCACGTGCCCCCCGTGTCCCCCCCTCCCCTGGCTGTGCCTCCGCCTCTCACTATTTTTAGACTTTGTCAAACTCTGAAGAAGACTATGCTAAGACACAATCACTGCGTTTCCTCAATTTTCCATCTCGCGTTCAAAAACCTAAGCCTTATAACACCGTATCATTTAAAATTATTGTTGGGGTTTAACGACGCACCAAATGCCTGGTTCATACGGCTTCGCTAACTCTCACCCTGTTTTAAATAATTTTGGGGATCAGATCAACTTATTCAGTGGCTCCGCCGGTCCGTATCATTTAATTGCCATATGTACGCGGTCTGATTTTACGTCAGTGAAACCTCATCCCGGACATTTTTGCGTGTAAATGTATTCGTGGAAAAGTCTCTCTGATTGAAAAAGTGAGCATATAATATGAGGAAAAACCCCTGGCAATGTATGGCAGCTGCTCGGAGGAGAGGGACGGATACTGCGCAGAGAGTTGTGAGGATGGATGTGAGATTCCGCGCGCTAGGAAAGTGGCTTGAACGCGAGTACCTTTGGGTATTCCGGTTCAAATGGTTCAAGTAGGTGTACTGATGGATTTCACATGTCATGAACATGCATTTGACAGGCTCTCTTATTAGTTTGTGCGTTTTTCATGATGCGTACAGAATCCTGTCAATGTATTTGTCTTCAATCTGAGTACGTGTTTCGTTGTAAATAGCTCTGCAATGGATAGATAGTAAGGTCAGGGTCACCTGTATATATCATCATGCTGAGATGAATTCTGATGGTATAGTCACCATGAAGTTGTTGCTATATCAGCAAATACTGGTCTGATCTCGCTCCAATTTTGCGTGCAGTGTGATCTTTACATTTGCAATACAGTATTGAGGTCATCTCACCTTGAAGACATTGTACGCTCAGAAGAGAAAGATAATTGTCAAGGGTCTTGAATAGTTTCCAGTGCCTTTGGCCACGACCTAGACTTTTTGTCGTTATTTGGCTGCTGGCCCCCACCCACCTGCTGATCGAATTGTCTGCCTATGGCAGATTGTCTACGGCTTCTCCTGTGCCAGAGCGGCACAAGCAGAGCTCGCAGGCCGATTTGATTTGTAGATGTAAGCTTATTATTTGAACACACACTGGAGGGTAGGGGGTTCGGAGCCCCTCCTCACCTATTTTTCCGTGGCGGCCAGAGTACCGAGCAAAAGTGGAAAGCTACTTGCTGAAATTTGAGAACATTGATTAGCGCGTTCACTGGCGTAAGCATTCTGAAAATCAGTGCATAATTTTAAGACTTACGGGCTTTCAAAGTCAGACTTATGTGTATATTGAGGTTGGTCCAATAGCGCTGCGGCACCAGATCGCATACATTGTAGGGCAAGTAGTGACGACATAATGTCATGTAATTTGGGTGGTTTGTTAAGGTCATATCACTTGCAATTCTAGGTCAAAGCATAAATACATTCACTGGGTGTTTTCAGTTATTTGATACATAGGCGGATCCACGGGCAAAGGAGGCAAGTACCTCCCCCGATTGATCCTTGGCGCCCCTAAAGTGCTTAGGGCGCCCCCTTATAGGTCGATGGCGCCCCCCTGGAATGTCGCTTCCCACCTCTCCCCCAGGATGCGAAAATCGGCGCCCACCGGTATGATTTTGCGCCCACCTGATTTGGTTTTGCCGGTCAAAAGTGGCGCCCCCTGGTCGGGATGGCGCCCCCCTACAGAAGGTGCCCCCCTGATCGGCAGTCCTGGATCCGCCTATGGTTTGATAGTCATCCTACACAGCGTATACTGTAATGACATCATAGTTAAGGTAGCCAATGTTTATGCCAAGGTCAACGATCAGTGTTCAGAGGGTGTCATGGGTTTTCTTTACTTAACTTTTTAAGCTCAAAATTGTGTCGAAAAGTTTAAAAATCTAATGATAAGCTCCTTTATTTCATTTTTATAAAAGCACTTCCTCCTCTTGCGGACCGGGCGATGAAAATGCTACCCGGCTAACTGACATGCAATAGGTTCATGCACCTGGTCAGATCTTTGGTTCCATTAATGTATTTTTAGCGCTGGTTTTATCTCTTCTCCTCTCTTAGGATTTCTCAATTTTCTACACTTAAGCAAACTCTCGACAGAAACCTGTTCCCGTATGAACCTATATCAAAGCCGCCTTTTGTTGGGTCAGCACCATTTCCTGTGTTCCTTGTTTCACGTTTGTATCCTCTGATGTGTTGTCCCAGAAGAATAAGTTTGCATCTATTTCTGTCCGTCTTTTGCATATGTCAGCGCTTTGTCTGAAAGCGGGCGGCTCAGAGGCCGGGGCCGCCGAGAACATGCCTCATTAACGCCGGCGGCGGGTAAAGGGCCGCAGCTGGAGGCCTTTACGGCCGATTGCGGACAGAGTGCGGCCATATCTTCACCTGGAGAGCGGCCATATTAGTGGCAGCAAACGACTGGGGCTGTCGGCGCCGGGCCGATAAGGTGGTTGTAGCTATGGACGAACCCATCAGGTGTTCACGCTCGAGCGATGCAGTTGTACTGAGGCGAGAATGTAGGTGCACCTGGCATTTGCAGCCCCTAGTAGCAGCGGCTGTAAATTGCTCAGAGATGGTTCTACCCAACGCCACCTGACAGGTTATTGGCTGTTGCTTCGGTTTATGGAAAAAATTATTAGCACGCGCAGTGGGGAAGGGTCCTGAGGTGCCCCTTGGCATGTTAAAATCATGAAGATTAGGACCAAAGATAAAACAGCCAAAGACATTGTTAGTCAAAGTTTGACATCGGACATTTAATCTAGGGCCAGAGTAACGCAAAATATTTATATTTTCACGTAAATAACATGACAGGAAGGCAATTCGGCAGATAAATGGTTTACTCAGCTCAGTCAGCCGCTTGAGCCAAAACTGTTTTAAACACGCTACGTTATTTTATTTCTTATAACACCGATATTACCTTCAGGCAAAAATTACTGGTAAAAATTTCGTTATTATCTTTGTAGCTTTGTAGTATACCTAAAACAGTTTCATTTCTTTATCTCCCATAAAACCTGACAACAATGAGGCGGTGTTCAAACACCCCTCCTCTCCCCCCACACACCATGGCGAAAGTGGATCTAAGGCACACCAGGGCGGGGGCTGATATAACTCATAATTTTTATCTCAAACCCGTGTTATTGTGTAGAATTATTGTTTCTGGCCTCAACGAATTCCTCTAATCAAATCGACGTTTTCAACTTTTCCCATCCAAGACATGATGCGCCGCAGCCTCTCAGCTTCTTGGCTCCCGACAGCACAGCTGAAGTTTTGAAACAAAAAGCGCTAATGACATAATCATATATACTTCTAAGACGTTCTACACTTCTAGCCGGCGAGAGATTTGATGTTTATGTCGGACTGAGAAACAAGGCTATGCACTGATAAGGATCAACACCCTGGCAGAGGATTGAGTGATACCGTTCAGAACCAGTCTTTTTAAGGGTACCTACTGTAGGACACTCCTGACGGGTGTATTTTTTTCGTATTCGGCCTGGTTTAAACTGGGCTTAGCCGCTGTTCTTTTGGGGGAGAGGTTGCCGGTTTAAAGTACTTGCATCAAGATACATTTTTAAGTTACCAGCTTGTGTCCTCAAAATTTCCTGTATTTCCTGGTTTCTGTTATGTTTCTTACGCTTGAAAACGTTTTTCTCGCACTAATCTCAAGTCAGACTGTAGTATTCCTGTTTGCACCCCATGGCTTTGACCGATTCCCACGCTCGACAGAAGCCGGCCAACATAAATGTTACCAGGAGTGATTTGTTTCGAGGACGAGCTGGAAAATTGGGCTTTAGCTCGTATAGTTTTTATTTTCTTTTGGACTCAATTTATATGGCTGTAGGAGACCAGATCCAGCGTTGCCTTTAAACACCAGTTACTTTGTGCTTGGTGCGCTTGGCAGTCAAAGCAAGCGCGCATCCAGCACAGTGAGAAGTAGGGCTTAACACGCGCATTGACGGAGGTCTGAGCCACCTTCGCTTTGACGGGGGTGGTACCCGCCCCCAAGATCTCGAGAACGACGCTAGATAGGGAGACACGGTAAACGGCGTTGGGTAGTCCTTCCAATTTTCTATCGAAAATATTCAAACTATTTTTTCAGGTCACATTTAAGGTCACTAGGGATCAAAACATGCCATGATAGGGATAACATGTAAATGAAAGTTTTCGGTCATTACATCTGCACAAGTAAAGATGAGCAAAACAATTTGAACTATATGAATCCTCGCAGCAAGCCAAATCGAATGATACATAATATTACCTTGCTAGTTTAAATCCAGGATTTGACCTGACCTGAGGTCTGGTCAAGGTACCAATTTAGTAAAATGCATATCATTAGAACTGAAATGACAAGGCAAATCTAATCCAGTTGACATAAGCCCTCTATATCTATTCATTACTGAGTTATTTAATTAAAACTATTTTTCCCATGTATTTCCAATAGAGAGGTCATGACTCGTACCTGACCTTAGGTCATCGATATCCAAAATACCGGACCATATTTCAGAGAACTCGGTAGGCCAATTATGTGATGAGTTTCAACCGGATAAGTTCACCCTGTTCTGACGTATGCTATCTTAAGCTTTTTTAGGTCAGGTCACTTAACCCTCGCCCCACCAGGGGCCATCGATGCCCCCTAAGATTTTTTTCGGGATAGCAGAAAAACGAAGAAACGCAGCACCGTGGTTAAGAGTTCTATCTCTCACCTCATCATTTGCCCACCATCCCTGAAAATTTTTACCCCGGGTCACCCAAGGTCAGGTCACCAGGCCAGGTCAACCAAGGTCACCTCACTTCAACTTTGAAGCTCTATAAGAGCTACATTTCTTAGTCGATCAATTTGAAACTTGCTACACTTCATGACCCTTCCAGGGTCTACAACGTGTATATCCGGGATTTGTCGATTTCACTTAGGTTACGATAGGACTATTCTTGAGTTAGGTCGAGTCGAGTTAGGTCACGATAGGCTATTCTCACTAAAATATGCAATGCTTAAGCAAACTGGGCATAACTCCCATGCAATGAGAGCTATTGAGATCTGGTAAAGTGCATTGGATAGAAAAAAGGCCAGACCTGTTTCCGTTATGTAGAACGTCATAACCTCCGGCCAGTAGTTTGACCTCTAGAGGTCACCTCGGGACCTAATATGACTCTAAGGCCACGAAAGGTCAGAAAGTGACCTTGCCGTATATCAAATGAAAGCTAGTGATGAGACATACATGATGGTGTTTGATTAAACGCTCTAGGTTAACACGCGCATTGACGGGGCGGGTACCCGCCCCCTCGGGTTTTCGGAGATAGGAAAAAACGGCGGCGCTACGCGCCGCCGTACTTGGTATACCTTTTCCCTCATCATTTTTACAACTTCTGTGAAAATTTTAAGGTTAGGTCATCTCAGGTCAGGTCACCAGTACAGGTCAAGTGACCTGACCTCAAAAAAGTTTAAGCTAGCATATGTCGGAGCAGGGTGAACTTATCCAATTGAAACTCATATCACATAATGGCCCCACCGAGTTCTCTAAAATATGTTCCGGTATTTTTGATATCGATGACCTAAGGTCAGGTACGAGGCATGACCTCTCCATAGAAATACATGGGAAAAATGGTTTTTACGGAATAACTCAGTAACGGATGGTGATAGAGCATTTATTTTAGCTGCATGAGACTCGCCTGGGCTTTGCAGTTCTAATGATATGCATTTTATATAACTTGACCCTGACCTGACCTCAGGTCAGGTCAAATCCTTGATTTGACCTAGCAAGGTCAAATTATATATCATTCGATTCGGCTTGCTAAGAGGATTCATATGGTTCAAGTCGTTTTGCTCTATCTGTACTTGTTCAGATGTAATGACCGAAAAACTGAATTTACATGTTATCCCTATGACGGGCATGTTTTGACCTCTCGTGACCTAAAATGTGACCTGACAAAAAAATGGTTCAAATGTTTTCGATGGAGAAGTGGATGGGCAGCCCAACACCGTTTACCGTTTTTCGCTACCTACCGTGGTTCTCGAGATCTTAGGGGCGGGTACCCGCCCCCCGTCAATGCGAAGGTGGCTCAGACCCCCGTCAATGCGCGTGTTAATTAGGTCAAAAGTTATTGCCAAAATACTGTTTTTGACCCCTCTTGACTTTGGATGACTTTGAAAAGGTCAAAAGGCGAATATGGCCCGGGGATCCGTGAAAGGGTGTCCAAGAACGCTTTTCTGAGCATGCTGAGCATTTGCATTCATTTTTGTGACTTTTAGATCATAAGACAGTTTTTCCCATGCTTTTTCAAGGGAGAAGTCACCTCGTGACCTGACCTCAGGTCACGAAATCGAAAAAATCCCGGATATACATCGTGTAGACCCTGGAGGGTTCATGAAGTGTAGGAGGTTTCAAATTGATCGACTAAGAAGTGTAGCTCTTATAGAGCCCAGAAGTTGAAGTGAGGTCACCTTGGTTGACCTCGCCTGGTGACCTGACCTTGGGGACCCGGAGTAATAAATGTCAGGGATGATGGGAAAATGATAAGGTGAGAGATAGAGCCCTCAAGCGCGATGCTGCGCCTCATCGTTTTTCTGCTATCCGGAAAAAGCCTTAGGGGGCCACCAATGCCTCCCGGTGGGGCGAGGGTTAAGGCAGCGCTCCGCACGACCGTTTTTTCTTGTCGCTGGAAAAACACGAGGGGGTGTTCAAACACCACCCACCGGGGCGATGGTTAAAAATGATTGATATTTCGGGATGATCAGACAAAAATATGTCACTATTATATTCTGCAAAGCATGAAAACATCCAAACAAAACAACACATGCGGACATGTTTGGCAGCATCAGCTTGAATAACAGTATGTATCCATTACCGCGGGGCTAAGGGTGCTGAAAAGCTGGTTTGGATCAACTTTAAGGTTTTTTCGGGATGCAGTTCTTGGTAGGTATATAAGAAAGTTATTAATAGGATATTTCGAATCTATTTGACGATTCTTTATCAGCGAATATTATGATACTGTGATACTGTGATTCTGTCGTTTTAGCTCGTTTGGATATTGTTTTGGGACAGGCTTTCTATACAACGTTAGGATTCACTTTGGATACTTTTGTACTACATTATGCTACTGGAGATAATAGTAAGTTATCGTGGTAGAATCATTACAATACAATTAAGCTGCGTTTTAGGCGTCGGAAGTCTGCAGCACACGCTATCAGAAAGATTGGGTCAAACGAGAAGAGAAGGAAACATTACGGAGCTCGTGCTCGGCTTTTCTGACTTCTTGGCAAAATAATGGTCTCATGTATTTAAGCACCAATGCTTCATGTGCAAAAAGATCAGGAGGTAGTTATGAGACCGCATTCACTCCGCAAAATATTTTTAAACATTCTAAATTATGCTCAGCTCTATAAAGCGCTATGGCCATCATGCAAATTTGTTCTCATAAACCCGCGTCCTGGTGGGCCTCCAAGCCACTTTCGCCCTGGTGGAGGGTGTTTGAACACCCCCTCGAACTCGGTCCCTATGCGGGATAGCAAAAAAAAACGCGAACGCTTGTGGATAGCTCATACAAATTCATGAAGAAACTACATTAGTCTCTTTTTGGCTCGGGTCAATATCGAGGTCATGCCAGGTCAAAGTAGGTGGCATTTTGAGTGAATTTTTTGGGCTCTAGCTTCTGACAGATTTGAGTGAGAATCTTTTTTAGGCACCATTCACTTCTTCTCCTCACAGCAAATCGAATGATGTATAATATGACCATTCTAGGTCACAACATGAAAATGGCCTGACCTAAGGTCAGGTCAAGGTCACCATCTAACCTAGCCTAGTCAATTGGCATATCAATCGACTCACAGTAACAAACGTAATGGTATCAAAATACAAGCTGCATCATCATTTTCTGCGAAGTTATTAACCAAGTCTGCCGAGGCCTCCTTGGCTGTAAGGGGGGCCCTGGTAGCCCCCCTAAGACCTCGGAAACTAAGAGGCATAGAAAAACGAAATTTGAGAGGTGGGTGGAGGTTATGGTGATCTACATCATGACCAATTGTTATTGACCTAGGTCAATATCTTAAGGTCAAACGAGGTCATAAAGGTCAAAACATGGCCATGCTGGTGACCGACCGGTAAATGCCGTGATTATGCGGGAAAATGGCGGGTATAAGCTAAAGGTGGACCAGGGTCATATAGAGAAGGTCTCAAAGAGCCTTCCCTTCAATTTTGGGGTCAAGATCATTCAAGGTCATTGACCTGTAAGGTCACAATACAGTATACTACTTATAATGTACACTTTGACTAACTCTATAGCCACTGTTTGGCGGGAAATGAGGATTGACCTTTGCAAATGACCTTTGACCTTGCCCTTTGACCTTGACCTTGGTATTGGGGACCTTATCGATGACGTCATAGCATAATGTACGTAAGACCGGGTAACGTCATTTGACCGGAAGCACTGTGGTCAGTGACCTTGAAAGGGCAGATATGACCTTGACCTTTGACCTTGACCTTCATGTGAGGTGACCTTGACATATAATCCCTGTTATATGGTGCTATGACTCCACCACTCGGTCTCCAATGCAAGCTAACTGGTCCGACCGCGCGATTACGACGATCTCAAAATACAGGTCTGACTTTAAAAGCCTATAAGTCAAAAAATGTTCGCCCGATTTTCAAAAACTCTTTACCAATTGACGCGCTATTAAATTCTGTTTAATGTAGAAAAGTATCGTGTTTCGGCTACGAGCGGTTCTCCGGCCACATCGGAAAAACAGGTGGGGGGCCTCCGAGCCCTTACCACCTCCAGTGCGCGTGTTAAAGACGGTTAAAAAAACGACACGCCAAATGTTAAAGCTAGAGTTAGGGGTAATAAAAAAATGAAATCGAAAAACGCCGAATATAACAAACTACTGCAACTATGCTAAATCTATGATATCTATGCAACTATGCTAAATCATGTTTTGTACCCAGAATGTTGTATTGTACAGAAAAAAAGCAAAATGAAATGCCAAGTCATAATTAGTGTTGACGCGGAATGGCTTTGACGGAGATTCTCACGCTCGAAAGAAGCCGGCCAACACGCACGTTACCAGAGCTGGCTGTTTGGGGGCAGGCTGGAAGATTGGGCCACAGTGCGAATAGGTGTTGCTTTCTTCTGGACTCCTTTTCCATTTTTATAGAGCATTATATCCAGTGTGGCCTTTAACCCCTATCTGCCGGGTCGCTGGACGCGCGCCTAGCGCGCTTGGCAGAGAAAGCAAACACGCACCCAGCACCGCATGAGATTTAAGGAAAGCTCTCCATTTGCTGCTCTAAAACGATGGAAGCTGAGTCCATCAACCCCAAAAAGTCGACCTTCACCTTGTGTGTGTTGACCAGCACTGGGTTTGGCAATATTTCTTGCTCGTATAAACGCGGCTATAGTGTTTGTGTTACCATTGTGAAAAGTAAAACGCACACATGATATATGTGTATTCACCAGACAATGGTGTCTCAGTTATAATCCTATATACTTTGGTTCGGAAATTATCATTAAAAGCAAACACTCCATAATACCGGCTAAGTACAGTCTTCACCCCAGGTTCACCTCAATGTAGACCTAACCCAAATATCCCAGACTTCGTATCTACTTACATTTTTAAGAGCATTCGAATGCATTCGAACGCAATGTTCTTTCTCACCTCTTAGATGGAACAGATGGCATCAAAAGCAGCTTTGAATGATATTGCAATATGTATGTAATATGCAACCTTTTCTAGAGAATCATTACAATATGTGACACGATGCGATGCGATGCAATTAAATTTATAAAGATTGTCATACAATATGCGTCTTTTCTTTTAAGATTGGTCATGGTCTGTGATCTGCAAAGTCCTACAGCTAATTTTACTTTTTTTTTGCTTGAGTGGCCTCAATATAAAGCTGATGAAAAATTGAATAAGGCAACGTCGACTGTATTTCGGACAGAAAGGCAATTCTTTCTTTATTTTACCTGTATCTTTCTAGCTGGCCTGGTTTTCGAGTTTGAGGTTGACTTTTTTACCGTCGACCATGGTGAAGATGACGCATATCTGCCTCCCAGGTAAAGGACAATAGTTATTGAATACATGTCGGCATAGTTTATACCTGCTTCACTCCCTCTGCATCTTCTGTCTGGCGAATTTAAGTGCATTAGTCAACACAAGCCTTCAAATAATGGACAAAGATTGAAATGAATTACGGTATTGCCACTGAACGGTGATTGTGTTGACCTCATACCATTTTTATGGAGCGTCAGAGAAGTATTTTACGGTGAAGAGGCGATTACTTAAGGGGTTTCACTCCCAGACGAGTGTGATGCGACGGCTGTCGTTCTGGAGCGCGTACCGCGAGATCCAATGGAAGTCTGTACTTTTTAGAAGAATCCCGGAGCGGTTTTATTGCGCTACGGGTTTTAGATGATGGCTCGGAGCGTTTCTTTTTACCTCTTTTCTTAGCTCTGTTGTAAGTAAGCACAGCTCGGAAGATGTATCTCGCAGACTGTTTACTCGTGGGATATTCGCTGATGGAAGCGCGAAAATGATGGAAGGGAGGGCTTAGCCTTGGCTCTAAGCCCCAGAAGTCATACGTGGTAGAATAAAGGGGGGCAGAGGGCTTCCCTTCTCCCATTTTTCATAAAAACATTCAGATTTCGGTCAAAATTGTTGAAATCGGAAAATATTCTAACTAACCAGTATGTAAGGCAGCCATGAGCCCCCATCCGATGATTTATGGGTTCTGGAGGGAAGTTTCTTTGTGATAGCTGGTTGAATATGTACTAGGCCCCTCACTTGTTTGCTGGGGGACGAGTGACTTAGGGGGTAGCATCAGAGTCTCCTAAGTCACCGGCCTCGAGTTCAAGTCCGTGCGGAGCCTCTGGAAATGTCGATCTGATCCCCCAAATCCCTCCCAACATGGTGAGAGTTGGCGACGTCGTATAACCTTAACAGTGGTGGGTCGTTAAACCCCAACAATAATTATAATTTCACATATTTCCTGGTGGGGACCTTTACGCCAGCTTTGGTATGATTACACTATAGATACTTTGGGTGATGGGCTTCGTACAGACTGGTAGCAGCTGCAGGGATGTTGTATGATGTGTATCACTGGAATTGTACTGCTGCTGGCATAGGTGGATCCAGGGAGCAAAAGGAGGCACTTTCCCTCCTTTGGTCGACTCTCGGCGCCCTCTGAAATAGTCACGACGCCCCCCTCCCTCTGTAAGGTCGATGGCGTGCCCCAGAAATATCGCTTTCCATCCCCCTCCCCCTGGATGCGAGTATCGGCGCCCTCACAATAAGATTTGGTGCCCACCTAATAGGGTTTTCCGTCCAAAAGTGGCAACCCCTCATTCGAGTGACCCCCCCCTCATCTGTAATTCTGAACCTGCCTATGGCTGCTGGTGTGATATTGATATGCTATAGCTGTATGATGGAATTGCACTGTGGCTGGTGTGAGATTGGCATGATTTAGTTGTGTTATGGAATTTCACTGTTGCTGGTTTGGTTCCAGGGTTGGCAATTCAGCAGTTTTGGCCTTGTGTAGAAGAACTGCATGTACAGGGTTTTACCCCGAACATCTTTATAGTGTCATCAATACTAAATTCTCAAGGTGGGGCTGAGAGTGCAATATGACAAGAGTTAGGGATGCCGTAGAATCCTAACCTCTTGTAAGGCTCGGCACGAATAGCTGTGTCGGGTTCAGAACGATTGGCTGGGGTGATTTGTGGTTTCGCTTATAACGACACGAACCACACGGCCGATTGGGCCTGATTGAAATTGTATTAGATTACTTAATTGGAAATTGATTACAATGAAATCAGCGTGCTCCGGGGATCGGCTTAATCGCCCCTAGAAGACCACTCTTTACAGAATCGCTTACAACGGCTCACGGATGTGTGCCGTGTGATGTAAAGTAATGATTTGTGAAATCGATTTCCGTGCCTGGACATAAACACAGCGTTTGTTATTAACTTGCACGAAGCGCCAGAAGTGTTTACCTAATTAGCTTAGATACTCTGCTTCCATCTTAGCTTAACCAAGTTGAGTTAATCTATTCTGTCCCTGTCTCTGCCTAATTTCAAAGAGATGGTGTATGGTTGAATTTGAATGTTAGGGCCGCTAGAGATGTGGCAAAAAAGTGTGTGTTGTGTTTCGATGATGTCATTCCAGTGAATGAACTTTAATTTTGAATCGAACTTTCCCTTTACAGAAAGATATTTTCCGTCCAAATATGACATACAAGTATGTAGAGGGATATCGGATAGCTGCACCGAGGAGCGTGATTTTTCGCAGAAAAGTTATTAATTGACCACTCTCCTCGAATCCTGGATGCATATTATAGCAAAAACACAGTGATTGTATATTCGGGGACAGCCCTTCCTCAGAATCTTCATGAAGTCAATTGATCAGATAAATTTCTTGCCATGGTGTGAGCCGAGACCTCGAATTCTATTTTTCTACACGATTTCTGTATTCGTGTTTCCGTGATCACAGCTTAGTTACATAGACCAAAATCATTGTTTTATACTCTGACTTCAAGTGACCCGCTTTTGTCATGATGTATGCAGTATGCAGATGCTTAAAAACGGCGGCGCGTAGCGCCACCGTACTTGACATGTCCTTTCCTAGATTATTTTTACAACTTTTTAATTTTAAGGTTAGGTCATGTCAGTTCAGGTCAGCAGTACAGGTCAAGAGACCTGACCTCAAAGTTTAAGATATCATAAGTCAGAACAGGGTGAACTTATCTGATTGAAACTCCTATCACATAATGAGCCCACTGAGTTCTCTAAAATATATTCCGGTATTTTTGGTGTCGATGACCTAAGGTCAGGTACCTCTCCATTGGAAATACATGGGAAAAATGTTTTTACCTGAATAACTTAGTAATGGATGGCGATGGAGAGTTTATTTTAACTGCATTATATTTGCCTTGTCATTGCAGTTCTAATGATATGCATTTTGCCTAATTTGACCTTGACATGACCTCAGGTCAAGTCAAATCCTTGATTTGACCTAGCAAGATCATATTATATATCATTTGGTTTGGCTTGCTGCGAGGATTCATACAGTTCAAATTGTTTTGCTCTATATTTACTTGTTCAGATGAAATTACCGAAAGCCTTCATTTACGTGTTATCCCTATGATGACATGTTTTGACTTCTCGTGACATTAAATGTGACCTGACAAAAAATGGTCCAAATATTTTCGATAGAGAAGTGAATGGGCTATCCAACGCCGTTTATCATGTTTCCCTATTTAGTGTGGTTCTCGAGATCTTAGGGGGCGGGGTATCTGCCCACCCCCTGTCAAAGAGAAAGTGGCTCAGACCCCCGTCAATGCGCGTGTTAAAGGGTTGAGCTTAGCTGGCCTGTCTCAGCTGACAAGTCAGTTTTTTTAACTTGAGCCTCGATGGTTCTCCCTGGACTCATGGCGCTGGAAGTTTGAAGTTGAGGTGAGAGACATACACTAAAATACAACCCTCACAAAATTTTCGCTTACTTTCTCTAGGGGTAGGTCACGGATCTGAATTGACCTTGGACCATATATTAGAAAAATCCCGAATAGCAGAGCCATATCCCTACTCCCCAGTCACCTTCATTGCAAGCAATAGAGTTTAGATCATTGTGTTGAAATTTGTAGACCCAGTGCAAGATTGGGATTTTTTTCGAGATGAAGTCACTTATCCTAACCTTGTAAACTGACCTGGTACGGTTTTGGCTTGGAATTCGGAGGTAGTATGCGAACCTGTACCAAGTATTGCTGCGCTGCTCGTCAGCTTTTTCAGCTGCCGTGGAAAAAACGTAACTGGGCTCAAGAAGATATCCAACCAGGGCGAAGTTGAATATATTTTACCGCTTAAAATAGCTTGCACGTATCTATGGTTGACCTTGGTGTGGCGTGCGTGACACGGAACCAGCCTAAGTGCAGCCCACTAAGTGTTGTCTTGACGTGGATTAGATTAATGGATCTTTTTCTTCTGACACTGACAGATAACAGTGACAACCATTGGATACGGTGACACGGTGCCGAAGACCTGGCTGGGAAAAATGGTGGCGTCCTGTTTCTCAGTCTTCGCCATCAGCTTTTTCGCTCTGCCTGCTGTAAGTACCTTGTTGAATTATTCGACGGATACCAAGCGAAGCATCACCCTCATTGGTCGGTCTCATTTTGTTTGATGTCTTTCTGCTTTTAGGAGAGACAGCGCTCATTCAACTCTCTGTCTAATGCTGGCCAACTTCTAAGTAAAAGCTGTGAAGTACTGTGACTGTGTGAAATGCACCCAGTCACCATTGCTTCACATCTACCATGCAGGGCATCCTCGGCTCGGGTTTCGCCCTGAAAGTTCAACAAAAGCAGCGGCAGAAGCACTTCAACCGCCAGATTCCGGCGGCCGCCCAGCTCATCCAGTGTCTGTGGCGATGCTACGCCGCCGAGCACGAGTTCTTCGCCACATGGAGAATCCATCTGAAGGAGAGCCCCATTGGCGCCGTCTCCACCTTCGGCAGGGTCAATGCACTGGTCAGTTTTAGAGCTTTTAGGCTGCTTGAGAAGTGTGATATTGTGTCGTTTTCCTATTGCCATATTTTGCTGTTTTGCGTTTCTGTAAGCCTGTGCGCATATATTTGGAGAGGTACTCACTACTCATATGAGCTAGAATCTTTAAATGGGCTTTCTGAATTAAACGTTAATTCAGAAAGCAAAAAATGAGTCATTCTTTTGAATTGAAGTTTGTACCACATAATAAGCCCACCGATCACAAAATATATTTCGGTATTTTTCATATCGATAACCTATGGTCAGGTTCAAATAATGACCTCTCCGTTGGAAATTCACGGGGAAAACGGAAATTAGCCGAAAAATTTTTCTTTTTCTGAAGATACCGCTTTGAATACCTTTGTATTTTCTAACTCATGGTATCCTGTGCCCATTTATAGCTTCATGTTGCAAGTTGGAACTGTGACCTCGGAGAGGTCATCTGGAGCTACTTAAGCAGGTTTTAAAACTTGGATCAATAACTTTGCAGGAAATGATGATTAAGCTTTTATTTTGATACCATTAGGTTAGGATTGTTGTTGCGAAACGATTGATATGCGTATTGGCTATGTTAGGTTAGATAGTAACCTTGAGCTGACCTTAGGTCAGCTAATTTTTATGTTTTGACCTAGTATATTCCTATAACACATCATTTGATTAACTGTAACGAGAGAAAGCGAATGGTGCCTAAAATTATTTCTACCTCAACTCTGTCAGACGCTAGAGCCCAGAAACTCTTCTCTAACATGCCGCCTTATTTGACCTGTCATGACCTTATTATTGACCTGAGCCACAAAGTGGCTGGTATAGTTTCTTGATATATTTGTATGAGCTATTCACCAGCATTCGCGTTGTTTCGCTATCCCGTATAAGAGCCGAGTTCGAGGGGGTGTTTGATCCGCCCACCAGGGCGAAGATCGGCCCGTAGGCTCACCGGGGCGGGTGTTAAGACAGGCCTGATAATGTTTCCTTTGTAGATGCTTACAATTTACTGCTGTTATACTTGAATGCCTTTTCACAGAGGTGCAGAAAGTATGCTGGCTTCACAAACTCAATGCGACGTATGCCTCCTCTGTCACACAGAGCTGGAAATAATAATTGTATACTTGAATACTATTTCCAATATGCTGAATGTCCTCTACCTGTCCCTTACTTTTGCAGCAGACAAGGTTCTAGCACCAAATCATTACACCATGAAAGTAGTAAGTTTCATTTATAGATCATGTTTTTGTTTTTGGAAGGAAAATTTCCAATTATGGGTCATTTTTTCCAGTATTGGGGTCATAACTATTATTGGCAACTCTGACTGCAGTTTCCCCCAATGACATGCATTTCCTTTTTGAAGAAGTTTCCATTTTGAAAGGAGTGTTTCCAATTATGGTACTTTACCACATAATTACATGTAGCAATTATCATGAAAATAGTCATTATTGGGAATATACCTATTAATGGGAGCATACATGTACACACAATTGGGAACCCTAACCGCAGCTTCCCCCCACTAAACTTCTATCTCACATATCAACAAAAGGAAAAAATGTCAATGTCAACATAGTATTTGAATCTACCTAAAATGTGTTGGTAAAGGGACCTTAGGTAGCATATTTATAAACACATCAAATGCTTAAAATTTGCATCCCACTCACGATCATTACCTGCCTGGTCATTCCTTTTGCAGTAAAAACTCGAGGCAACTAGCCTGCATAGATGTAAAATTATGTCTATTGCCCTAATAGGTACAGAGGTATTGGAATTCACATACCAAAGAAAGATCCAGTGTAGTCAACATCCTGCTTGAACCCATGCAGTTCAGGTCCCGTGCGTGCTTACCACCACTGGTAGTAAGCAACACCCCCCCAACCAGCGTTTTCGAAGTCTATTTGTTTCTGAGATTTGCTGTGATTTTCTGAGATAAGAAGGGGTCTACTCGGCCCCCTCCAGTGCACGTTAGTTCCAGGCCCCTCTCCAGTGTGGGTGTTAACACTTTGTGGAGTACTGCATTAGCACACATTTGCTATCTGAACAATATTGATATGATAATTTGATCATGAAAACTCACCTGAATCACTGTTGTTGCCAGCCTGTTGCTGGCGCCAACTCTCCCAACTTCCTCCAGCTCCAAATCTATCTAACCAATCTAGGGCACAAATAAACTAAGGCAAAAGCAGACTAAGGAATGAAAAACCAAGCTGATATGGGAAAGTGCATCAGTCTTACAATAGCCTACATTCATCTTAGATTAGCCATGGGCAGCAATATTTGTTCTAGCTAGTTTTAGCGTGCACTTATCTTAAATATACCCAATGAATATGCCCTCAAAATAAGTGGCTTCCTGCCTGTTTAAATTTTGGCAGGCTCTGCATCACATAAACATTTCTAACTTGTCTTGTCGCTGTTGCGCAATTTAAGTAGAATTGCTGCCCAGCTATGTTTATTTTCTCACTCACTTAGTACTTTTATTAGTAGCTTTTAGGCGTACTTAATACTAAATTCGAAGAAATAGGGCCAATAAATCGAAGACACTCAAACCGTAAATATGATTTAACCTGAAAAAATGGACAGAGAAGTACTTAATAAAGTATCTGCGTTATCGTTAATGCATTAAATATGCCCACAATCGTGTATTTCTCGAAAAAATTTACTGTCACATTTCCGGTATCTAGGCGACAACTTTCTGCAAACTACTAACAATCAGCCCCATTGGGCTGCATGTTAAAATCTGGCAACTGTGACAGCGGTTTGCGGGTTTTCTGCAGCGGGGTCCCTCATTTTAGTAGAAACTGAACACAGTACTAATATTGTATTACTGATGGTACGCTGTGCAATTGAAGAACAGAGCTGCTAAGTTAAAATATTCCCTACACGCTTCATTCTCTATTTCGAAAATATGGGTTTTGATCTTGAGCCAAACAGTCAGGATCGCTATTTTGTCACAATTATGCACCTCAATTTTCGTAAATGTGTCACAAACCCGGTAGCCGAGTTGGCAAGTTTCTGCACCTCTGCCTTTTCATATAGAAGACAGTAAAAATTTCGGCGGGTTGGTTCAGAAAGGAGCGCCTGCCAAAGCCCGGCTGTTGGCTGGCTTCGTAGGCCGCTTTGACACCTGGTTATTTCGCGTTCGACTGTGAGCAAAGGCACCAATGTCGGTATCAGTAATTATAAAGTACGAGAAACATCAAACATTATGTTGAAAAGACAACGGCAGCTGAAAAAAATAACAAAGCTCCAGATAATCGACTAGGCCTCCAACTTTTGTCAAATATTTCTGATATGTACCAAGTTGTGCATGTATCCCACTCTAGTGATGGTCTCTCCAATGGAGATAAAGGGCAGTAGATAGAGGCATGCCGGTACTTGATATCCTTGAAGCCGCTGATGATGCAGGCGACACCATTGGTCACGTTGTTGGACTAGTAGAGAAACACTGAACGTGATGGTCAAGTCAATTCGTGATCAAGCAGATGTAGGGAATGTTGTTAAACTGCTACTTTGTCAGACCCCTGCCTGGGATTACCTGTGTGAAGATGAACATGACGAACTCTTCGGCCTTGTTCTACGACTTCTGGTCGTAGTCCGGTGTGGCCAGCCTCGTGGCACAGTCCATCCACTGCTGAGTGATGGATTCGCGCTGTGTATGCTGGTCAGAGACGGAGACTGCAAAGTCAGCAAAAGAATTATTCCAGTCTATTGGTGGTGTTCACTTCGCCCAGAGGCCCTGGAGCTTCTGGTTCAAGTTCAGGGCGGAATGCACCGGGCACAGCAGGTACTCCGACAGGTTCTCGCTCTTCAGGTGACCCAACACCAGCAGCTTGTGGGAGATTGCTTCTGTCACAAAGCCAATCTTGGACTAAAGGACATCAACCACTCAGGATGTTAAGGATGATGATCTTCAGGGATTCGAGGTCGTCTCTGATCTCCCCTAGGAAACAAATAAGTCGAGAAGACGTCGCACCTACTTCCCCTATATAGTGACACCTGAACAGAGTGCGGTATAGCGCCCTGGGCCTTTGATCTACCATCGTGATAAACTACCGCGGACAATTCCGAACCCTTCGTCATCTACTCTACGATCATCAAGAGGGCAAATGCTTCTAGACTCTTCTTTCTGGGGCATCATCGACGTACCGCACCAACTACCAAGGTTTTATGGTGTAGCCAACTCGTTCCCTGTTAAAAAGGTTGCTCGGGAGCTATATTGTTCCTTGTTCAAGGAATCTTCTGGGCCTTGAACCCGGGTCGGCCGCATGGAAAGCGACCTTGCCAACCATTCCATCGCTGCGTCCCTCACAGAGCTTTGTCTACCTAACTGTTCCTATTCTGGTCACTCATCGAACCAATCGAGAGGGCAAGGAATGCTAGTTTGTGTTAGTGTGGGATCTGTGCTGTTGATGGAATTATAACTTTGAATTTTTCTATCAGAGTGGCCTATTTTGACTGTTTTTCGAGGGGAGGGGGGCTTAAAACCGCACCCGTTTGTATACGACTTTTGACAGGTGGCAGTACCTCCATAGTGAAACACTTCTGTTCCACTTCCACGGTTTCAAAAAAATTTTTTAAATTCAGTAAAACAAAACAATCACCCACAAAACGCCATTTAATATAAATGGACATTACAAACATTCATTTACATAAAATATTTCCCCGCTTAAATGTATCAAAAATGACAAAAACAAATAAAATGCTATATTAAAAACGGAACTCACACCCTAAAAGCTTTCCACAAAAAGCACACACACACAAAGGCACAAGTTCAAATATGCAGAATATATTCTTGGCCAAACCCATAGGTCATGGCACCTCCATAAATACAAACGCACACAGCCAAAACCCAGCGAACCCAAACAAGCACGGACAATGGGTGCTGCACCCGACCCCAACTAGAGGAGTTTTAGAATTAATTCAGGCATGGTGGACGATACCGCAGGACAATGTTGCGTGTCAGGCGGATCTGTCACAACGCCGTATTCTACCAACATTTCAAAACCAAAAGAACAGTATTTTCAGCTCATTTTAAGACAATTTAACTACAAACATACAAAATAGTCATCAAAATACAAATAACAAACCCAAAATTTCCATCGGTAAAACAACCACAACAACCATTAACCATAATAATCAAAAAACATCTAAACACCCAGCTGGTTATTTTTGGAGTGTTCAGACGACCCAACTCATAGGTGGGTGCAGGATTTTACATCGTCGAGGGAAAGGCTGAGGCGGGTGGGGGGTACAGTCGTGGGGCGTCATCCAAACAAGGGAGCGGCATTCTTATGCGGAAACCCTTTCAGATGGATGCCAAATCCTATCCCAGGGGCGCCGACACTCGCATCCTGGGAGGGGAATAGAAAGCCACATTTCAGAAGGCGCCATAGACCTTTCGGGGGCGCAGTGACCATTTCAGGGGAGGGGCTGAGGGGTCAACAGGGGGAGGGAACCCTTTACCCCTCCCCTTTGCTTGAATTCCCCTATGGTTCAAGCTCATTAAACCAGAGGACGTTGTAATCATTTTTAAGACTTCAGGCACCAGACCTTCTTGCATTTATATTTCCATAGGGTTTCATTGCACTCCATCATAGGATGAGGTAAGGATGCGTATGCACCAATCCCCTCCCCTCCACCACGCACACACACACGTGCGCGTGACAGGCTGAGAGCACTGAATGTGCAGGTATCGGCACAAATCAGCAACGGCCACTACTCAGCGGTATCAAAGCAATTAGCACTGGTTGTTGTGTCTCGGTCCAATCGGCTAGAGGAACTGTGATGTCCGCATGCAAAGGGTGAAAGTAATTTTCCGAGTAGCATGGGTAAAACCCTATAATTTTCTTAAACAAAGTACATTTTCTGGTTCTACGAATGATGGAGCAGAGTAAAATGATAACAAAATATAGGAAAAACCATTTTTCGTGAAGTAGGTCCCACCCCTATCTCCAGTCGCCCGACTATCTAAGACCCTTGGGAAGAGAGTGGCGCACAAATGCCGTGTCCCTCTCCATATATGCCTCCCGGTCTTTTTGTCCGGGATGTCTCCCATCACTACCGGTAGAAGGTTTCGGGATACCATGCCGGGATACCATGCTGTGTGTTTCCGATGCCTCCTGCGTAGCTGGAATGCAAAATTGGGCGAGGAAACTAATTTGGGTCTCTCGGCGTCTAAATTGCCTTACCTCTCGAATCTCGACAATCGAAGTCTGCCTGCTGGATTTTTCGTACCGTGTTCGGCAGCAGTTTTTTTTCGGAGCCAGAACTAGCAGAAGACAACCCCCGCTTTCCATCGCGCATACCTGTGCTTAGCGGGTCTGTGTTTGTATTGAGCCGCGGTGCTTGTGGTGGTAGCAGTGGCGAGGAGTGTGGTGGTAACATCCACATCGCGTTGCTATCCGCGACTGTCGGAGGCAGAGCCCGGGTCTGTTCCTTACCCAGGCTACGCCCGTTGGTGGTGCTGAGGAGTTGCGCTCCGCTCCCGTTTTTGGCCGCTTGCTCCGGTTGGAGTGCGCCTTGTGTCTATGACTCAACTTTATCGGCACCTGTGGTTACTTCTTTTTCCGCGGGGTCTGGTCGGGTTGCGATACGGTGTGAGTATGCCCGTGTGCACCCCGTATCAGTGGTGTCCCTGCTCCGATCGTCGGACTGCCGTGCTGATGTGTCCTTCACCGAGTCCTCCTTTGCGTCCCTCTGCGCTTACTTCTCGGTTGTGACTGTATAGAGAAAGGATCGTGTGTCACCGGTCAGGCAGCTGGGCTGGTTCTCAGACTGCGTAAGTCGCCTACCGAGCAGGCCCATGAAGTCACTGATGGATCCAGGGAAGCAAAAAGGCATTCACCCCCCCTCCTCCATCCTGCCCGACTTCTCCGATTTTCTGCGGAAACGCTAAATTTGTTCACGATTCTTTTCCCGGTTGTTCCCTTTCCCAAACATTTGGTGTAGCTCCGCCACTGATTTGAGAAACGGATTAACGTGCACATACATAAGGCCCAGCACGGCAGAGTCTGGTCTCGCTTACCACCCGGCCTGATGTATTGGTATGTCAGAGTGATTCCTCAGAGTCAGAGGCATGTTTTACTCAGTCATGAAGTGCACAACATCCATTGTGTTGCTTTTGGTACGATCTGTGTCGATGATGGTGGTGTGATGAGTTCTGTAGACAAAGCAAAGACAAACCCCCGCCGTAGAAATCTCGGCTCAGCCGATCGCCACCGTGAATGAAAAGAACAATTCTCGCCAGCCGCAACCGTGAGAAGAAATGCCAGTTCTAACCTGTCGCACCTGTGGGAAAAAAGTGTCGACTCTCACCTGTCGCACCTTTGATCGTCGTGCTTGTAAATTGAAGGTGGCCCCGGCCGCATTCGGGCTGCATTCCGCCTTTCATGCAACGAGTAATCAAAGCCTGTTTAAGGTGCAGCAGTTGCGTCTTGCCGCGCCCAGTTTATTAATGTTGTATTCGCTAAGTGATATATTGCATAAGCACGGGCAACGGGACGCAAGGGAGTCCGGTGGCCATCAAATCTATTTGTCCGAGCTGCCCAAAGCGAGGTTTAAAAAAATGATACTAACTACCGCACGCGAGGCTGGAAAATGCTTCTTGCAGACAAGTCAGACTTGAATTTTGAGATCGGTGCAATTGTGCTGGTGCAGCAGTTTCATCAATTATACAGCAGGTGATGACATCATAATATAACACAGTATTTAATGATATGTCAATACCACATCACTTGAAAGGTAAGGCAAAAGTAATGGGTCTAGGTCGTTTTGGACTTTCAAAGGTCACTGACTCTTATGTTTTAAGCCATATGACCATCATTCGGTATGACGCATATAATGTTGATCGCACTGCAAACTTAAGGTGTGCATATTTTGCTTTTCTAAAGGTCAGAAACATTGTTTCCTGTTATCGCCAGCCCATTGGCGTCAGTGAGAGAAATAATTTTCTGCAGTCCTATTTTATCACTTACAATTAAACAGTTTTAGAGAAATATGAAATCAAGACCTATTTTCATCCTTAACATGCGCCCCGCTGGGGTCCCTGTCATGACGAGCTTTGCTAGGGGGGCGTATTACAGCCCCCCTCTCCGCATCTCATTTCCCAGGAAAGATAAACAAAAATTACGGACGGCGCTCGAAAGGTCTTGACGAGACGAAAATAAATTACAATTGCTATTTCATGTCAGGTCAATATTGAGTTCAGCAAAGGTCAAGGAAGTTTCCATGGGCTTACAAGAGGACAGTGTACGTTTCCCCTCTAGGTTTTTACTCAGCGAAGCTATAGAGAATCACTATGCATCATTGGATTCCTCTCGTCGTGGCGCATCAATTGATGCATGACGTTACTAGGTCAAATAGTGAAAATGACCTGACATCGAGCTAGGTCAGAGTTACAGGGTGACGTGGTAATGTCATGTTGCATATCAATCGACTGCCTGTGACAATATAAGCACAATGCAAGCAAAATAGAAGTTTTATCTCAATTTAGTGAAAAGTTATTGGCAAAATAAGCTCTGTATGCTCCTGGGACCTCACATGACCTTTGAGAGGCCAGAGGGTCAAAAGCTCAACTTTGTGGTCAAGATTGTGGTAAGAATACACGGTTTGGACGTTTTTACACACACACATATATATATATATATATATATATATATATATATATATATATATATATATATGTATAGTATTTACTGAAAACAAGCCCTTCTTATTTTTTACCATATACTTATAATGGGGTGACCAAAAATTTACCCCACCTTAGGTCATTATTATAAATATTCCGAGATAATAGACTTGTAGGCCCTAATGAACTTATCATATTGTAAAAGTTTGAAACTGATCGGTTGGCAGATGCTCCTTAGGTGCCGCTTCAAACCCGTGATTTTAGGTTTTGAGGTTGGGTTGCTTGACCTTGAATATCTCCTTGACCTGACATGACCGGACCTGAATAAAATTGGTCAGATGCGTAAAATAAATCTGGGATAAATCAATGTAAGTTTTGGTGTTCTGCGTCTCCTCGCTTCTGCGTTATCTGGGGAAAACCGGGAGGGGGGCGAATTTCGCCCCATAGGGGCGCATGTTAAGGCAAGTTATGCTTCTTTACCCCACACCCCGTTGGAATCTTGCTAATACGGGTACTTTTTTGGGGGAGGGAGGTATTTAGAATCCCACCTATCTATCTCGCTTCCTAGCAGAGAAAAATACATTTGGGGGACATTTCGAAGGTCTTAACAAGACTAATCAAAATTATGACAAACATCCTTATTTCTTGCCAATATTGAGGTGGGCACTTGTCTAAGGTTAAATGAAATTCTCAGAGAACATCGCTGCCTTCTTCTTGGATTTCTGTTTGAACGCCGCTCCAGAAGACATGTTATGAGGTTTCTTGGGCGCTGTCCCGCCGGCTTCACATTGGCTGCTGGGAAATCCCGGATTTATCCTATCGTGTTTTGTGGCGAGGGTGTTCAGCTGACGTCCACTAACGATCTCTGGTTGCGGCAGCGGCCTGCCAGACCGACACACTCGGCCACGAACAGTGGAGCATGCAAACAAAAGGCCAGAGCCAATTCCGGGGCCTTCATTCAAGTATGACATGTCATCGATTCGCGTCAATCGGCGTTACTGAGGCCTAAAAGCCTGACGGTTCTGGCAGTGAATGTAGTTCTGAATGCGAATGCAGGCTGCCAGAAGCCTTGGTATTAGACATTGATAGTTATCATTTGGTCCTTTCAATGCTTCCAATGACGAAGATACTATTTATCGAACTTGTTAAATAGTAGGAAAAGCTATTGTACAGATGATGATTGTTTTGTATTGCGCGTAGCCGAATGTCCCTTTGGATTTGCGTGCGGAATAACATAGCTTAATGAGGGATTGAGAGGGAGGGGGTATGACGCATTGCTTTTCGGTGATAAGTGGGGGAGGTAACGATGTATTTTTCCATCGGTGAATATGATTATATATTTATATGATATATCATATTAGGGGAGTGGGAAGATGCCCAGGGTTAGAAATCCGGATTATAGAATAACCGCGGTGCCAACAGCGCTGCTTTAGATGCCAAGTCGTAGCATGATCATTTATCTTCCTTATAGAGTCGATGAAATTGCGGATAATTATCATATGTTCTAACTATCATGATTTACTGGAGGCTAAAAGGGCGCTTACCCTATCGTGTGGGTAAGACGCCCCTGGGGCTGAAGATACCCCATCCCTGGGCATCTACCCCATTTGTATATCGTTGATGGAGTAGCTTTTCGTAGTTCTTAGCTTCATTGGTAATCATTTAAGTATTATTCAGAAGTCAGAATGTATTTGAAGCTCCACGCACATTGATAAAACGTGACCTAGGTGGTTTTCATGTTTCCACGTCAAATGATAAAGCAAAGTTACGTAAAACTAACCATAAAAACCAAGGATAAAAACATACCAAAAAGTAATATAAAATCACACACACTCACAAACAACGAAGTACGAAACGAAGTTGGTAAACTGGTACGAGGTGTCTGAGAACCTCCCTAAATCGCCTGCCTTGTATTTCCTGTGTTCTCTTTGTTTCAAGTCCTCATTTTATAAGAAATATGGGCCAGAAGTTGTTAACTACAAAAAAATCACTTCAGACTGTAAAAATGGCTTGTGGTGACTCGAAGCTTCCTCCCACTAACCATCACAGGCTGCCAGTCTATCATTTATGGCGCACAGCCACCTTAGCTTTCTCGTCAAGGCACACAGGCCCAACCTTCCCAAGCATTACACTCGATCCATTATTTGCACGAGAGAACAAAACTCACCCGCAGATGAAGTATCTGGTATCATCATGCCCACTGTCTTTCTTCCCCTATACAGCTTTTGGCTGCCTCGTCAACGTCTTTTAGATACATTTGCTTCAACCCCTTTAACTAGTCTATCTTTCAGAGCCTTTTTATATGCATGTTGTTGCAAGTTCGGCTTTTGGAGTCGGAGTCTCACTAAAGTCATCAATGGTCTTGTCGCGGAGACCCTAGCCCACCATTGGAGCGAGTAACTCCTGTAATGAAGATTTAATTTAAAAGTCAAAGTTAAACGTCCCACAAGCCACAGGGACGGCCGCCCCGGTCAGGTCACCCTCTCACCAGTCAGTTGCCAGCCGACCTACGTCGGGTTAACTATTGAGCGCTGGAGCGTCTCAGGGAACCGAACCCAGGCCTGACGCACTGCCACTGCACGTTCCTGAGCAGCGGGTCGGAGTCCAAAGCTCTACCAACTGGGCTACCGGGATGGCAAATGTAGGGACGACATACGAAATCAGGTACGGAGCTTGCAGGATTAACCATGTGGAATATTTCAGGTCTAGCTCATCCATAGGCGAATACAGGGTAAACAGTTCAGCCATAGCCCCTTCCTAATTGGCCAAAATTGACCGATTTTGGCCAATTTTGTTTTAAAATATGGTTAACGGTTTTGTCCATTTTAATTTAATTGTTTTGCGCCTCCACTACACCAGTTTGATCTGAACCCGCCATGAGGTCATCTCCGGTTGGGGCATCAGGCCAGGTCCGGTGAACTCCCAAACAATTGTCCAAAGGTTTTGATGATTGAGCTGGATTCGCTTTATCGAATGAAAGCACCAACCACAAAATTTGGCTGTTATGAGATTCCTTGCGTTAGTGGCCTGGGTTCAGGTGCGAGGCCTTCAATTGAAAGGTTAGTCGCAAGGCGACAGATTGAAGTGTGTTCTTATTTAACACGTACGGTCATGCGCGTCAAAAGCATAGGACAGGAACGGGAGGACGGATCCCCTAACTCGCCAATCTGTGAGGACGTCTCCCGACAAGTTTTTGGAATCGACCTAGGTTTTTATTGTTTCTCTATTACCTACCTGCTTTGACCTACGTAAATTTGTTCATGAGCTTCATTGGCATTAGCTTTTTCCAAGACGGTCAATTTAAAGTTCACATCCCCCCGCCATCACCAGTCCAGGGTCCGTAGCCCCCAGTAACAATCCGTGGCGCTGCCCGTGGGTAAGGTTTGGACTAACCCCGAGTTTAACACACAGTTGTTTACTCTAACAAATGGCGTTATATTGCTCTGGGTTAAGACGCCCCCTTTCCACCGGGAAAGTTGCCCATGGGGCATCTTTCCCCATTCGTTGAAGGGGCATCTTCCCCATCAGTACCCAAACTAAATAAAACCTAAAGGGCAAAAATCCTACAATTAATACAATGAAGGGATATGCTCAGTTAATGAATGGAATGTGCCATCATTCGTAATGGGAAGCCAAACAAAGCACGCATCAAATACTCTTCGAGATATCTGCAACCTATGTGGGCAATTTTTCTTAAAAAGCATCGAAATAAAGACTTACCCACCAGATTCACAAAAATCACAAGAGAGAACTGAATTTTGCGCAGGAAACAATCGAAGCCTCTGCTTTCGACCAAGAACAATATTATTTACCAGTGGTGGCTCGAATTGCCAAAAGAGGGGATGGGGCGTCTTACCCAATGGGGCATCTTACCCCACTCTCCCCTATATAATCGGATCCCATGATACCATACTTACCAAACGAGGGAAGATACTATATTTCCCGATGTACAACCCCATCATTAACCCCCCTACTTTGGTTCTAAGCCATCTACACTCCCCAGGAAGGCTTTCGAAAAACCGCTCTCTGATATCGGCTCAAAGGAGAGCTAAACCTATATTTCTGACGTAATTTCTACCCGGCATCCCATTTCTACTATAGGCGCCGTAGGAAAGTGATCAAGTCTGCCAGAAATGCCAATGATGACGCAAGCTTAAAATATGATATATCAGATAAGATTCCCAGGTCACCCGTTAAACGGGAATGTGGCACCTTCACAACGTGATTTTAACTGGGATAGCCAAGTTGTAAAGCAGGTCGGAAAACCCGGTACTCCATATTTCATTTGTCTTGGAACTCGATATTTCCGTAGAAAAAAAGCTAAAAACTACCTGACACCAGCCCCCTCAGCCCCCCGTCGCCGGCGGCCATTGTTGTGAGCTACTGGTGTGACGACATATGCTGACGTCACGATGAGCATCAACCAATCGAAGCCCTTGAAGCGTTTCAAGTATGGTAATGGTTACCAGATCGTGACATCATCCACAGGCTGATATGTATTTCTTTTTCTAGAGTAGTATTTTTAAAAACCAAATATTGAGCTTATTGTACATTTTTCAGAGAAATCATGCGTGGTTTCATCATTTTTGACTAAAAGTACGCCTAATTACACTAAATTCCAGGATTCGACCAAGGTGCCACATTCCCTTTAACCCAGCTTTTCATGATCTGTATCCCCCAACACCCTACGCGAAGTGGAATGTTGGGGAGAAAACCTGGCAAGCGCTTTATTGACTCCAGAAGAGCTCCCAGTGGTTACAGGCTCAGATAGATAACTTGATCCTGGAGCAAGTACCAAAAGTGCTTTGTATTCTGAATGCAAATCACGTTTGAACTTTTATTAAAGCATATTTCGGAACATCACTATAGAATTAGACAGATTACTTCATTGCATGTCACCGAATAAAAACGTAATGGCAGAGGTGTAGCGTTTGTTGTCATTATACTTTTACATGAGTTTAGGACTGTTCCGTTAAAAATTCTGCCGGCAGCCGTCTTTAACTTTTTTAGGGGTGCTGACAATTGACATGCTGAGCTGACCTGATATGACCTGGTTCTGAACTTTTGCCGAAAGGTGCCATGGGCTATATCGAGATTGGAGAAACGAGACTCTTTTGCAGTGCAGTTGTGAGTTGCAAAAAAATGTTTGCTGAACTTACTTTTTGTTGAATCATGAGTCGAGCAGTGTCCGATCGCTGTACCCAGCTTCCAGGACCATATAACAGGCAATGGTATTGCCAGTCAATAAAGTAAGGCTTGAAGGGTGGAGCTTATATAACCTGAAGAGGTTCGTGCACCCGAAAGCCTTAATGACTACTAGAAAAGGCTTGAATGGCTTTATGGATTTTCCGGTGATCAATTTAAACCAAAGTCAAGGCATCAAAGAAAGACCAAGAAAGTATCATTCTTCGCAATTTTTTATCTTCCAATGCAGGAGTGTTATTTTCCGGATGAACTATTAAGACTTAGATAACAGTAGACCAATATAGACAGGACTGGTAAACAGGTATAATGCTATCTGTGGTTAACTCTCCCATTAATGGGGGCGAGTACCCCCGTCGGGATTTGCGGAGACGGGTTGAAAACGGTGGAGCGCAGCGCCTCCGTATCTGGTATACCTTACCTCTGAACTTTTTTGTAACTTGCGTCAAATTTTTGGTGCAGGTAATAATAATAATTGTTGGGGTTTAACGACGCACCAACTGCCAGGGTCATACGGCGTCGCCAACTCTCACCCTGTTGGAAGGGATTTTGGGGATCAGATCGACTTATTCAGAGGCTCCGCCGGGACTTGAACCCGGGACCGGTGGCTTAGAAGACAAGGGTGCTATCCACTAAGCCACCTCATCCCCTTTTGGTGCTGGTAATTTCAGGTCAGATCATCACTACAGGTAAAGTATACAGTCCTCCAAAAATGATCTATGTAGCATAAGTAAAACAGGACTAATCCATGGTTTCGAAATTGATATCACATAAAGGGCCCACCGAGTGCTAAATATTGATTTTTCGAAATTTTCTATATGGGGTAAAATCGTATAAGGTCAATAACTTTGTCAGAAATAGATATACAACATCTATTTTGAAATTATTGGGCTGCCTTACCCCCGAAGTTTTAAAGATACGCGTTTCGACTCAGTATGGTGACCTTGACCTGACCCTAGGTCAGGTATTTTTTACGTTGCAAGATCATACTGAATGGAATTTGACGCCGCTTGCTGAGAGACTTCCGAATGTGTATATAGCTTTTGTTATAGCTCTTCTTCATTAGATGACATGACTGAAAAAACTTAGTTTCCGTTACATCCTATGATATCCCTATGGTGACATGTTTGGCCTCTGGTGAACTTGGATTTCACCTGGCAAAATTATACGGCACTTTCTTTAGAGCTTAGGTCGGGCTACCTAACACCGACTGTCACCTTTTGCAAACTACGAGTAGCGTGGTTCTTTTCACCCGTCCTGCCCCCCCGCTCGTCAAAGCGCAGGTGGCTCAGCCTGTTAGTGCGCTTGTTGATATTTTTGGAAGTGTCAAAAATCAGCCACATTTTGTATATGCCCAAAACCATTTGTAATTGACACTTGCGTTGTTTCTGAACTATGCCTATTCGTTATATGAATAATATTTCCTCGAAAAAATCATCAAGTGGAGGATCGGAAAGGAGATTACTGTTATACATCTAAGCACTAGCAGATCCAGAGAAGGGCCACCCCCCTCCCAAAAAATTGCAAATTTTGGCTTATTTTCTTCAAAAACACTGTTCTTACGATTTTTCCCGAGGTGCCTCACCCCCAAACGGCGCTCCTGCGTCCGCCAGTGCATCTAGGTATGCTATTGTTCAAATGAGCCTTCGATTGTATTGGCTGGTTCTACAGTTGATTCGTTTGTGGTATGTCCATTAGGTTAGGTAGCAATCTACATCAGCCGGCCAGGTCTCCCGGGGCCAACTGGGTCAACTGGTTACAGAACCGAGGTCTATTAGTATTAGTTACCGACCAGCCGCGCTGCCAATACTATAATGGGAGGGACCGTAGCACACTGTGTGCCTTGCAGCGGGTATGGCGATGTGTGTAAAGCAGGGGCCACTAAAGTTAAAGTAGGCTCACTGCATCTTAAACCGCACACCAGTTGCTTTCATACCGTCAAATTTGTTTAAACTCGGAAGGCGTATGTCACCTGTAGAATTATTCATACTCCTATGCTTTTGGGCATTGGTGACCTTTGAGATCATTTACATGGGTCATGCAAGGTGATACATTTTTTAAACATGACGCAAGTAAAAGAATAAAATTGTAGTACGACCAATAGAAGCGACCGCGTAGTGCATCTTTCTCTCTCTCTCTCTCTCTCTCTCTCTCTCTCTCTCTCTCTCTCTCTCTCTCTCTCTCTCTCGACATTAGCCCTAGAGAATATAGAACATCCCATGCATGCCAGGTTTGTCGGCACTAAGCCGCTGCTATCAATATCAATGTTAATAACCACCGTTTACAATCGCTATCATATTGATTGTCTCCCTGGATGCATTTCAGCTAACCTTTGAAACGGGGATACAACCACGGGTGAACCTTGGGCGTAAGCAAATTGTGATTCTGGTTGAGGTTTACAAGGGGTATTCGTATATGAAATAATTTCATGCAACGCTTAATGCGGTGACAAGTGTATGCTGTAACAGCTTGACAGTTCATTTTCATTTACATTTTAATTGTTACTAGAGGTTGAATGGACTATGCACTAACCGTTACAAGGGCATATTGATAAATAAAAAGGCATTCCAAATCATTAAATAGCAATGGAATAGGTTAATAATAATGAAATGCAAAAATTATCAAATGGCATGTACAGCCCTGAGCAGGCTAAGCCCATAACGCATATGCTTCAGCAGTATCCTAGAATTTGATGTAAGACTTGCAAACGTGTGAGCCTCCATGCCAGTATGGGCCTGCTGCGTGGTGCGTGCTTGCATGGGCAAGGGCATGGAAATAATGGCCTGCAGAACACTGGACTTCTGGACTGGATGGAAACTTCGGCGTGGCGGTAACTGGTCGAACTTTGGAGGATTACAGCTAGTCGCGCACCCCTGCTCCGAAGCCCAAGGTCGGAGGAAAGATTGTATGCCCCCGTCCTTTCCCTGCTCAAATCAGATAGATTACCCCTCGCCCCGGGGAGTGTTTGAATCCCATCCATCGGGGTTTTCCGTCGGCGAGAAAAAATGGCGGCGCGAAATGTCTCCGTACTTATCACACCATATCTCTGATCAATTCTGCAGCTTTACCCAAAAATTTAAGGTTAGGTCATCTCAGTTCAGGTCAAGTGACCTCACCTCCAAAAATGTTTAAGGTGGCATAAGTAAGAAATGGGTGAATCCATCAGATTGAAACTTATACCACATAATGGCCTCACTGAGTGCTACAATATTTGTGCCGGTATTTTTCATATCGATGACCTAAGGTCAGGTACGGATCATGACCTCCCCATTGGAAATACATGGGAAAAACAAATTGGGCTGCATTTGTGTAGATACAGCTGAGAATACTTTCATATTTTCCAAAGCGTGGTATCCTGGGGCCCTTTCCAGGTTCATGTTGCAACTTTTGACCTGTGACCTCTGAGAGGTCATCTGAGGCTATTTAAGCAGTCTTCAGACTTAACTCAATAACTTTGCATGAAATGATGATACAGCATTTAGTTTGATATCATTGTGTTTGGATTGCTATCGCGAGTCGATTGATATGTATATTGACTATACTAGGTTCAAAAGTGACCTTGACCTGACCTTAGGTCAGCTTATTTTTGTGTGTTGACCTAGTGTGGTAATTTCATTCGATGCGCCGTGACAAGAGGGAGCGAATGGTGCCTAAACAATTATTCTAACTCAACTCTGTTAGATGCTATAGTAAAAAAATTATTCAAAATGCCACCTTTAACCTGTTATGACCTCAATATTGGCGTGAGCCAGAAAGTGTCTGATATAGTTTCTTCATGAATTTGTATGAACTGCTTACCAGTTGTTGCGTTTTTTTCGCTATCCGGCATAGGGACCGAGTTCGAGGGGGTGGTGTTCAACCTCCCTCCCCCTCCCCCCACCTGGGCGAAGGTGGTTCGGAGGCCCACTGGGGCGCGGGTTAATGAATAAGTAGTTCTTATTATTTTGTCCTACCCTAAAGGATTCCCAGCTGTAGCAGGCCCAATGACCGAATTTCACGAAATGTGTCAAATAAAATCGGTCAATGTAATCCTGCCCTGATGGCACGGCTTAGCCTGCGGTCCTTCCCATTTCACGGGTGGCCTGTTCAATAGCGAGGCCCTGGAAGCACTGGTGGATGTTTATTGTCCTGATTCTCATTGCATTCACTACAGATGGCACTCACCGCCGGCATAACGACGCGATCGTTAACTTTTAATTAAGCAGGAGTCGGACCATTGTCGGAAAACCCCCCGGCGACGCCCGCCGCGTCTGCTTTAATCCTGCCGCGGTCGATGGTTCTCCGACTTAAGCACTATATTTGCGAGCGGCTGCCTCACTGGCAGTTGTTCCGTAAAGGCTATTTTAGGGGTCACGATGACGATAGTTAGATGGATCATCAGGTCAATAGGGAAGCCTGTGTAAGTACCATGGTGGTAGGTGGTTGTTCATGTAATGTGATGCTATTGTGGATATAATATCTGAGGACGTGGGAAGCGGGGAGAGCGAGAGGGTAGCTACTTCCCAACTACAGGAGCAGGGTCATCGCCCCACCCCGTACCTACTGTTCAAATGGCTTCAGCAACCTAGCGGGGAGGGGCTCTGACTTTCGCTGACGTAGAGGGGAGGGGGTTGGGTTCTGCGGAGGAGGGGTCTGGCTTTGTACATTGGACGAGATTTGCGGAAAATGAGAAGTATTTTGAAAGTGAGAAGTGAAAGAGTATATGAAAGTAGCTAGCTATTCAAGCTCCGACTCTGCTACATGTGAGACCGAATCATTTGCCTGTCTGCTTTATTCATCAGAAGATCATACCTTCACCGTCGAAAGTTTATGGAAATCATAGATGTGCCTCTTTTTGCAATGAGATCAGCGAGTGATCCTTTCAAACCACAAAGACTCCTGGCACGAAATGAGGTCCTGTATCTTTTCGATAATGTGATATGTAAGATCATCTTTTGATATTTGTGATCTTTGGATCGTCAGTTTTTGTTATTTGTAGTACATCCTGAAGATAAAAGAAGATCCTTCCGACGTTTAGCATAAGTGTGGCAAACCTAGTAGGTATTGATCTTAAAGATAAAAGAAATTTGTTCCAAGATAAAACATATCGTGTCGATCATTTTCAGATTTCGGCAGATTTTGACACCATTTGTTGTCATATTGTGACTCTTCAGATAATTTTATGATCTTCGAGTCGCCCAGAAAATGACGCCAAATTCATTTTCTATCTTCGACATCGAACCACTCCGTAACTTTGGGTATCGGAGACGATGGTCCGGTTTCAAAAATCTCTGAGACTGATTTTCTGTCTCACTGCGGCATAAATAAAATTTATGTTACCAATTTTTTTTTTGTTAGCAGTGCAAAGGCATAACAAAATGTGTTTAGCAGAATAAGGAAAACACACCAGATAGCTATTGTCAAACAACAAAACCTGCTTTATAGCGATTATAACCACCATGGAAAGAATATGATAGAGTCTCAAAAACCAAAGTAAGGAATTACTGAGCTTGATTGTATCTTGTAACTCTTAGCGCCCCAATGATATCTTCTGAGGCAACAACTGAGCAGAGGTGCAGAAACTTGCCAACTCGGCTACTGGACTTTGTGACACATCTACGAAAATTGAGGTGCATAAATGTGACAAAATAGGGATCCTGACTCTATTTTTCAAAATCAAACCACATATTTTCCAAATACAGAATCAAATGTGAAGGGAATATTTTAATTTAGCAAGTCTGTTCGTTCTTCAATTGCACAGCGTACCATCAGTGATACAATATTGGTACTGTGTTCAGTTTCTACTAAAACGAGGGACCCCCGCTGCAGAAAACCCGGAAACCGCTGTCACAGTTGCCAGATTTTAACATGCAGTCCAATGGTGCCGATTGTTAGTAGTTGCCAGAAAGTTGCCGCCTAGATGCCCGAAATGTGACAGTCAATTTTTTCGAGAAATAGACTATTGTGGGAATATTTAAGGCATTAACGATAACGCAGATACGTTATCAAGTACTTCTCTGTCCATTTTGTCAGGTTAAATTCTATTTTAAGTTTGAGTCTCTTCGATTTAGCGGTCCCTATTTTTTTGAATTTAGTATTAAGTACGCCTAAAAGCTACTAAGAAAAGTACTAAATGAGTGAAAAAATAAACATAGCTGGGCAGCAATTCTACTTAGGCTACGCAACAGCGACAAGACAAGTTCGAGGTGTTTATGTGATGTAGAGCCAGATGTAGAGCCTGCCACAAAATGTAAACAGGTGGAAAGCCACTGCTTTTGAGGGCATATTTATTAGGTATATCTGAAATAAGTGCAGGCTAAAACTAGCTGGAATAAATAGTGCTGCCCATGGCTAATCTAAGATGAATGTAGACTTCTTTGAGGCTGATGCACTTTCACATATCAAACTTGGTTTTTCATTCCTTAGCTTGCTTGTGCCTTACCTTATTTGTGCCCTAGATCAAGATTGGTTAGGTAGATTTGGAGCTGGAGGAAGTTGGGAGAGTTGGCGCCAGCAACAGACTGGCAAAAACAGTAATTCAGGTGAGATTTCATGATCAAATTGTCATGTCAATACTGTACAGATAGCAAATGTGTGCCAATGCAGTCCTCCACAAAGTGTTAAAACACACACTGAAGAGGGGCCCGGCACTAACGTGCAGTGGAGGGGGCCTAGTAGACCCCCTTCTCATCTCAGAAAATCTTGAAAGAAAGAGACTTCGAAAAACGCTGGTTGGGGGTGTGTTGCTTGCTACCAGTGGTAGTAAGCAACACACAGGACCTGTACTGCATAGAGTTAAAGCATGGTTTTGACTACACTGGATCTTTCTTTGGTATGAGACTTCCAATACCTCTGTACCTATTAGGCCAATAGATGTAATTTTACATCTATGCAGGGTAGTTGCCTCAGAGTTTTTACTGCAAGAAGGAATGACCAGGCAGGTGATAATTGGGGGTGGGAGGCAAATTTTAAGCATTTGATCTGTCTATAAAAATGCTATCTAAGGTCCACTTTGCCAACACATTTTAGGTAGATCCAAATCCTATGTTGACATTGACATTTTTGTCCCTTTTGTTGATATGTGAGGTAGAAGTTCAGTGGTGGTGGTGGGGGGGAAGCTGTGATCAGGGTTCCCAATTGTGTGTAGGTGTATGCTCCCATTTATAGATTAGTTCCCAATAATAATTATTTTCATGATAATTGCCACATTTAATCATGAGGAAATGTACCATAATTGGAAATACTCCTTCCAAAAATGGAAACTTCTTCAAAAAGGGAAATGCATGTCATTGGGGGAAACTGCAGTCGGAGTTGCCAATAATAGTTATGATCCCAATACTGGAAACAATGATCCATAATGGGAAATTTTCATTCCAAAAACAAAAACATGATCTAAAAATTAAAACACAGTTTACTACTTTCATGGTGTAATGGCTTGGTGCTTGAACCTTGTCTGCTGCAAAAAGTAAGATACAGGTAGATGACATTCAACATATTGGAAATAGTATTCAAGTATACAGTTATGATTTCCAGCTATGTGTGACAGAGGAGGTATACGTCGCATTAAGTTTGTGACAGCCAGCATACTTTCTGCACCTCTGCAACTGAGACCCCCTTCCACGTCCTCCAACTCCACGCCTAGATATGAGCGGCGCCATCAGGCTTGACCAGGTGCCAGGCTTCCGGTGAGACTCGAGACCCATCGTCGGTATTGAATGCAAAACGCGGGGTAAATGCCAACACGCCCTTGTGCCGGTCGTGGCACAGCCGCTGGGCCAAAACAGTATACGTTAAAGGGAATGTGGCACCTTCATAACATGATTTTAACTGAGATAGCCAAGTTGTGAAGCAAGTCGGAAAACCCAGTACTCAAGATATCACTTGTCTTGGAACTCGAGATTTCCGTAGAGAAAAACTAAAACCTACCTGCAATGTACCCCTCGTGTACCCTTAGCAGCAGGTCACAGTTGTCATGGCTGTTGGTGTGACGACATATCCTGACGTCACGATGAGTATCAGCCGATCTAAGCCCTTGAAGCGTTTCGAGTATGGTAGTTGTTGCCAGATCATGGCATCATCCATAGGCAGATATTTATTCCTTTTCCTAGAAGAGTATTTTAAAAATCAAAATATTGAGCTTATTGTACATTCTCAGAGAAATCATGAGTGGTTTCATTATTTTCGGCTAAAAGTACGCCTAATTACACTAAATTCCAGGATTCGGCAAAGGTGCCACATTCCCTTAACCTCGCCCAACGGGGGGCCATCGATGGCCCCCTAAGGTTTTTCCGGGATAGCAGTAAAACGACGAGGCGCAGCACCGCGGTTGAGGGCTCTACCTCTCACTGCATCATTTTCCCATCATCCCTGAAATTTTTACCCCGGGTCACCCAAGGTCAGGTCACCAGACGAGGTCAACCAAGGTCACCTCACTTCACTTTAGAGCTCTGTAAGAGCTACATTTCAAAGTCGATCGATTTGAAACTTCCTACACTTCATGACCCCTCCAGGGTCTACAAGGTGTATATCCGGGATTTTTCGATTTCGTGCCCTGAGGTCAGGTCACGAGGCGACCTCTCCCATTGGAAAAGCATGGGAAAAGCTATTTCATGATATAAAAGCCACAAAAATGATTGCAAATACTCAGATTGCTCAGAACAACGTTTTTGGACACCCTTTCACGGATCCCAGGGGTCATATTTGCCCTTTGACTTTTCCAAGGTCATCCAAGGTCACCGGAGGTCAAAAACAGTATTTTGACAATAACTTTTGACCTAATTGAGCTAGAGCAGTGAAACAAACACCATCGTGTTTGTCTTGTCACTAGCTTTCATTTGATATACGGCAAGGTCACTTTTGACCTTTCGTGACCTCAGGTCATATTAGGTCACGAGGTGACCTCTGGCGGTCAAACCACTGGCGGGAGGTCTTTACGTTCCACATAGCGGAAAAAGTACAGGCAATTTGCTATCCAATGTACTTTACCAGGCCTCAATAGCTCTAATGACATAAGAGTTATGCCCAGTTTGCTTAATCATTGCATATTTGAGTGAAAATAGCCGATCTTGACCTAATTTGACCTCTGGAGGTCAAACCATTGACCTGAGCACTAAAACATGCGAAGTAATTTCTTACTAAATTCACGCGAGCTTTCTATTGCACTTTGCAGATTTGCGCTAACGCCCATATTTTCGGAGTTAGAGGGGGCCATCGATGGCCCCCAGTGGGGCGAAGGTGGCGCCGGACCCCGGTGGGGCGCGGTTAAACGCTCACAGAAGCATTGCATCCGGCAGTCATCCTCACATTCACACACGCATTCATCTCCCACGAGGATGATGTGTTTTGAACGCCTCTGGACAGTTCGTGGCATGTCTCCCTGCGTAATGGTCGGAGTGAGGGTCTCACAGGTGGCAGCTCCTAGCGGGTGAAAAACTACCAGCTGCCTCATAAAACCTCAGCTGCCCCTTCCTCGGGTGAAAAACTACTTTTTCATGAAATGGGAAAATATTTCAGTCAGAAAACGAAATAGTTTGTGATCCTATAGAATAAAACTATTTTTATGACATCATAAATTGTAAGAAAAGTGGCTATTTTCAGTTTGAACGGCTAGTTTCTGTTTTAAGGAGACAAATGAACTACCTGCATAGCAACTCATCCCCATACTTTTACTCCTGGCACTGTGAGTTGTATGACACGTTTTTTCTGACAGGTTTGATTTAGGAGTTTTAAATTTCAGGCCTTATGTTGAAATTGTATTTACCAGATTCAGTTAAGTTTTATTTAAATTTAACGTTGTGTGACTGCTCCCAAATTTACTTCGATGATTGAAATCGCCCATAAGGAGTTATGGCTCCAATCACCACAGCAGAATCCCAGGGAATGTATTTTTATCGTCGTGTGCTCGTGCGTACGTTGTACGTGCATGCGTGTGGGTACCCCCTATATCGCTCACCGTGGTTTTTTTGCTTTGTAGTGTCACCGCCAAAAACGCGCTGATGCGCAGCACCACCGTACACATACCTTCAGGGTCGGATCCAGACCGAAGGTTGGGGGCCAACGGGGCCCAAAATCGTAAAGAGCATTTTTTTTAAAAAATCGACAAAAGCAGGGAGTTTTCGGGGAAAATTTTCCGATTGCCTCCCCCCCTCTGTATGCGTCAGTGCATATTGTTGCCTGATTCTTTCTCGGGATTTGCGGTAGAAGTATTACAGCTTAAGTCAACAGGCTAGATCAGGTCATAGGTTATCAGATCATCCGATCATAGGTGTAGGTTATCTCGCAATTTTTGAATGGCAATAGTAAGATTAGACATAAATTAATATTGTTAAGATGTTCCCCCTCGAACGAAATAAAAACACGAAATGTATATTCGGCACAGCCCTTCATCAGAATCGGGAGTAAATATCAAAATTCATCTAACAACCATCATCAGCTCCTGCCGCAGCACTTAAAACTTATAAATTAATATTCTAAGATTCTTGTCGTATAGTAAGGGTCCCCTAAGGAGGAAGTAGCTACCAATCTTTTTAAGCCGCTTACGCTGCTTCTGTTACCTTGGCCTTGGCTGCTGTTACCTTGGCTTCTGTTGCCTTGGCTCCTGTTACCTTGGCTTCTGTTCTGTTTCTGCTACCCTCCCTTGGCATCTGTTACCTTGACTTCTGTTACCTTGGCGTCTTGTTACCTTGGCTTCTGTTACCTTGGCTCCTGTTACCTTGGCTTCTGTTCTGCTTCTGTTACCTTGGCTAGTTGAAACCGCACCCGCTACTAGTGCTACTTTTTTCAAAATCCTGAAATCGCTATCCCTATTTCGCTACTAGACTACTGCTATTTTTTATAAAGCGATATTAAAGTGCTGACCAAAAATGGATTTACAATTTTCTTTGTTAATACATTTCGGGAAATGCCATAAAATATATGTATATTACATTCACAATTATCCCTTTTATTGCAGGATACGCAAGCAAAATCACGCAACAAGCACTTTTGCTGAATCTTCCTTTATTGTCTTAATGGAGAAACGAATTTGCTTGATTTCCATCACTGTTTTTGGGGGTTACCCTTAGTAGGCTGTCGGTAACATCTGCGCTTTTTAACCCGTTTGGGTGTGCTTCCCGCTACTCTGCTACTTTTTGGTCATAGGAGCCACTGCCTCTACCTCTACTCCGTCACCATTTGGATAGTCCGCGAGTAGCGGGGTAGCAGATCGGCGGACTTATTAACTGGATCACCCAGATCCGAAGGTCTCCAAGTATAGAAACTTTTGGTAACGGGATTTTTATATCGATGTCCAAGGGTCTGATACGAGCCATTACTTCTCCATTGGCATTGCGTGGAGAAATTGATTAATTCAATAACCGCGCAGAAAATGACAATAAAACTTTTAGTTGGGCTTCATTATAATCACCTTGTCTGTGGGTTTCGGTTGATATGCAGAATAACGCAACTTGACCTTGACATACGGTCAGGTCATTCATAGGATTTGATATGACAAGGCCAGATGATACATAATTTGATTGGGCTCGACGAATGAATTCCAATGGTGCTTGCCTACAGGGGCGTAGCCAGGATTTCGCTCAGGGGGCGGCGTCCCGAAAGCCCCAGTGACAGCGCCAAAAGGGCCATGATGGGTAAAAAGGGCCCTGCTTGTTACAGAATAGAGTGGTGAAGAGGGTTTAAGAGGGCCCTGTATGGTATGAAATTTCAAATTTGGCCACAGAGTATAGTGGGGGCGAGCCGCGCTTCATGAAGCCCATGTCCTCAGGGGGCCCTTCGGGCCCTGCTGAGGACCCTCAGGGGCGGCTGTCCCTGCCGCCCCCTCCCCCACTTGGCTACGCCCCTGTTTGCCTATTCCTATCATTTTGTTTTGTCGTTTGTTATGACAGAAAATAATGGCTTCTTTTGTATCCCTATGGTAGCATTCGTTCACCTCTGGTGACCTAAAAACGCCTGACAAGAGACTTTCTAAATATCTTCAGTAGATATCAATGCTGGCTATCTCCTGCCGCTCTCTTTCTTTCGCTGCCAAGCATAGTTTTTTAGATCTTAGGGGGGGCAGGGATCTTCCCTTGAACCAGCTAATGTGGCTCAGATTTCCGACGTGCGATGGTATAACCCTCGCCACCCAGTGGGCGTGTTTGAACACGCCTTGGGTTTTCCAACGGTGGGAAAAAACGGCGGTGCTAAGCACTGCCATGCTTTGCCCACTTGGTCCACAGCCCCTCCCTTGCATACTTACGTGGCAAACATGTGCCACAAAGAAATAAACAAAACTCAAACTTGGACAAAGATCTTCAAAACCTGAAACTGCTAAAAGCTCTGCCTTTTCTCCATGGCACTTACACTCAGCTTCAAAACATTTTCAAGTGGCACCAGTGCATTGGCGGACACAGGGGGAGGGGTCATTCCGGCCATGGCCCCCCAAAGCGCTGGGGGCAAACTATGTTTTACCCCCCAAACTCCGGAATTTAAAAAAAGGTGCTTACACTAGGTATGTAGAGCAAAAAAATATTCGCTCCCACCTCCCCCTCTCAGGAGAGCGACCATGTACTTGGAGAGGTAGCTTATATTAGGTCTATCGGGCACCCAAATTGTAAGCCTCCCCCCCAGGAGGAGAGGCAGACATGGGTTTTCCCCCAAACTCGGGTCTGCGTCCGCCCCTGCACCAGTGAAAATAAGTGTATAATATATTGATTGGGCATTTCTATCACGTAATAGGCCCATCGATTAGCACAAGATGTGGTAACTTTTTTGTATCGATGACGTAGAGTCAGGAACGGGTACCAACCTGCCTCTCCATTTGGAAATACATGGGAAGACTGAAATTTGCCACAAAATGGCTCTATTTCTCTACATGCGGCTGAGAATAACTTCCTATCTTCAAAATCGTAAAGGATTAGACTAATGCCCAGGATCACTTGTGAAGTTTGGACCTTTGATGTCTGTAAGGTCATCTGAAACTACTTAGGCACGTTTTCAAACTGGGGTCAATAGTTTTGCACGGTGATAGAACATTTACTTCCATACCATTACGTTTGGATTGTTATTGCAAGTTGATTGACAGGCATGCTGACTATGTAAGGTAAAATGGTGATTTGACGCGACCTTAGGTTAGGCTATTTTACATTTTGACCCAGTGTGGTTATTTTCTAAATAACTTATCCACCTTAACGAGAGCAATCGAATGACGCCTACAAAGTGACTCTCGCCTAATCTAGTCAGAAACTGGAGCCAAAAAAGTTTATGCAATGTGTCGCTTTCCTTTGACCTGTTATGCCCTCAGAATTGGCCAAAGACAAAAGAAAGAGACGAATAGTTTCTTAATCATTTATTAGGGCCTGTGTAACATGGTTAGCGTGTTATTCGTTATCCTGCATAGGAGCCAATATCGAGAAGTTTCCGACCCCCCACCCCTATACTTGAACAAAGGTGAATGGAAGGTCCACTCGGGTGGGTTTAAGTGCTGAAACATTCATTAAACCAGCCGCGAACTAAATCAAGACGATTTATAAAAACGTATGTCTGATTTCTCGGTGAAGTTTTCGTCAAAGAAGAGCCCTTCACAACTTCGCGCAAATCGATAGCAGGCATTACCACGATTGTTTTAGGCACCGATACTCAGAATGTTCGTGATCCCAGTGTTTCAGCAACAGACACGCGAGTGTGCTGGACCGTTCACCCAGGCCAGGGTCGGCTCACGTCAACTAGGTGACCTCTGCTGTATCAGTACCCTAGCTTCACCGCGCACGGCCTAGCTTTTGATAAGCTTTTGAACAGAGGAATGGACACATGCCTGGTTTGAATGCTCGTGAATTGGCATGAATCTCAACATTTTTACGTGCGATGGGGTGATTATATCTCGGATGTATTTTCTGTCTCCAATGGGGTAAGGCAGGGTGGTATTTTATCGCCGTACTTGTTTAATGTACACACTGATGGACTGTGCTCTCAGCTAGCGAAAAGCAAGGTTGGCTGTCACTATTTAGGCTGGGTAAATCACCTTTACTATGCAGACGACATGGTTCTTTTGTATCCAACACCGTATGGGCTACAAAAATGTTAATAATATTTGAGGTGTATTCCAATGATCATGATATATTATTTAATATGAAAAAATCGGTATGCATGACTGTTATCCCTATGAGCTTTAAAAAGATGGTACTGCCCGATTTCACTCTATGTAATAATATTCTAGCGTATGTGGATTCCTATAAGTATCTAAGGTTTCATCTAATGAACGCACATGTCCAATCTCATGATAGCGAGATACAATATCAATATCGGCAGTTATGCTGTCTCAGTGGCGGATCTAGCCGGTCGGTTTGGGAGGGGCAAACCAAAGTCAAAAGTCGAAAAGCAAAAAAAAAACGTAGCGCCGTGAAAGCTGTGCTACAACATCACTTCCTGGTAGAATTTTTGAAATTTGGGTATTTGAGGCGAAAAGCAAAAAACGTTACGAGTTGTGTGTGTATGTGTGTATTGGGGTTTTGGGGCGCTTTCAGCGTCTTGGCCATTTCGCGCCCATCATTACAGGAAATTCTCAAATGTTAATATTATATTAGATTTCAACTATATACGGTCAGCAAAAGCTCCTTAGAAAGAGGCTAGCATAAGTCATTGTGTAGCAAGAACAGCAGCTTAAAAAACTGATTTGCCGAGATTCTACCTAAATTTCCCAGCTTCTTCCGTCGTACATTTCTGATACGCACCAAGCCGTGCGTGCATCCCATGCTTGTGGTGGTCTCTCCGTTCGCTCGGGATATCCGAGACCCTTGGGCGGAGAGCGGCAAACGAAAGTTGTGTTTCTGTTCATATATGTTTCCCGGACTCTCAGACCGGAATGCCTCTCATCACGAATAGAAGGGCGTGGCACATCTTGCCAAACATTTTGGACTTCTCCAAAACTTTCTAAGGACCCCGCTTGCTTTATTTTAATGGGGAACTCTTTTTGCACTCTTGGCACCCAGATTTTACTTCCACTTTGTGTCATGGAAAAGAAAATCTGTTTTTTATGTTTCCTAGTGCCGTGTTTGGGGAATACCTTTTCTGAGCTTGAACAAGGGGAAAGTCTTCGTTTCCCTTCACGGGACTCTGAAATTGAGCGACCCATAGCCCTGTTCCAGCTGTCAGCACAGCTTTGTCAGCACCAATCAGTGGGCCGCGTTGCGCCTACGTCACAGGATTGTAGCCTCTCCCCGGGAACTAGTTTTAGAGGTTTTAAGGGCTGATGGCCTGCTGTTTGCGCTGATGAAAAATAGTAAGTGCACGAAGTGGCAGCCCAATATTTTTTAATGGTATAAAGGATTAAGTTCCCTTTGCTTACCACAAGCAAGAGGCGATTATGGCGCTGATGTTACTTTTCTGGAGGAGAGGTTAGAGGTCCTGCTGACAAAACTGTGCTGACAGCTGGAACAGGGCTCATGTCATTCGTTTTTGGTGGCGGTGTTTGTGCCGGCGATGACGGTGCCGGGTATGGCGGAGGCACAAGTGCAGAGTCGCTATCTGCGGGGGTTGGCAGTAGCGCTGCACTTTGTTCCTTTCGCGAACTGCGCCCCTTTGGTGGTGCTGGGGCAGAACGTTCCAACTCACGTTTCTGCAGTATTGTGCGCCTCTCTCCTGCTTGAGCAGCATCCCCCGTGTCAGGGACTGGCTGCTCCCAACTCACATCAGGCCCCGTACTCTCCCCAGAAGGGTCCGCTGGTGATGCCGCGCCCGACGCAGGCAAACCTTCCTCGAGATCCACTTGGGTGCCCTTATCCGTCGTGTGCCCACTCTGATTGTCAGGCTTCGGTACTGATGGGGATATAACAAAGTTGGCCACTGGGTCAGTCTGAACGGACTTATCAGATAAGATCCTAACTTCACCGGTCTGGGTACTGAAGTGGTTGACTGGTTGTGGCACCCGTCCACCGTAAAGGCTAATGGAATCACGGACCGATATGTGCATGATATCTCGCAAGGAGGAATCAAGGTTGACGGGAGATATCGACTGCACAGGTCCTCCCACGAGGGCATCGCGATAGGATGAGGAGCGCACGAAAGTTCCCTCCATCACGGACGGCTTGAGAGAGCCAGGTACCTCACGGCGGCTATCTCCTTGTGATATATTTTCCTTGGGAGACCTTCCCAGAACATGCTCTTTCAGCCTTTCCCTCTCAGAGAGGAACGTGGGGCATGTGCGTGACCACGCCTCATGGTCACCACCACATCCGATGCACTTGGGGACGCCTGTCTTGCAAACTGCTGAGCCGTGGCCTGCCATCGAGCACCTCGCACACATCTCCTGCCCTTTGCAGGTCTTGGCCACATGACCATATCTCTGACATCGGTAGCATCGCGTGGGGTCCGGTACGTACCTACGAACGCGCCTACACGGATGGTTTGAGGCAGCTCCTTAGTATTGAACGTCAGAACGAAAGTGTTTGTCGCTACAAGCTCACCGTTTACCCTCTTACTCATTCTCCGCACGTGTGTCACCCCCTGCTCCTTCAAACCATTCAATACGTCCTGTTCTGTTGACCCAGCGAGCTCCCGACAAGAAACAACACCAGCAGCGCTGTTCTTTGTGGGGTGGAGAGTCACTGTTATCGGTATCGATACCAAGGTTCCTCCTTCTCCAGAGTACGACAGGCTTTTAGCCGACAGCAGACTGCACGTTTCTTTCTCTGAGGACATGGTGACGTCAAATTTGCTGACGGAGTGGCGATAGACATCGGTCGTGTTTCCAAATTTAGTCAAGGCCTCGGCAACCTGAAATGGATTCATTTTCTTGCCCTCCTCTAGAGTAAGGACCAGGACTCTGCAAGAAGACTTGTCCCACACAGGGATAGATGAGCCAGGCTGTTCGGTCTAGTCCGCGCGGGGGTCTAACTTCCAAACGATCCATCGTAGCGGCAGTGTAGGTGGATGAACTCAGGGTGGTCTGTGTCGCGCCAGAGGTCGGAGTCCATGCAGTCCGGTCATCGGAGGTGGAAGCTAGTAAAGACGCCATGGGAGAGATATTTACCTTCGGCCCCCCAGGTTGCCAGCTGTCAAGAGCTTGGCCCGGGGGCTGGTACAGTGCCTACGGGGGCAGGTGCGCCCGTCTCAGAGGGGCGAGAGATACTCACACAACCCCTCCGATCAGAATGCACCCACCCCCTTGACGCCATCAGCCCAGTGGGCCGGCAGGGCCATGAGTCGGGACGAAGCAAAACGCGGCAGCCCTCAAGCAGCGGAAACAGTGGTCCACCAGGTGCGCACAACAGGCCGGGGCCTCGAAAAACGACGGTTTCCGACACCTCGGCCCGCGTCGCGCCCGGCAAGAACTATCACAGTCCCCACCGCGAAGGGTGCCGCGCCGCACGCCTGTGTCTATGTCTATTTCACACCATGTCTAATAATGTCTGTTGTGTCTAATGTCTATTAATAATGTCTGTTTGTCTATTGTTTGTTAATGTCTATTTCACACCAAGTGCTGAACTGGCCGACGCATGAACTTATTCGAGTTGTACTTTTTCATGTATTTAGGACTCTGTGGTAATGACCACTGGCGGCGGAAGTGAGGGGGGTACCAGAGCACGGTGCTTCGCCCTTGAAGCAGAAATCTTAGCACTAAACCAATGGCTTTGACTGGAAAGAAATGGGTTGAAATCCCATTGACCCACCCCTCCCCCATGCTTAAATTTGGAGGTTCCACCGTCACTGGTAATGATCTAATATATTTTTATGTTTCCCCTTGCCTTTTGGAATGAATAAATACAAAATCTTCGTCCAAAGTGATTTTTTCTCACAAAAATATTTGTCTGCATTCAAGGCAAATACGGGTATGGTGCTATAGAATGGGCTTTTTGCATTCCCAGAACCAAATTTTTGGGCTAATCCGGAATTGGAGTTACTTGGAATATTCTGCCTGTCTTCACCTTACGCACTTTATTCCAGACCTTTCTGGTAATGGGCAGTGATTTGTGTTCTTATCTATGCAATTACGCCAGTGCTTTGGCACTTGTTCTGGCACATATCTGTTTGACACAAAAGTGTGGTGGATGATTGCCCCTCCGACATAAATTTAGGGTGTTTGATGTCAAAGTGTTCATCATGTGCTGCACTAGCCAATGGTGACCCTTTTGTACCACTAGCCATTACGTAACCGTTAATGGTATTTCTGGGGATCTGCAAAGTATGGAAAAATGAAATTTTGGGGAGGATGGGTCTGAAAAGGAAAAGCAGGGCACACTTGCACGGACCATCAGTAACTGGCGGAGGATTATACAGTTGCGCTGGGCTGCAACGGGTGGTCACCAGTCAACACGGGTGTATGTGTGTGCATGGAAGTTGGTGCCTGGTTCTGTGAATGTCTTCCGAACATTAGTCAAGATCGGTAAAGGCTTTTAAATGTTGTTGTGCTCTGATTATCCCGCATCTGAGGAGAATCATTGATGGCATATAAAGTGAATCACCAAAGTGATAATGCATGTTTTAACTAGGCAACAGAGTGTGATGTGCTTTTCTATTTGCAGGTGGCTAAGAAGGCTTCAGTATTGAAGCGGAGGAAGTCGCGATCCAACATGATCGATAAGGGCTGCCAGGAGCCGGGCCGGCGAGACAGTGACGCCAACGACGCTGTCTTCTACGACGAGGAGGCGAGACCGACAGGTCGGAATACGAGAACGACGTGCCTATGGAGTGGAGTCGCAAATCAGGGATAGGTATCGCTGCCCGTCTAGCGCTCTATGCCATGAACCATGTGGAAAACAGTCACTCAAAATGGCAAACTCAATCTACGTTTGCTATTTGGCCCAGGATTCGCTTTCTGGAAGCAGGCCGAAAGAAATGAAGGGAGCACTTCATCGATGGGAATGATCGATGAAAACATAATATATGTGTGCGAAGAAACCTGCTCCACTTCAGATGCCAACGGCCTTCAATACAAAACTGAGTGCAAATAATGAATTTATCCAGATAAACCTGTATGGAATATCGTTTCTAATTTTACATTAGCCTTTTAGCTAAATATGTGTGCGCTGTGCAGACAACGCTTTCCAAAGAGCTCCCTTCTGGCAGGACCAGAAAGCTTGTGCTGCTCCACCCCTCGTTAAAGCAACCGTTATCTTGAAAAATCACATGCTTACATCCTGCATGCTTCTCACTAGCGTGGTTTACTGTTACAGGCACTCCGAGCAAGTGTCGTCGTGAGGGCAGGAGCCCAGTGTTGCAAAGTCAAAACAGTTCAAACACTGAAGTGGCCTCGGACGAGGTGGATATCGACATAGAAGAGTTGCCTGGCCTCACCAGGTTAGAGCCGGAAATGGACGGTTGCATGCTCTACACTTCCCTATGGATATCACAGGACATGTGAGCCACTTTGCAGAGCTATGTCATGCTATATCATGGGGATTTTTAACACGCGCATTGACGGGGGTCTGAGCCACCTTCGCTTTGACGAGGGGGCGGGTACCCGCCCCCCCCTAAGATCTCGAGAACCACGGTAGGTAGGGAAAAACGATAAACGGCGTTGGGTAGCCCATCCACTTCTCCATCGAAAATATTTGAACCATTTTTTGTCAGGTCACATTTGAGGTCACGAGAGGTCAAAACATTCCGTCATAGGGATAAAGTAAATTAAGTTAAGTTAATTAATTAAGATAAAATTTAGTAAAGATAAAGAACTTAAATTTCAGTAACGATAGAGCAAAGCGACTTAAACTATATGAATCCTCGCAACAAGCCGAATTTAATTATATATAACTTGACCTTGCAAGGTCAAATCGAGGATTTGACCTGACCTGAGGTCAGGTCAGGGTCAAATTGTATAAAATGCATATCACTAGAACTGCAAAGCCAAGGCGAGTCTAATGCAGCTAAAATAAACGCTCTATCACCATTCGTTATTGAGTTATTAATTTAAAAACCATTGTTCCCATGTATTTCCAATGGAGAGGTCATGCCTCGTACCTGACTTTAGGCCATCGATATCAAAAATACCAGAACATATTTTAGAGAACTCGGTGGGCCCATTATGTGATATGAGTTTCAACTGGATAAATTCACCCTGCTCCGACTTATGCTATCTTAAACTTTTTTTCGAGGTTAGGTCACTTGACCTGTGCTGGTGACCTGACCTGAGATGATCTAACCTTAAATTTTCACAAAAGTTGTAAAAATGATGAGGAAAAAGGTATGCCGAGTACGGCGGCGCTACGCGCCGCCGTTTTTCTACTGTCTCCGAAAATCCCGAGGGGGCGGGTACCCGCCCCCGTCAATGCGCGTGTTAACATACCATTACTGGCAACTCCCCATACGTCACGCTTGACCTCAAATAATTATTTCCTAAAATTTCTGAGCAATGCTGCTAATTGCTATTTCTCTATATCTCTGGTCGTTAATAGCTTGTTGAGTGAGCTTGAATTTTTATCTGTTATTTCCTGGATTGTTTTTTTCAATAATGCAACACATGCGTTCTGTCACTCTTATTTAACACGCGCATTGACGGTTCGGCGGGTACCCGCCCCCCCTGGAGTTTTTCGGAGATAGCAGAAAAACGGCGGCTCGTAGCACCGCCGTACTTGGCATACCTTTTCCCTCATCATTTTTATAACTTCTGTGAAAATTTTAAGGTTAGGTCATCTCAGGTCAGGTCACCAGTACAGGTCAAGTGACCCAACCTAAAAAAAAGTTTAAGATAGCATAAGTCGGAGCAGGGAGAACTTATCCGATCGAAATTCATATCACATAATGGCCCCACCGAGTCCTCCAAAATATGTTCCGGTATTTTTAATATCGATGACCTAAGGTCAGGTACGAGGCATGACCTATCCATTGGAAATGCATGGGAAAATGTTTTTTTACAGAACAGCTCAGTAACGGATGGTGATAGAACATTTAATTTTAGCTGCATTAGACTCGCCTGGGCTTTGCGATTCTATTGGTACGCATTTATATAATTTGACCCTGACCTGACCTCAGGTCAGGTCAAATTCTTGATTTGACCTAGCAAGGTCAAATTATATATCATTCGATTCGGCTTTCTGAGGGGATTCATATCGTTTAAGTCGTTTTGCTCTATCTTGTTCAGATGTAATGGCCGAAAACTTGATTTACATGGTTATCCCTATGACGACATGTTTTGACCTCTCGTGACCTTAAATGTGACCTGACAAAAAATAGCCGTAATGTTTTCGATGGAGAAGTGGATGGGCAGCCCAACGCCGTTTACCGTTTTTCGCTACCTACCGTGGTTGTCGGGATCTTGAGAGACCTAGTATAAGCTAGCTCTCCAAGTACATGATCGCTCTTTGGGGGTGGGGGGGGTGGGATTGAATATTTTTTGCTCTACAGACCTGGTGTAAACTCCTTTCTCAAAAATTTATCCGGGGTTTGGTGGGGGCAAAAGATAGTTTGCCCCTACCTCCAGCGCTTTGGGGGCATGGCCGGAATGCCCCCCCCCCACCCCGCGTCCGCCAATGGATCATCCCAACCAGTGAGGACGAAGAATAAATAAAAGAGGTTGATAGTCTTACAATGGATAAACATTAGCTGTATATGTATATTTCCAAACCTATATTTGTTTCAAATGCAATGTGTTAAACACATCCAATCGGTTTCTATTTAGAACAGCTTGGGAAGGAACTGCTGCGCGTGTCTATTTGTGAGGCATCATCAGATCTCTCCTTGTGTGTACTGGCAATGGCGTTTGTTGTCTCAGTTCTGTTTGTCCCGGCGATCCCACTATTTATTGACTAAACAAAAAATGAGGCACGAAAATACGGCCCAAGCATGCCACACCTGGCTGTGCTGTTGAACTACCGGCAGGTCATTGTAGAATATTGGAATCTCAATGGTAAAGCATGTTCCCCATTGTCACTGTCAAAATTTTAGAATACGGGTGGGTTGGATAGTTCTCCTGAATCTCACTACGAAATGTTACGAAAATGTGGTTGGCCGTAAAGTGTGAGTGAACACTCTTTCCAGCACTCTCTTACTAATCATTTCAAGCCAAGCCCTGACCAAGCTAGTGCCATTCCCGACTAGGTATTTTTGGTCCGCTGGCTTTCCGGCGAAGTTGGTCATTTAAGATACGGCTGAAGAATAATAGGAACATACAAAAAATATTGGGGGCTTGTCAGAAATGGAGCACAGATTTCATGAATTTTTAAAGAAGATTTAATAAATACACTTACCATGCCATTAACGGTAACAGCCTCTCCGGGTAGGGGATATGATGCTAAATTGTTGTCGTTTCCCCATTGCTCGAAAACTATGGATGGTAGCGACTAGCGACACAAACATATACGGCAGGGTGCAGGGTCGAATGGCGCTGTGCCATTTTAAAACAATTTTTGCGTCAATAATTTTATAACTAAAAAACTTCATTGTTTTGGAAGCTTTTGAATTTAAAACGAGGGCGTGTGTTTCCAAAACTATTCATGCACGATCATGGACATCAGAGAGCCGAATTTGCACCCATGTGCTGTCTACACGTTTCAAATACAGTCAACCCTCTGTAAATCACGTGCTTTCTTGGCCATAGTTCAAGCAAGGCCATGTCAATTTGACAATGACTCTTTAACTCTTTTCTTTATGACATGTTTTCTCGAAGTAACGTGTCTCTCACTAGCACTTGCGGCATTAATGATCTCCTTGAGTCAGCAAGTCGAAAAAGCGATCGAAAAAGCGTTGCAGTTCAGAGAAATAGCTGAATATTGTTCCATGGAGGCACTGTAGAGGAATTTGATAATATGTTCATGGGGATTTTTTAACATACCATTGCTGGTAACTCCCCACACGTCACGCTCGACCTCAAATAATTGTTTCGTAAAATTTATGAACAACGTTGCTGTTTCCAATAGGCATACTTTTGCATATTGTTCCTTCTTGTTTCTACTGTGATCACTGGCGTACCAATATGGGGAAAGCATCATTATATCTGGATTTGTCACAACGCTTGGTGTTTTGAAGGGCGTCAGCTATATTGATAATTTTGCGTCACTTAGGTGAATTCTCACCATACAACATAGCATTAAGGAGCTGTTGATAAATGGCGTTTACTCCCCGAGGGAGGGGCAGGGGGGTCAGGGTTAGTGAAAAGTGACGCGCTATGATACGAGGTGGCATTTTTCCGGCAGCGAATTTTTTTCACTGTTAAGTTCTTTCTGAGTTTTTCGGAGAAGGTGAAGATGCCTAGAAGTAGGGTTGAGACCTGAAGGCATGTATTTTCCTTTTTTTTAATTTTTTTAACGTTTTTTTTTTCCCGTTTTTTTTGTCCTCTTCAATCTCATATATTTAATGTTGTTGACTGACGTGGGGACTGGGCCCAAAAATGACGCCATGACTTGGGAGTGGGGTTTCGCCCAGAAGTGGGAGGGTGGTTTAGAAACCCTCTTAAAAGTTATGCTTACTTATGAACAACACCTAATAGTCTTAATTTCTTAAAGATTTGGGGCATTTCGTATTGGCCCTCCTGGTCTTTAGCGCATAAACCCATGAATTAGTTTATATTTGTTCGGATTTTTTACCTAAAGCTGCAACATAGTAAGACACTTATGTTATGAAAGCAGCGCGTCGAAATGGATTGTGTCTGCAGTATTCGCTCCCGAATGACTTGGACGAGTGGATTCGATCAGCCAGGGAACTCGGGCAGATATAGATCTGTAAAGTTTGGTTGACGTAGTCTTATTTTGGAATATGGAACGTGTTTGGATATCTATTTCTTAACCAGGACGCAGGGGTTGGGGACCAGGTCAATGGTTTGGGGGACAGCGGGACCCAAAATTATGAAAAACATATGGTTTTTAAAGAACATCGACAAAAATCAACAAAAATGGGGGGTTTCGGTGTGGTAAATGCCTTTGCCCCCCTTTCCCCTGGATTCGCCCCTGCAAGGTCGTACTTTAATAAAATCTGTTTCCAACATGACTTTGTGGGCATTCGGACACAATTTTTATATGCTGTGCAAAACGCGTAACAGCCTAGGTAGACGATTCTCTTGGCAAACCAAAGACGCCAACCACTGTGCTCCTTGTGGAACTAAATATGCCGAAGGCTGCCTCATAAGTTCCCATTTCAATAAGTTCAGTTTGCTCTTCACAGTCAGTGAGTAAGCCAGTTGAAACATGCCATTGGAAAACTTTCTTGCGACAGTCGCCTTTAAAAGCGGAGTTCAGCCGAACTTTGTGGTAACCTTGTAAATACAGCTGCATTGAATATATGCAAGTTCAAAGACGGAAGCCAAATATTATGATGTATGGCCTTTCAGGACAAGCTGAAGCCCGTTTAACTTAAACCGTTTGATCGCCTTGTACCAGATGTCTGGACCTTAGAAGAACATTTAAAGTAAGTTTTGATATAGTTCAAACCCAGCACCCAGTAATACCCGGTAAATCCCGTTCCCAGGCTGACTTAACTTGGGCACTCAGGGCTTCTGAAATAAAAAAGCCCGATTTTGCTCCCTCATTCCTTGCGCGTGTCAACCCTTGTTTCATCCGGTTAAAATAGACCTGCTGATGAAAAAAGAAGCATGCTGGATTTTCACATACATCGATATCGTGAGCTTGAGTCGTGTCAGCTGAATATATGAGGTTATTCTCAAAAGTCTGTAGAAGGCTGCGGCAGACATCATGGTTCAGGTGCTTACAGGGTAGAAATTGCATTAGTTTCAGACCAAGCGGGCATGCCGAACCAGGGGTGGATCGGGAGGGGGGCAGAAAAGACTGCCCCAAACACATTTTCAAAGGTACTACAGATTTTCCTCCAAACCGTCCCATTTTCGCAAATTGTCTTTAAAAGCAATGCTTTTCATGATTTTTGCCCCACTGCCCCTCCCCCTCGCCAACCGTCGGCTCGGATTCGACACTGTGCCGAGCTTCACTGAAAGTATGCTTTTTTAACCTTGGCCTCTAGGAGCGTATGGCAGTGACCTGGGATAATCTTGAATGCTCAAAGCAATGATCTTGGTGGTGCAGCAAAGATATACTCATGTATCAAGGTCGATGGCTGTTCACTAGATTCATGGTTGTTCAGTGCGATGTTGCTGTCTTTTCACCTCTCAAAAGCAGTAGTTCTGTTACTAAGAGCATTTTGGGTCCAGGAGCTCTGAAGAGCTTCTGTATTCAGCTTAACAGTCCTTTGTAATTTGTAATTCATTCAGGCCAAATTTAGGTACACTTTAACAGCACTGAACAGCAGACTTGTTGAGTCGAAACTCAGAGTCGGAGTCGACTCAGAGTCGACTCAAATTTTTCTCGAGTCAGAGTTGAGTCGACTCAACTTCATGTTTGGGTTGAATCGGAGTCAACACAACTGGACAACCAGTTGAGTCGAGTCAGAATCGGAGTCAGCCTCCATGCTGTGAGTCAAGAGTTGAGTCGACTCAACACTATTTTCTTAACAGAAGTGATCACATGACTGACATTTTGGAAATTTTCACATCTAATTTTGAAGGATTTCATATTGTTATTTGGTAATAGCAGGTAATTCATTATTCTCATATCCACACCAGACCCATGCCTGGATCAGTTGTTAGCAGCACAAGTTATGTAAAATATAGTTTAAAAGCACACACATTTGATAGTTTTTTTCCGTTTAATCCTAGCAATTGATGCAGAATCATACAGAAAAATGTGTGATTAGGCACAAAATCAGACTTTTTCAACTTTGAAAATGCACACCATCCAAACCTAAGCTCATTCTCATGCAAAAGATAATTCACTCTTAGGAAACCATATCTTTATTTTCTATTTTCTTCCTTCCTTTGGCTAAAACACTAAAAAACATGTATCAGCATCAGAAAGGGGATGACAAAAAATCTTATTTTGCACATAAGCCTTGAAATCGGTCGAAACGGAAACTAAAAGCTTCAATTATCTGCTTATTTCAAAGCACTATCTTGATTTGTCGTGGTTTGAGAACACCCACTGGTAGATAATAAAAACTGCCTATTTACGGAAAATGGATATCAGTCCTACCTCTGGCGTAGCCTGAGTAATTTCAAACTGTAAAACTCATAAACTGAAAAATATAAATCAATCCTCTCACTCACAAACAACCACCGCCCGCTCTTCAAATTATGATGATGCCGATTATTTTTATTTACCACTCTCACACTAATGCCCCCACGCGCGCCACATTAGTCACAAAATGATCATGGTGCGCAACAAAATACAAGTAGCCGTGTTATTCTGCCGAGCAGAACGCATGCGTGCGGCATACTATTTGTGTTCTGCCGGCAGAATAACACAATGACACGGCTGGTCATTTAGGGTTTAGTACCCCGAAGGCATGATTACCTTAACATTAACCTGCAGATTTTTCTTACGCCTTTTTAGTCACGTGATTTTTAAAGTGCTATCCATCATCAGGTTTGCGCTATCCGAGGCTAAGTTCGTAATGTCTTTAATGCGCCATCTGTAACGTTTACGTGTTTACTAGAGTATTTTCGGGAGGACAAGGCGAGTTCATCATTGTTTTTGGTTTTGGTGAGGTGCTGGATAGAGGTAGTGCACAGTGTAGTATTTATTTCTAATTTAAGTTCGTCACAGGATTGTTCAGAGTGTTCTGGGGCAGGGACTGCCTCTCAGAATATCATATGTTCAAATATTGATTCCTGTGTTTGCAGTTGAAACGCCGCTTATTGCTTCAATTATGACTGCTCATGAAGGACATGCCTTTAAAATGCAAAGCCATCAGGTCTTTCCTCATTCTCACCTGTTCGCGACTAGCATATTTCTTCATTCCTATGCAGGAAGAATTTCTGTCATGAATTAATGCATTGAAATTGGCATATTATTAAAGGAAATGTGCAGTTAGATTAACGCCATGAATAAATATACTGGATTTTGCATACTATTGAAGGAAATAAGCATTTCTTCTGTGCATATTTTGCTACTATTCTGAGTCGGAATCGACTCCGACTCAATGCTGATTTGAGTCGGAATCGAGTCGGCTCACTTCTGAATTTGGCCTGAGTCGAGTCGGCTCACCACTTTCAACTCAGTGAGTCGAGTCAGAATCGGAGTCAGCCATTTAGCTGTGAGTCAGAGTTGAGTTGACTCAAGAAAATTTGAGTCATCAACAAGTCTGCTGGACAGTTCGAGACCCTTTTAATCTGTCGTATTTCAGAGGCTAAATGAGGTCAGAAGGCACAGTTCCACTTTTCGAAAATGTTCATTGATTGACCTAGACATGCACAAGATATACTCTTTTCTGTGGCAAACAGTATTTTCGTGGCGGAGCTGCGAACGTAGTTCATGGTGTTTTTCGCGCGTGTAGACACTTGTGCTGACCTGGCAGCTTACCTTTTGGTAGCACATTTTGTCATCATTAGAGTGTGCGGGTGGCACGTTACGGGTACTGCGTGCGTGCGGTTTAAAACAGCTCGCGGCTAAATTCAAACATCAATATAGGGAGCGCTACCGCAGGGTGAGAGCTAACATGCTGGTACGCTCATTCTGGGGATTAATATTCAGCTCACGTATTCCAAGCCATTACCTCCTAAAGCGGCACTAGAAGTGCTATTGACTGCTAATTCGTCGTTGCGGTTGGCAACATTTGCTATATAGGTCTGGTGTTTTCACTTCAGTACAGAACACCCGGGAAAAGCTTTGAATAAAAATCCTACACGGTGTTATCTGTATGTGATTATCCTCCATGAATAGGATAACCCTGCTATTTGACATCTGTTTCTAGGCAATTCATCGCGCTTTCATTAGATATTTCATACGCAGCGTACTCACCCATGGTATGCGGGATAAACAAACAATTGGCAGGACTCGATATGTTGTTACCCTACACGTATTATTTGTTTATTTATTATTACATATTATTTATTCTTTGCTGTAAAATATGTGTTTGTGTGGATATTGCCAGGATTTTCGCTTCCTTGTGCTGCGTTAGGCTTGCAGGACATGCCTCTAAATGTGGCTAAAATATATGTTTATTATTATTAACGGTGAGGTTATGCAGACCTTGCAGACCAGCTTACAAAGTACAGATCGTGCATTCAGGGTCCTGATCTTGAATCTACACAGATTTAATTTCCGAGCAAAATCTTGCATAACACGGGGTAGCTTTTGGTTCTTTATCTCTACCCCGCCGGCACAAGCTGAAAGCAAAATTCCCAACAGAAGCGTTGTGCATGCTCCATTTTCTGTCGTTTTTTTTTTGAAACACTGAAATCCGAATGGCGCTTGCTTCCATGGTTTTATTTTTGGCTCTATCATCGACCGGCCGCCTTGAAAGGTCTAAAAACCCGCACATACATATATGTAAGGCAAGAATCACCTAGACACAGGCATCGAACATGAGCATCGAGCTTCATTTGCTTACACACGAACGGCTAAAGTAGGATACTTATTCAACGCACTTCGGTGCGTTGTCAAAACGGACATAGTTTCAATCTGGAGAGCATACCTACCGAAGACATTTGCCTTCATATTTCATCTGTCCCTTATTTTCCTTCATATTTATTTATTTGCCTTCATATTCCCTTTATTTGCCCTCGGTCCTTTATTTGCCTTCCTTACATTTGCCTTCATATTTCATATGTGGCCTTTACCAGTCGTCAGAGCAAAAACAAATTCCGTTTCTACCCCCCCTTGTTTTATGGTATGTCTTGACACGTTGGTTGGCCCCAGGAGAACAAACAATAACGTAGCACGCTTATTTTCTCTTAAACGTTGACTTTTGAATAAGAAAATACAAAGCCGGGGATTTTTGGCAAGGTAAACAAGAGTATCATCCCATTTCAAATCCCATTATAACGATAACATGTTTAATTTGATATACAGCAAAGAGGATACTTGAGCACGAAGAATCCGGAAAATACGTATTTCGTTATATCGGGAACTGAAAACAGTTTGTCAAAAAAGTGAATGATTTCTTCCTATCACAGCGCCAATGCATTTACTCTGCAGCACTTGCAACAGTGTTATCAAGAAGCTCACGCGTGCTTTCTCCCTGTGCAGCCTTACGGATGCTCACAAAAATGCTATACGAGCTATAAGGAAAATCAAGTATTTTGTGGCTCGGCGAAAATTCCAGCAGGCTCGGAAGCCGTATGATGTTCGTGACGTCATCGAACAGTACAGCCAAGGTCACCTCAATATGATGGTCCGCATCAAGGTAAGCACTGACCTGAGTGAGCTCATGAGGATGTTGCCACTTCCCGCAGCGCACAGAATCATTTACACTACAGTCATGATCTCCCTCAAAACTTGGATTGGCGTTTCATCCACAAAATGCTTGCTGTCCCGCCCCTTATCTCGACCCTTTGTAGCAAGGTTAGTTTAAGGGAACTTATTTTTCTGTGATGCGATATATGGTATGACCTTAGAGTTCCCCAGATTCTCGTTATGAGAGTGACTGCTGCATATCCCTTGATACTGTTACCAAGCAAAAATGAATTGGCCAAATCGGGTTTTAGATTTTCAGCCTGATTTTAGGGGTTCACTGCTTCGGTCAAGCATGCTTGCATTATGTTGATTCTTTATATAATGAGTGGTTGCGTGCGGTAATACCATCCCCATGACGCTGAAAGCTCTCGCATTTGGACTTTTCCGTTTAGTTTGTTGATTAGAATAGTTCTGCTGTTGATATGACGCGCAAATAAAATTGCGAGAGAGTAGTATGAATGGTCTTTACCAGCTAATAGCAATACACTGTAAGCGAGTGGCAATTAGTGACGGTAAAACTGTTCTAATAATTCCCACAAGACCGATTAATGGATCGGAAAATAGGCGTGAAAAATTATATTCTTATAGGTGGCACGGACTAAGTGTTCAGCACTGTCCGATATCCTGGCAGGAGCTCCAACGGAGGTTGGATCAAACCTTGGGGAAGCCAGGAAGCTACATATCCAGTCTGGACAGAAACGGTGGTCTCAAGCCTATGACCATCGGGGCACGCATTTATCGTGTGGAACAACAGGTAACGGTTAGGTCGACCTGGTGACCTGCATGGGTGGTGCGTGAAGCTGTTCCTGGGTATTGCTCACCAGTGTCATGCAGGTTAGCTGAGATAGCTTTTGATCTTTCTTCATTTCTGACCCGTTCACACTTTTACATGATTGCATCACACTATGGCGACGGACGGTTTTCGTTTAATCGGCACTGATTCGTGATGGTCCAGCTTGCACGCTCAGTTTACACGCCCCAACGTTGCACCCCACGGTGAGTGGATGACATGCGGTACAAGAGAGCTGTTCTTGTGAGACGCCGTGCCCTGGGGATGTGTTTCCCGGCAGGAACACCTACACCAAAGAAACTGCTTCCAATGTAGATACCCATCAAGCCCCCTTTGTTCATTGACGAGAACAGCGGTTGGTCAGTGTAAACCCTGAGTCAGTCAGTCTGAAGGCTTTCTCCCGAACTGCTCTATGCTGAAAAACAGGCGGTTTGAGGAAAGTACGGGAAGTGGCGCTTTGATCCGTGGACTTCCCATACTGAGCTGCTCCGTCCTTACCAGCAACACCACCGTGTAGTGGTGCCAGCATGTTAATGACTTCTTGTGGAGCAGCAGATTGCTGATATTTATAAGCCGTCAGCCACCGACCGGCACTCATGGTATTCCGGCACAGAAAAAGCATTGTGGCAATAACGGCCTTCCGCTGGTTTGCCGTGCCTACCATAAAAGTGTCGACTACCTTATGCCGGAATGGATTGATGGAGTATGATTATTGGTCATCGGACAGTACCTATCGACAGCTTTCTTTTTCAGGCTCTATTAGTAATAATTAATCATATGGGTAATGATGCTTGCGTACACGAAGAAAACAATGATGAATTGAAGATGACGCTTTCTCAACTATTATACCACCATGTGGCCTATGCCTGAAAGACGTGTTCATCGGTAGCTTGTCATTTGTAAGGCCAGCTGAAATGCAAAACCATTGAGCTGCACACAGCCAGCATATCCTTGAGGAGTGCCCATTGAAACTCGACTGTCCCGAAAATGTATCGGGATGACCGTGCCCCCTCGATGCGCCTTGCTGGTTGCTTGTTCGTCACAGCATGTGACGCCCAAGGCCGTTCTAATTCACGACTGTATCGATCGTGGTTTGGGCGGAACTGGCTGGCCACACCTTTGTAGGTGTCCCTGTTTGGCTCTGAGCATCGACCACCGCTGACCCCCGCACTCGCACAAATGGAGCAGCGCTGGAAAAGTAGCAGCGCTCGTGCTAACCTGCGCTCCAGCACTTACGTAACACCGCTGCTAAAGCACACTGAGTGATTGCTTTAGTTTTGGAAGAAGGAATACACCAGTGTCGGCGTCTTGTGCAAACGCAGACTTGAATAGAGCACTCCTGGATAGCGGCGGATCCAAGGGGAGTTTACCCCCCCCCCTCAAACGGAAAAGCTCGGGGAAAAACTATGCGTTTCCCTCCAAGCTGTCGGTCTCCTTTTTCTTAATCTCTTTTTTAGTTTATAAGCAAGGTTTCGGTGCTTTAACTCTCAACTTCAAACAGAACCAGTAAAACTTCAGTTTAAGCATTGGGCCTCGGATAAGAAAAACACATCGTGTGGGCACACGTTGCAGCCGGTGACGTTTTTTTCGAATTTGATTTAGGTACCCCGTGAAACCTTCCATCTAGTTAAATTGTGGCGAAATCCTTCGGCACGTGATTTGTTTTTGCTTTTCGACTTTGGCTTGCCCCCCAAACCGACTGGCTAGATCTGCCACTGCTCCTGGGCCGTCAAAAATGTTTACGTCGGGGTAAATTTTTGAAACTTCTCGCTCGTTTCGCACGAGTGACTTAAGACCAGTGCTTTAAATGTAAATGAATGACGTCAGCCGATATTTTCTTTAACGCTTTTCCTCTGAGTTTTTACTCCAAGTCCCATTAGTCGCTCTACGGCGCGACGTTATAAGGTGATTCCACCTACCGGATCAGTAATACAGATAAATAACAGTTCATGTGTGGATCCATGAAACAAACGCGAGAGGCCCCTCCTTGTGGGGAATTTGCCCTCCATGTTGCAGTGGTGGCGTCCCCTGGAACACTGCCACTCACTCCCATTCAGGATCTGTTCTCGCCAGCCCAGCGCGCTCTGGTGGTACTGTCGGACTCTGGCGCTCCTTTCCTCTCACATATAAAGCATCCAGCACTGTCACCCATTTTGGTGCCTGTTACGTCCTAAATGTGGTGTTCTTGTCAATATGCTGCATCCCCGTGATAAGAATCCTAGATCCGCCTGTGAACACTGAGAACGGGAAATGAGACCGAAAAAGCATGCATTGGCATTGCCCTCCAACCTGCGGGTCTGCGTCTACGAAGCGACAAAGAACGGATTAGGCTGAAATATTCGTAAAGGAAGTTCCATTCAATTCTGACCCAAAGCCTTGATGGAGATTTCTAATTAGGGCTGGGACCTTCTTCTTGTATCAACCAAAAAGTGTTGTCAGGACCGACAAAAGGTAAAAATGTATAGAAAGAAAAAACATTACCAGAAAGGCTAAAATAATGAGGCTCACAAAAACTCCCTCGAGCGTTTAACCCTCGCCCCACCGTGGGCCATTGATGGCCCCCTAAGGTTTTTTCCCGAATAGCAGAAAAACGCCGAGGGGCAGCACCATGGCTGAGGAATCTGCCTTTCACCCCATCATTTTCCCACCATCTCCTGAAATTTTGAAAGGCAGGTTAAACAAGGTCACCTCACTTCAACTTTTGAACTCTACCATAGCTACATTTCTAAGCCGACCAATTTGAAACTTTCGACACTTTTTGACCTCTCTAGGGTCTAAAAAACGTATATACGGGATTTTTCGATTGGGTGACCTTAGGTCAGGTCACGAGGTAGCCTCTCCCATAAAAAAGTATGGGGAAAAGCTGTATGATCTAAAAGTCATGAAATAATTGCAAATATTCAGATTTATAGGAAAAGCAATCTTGGTAACCACTCCACGGTTTTTTAGGGTCAATATTTGGCCTTCGACTTATCTAAGGTCATCACAGATCACATGGGCCCAAAAATAGTGTTTTAATGATAACCCTTAACCTAATTAAGCTAGAGCTCTGAATCAAACATCTTCGTGTATATCTCGTCATTGGCTTTCATTTGATGTACGGCAAGATCACTTTCTGACCCTTCGTGACCTCAGGTAAAATTAGGTCACGAGGTGATCTCTGGAGGTCAAACCACTGGCGGAGAAAGCCCTGGAATTTTCCTATCAAATTTACTTTAACAGATCTCAATAACTCTAATGGCATAAGGGCTATGCCCAGGTTCCTGAGCCATTGCATATTTTAGAGGAAATGGCCTATCGTGACCCAAATTAACCTCTGTAGGTCAAACCATTGACCTGAACGCTTAAGAATGTGAATTAACCACAAATTGAATTTACACGAGCTTTCCAATGCACTTTGCATATTTGGGCTAACCCTCATATTTTCGGAGTTAGAGGAGAGCCATCGATTCCCCCTCCCCGGTGGGGCGAATGTGGCGCTGGACCCCGGTGGGGCGCAGGTTAACGTCCGAACAAGAGGTGCGTCCAGTGGGAGCAGAGGGTTGCCCTGTAGGGGGCTGACCTGACCAGCGTTACCTCAGTCCAGCAAAGCCTCCACCAGCAGCGGCAGCCCAAACTAGAGCCGGGCGCTCGGACGCTGGTTTGGGACACAAATAGCAGCAAGGCAGCAGGGCCGCTTTAAAACGTGGGTTATGTGAGTGCTAATTCGGACCTGTACAGAGCGCTCCAAGCTCGATAGTCGGCGCTCAGTCCCACACTCGTTGCAGAGGATGGGTGGATGTGCAGAGGATGTGTGGCACGGCATGCTTATTTTGGACCTCAGCTTAATTGTTTTGCATTTTCTCCGTTACCTACGAAAAAAGTGTTGCTACATAAAAGTGTTGGTAAAGTGCATCGTCGTTAGTGTTCATATGCAGTCGAAATTCCGACAATATGCCGCCGCCCCCGTTATCACCAGTCCGAGGTCCGTCCCCTCGAGTAAAAATTCCTTAGTGACGTCCTTGCTGGAAACTAGGCCTTATGAGACCATATTTCACTGAAACTGTGCTCCCTCGGGCATGTTCATTGCTGAACAAGTGCTTAACATTCAAGGCTCGTTAACACGCACCCCGCTGGAGGCGAAATTCGCCCCTCCTGATTTTCCCCAGATAACGCAAAAACGAAGAGACGCAGAACAACAAAACTTACGTACCTTATTCCTGATCAATTTTACACATCTGGCCAAATTTTTAAGGTAAGGTCATGTCAGGTCAAGGAGCTATTCAAGGTTAAGTGACCCGATCTAAAAACCTAAAATCACGAGTTTGAAGCGGCGCCCAGGGAACATCAGCGAAACGATCAGTTTGAAACTTCCACAATATGATAAGGTCATTAGGGTCTACAAATCTGCTTTCTCGGAATTTTGGTTTTGTTGACCTAAGGTGGGGTCAATTTTTGTTGGTCACCCCATTATTAGTCTAAAGTGAAAAATAGAATGGGCTAGTTTTCAGTAAATAATGGATAGATACAGCTGAAAATCCTCAAACCGTCTATTCTGACCACGATCTTGACCTCCAAGTTGAGTTTTTTGAGCATCTGACCTCTCAAAGGTCATATCAGGTCACGGGAGCAGAGAGTAATTGTTTTGCCAATAACTTCTCACTGAATTGAGATAAAGCTCCCATTTTGCTTGCATTGTGCTTATATTGCCACGGGGAGTCGATTGATATGCAACATGACCATACCAGGTCACTCTGTGACCCTGACCTAGCTCGAGGTCAGGTCATTTTGACTATTTGACCTAGCAAGGTCATATTATAAATCATTCGATTTTCCGCAATGAGAGGAATCCAATGATGTATAAAGATTTTCTCTAGCTCCCCTGAGGACAGATCTAGAGAGAGAAACGTACACTGCTCTGTTGTAAGCCTATGGAACCTTCTTTGTCCTATGCTGACCTCGATATTGACCTGACATAAAAGTTTTTCGTATACAATATCTTCGTTTTGTCAAGGGCTTTCAAGCGCCGCCCGTAATTTTTCTTTAGATTTCATGAGAAATTAGATACGGAGGGGGTGCGAAAAACGCCCCCCCAGCGGGGCCGCGTCATGCCAGGGACTCCAGCGGCGCACGTGTTAAAGCAGTGCCACCGGCAGTGGAAGTGTCTTTGTGTGCACCGTAGCTTTTTGAACCAGGCATCGCGACTCTGGGCTCAGATATCGCACGTCCTCTGTTCCAGCTGTTGTTAATGGACAAGAAGATGGATGAGCTGCTCACCATGTTGACTGCAGTCGCTCGGCAGCAAACACACAACGCAGAAATCGGAGAAGCTGAGGCGGTCTGAGGCAGCGACTCGGAATTCCTACATGCTTATCACTGTGAAAACACGACACACGTTATATAGTATCCTTCGAGTCGTGAGGCACAGCTCGCGAGCGGTGTGCTGGACTCATTTGGGTATGAAGTGTCACAATCGTAATGATATTATCCGCTAGGCTCCGAAGAGTGTCTGTGTATATCATCATTGGGGAGTTACGGTGCCGTCAGGCGTGGTAATGGAAGCCGTGCGCATCAGGCCATGCATTCCAGGTGCCTCGGAGAAACGCGTCTGGTGAAGCTCGTCAGCTCTTTGTCAAAAACATCCCGAGAGAAAATCACTGCGACGATAATCCTAACTCCTGGCTAGTGGTAGGTGTGTGGTGCGCAGATCGCACCCTGGAAATATCGCCGATTCGCGCCTCATTCGTCATGTCTGCGGAGTACATAGTTGTCGACGTCTCATCATTTTCATCGCCCATTTACTGTGTTTTTCAGTTTATCCACTCTGGTTTGTGCAAACTATGTACAGAATAATGTTAAATGTGGTATACTTCCTAGCCCCCAATTCGCATTCCAGCTTTCCACCGTACGTTATACGTCATTTGGAGGCTCCGTAAATATGCTGCTTCCTAAGTGTTCTTGTCAACTTGCATATTTATAACACTTCTAATTCACATTTTTTCCATCCCAACAATGTTCACTTTTTGGACTGTGTATGCCCTTCTAGCGCTGTGAAGACGAATCTGACATACTACTGAGGGAGGGGGGTGTTTCCGCCTATCCCCTCCTTTCCCATCCCCAGTCTCGACTCCCTAACAAGCTGGACAAAACGTTCACTGTCTTTCCAAACCTGTCTGCGAGGTACATCCGAATGCTGGAAGGTATTTTTGTCTGGTCAGTAATGAAGTTGCAAAAGGTCAAAGAACCTGCAGATGCGGAAAGCCCTCTTATGTCTTCAACCGGGGATGAAGACATGTGTGGAGCACCGAAACACATCAAGTGCGACAAATGTCGACTTAATGAAGGTAAAAACTGTGCAGGGACAATTCGACATTGGAATGAATTTTTCGTGCCGGGTTTTCAAAAATATGTTCCTGTTGTTTTCTCCATTTAGCATGTGGTAATGAATATTTTACATTCTACTATTTTTGTCCAAGTAGATGTGACACATTAGTGTGAGCCCTCCCCAGTCGGAGTGCATGTGGTGGATCCGTGTGAACAAAGTCTGGAAGATTTGTCGGCAGAGTGGCATTACGCTTTTACGGGCTTTATTTTATAGTTTAGGTTATACTTTCTCTAGGGGAAGAAAGCAGCCAAACAGTGTCGCCATAGGGTTGGAACTGGTGTGATGAATTTCGACCAAACAGTGATTGGGCAGAGATGGGGTCGGGAGAAGCAAAACGTAATACCCGTCCTGCAAAGCGCTGTTGGTGCAGTTTAATTTCAATAAAAACTTGCGAATGTTTCTTAAACACCAGTTGATGAGCAAAGATGGCTAAGATAATCAGCTCAACGCCGTTGGTTTGATTTGGAACGACCCCCTGGTTCACCAGTTAGGGGTACCCGACCCTCCGATCCCTCCCCGCTTTTGATGCCCATGAAAACCGTATACTTTTATGTTTGCTATCCACAGCTGCAGCCAGCATGATTAGTCGAAAACAATATTTCCACCAAAATGTATGTTTGCGTCTATCGATATGTTTGCATTGATTACGTTAAGCATTCGCTAACTGCAGAAACATGGTGTGGTTTAAATACTAGTCCTAAAGTCCAGTCCGCCCAAGCCTTTCCAATTCACTCCGTAGATTGATGTGGTGTCGACTTGTAATATACCTATTTATGATAGCCACGTTTAGATGTCACGATGAGATCTGTATTCCAGTGCAGAAACCAAGGTAATTAATGCTTTAATCGCACAATTCTGACAAGATTGTAACTGTTTGTGTCCCTCGGTAAATGTACCCGGCTTGCCTTGGTTTTGCTTATATATGTTTTGTGTTCGTTTAGTGAACAAATGGACATGTCTATAAGCAACACAACCAGCAATGAATGTGCAGGATGGCTCGGGTGGTTATTGTCCATGGCATTTTTCAATTACTCCCGGTTCCAGTGTCTGTGCCTTTCCTATGACTACGGCAAGGCAACTTCGTCATCCCTCACATACATATGCAATCCAGAGAGAATTTCCATGCAATGCAATATAATATTTCCAAATATTGGCTCAGGAAAACACGGAAACATTAGTTGCCTCTGAATAGAAGTTCGAACAAGTCACAGTTTCAGGTAATGGGGATCCGGAACTAAGCGCCATTTTTATTAATCTTGTAATGCCAGCATAATTTTGTATAGATAATGATAATGACCTTTATATATATATATAATGATATGCTCTTGGCATTATATATGATATATGGAAGAAATTTGAGACTTCTTTTTTATTAATTAACTTTGTATTTATATTTTTACATAAATATGTAAAAAGATAGACATAAAGTAAATTAATAGAAAAAATAAGTCTCAAGTCTCTTCCATATATATATATATATATATATATATATATATATATATATATATATATATATATATATAGCCATAGCTGAGCAACATTTTTATAGCCATGCAGTTTTCAGATACACCCTAGATGTATCTCACGTAGGTTCTACTGCACTGGCGTTTTCGGACCCGAGGACTCGATGACAATTATACAAGCGGTGATAACGAATGCCAGGGGAGTGAAGCCAGGGGGGGGGTTGAGCCGTTCTCAGCATCAGTACAAAGTTGGTGTGCAGATCTTCTCTCAGAGAGGGGACACACGCACACCGAAGGTGCAGTGAGATCGTGGTGAATCTGCGATGGTTGACTGGAAAATTGTGCGCTGTGGTGGCATTATTCCCAGTTTTCACTTGTTGAACATGTCAACCTTAGGCGTTCGTGTGTGTGATTCACTTTTAGCCTTATATGCGTGCCCTGGATCCTGTAGCGATAGCTAGTCATGTCTAGTCTTGTTCTGAAGTGCACTGGTACCAACCATTTACATGGCGTTGCCTGACTATCCTCGTACCATTCGTATGTATGTGTGTGTGTTTATGTGATGCCGATGCTGGAACCATTTTTCTGCGCAATTTCCTTCCACCTGAATTCTCGAATAGCATATTCATTGGAAGATAGAAACAAACTGAAGTTCCTTTTCGTAGGTGTACGATCAAGTGTACGATAGCTGAGTAGACTTCCTCTATGTTCCCTCTTAACTTCAGTGGCGTGGTATAGCTTCATTCTTGATGTAGGAAATAATCAACCGATCCCCGCAGAGTTTGAGAAAAAAAACAAAATACTCTCCGAAAAAATATGTTCCTTTTCTTCGTGTTGCAGGTGTCAGTATTAAGTCTGCCAAAGCAATTCTGAAGGCAGCTACCTCAGTAGGTATATGTTCCCGGAACAATTTGTAGAGTCTTAGTATGCATATATATATATATATATATATATATATATATATATATATATATATATATATATATGTTTGACTTGATTTTTAGCATTCTGCTGGTATTTGTGCTTGCGTCAATGCCTGTTAATCAGGCTCTGAGGAGGCAATGTTGTCGCATCTTTTTTGGAGCGTTTATATGAATGCACGTTATATGCCTGATAAATTGGTCTGGTATTGTATCTTACACAATGATGGCTTACGGGACATTCAAACTTTTTTCACTGCACTGAGCCGTAAAAAAACGAAAAATGAACCATCAGCAATTGTGGTATATTGTATGACCTCGGCTGTGATGCTTCAAATTTTCTGCAACCTATTGGAGATTAAGGAAACGAACGTAGTTTCATGAAATACATACAAAATGTTTTGGGCCGTGGCCACAGAAAATATATAGTTGGGAGTGTCTTGCAGGATATCAAATCCAGATTCTGATTATTTTTCTTTTGTTCTTTTTTGTGATAATTACCTATTACACGGTCACTACTGGAGAGTGATTGCTCTTCCACATAATGCAATTTGTTTAGCCTCTGTGACCGCAGTTGGGAGATATTTTTCCAGGGTAACAGCTACTGGAAATTAGATATATACGCCGTGAATTTCTTACTAAATGTTGCATTATTGTTTTAAATAGTAGCCAATAGTCTTCACTTCTCTTGGACTCAGACTGGTGAGTACTGATCATCCAGAATATTGCTAAGCAAAAGCTTTCCCTAGCACAGATTTTATGAAATGGTATTTAGTTAACCGGTGGGGTCTTAACGTTGACGGGCACGCCTCGTTTTATTTATTTGAATTACAATAGGTAGGTCACAGGGCTTACCTAAATCTATAACAGGTTATAGTAAACATAAATACAATTTTTGTTTTATAGACAGGTATGAAATAAAAGAATAAAACTTAGTTATTACATTACAAATTAACACCTTAAAGGTCACCGTAGGTAAATATTTGGTTTTACCTATATATGAATAAAAAGATAGACTTATTTGTCACCGAAGTTTATGGTCACCAATAATATATCACCAGGTAAGTTATCAGACTGGTAGTAATTATATTGACCGGTAGCAATATATATCATTCGATTCGTATTCAAGATGTGGGATAAACATGGCTGTATCTGTTGTTGGAGTTATTAGCAAATAAGCCCTTATGCATGGTGCGACATCCAATATGCCCAATATAGGACCTGTAGCTTCAGGCTTACCACACAAACATAATCCACGGAGCCTCAAGAGCTTTCGAATGGTGTTAGAAAAATGTTCTACTATCATAGTTTTTGAGATATATGAGGTTTTCTTAGTACACCTCATATTAGCGATTTTGACCTATTTTGACCTCTGGTGACCTTGATATTGACCTGACAAGAAAAATGACTGAAGTATTTTCGTTATCATTTTCGAAGAGCTTTCGATTGCCGTTTTGCGCTTTTTTCTAGCTCTCTTAGTTTTTGAGATCGTGGGGGTCTTTTTAGCCCCCCCACCAGGGCGAAGGTGGCTCATACCCGCCACCGGGGCAAGGGTTAAAGGGAATGTGGCACCTTGGTCGAATCCTGGACTTTAGTGCAATTATGGGTACTTTTAGCCAAAAATAATGAAACCACCCATGATTTCTCTGAAAAATGTACAATAAGCTCAATATTTTGTTTTTAGAAATACTCCTCTAGAAAAATAAATAAATATCAGCCTGTGGATGATGTCACGATCTGGCAACCACTACCATACTTCAAACGCTTCAAGGGCTTCGATTGGTTGATGCTCATCGTGATGTCAGCATATGTCGTCACACCAGTAGCTCACAACAATGGCCGCCCGGCGACGGACTGATGGGGGCTGGTTTCAGGTAGGTTTTAGCTTTTTGCTACGGAAATGTCGAGTTCCAAGACAAATGAAATATGGAGTACCGGGTTTTTCGACTTCTTTTACAACTTGGCTATCTCAGTTAAAATCACGTTGTGAAGGTGCCACATTCCCTTTAAGTAGAATTTTTGTTGTATTGATCTCGATCGTTCACTATCGTTGCGCTATCGTGGATAGACTGTAATACTAACAGAACTTCAAAATACGCTTATGCACCAAACAGGGTTCTTCACAGCCCGCAAAAGGTACCATTTAAAATGTAGGTACATTTTGAAACTGGCGTACCATTTGTGCGCACAACAGTTTTGATGGTTTCATTTGTAAGAAAGCAGGCGAAGCCAGACAGAGATCCTCAAAACAAATTGTTCCCTCACAAGAAAACCAATAGTATTTATGCTTAGTGGGTATTTATCAGGCATTTGGAGGATTTATCAGGCATGTCGCATGCAAAGCGTCTGAGGTCTAATTCCGAGACCGTAGTTCCTCACATCTGAGAGCGTGGGGAACGAAGTGGACTAGACGGAGCAATATGGATGATGAGTTATCTACACAGGAGCGTGCCGCTGTATTTTTGCACCCTTGTTGTCTGTTGTATGGTGCCCTTGGTCACCACACCTGCTATGTATGCAACTTGCGATGCCATGGAGTGGCATTCATATCAATGTTCATGTAGTTTATACCCGCTATGATCACGAGCGTGTGGTTTTGTGTAATTTCGTTCCTTCTGCCCCGAAACAATATGATCTTACGTGTACTTTTTCGTCTTTTGCCTGATCATGGGCGTTTCAAACAGAGGAGAGTATGAATGGAAGAAAGGAGTACCAACGCGAGAAGACCTGCAGGTTTGATTCAGACGAAAGCCATGGCGCCTGGAATAATTGTATTAACTCTCACCCTAACAGGAGAGATGTTGTTACACACTTACCCTCCCCCAATATTTTCTGCATATGGCCCTGAAAATGTGGTGGTACAGCTCGCGCCACTTCCCATGACTTATGAGGAATTCGAGAAAAAGATGCCCTCGTCGCATCAAGTCACCGAGCTATGACGACATTTCTAGAGGTGTCGATGGGGTATTTCCATTTTGCTATCGTTTTCTGCGTTCCCTTACATATAGCTCGGATGCATGGCATGCTAGCATTTCAGTTGACGTTCTGTGGCCTTTGGTCCCCCTGTTGTGACATGTTTCACCTTTGGTGACCTCTGACTGGTTTGAGCCTTTGACTATGTCCAAATATCATCGAGTTTCTCAGATATTGAATCAAATTATACATAGCACACTAAAAGCCCTTTTGCTTCGTCAACGGCTTTTGACCAGCACACACACACACACATGAGAACAAGGCTAGTGGTAGGTACATACATACAAGTGTTGGCTGGTTGAAGTGATCTATCTAAGTCCAGTCTTTGATGACAGACAGTTTGCGATGCTCTAAAAGCCTTCCTAAATCCACCCAGTGCGGTGATCTGGTGTGCAAAGGGACAAGTGGCAACTCGTCCCAAGCCTTCGCTACTCGGTAAGTAAAATATCCTTGTGAAGCAGCAAGAGCCGGCAGCTGGAGCTCTTGACGAAGCGCGTCTTATGAGCCAACAACTCGTTGCGACTGATAATTTTCTTTAGGAAGCCCATTAACTTGGTAGGTTTTCAATATTTAATGGAATTTTTCTCAGCTATTTTGGTCCATTCACACATCGCAGAATCTACAAGGATTTCTGAATTTGTTAAGATTTCTACCGACCGATTGAGGAAATTGTCGACGAAAAAAATATCTACAGATTCAGCTGGCAGACTGTCAAGTATGAGTGGGCCCCTAGTGACCCGACCTTTGGCCAAGGACAGGAGTGATAATGTCACGCTTTCGTAAGCCAGAGATGACTCGGGAACAAAGCTCATAAATTTTGGTGTCTAAGTAGTTACCCATACGCATATCAAACTGTAAGTTTATGAGGAACTGTACATACGCATATCAAACTGTACGTTTGATATGCGTATGGGTAACTACTCATACCAAGAAGTCACGAGCTTTGTTTGAAAAACTGTAAGTTTGATATCTTTATCTTGGTGCCCTCAAGCTTCAATTCGAAATCGAATGTTTTGATTTCTTAGTCAATAGGCATAAAATCGGTGTTTCGAGCTCAGTTTAACTGAATTGATGGAAACCTATGATTTGATCTCGTTCCCCGCGATTTCTAGACGCGTTTTTAGGTATATGAATCACTGCCTGTCTGGAGAGGAGCTATGCAGGTGCATGGTGTCACATACACATGGGTCACAAACTTAGAGGTGCGGTAGCTGTGGCACTGCCCTCCTCCACTTTTTCAGCAGCTCACCAGCAGCGCTGGGCGAGACTGTGCTCGTATCTGCTGGAGGGTTCGGTGAAAACCCCTTTAGAACTGCTCTAGGAGTGGTATTTGCTACTCTGGGGAAATATCGATGCATGAAAAGTCCTTCTATCAAAATCATTGATACACATTTACGCACATGAGTCGGCATTGCGGATAATGCTTGCAGACTGATAACGATGCGAAACTGCGAGAGAGAGAGAGAGAGGGAGAGAGAGAGAGAGAGAGAGTGAAGGATATAGATAGATATATAAATAGATCGATAGACAGATAGATAGATTATCCAACTTCTACAGCGGGGCAGTTTTAGAGACAAGATTTGTTTAAGTCCTCTTGCACGATGTTCTGAAGGCGCAAAAGCGTGATCTTCTTCACCTCCTCGATGCCCGTCTGCAGTTCCACGTTAGACTCATTCTTCAGTCGCTCCTCGATCCCGGACAGAATGGCAGCCTTCTTGTTCAAGCGTGCGCACACCACGAATGTAAATCCAAACCGCTCCTTGTACCTGGTGGAAACAAATGATTGTCAGGGAAAGAATACTAAAGGCATTCATAAACAGGTGAACATATTGATGTACGCCAGCGATTATTCGTTTTCTCCAGGTCTTCTCAAGTATCAACGCACCTACTGTTTCCAAATTTTCTTTCAAACGCACGAGCGTCCCTGCGATAGGCGGCCACGGGCTCGGCATGACCGGCGGCACAGTATAGCTACAGGCAAGACACTGCGGCACAGCGTTGCTACTGGAAAGGCATTGCGGCACAGTAGAGCAACGTTATCCCGGTGAATATGGACATGCAAGATGGATAGGGTAAGCTTCCGATGCCATGGAGACTGATTTTCCTGTATTATGAGCACATGCAAAAAGGCATTACAATGAGTTGCAATCGCTAAAATACTGAGATTTTTAAGTCCACCTCATTTCCATTTTATTTTATAATGGAAATCCGAATAAGCATTATCTAGGACTATCTTGGCCCGCTTGCAGATAGCACTATTGTGAGTGTGAAGCGGACGCTTACCCTCTCGATCGAATCTCAGTGCCCCCTGAAATTGTTAAATTTCGATTCTCCCTTCCCATTTCTCCCCAGCATGAGAACATTGGCCTCCTCTGAAATAGGATTTGGCGCCCATCTGATAGGTTTTGGCCCCTCCCTCTTGTCCACACTCCGCCTGCTTCTGACCATTTACCCCCACCCCATAGGAAATCCTGTATCTGTGTGTGTTTGTGGACTAAGATTATCAATTCGAGTGCATTTTTAACCCTGCAACAATTGATTTCAAACCCCCATACCATACTACTAAGATTTATAAATTAATTTCAATTATTTTTTCTATTTTATAATGGCTGCGGCAATTATCAAATCACTATTGCTGCAAGTGCTTGGTGGCATGGTTCGAGGCACTTCTCGTTGCAATTTTTATGATTATGTAAGTTACGAACTGGTTTCTGCCATACCATTCCCGCCTCACTCCGACCGCCGTCCCCGAGCCATTTTGCATGGTGCACCGGTTAACTGCATGCCCCCAAGCGTCTGTTTGTGGCGGAAACAGTTCTGTACTGAACATGAACTCTTGAAATCCTTTGGAACTCTGGATTTTCCGCAGCATATTTAACTTAACGTGATATAACTTAACATCTCCCTTCACAGCCGCTGAGAAGTAAGTCGTCCACTTAAGTGGACATCAGGGCTGCCAGTTTTTTTCGGCGAAAAATGCCAAACCGAGTAAGAAAACGGGCAAAAAGAGGACGAATTTTAGTTTCACTAACATGACCAAACAAATACCACAAAAGCCAGATTTGAGACTAAAACGACCTGTATCAGTCCTCACAAGCCAACAGAAAAAAACGACAGGGCACTCTTGTATCACTGTTTAAAACTAATTGTTGACAGTTTGATATGGACTTGAAGCAATATATTTTTGGCACACTACCCATTTAATGGGAAGCCAGGAGTGCCCTTCCAATACCACTAGGCCATCAAATACTCTTATCCACATAACCAGACTTTGTTTAGTATCATGAATTATCTTGGCCGCACCGCTCCCCGCTAACATTTAATATCTTCCCTGCTTTTCCAACTGTGAATTTTTGCTCCTGAACAGTTGTGGATCTATGATTTTGATAAATGGGGGAGGGCAGAGCATTAGAGGGCGCACTTTGCTATTAACTTCACCCAAAAACGCGCCTTAAGTATCGCATCCTGGGGGGTGCGGAGGTTTTTTTGTCTCGCAGACCTAGTGTAAACGGTTTTTTTCGGGAGGGGGTGCTTTTTCAGGCTTAGAAGGGCGCCTCTTGGACATAAGAGGGAGAGAGGCGGCCACTAGACGGCTCACCAGCTATCTCCACAGTCGGTCGTCTGGCTTTCGGTGGCCGTCATATCCATGGATTGTGTTTTAACAACGTTCTGTCCTTCCCTCCCATCGCCATAACAGCTTTTCTGCTGTGCTGTTGCTTTTTTATGTCAGAACATCTTATTCAAGAGCAGAGGGCCCAAAAGAAGCCATATTTATACAAAGGGCAAACCAAAAATAGCTTAGGGTGCCAGCTGCTAGGAAAAGGGCAAAGAAGGCCAGATTCTAAGAAAGGGCCAACAAAAAAATCGCGGGGCCACACATGACAAAAAGGCCAAATTCGAGGTATTTGGCCTCAAAATGGCCAACCCTGGCCAGTGGTAACCAATGCCTCACCAACTGGTAGACATCATCAGTTATAGTGAGTTGAGAATGAACCAAGTGTCATTATTCATTATGTGCGACAGAGCATGGGTGGAGATCCGGGAGGGGGGTTGAGGGGTCAAGACCCTCTGTATTTCTGGTCCACTGTTTTCCAACTACACACAGAAAAAAGACACCCATTCCTGGAGTGTCCCATTTGTCGCATGCTGTGAGTAGCTTCCGTGGAGTTAACTAACCCTGGCGCAGGAAAAACTCCGTCCGCACTCTACAAAGAAGCCCCCATATCGTATCATGACGCCGGCCCGATCTACCCAGAGCGCGCTAAAAATCCACTGACGCGGGAAATATCAGGGTGAAGCACCATGCGACTCTACGCTCACGCTCTTCAAAACCGTCGTAATTCTTCACGACTCTAGCGTGGCACTGCAGTGACGCTTGATAACGCTGCAATGGCACCTTTCTTAGCACCTTGCAACCCCTTTGCAGCTCCGTTCAAGAATGGCTCTGATTCCCTTCTAACGCCCAGCTGACTCGTCTAATAAGCGTTTTGACACCCTTCTTCAGGTACACTTCGCTTATTACCAACTTCTACACCTGCATAATCTGGCTTGCTTTAACACGCGCATTGACGGGGTCGAGCCACCTTCGCATTGACGGGGGCGGGTACCCGACCCTCCCTAAGATCTCGAGAACCACGGTAGGTAGCGAAAAACGGTAAACGGCGTTGGACTGCCCATCCATTTCTCCATCGAAAACATTAGAACCATTTTTGTCAGGTCACATTTAAGGTCACGAGAGGTCAAAACATGCCCGTCATAGGGATAACATGTAAATTCAGTTTTTCAGCCATTTCATCTGAACAAGTAAAGATAGAGCAAAACGACTTAAACTATAGAATCCTCTTAGCAAGCCGAATCGAATGATATATAATTTGACCTTGCTAGGTCAAATCAAGGATTTGACCTGACCTGAGGTCAGGTCAGGGTCAAATTATATAAAATGCATATCATTAGAACCGCAAAGCCCAGGCAAGTCTAAAGCAGCTAAAATAAATGCTCTATCACCATCCGTTACTGAGTTATTCCGTAAAAACCATTTTTCCTATGTATTTCCTATGGAGCGGTCATGCCTCGTACCTGACCTTATGTCATGATATCAAAAATACCGGAACATATTTTAGAGAACTCGGTGGGGCCATTATGGATATGAGTTTCAATCGGATAAGTTCACCCTGCTCCGACTTATGCTATCTTAAACTTTTTTTGAGGTCGGGTCACTTGACCTGTACTGGTGACCGACCTGAGATGACCTAACCTTAAAATTTTCACAGAAGTTGTAAAAATGATGAGGAAAAGGTATACCAAGTACGGCGGCGCATAGCGCCCCGTTTTCTATCTCCGAAAAACCGAGGGCGGGTACCGCCCCGTCAATGCGCGTGTTAAGACACACCATGCATCACATCACGGTAAAAACGATATATCGCAAATAACACATTTATTTGCTTTGTAGAAAAACATTTGTGAGCAGCTTCCGTCAAAAAGATCCCAACATATGTCAAGAGACCAGAAGTATGACTTCCTGCCAACGCAAATGGTCTTCATACCACTGATGCTTATAGACGCCAACCCCTCCCTCCCCTAAAAACAACGTTTTGCGGCAGAATTCTGCCACATTTGACTATCACATTATCTTCCTTTTCCAGACAGAATATTTCAAGTGACCAAACATGATCAAACACTGTGTTCATGTTCTTGCCGCTGTTCAGAATATCCTTTCATCATCCTGAAAAATAATGTTCAGAGCAACGCTACATAGTTTGTCATCCCATAGGACTCACCTAACGCGCAGCTTCCTCGATAGCCCGATCTTGCTTTTGGGCCTCGGGCTCCCACAGGGCTTTCGATGCCAAGGGCATACCGGGCTAGGAATAGCCACGTTTCCCGGCAGAGGCCGTATCTTTGAAAGTAAGCGAAGAACGCGACAACCCAGAACAGAAGGGCTGCTGTTTCACAGTTCACAATGGTGTTTCCCTCGACCACGACAGTGGCCGTGCTCTTCGTATTCACGTATGCTGGCATCTCATCCTTGACATATCCTGGCCCCCTTCGTTCAGCAGCCACGGTGACATCCTCAGTGCGGCTTCGAAATGGTAGCACAATTGAATTATACCTACTACGTCAGTTATAAAGGTACCCTACACAGGTAATGGATTTTACACTAGTACCTATATTTTTCAAAACGATGTTGACCAGAGGTGAGCGCCACTGCCAAATTTGGAAAAAACTACCCTATTTCCGCTACCTTGGCTTGTTGAAATCACTACCGCTACTCCATCGATTTTCTGAAACTGGGAAACCGATACTCGCTTCACCGAATTTGTTATTTCTTTTCTAATAAGGCGATTCCAAACTGCTGTCCAAAATTTGTTTTGTTGTTCGTTTGAATTAAATAGTGGAAAAAACTGCGCTTAAATTGTATATTGCAACATAATTTGAAGGTTCTATTGAAAGCTATTTATACAGTATCATACAATATGTGCATCATTAAATCTCTTTGCTTTTTCCGGCGGATAGAATATATTTATCTTTTGGACGGACTAGGGGAGCTGAAAAGATTCAAAAGTCTATTCCAACACGTCTAGAAAATGATGAGGGGTATAGGATAAGCCAGTCCCATCCCTCCCTGACAGGATCGAGTTAAGAAAACCACAAATGCCGAAGCATCCCCTGGTCTAAAATACTATTCAGTGGATGGTGGATGACGCTTACGTTTCAGCGGCATATCAAATTTAGAAGCAAAAATCTCCACCGTTAGCAAGGACAGACAGGTAGGTAACAGAAAGGGCCGACCAGTAGCGCAAAATATCGTATTTGATTATCACCAAAGGCAGTGAAAAAGAATCCACTCCAATTTTAAGAAAATTGTAAGTTGAAAACAATCAACACAAGTCTCACCTCTTTATTCTTTTCGTCCACCATGAGCAGCAGAAAACTACAATTTTCCTGCCACGCTCTTCGCTGTTTGCAATGACAACTGACGACTAAAAAAATGGCGTCGTTTTGGCGCGCGCGTCCTGCGCAGTGCACCACGATGACACCGACAAAATACCGGAGGAGAGCGCGCACGAGCTGTGTTGACGCTTCTGTGATGCTGATAGAGACAAGAAGGCGTATTGGGAGTGTCATTGCAACTGGATGACGCCATCTTTACTCCATTAACACTCCTTGGGCGCTGACATGCTCTTTCAATATTAGAGGAGGCGTCAAGTCGGTGTGAGTTGAGCCTGAAGTAACGCTTTCATGATATGAAAAAACTCGCCGAAAAATAATCGACGTGTTTTCACAGGAGAGTTTCTGCGTTTCACTGGTGTTCCATGGGAGTAGTCTTGAGTAACCATGGTGCGAATAAAGCGTTAAGGGGAATTACACCGAATAGCAGCGTCAAAATTTTTCTCTGTGTACTTGCGCAGCGCGTACGTACGCTAGAGATCTTAATCGCAAATCGGCACACGTGCGCCCATTCCTAGGTACGATCGACATCAGAATGCGACTCCAGATGTGGCCCGCGCGGTTTGTGACCTCTGTTGGGTCGAGGTGGTCCAGGGGTGCGGCTTAAGATTGTCGACACGGATATCCGGTGAGTGAACCCGAACTTACCTGTGTTTGAGATGTTCTACTGCATTTGACTGTAATACTATTGATTAATGTGTGTAAGTCTCAGCATGGTTCAAAGAATGCAAGTTGTTACTTTAATTTGTTTCTGTTACGTATTTAACAGTTTCATGGCGGCTTCCTAACCTTAACCTTTACCTGTACCCGTCTTTTTTAGGAGGCAGTTCCGGTAATGGGTTTAGAATGCATCATTCATCGGTGGACAGCGACGGCCAGTCTGGTTCGCGCTCTCTTGATTATAGTCGTCAGTCGCGTTAAGTAGGGTCACTCACTAGTCAGTATTTCGCGCCAAGTTGCTGTCTTTCATTCAGTTCAGCTCCTGTGTTAGATTCTGTCCGGTGGGAGAATGTCTGTCTCGGAACATTTGATATGAAGTCATCGGTTGTCTTCGACATGATTTAAAGTTCAATGTCGTCGTTGAATGTATCGTGGTTTCCGTTTGAATTTTTCCAATTTGTTGTGATCTCTATCCGCGCAGAAATTGCGGTAATACGTCCGTCAAAACGAGGCCTGTTTCGAAGAGTTTGGGGTGCGATACTACGGCTACAAGCCTGGTTATCTTATTTTTACAAAACCAGTACATATGAAGCGAATGCATGCAAAATAATGATATCAGTGAAACGTATGAGAATTCGAAATTTTATGGCTGTTCTCGGATCAGAACCATGTGATGAAATATATTCATTCTGCCAGTTTTCTTTTACATAGATTAATAAACGTAAGATGCTGCGTGATATCTCTGACTTCGAAATAAATGGTAGTGCCAAAAGACCATCAGGAGATAATGCAAGGAAATATAAAAGTGAGGCAAGATGCTTATTGCCAAATAAGTTGGTGTCGGATTCATACCGGATAAATACCGCCGAATCATCAAATCAAGCCAGTCCAAATCCTAGTCCGGTTCCAAACCTAGCCAAATCCGCATGACCGTTCCAATCCATGAATGAAACCGGGTCAGAAATCCTCTCAAATGTCCAACCCATGGCGTAACCCATACGGCATGTCCGACAGTACAGCACAGCGGTGGCGATACATTGCGGCACGGTATCAGCAGATCGTTCCCACAGGCAAAGGCTCCGCCGAAGAACTACAGGCTCCCAAACCAATTCTGACAGAGGCAGACCCCTCCAGTGCCGGATTCCGGCCAGGAGGAGCAGCGAGCCTAAAACCGTGAAAAACATGACTTTTTATGAAAATCGGACAAAATCGGGGAAATGCAGGAGAAAGTGTCCTATAAACGTGAAAAACATGAATTTTTAATGAAAATCGTAGAAAATCGGGGAATTTCATGGAGGAAGTGACTTTATTTTACCCCCGCTCAGCCCCTGATATAGCCGGTGGTCACTTACTCGTTTACTTAAGAGTTTTATATAAGGCGTCCTTTGCAAGGCACCTTTAGCAGTCCCTAAAGTACCAATAATAACTTACTTAATTATTTTTGATAAAATGTTCTGTGCAAGGCACCTATGCCAGCCTCTGAAATCTCAGTGCTCACCTCACTTTGTGGAGAAAGCGGGGCAACATGCAAAAACCAGCGACCGAGTGCTAATTTTGGGAGGACACCTTTCCATGGTTCGGCAGTTGGGAGATGCGTTCCACCAGTTTTGAAGCGCATGCTTGCTGCATTTTCCATCCCCACGTCCTCGTCATGTTCAGCCGCGGAGCACTTATATAATGTTAAATATTACGGATAAATGTTACGAGGTGTTGGTTTCCGGAGTATAGACAGCGCCATCTATTATGCGCGGTGCGGTTCAACTGCTCTACGACGCTGTCAGATGTCTCTTCCGGCACTCGGTGATATTGTATAAGGAATTTATTTCTAAACGGATCCACCAGCCATTGGTGGACCGAACTGAAATGGACACAAAAATGCAGGTAGTTTCGAGCCTGGGTGTGGATTTCAATTTCTATTGCTGCTGATTTCATCATCTTTTTCGGAATTTGGTCAAGTTAGGAACTTAGGACACATAACTAATAATGGTTTGCAAAACGGATTTACCTGAATTTTTCGGAGAACTGCGAATATGAACTAGATTGGATGCAAACATTTTTCGATATGACATGTAGTTTCATGGGTCATTCAGTACTATAGTTTAACTGTAAACACTGAGCATTTTCAAAGCCTTTAATCAATAAAGTGATCATTGGAGCGTTCGTAAGTTCGCTATCTGGGAGAGTCACTTGGCAGGGTGAGGGGCATGGGTCCCGTCACTGGAGGGGACGGGGGACGCAGCCCCACTTTTGAGAGTAGGGGCCCATCACGTTGTCCCGAATACTGAAAACATAAAGCCGAATAACGGAGGCCTTCGGCACAACACACCAGTTACAGCCACAATTTATTTGCGGTACCTGACTGGATACAGATGCCTAGTTTGGTTTTTGAAGTACCTATTTTTTGTGATGCCCCGGCAGCTGGGTTTCCCTATGTTGCTAGAATGCCATAGAACAATATGGGGTACCTTCGGAAGAAAACCATCCTGTGCTGTTCCATGTAAGGAACACGCGTGTTTTGTGCAGGGGGCCGTTTCTCAGGGGCCCAAAATTTGAGGGGGCCGAAGACAATTTGATCCTCTCCCACTCCGGAGCCCGCGGTGGAGTCCCTGGTGATGGTGCCTTACGGGGCAGAGACGCGCGAATGCTTGGTGATGTGATGTTGAAGATACATATTTTTATGATGCCGCAGGATCACCGGGTTGAAGGGCAGAATCACCGTTTCCTAAGCCGGAGGAGAAGGTGAAGCTTACGAGAGATGTTGTGTCGCAGCACCGCTGCTTGACTGAAGCCTACTTACTGTTTGGCTCAGTATTCACCCAATCAAGGCGCTGAATTTGTTCTGAAATTAAGCTTTGTTAATGTGATTGTGATAGAGTAATGGTTAAACTCTTATCGGGAATTGTTTTGGTGTACCCCACCCATGGGCGCCGAAAGCGAGGGGGACGGGGGGACGTGTCCCCTCCCCTGTTGGCCAACTAGGGGGGATGTCCCCTCCCAAATTTTTTAGTCCATGGTCATTAATGCTGCCAGGTACCGAATATGCTCAAAATTCGCCTGCCCCGGTCAACACCAGCCCGGGTACGTCTACCCTGTAAAAATGCCGTGGCGGCGCCACTGCCCGCACCGAAGCTTTTCTTTGATTTTCGTTCTTCAGGACTGAAACGTAATGCCAAGTAAATGTGGGGTTGTGAGCTTTTATATGTTGACCAAAAGATGATTGACCAAACGCTATGACATCTTTACTGTCAGATGCAATGTTTACATTGTTCACCCGGTCACGGCGTGGGACTCGGACGACAACCCCTCCCTTAACTTCATGTGCGGGGGTAGGAAAGGTTTTCCAACTGTAATCCCAACTACGTGATTGAAAAAAATCGTATTTTGCATGATTTTCATCGTGATGTCTCACCTATTGGTCTCCTTTCCATTCGCCTTTTCGCATGTCATCGTGTCTGAAACTTTAAATAGGTAGCAATAGTAGAATCGGTGCCCTACTGCCTGCGTTAAACACGCCGTAGCGCTAGGCACGGGTTTCAGTGTTGTACTGCGTCGGCTGGGCCGTTGCATCACCGCCGGCGGCGCAGTGGCTGCCCGCTCACCTGTCGTTACAGGCGGTCAGCAGCCTGGCCTCCGGCTCAGAGAGAGTGGTCAGACCGGCGCTGGCCTGCTCGCTGGCCGACTCCCTCGTCAGCGCCCCCTGCAGCGCCATTCGTCCGGCCAGGTCCGGGTGGATCCGCAGTATCGCCTGCTGTCCTGCCGACCCGGTCACATATCCACTACACAGGGTCCTGTGTCTGGTGTCAACCTGTACCGAGCTGGGGTGGAAAATATCCACTCCTACCGGGTGGGATTCTCCTACCAGGTTTCAATGTTTTTTTTCTTGTTGCTTGCTTTACGACTAGCCTTGCAAATGTTCAGCGATTCAATTTTCTTTTGTTCAGTTCACATACTACGGCAAAAATTTTGCGAGACACAGGTAGCAAAGTTGGGAAAATGAAGTCCCATTAAAACACTTCACACAGGGGTCAACAACTTGGACAATCCATTTTAAAGTTCCTGATAATACCCGCCCCATTGGGCCTTCGATTTAGAAGAGAACTTCTAAAGAAGGACTGAGAATGATCCAGCAGTCTATTGGATGGCAGAGTTAAGTCTTCTGCGGCTTTGGGACGGGCTTGGAGGGAGGGCTGGAACAGTTTTACTGATTCAAAACAATTAACAGTAATACCTAGAACCCACATATGACGTGTGAAGTAGCTGAGATACGAAATTTGGCAACCATTGAACTGGCTTCAAAAATGTCATATGTTCTGGGGATTTTTACTATTTCAATCCGGAAGTATGTGACGATGTCACACAAGCGGTATATATTCGTCAGCACAGCCGAGTATACCAGCCGTGGTGATTCATATTATGCATGCCAATTCCCATGGACGTATAACCAGGAGGGACCAATACCTTTCCTTTTCTCAATATTTCAGTCCCCTTAGCAATCACCCATGGTGTTGCATTTTGCAGATTTTAAACTTGAAATAGTTACCATGGAAGGGCAGTGAATCGAGAAAAGTGGAGAAACAGCGGTGTAGATCGGAGAGGTCGTTGAAGGGCCTGCTGGACCAGACCGCGCCTGCAGCCAGTGGACAGTTCTCGACCACATTGCCGAACCTGCCACAGCCAAAGCTGGTGTCAGTGTCGGGCTCGACCCATGGAGGCACGCCTGGTGGCACTGCCGAGAGCATTGTACCAGTGCTGAACATACTGGTCTTCCTATTCAATAGTCAGTCTTCCGAAAGCTGCTGAAGAAAACGGGATTTCACCGTTATGCAGCTATTATTTTGAAGCGTATGCAAATTATGCCCATGAAAATTACTGTCGAACAACAGAGAGCAACAGAATGTGTGATTATTTGCACCTTAATTACTAGATGTCCAGAGTAACATAATTTTCAGAGATCCATTATGCGTCCCTTCTACTTCTTTCAACAGCCCCAAAGTCAAGAGCAAATTGACTGGCCCAGGGGTCGAATGGAACAGGCACCTCCCCCTCCCGATCAAGCTCTCGGCGCTCCCGCACACTGCACCCAGGCCACCCCTGAAACCACTTGGCGTCCCCATGAAGGGTCGCTTCCCCTCCATAATTAAGTGACGCCAGTCGCGCGCCCTCGTGACGAGCAGCGCATCGGTGTTTTCCGTAAGACTACGGCAGTTAGGAGATGGTTGAAAAGGGTATCGCACCACCACCTCCATCTTCCATTCCCGGTAATGACAAAGGTGACGATTCCTATAAATAAGTGCGTTTGTTAACAGCCGGCTCTCCTGCGGTCGAAACAGCATCCTCGTGGCCCAAAATGGCACTCTTTCACCTCGAAATGACACTCCTACCCTCACCAAATTACCCCTCTTGATCAAAATTATTCATGTTTCCCGCCTATGTTAGAGCATATATGTCCGGTCAAGCTTTTTGGCGGTGAAAAATTCTCGCACAAGCAAAAACCCTCCTTATTTCTAAAGCTCACAATATGGACCACAGCTGGGTCACCTAAAACAAATGCACTTGCCGCATAAAACAGGCCTTGATGTGCATAATCTGAGGGACTAGACTTACCTTTCTACAAATTCCTCGAAATCCTGTTTATTCACTTCAGAAATAGTAAACATGGCAAGATATTGCAGCGAATAACACCCAGACTTTTCGCCTGTAGGCTAATATCTTTATCTGTTTTACCACCAACGCTGGGTCCTTCTCTGGCCAATTAAATATCTAGACCGTTTCCTCTGTTAGAACAGCTCCCTTGGGCCTCGTAGCTCCACTAGTCTACAGCAGCTGTTCAGGGAGCACTTTACACCGGTCGTACACTGCTGTGAGAGAATGGCCTCAGAGTCAATCCCGTATGTTTCCGTTCCGCCACCGCCCGACCACGCCACAATCCCGTATGTTTCCGTTCTGCCGCCGGCCGACCGCGCCACATTCACCCCAGTTGACGCCAGACGATTGCGTTTGTTTACATTTCCCAGGCCTGTGTTATCGGCCGGCAGGGGCAGCCGCTTTGCTATTGAGCTTTGACCATGGAAGTGCCCAAATGTATGCATAATCCGTGACTGAATTGCCACAGTACGCTAATTTGACACACCTACCTCTGAATTACTCTGAGGACAAAGTATATGTACCATAGGAAACACTGCAACAATGTATTTGTGACTCGGGTTGGATGAACCGTTTATCATAGAACTAAAGAGTGAAGGCCATTTCATGGTAGAGCCCCCAGGATTAGCCGATCAGGAGTCGTAAAGCCGAGAAGACCTTCCTCCAATATACCGGAAATCAGTGACGGATCCAAGGGGGGGCCCAGGGGCCCGGGCCCCCCTTAGCTCCGAAGCGCCCCAGTAAAGCTCAGCTCATATCGGGCGCCGAAGGCGCCCGATATGAGCGGCGCGCCTGTACCCATTTCGTACGCCAAGGTGGTAGATACCACTTATTCCACTTGAATGAACACATACTCCTTAAAACCATGGCAAAGCGCCCCTGCCCAAACACTAGACGCATTTACTGGTCTTTTGCGCCCCAGTAAAATGTTGAAGATGAAATTTAGAAAGCTAACAAAAACGCCCCGGCAAAGAAAAGGCGCCACTAGATAGCAAGATTGCGCCATGGGGAACTAATGCACCCCTGAGTAGCCTAGGCGCCCCCTGGATGAAGCGCCCCTGGGTAGCCTAGGCGCCCCTTGGATGAAGCGCCCTACGGATACCATATGCGCCCTTGGCTAGGAAAGGCGCCCCTGGGCAGCAAAGGCAAATCTTGGTAACATAGGTGAACTGGACAGCATAAGCGCTCTTTAGATAGAAATAGGCGCTTTAGGAAAATAAAATGCTCACCTTCGGTAGAAAAAGGCGCCCTTTGATAGCCTAGGCGCCCACTGGAAAAAGCGCCCTAAGGATGTCATATGCACCCTTGGATAGCAAAGGCGCCCCTGGACAGCAAAGGCGCCCCTGGGTAGCAAAGGCGCCCCTAGGAAGGAACCCCTTCGATAGAAACCCACCTTTGGATAGCCTAGGCGCCCCCTGGATGAAGCGAACTACGGATATCATATGCGCCCTTGGCTAGGAAAGGCGCCCCTGGGCAGCAAAGGCAAATCTTGGTAACATAGGTACCCCGGACAGCATAAGCGCCCCTTAGATAGAAGTAGGCGCTTTAGGAAAATAAAATGCTCACCTTGGGTAGAAAAAGGCGCCCTTTGATAGCCTAGGCGCCCACTGGAAAAAGCGCCCTAAGGATGTCATATGCACCCTTGGATAGTAGAGGCGCCCCTGGACAACAAAGACAACCCTGGATAACACAAGTGCTGTGGACAGCAAAAGCGCCCCTAGGACGGCAGCCCTTCGATAGAAAAACCGCCTTTGTATAGCCTAGGCGCCCCCTGGATGAAGCGCCCTACGGATATCATATGCGCCCTTGGCTAGGAAAGGCGCCCCTGGGCTGCAAAGGCAAATCTTGGTAACATAGGTGCCCTGGACAGCATAAGCGCCCCTTAGATAGAAATAGGCGCTTTAGAAAATAAAATGCTCACCTTCGGTAGAAAAAGGCGCCCTTTGATAGCCTAGGCGCCCACTGGAAAAAGCGCCCTAAGGATGTCATATGCACCCTTGGATAGCAAAGGCGCCCCTGGACAGCAAAGGCGCCCCTGGGTAGCAAAGGCGCCCCTAGGAAGGAACCCCTTCGATAGAAACCCACCTTTGGATAGCCTAGGCGCCCCCTGGATGAAGCGAACTACGGATACTATTTGCGCCCTTGGCTAGGAAAGGCGCCCCTGGGCAGTAAAGGCAAATCTTGGTAACATAAGTGCCCTGGACAGCATAAGCACCCCTTATATAGAAATGGGCGCTTTAGGAAAATAAAATGCTCACCTTGGGTAGAAAAGGCGCCCTTTTATAGCCTAGGCGCCCACTGGAAAAAGCGCCTACGGATGTCATATGCACCTTTGGATAGCAAAGGCGCCCCTGGACAACAAATACAACCCTGGATAACACAAGTGCCGTGGACAGCAAAGGCACCCCTGGGTAGCAAAGGCGCCCCTAGGAAGGCACCCCCTTCATAGAAAAGCCGCCTTTGGATAGCCTAGACGCCCCCTGGATAAACTAGGAGCCCGAGAAGGAAAACGAGCGCCCCACTGGGAAGTACAGGCGCTCTCTGTATAACATAGATGTCCCTTATCCACCTTCAGCTGCCCTGCATTGGAGCAGCGCCCCCCAAGAGCAAAGGCGCCCCCGGACAAAAAGCCGCCTCCTGGTATCAAAGGCGCTCCTAGATAACATATGCGCCCCTTAGATAGGAATAGGTGCTCCAGGAAAACAAAATGCGCCCCTTGCTTAAGAAAGGTGCCCTTGGATAGCAAAGGCGTCCCTGGACAGCAAAGGCAAATCTGGGAAACATAGGTGCCCTGGACAGAATAGGAGCCCCTTAGATAGAAATAGGCACTTCAGGAAAATAAATGCAACCCTTGGATAGAAAAAGTGCCCTTTGATAGTCCAGGCGCCCACTGGATAAGGCGCCAACGGATATCATATGCACTTTTAGATAGCAAAGGCGCCACTGGACAGCAAAGACAACCCTGGATAACACAAGTGCTTTGGACAGCAAAGGCGCCCCTGGATAGCAAAGGCGCCCCTAGGAAGGCACCCCTTCGAAAGCAAAGGCGCCTTTGGATAGCCTATGCGCTCCCTAGACAAACTAGGTGCCTGTGAAGGAAAATGAGCGCCCCATTGGAAAGTACAGGCTCCCCCTGTATAACATAGATGTCTCTTATCCATCTTTAGCTACCCTGGATTGGAGCAGCGCCCCTCAAGAGCAAAGGCGCTGCTGGACAAAAAGGCGTCTCCGTATATCAAGGGCACTCCTAGATAATATATGCACTCCTTACATAGAAATAGGCACTTCAGGGAAGTGAAAGGCGGCCTTTGGTTAGGACGGCGCCCTTGGACAGTCTAGGCGCCCTCTGCATAAAGCGTCCTACAGATATCATATGCGCCCTTGCATAGCAAAGGCGCCCCTGGACAGCAAAGTTAACCCTTCTTGAAATAGATGATCTGGACAGCATAGGCGGCCATGGATAATCTAGGCGCCTGAGAAAGAAAACAAGCGCCTCACCTGAGAGTACAGGCGCCCCCAGGATATCATAGGTGTCCCTTTCCATCTTCAGCTGCCCTACTGTCTATGGTTTGGCACACCTGTTTGGCAGTCGCGCGCTCTGTTACAGGGCTCGAGCGCTCAATTTGAGCATTGACTGCTTTTAACCCTATTTCCGGCAGGGGGGCTAATATTGCCCCCTAAGGTTTTTCAAGAATATCTCCGAAACGGCTTGCGATAGAACTTTGAAACTTCCTGACTTTTCCTAAAACTAGTACAGACAGGTTTTCTGAAATTGTCAATATTATATATTTACCAGGGGCGGAGCTATGGCTGGGTTTTTGGGGAGGTTCTATCCACAAACCAAGTATTATCGTATGCGATGGGTTCTTTGTAAAAGGAAGCCGTCTCTGCTGATCCTGATACCAGTTATATGGTTTTATTATATCATTTTTTATGTGAGATGATAGTGCATTCACAATTGTCACTATTTGTATTCATCAGGGGCGGTTACAGCAGTTCAAAATGGGGGGAATGTTATCAAGAAGGACTAAACGTTAGTAAGTGAGAAGACTGCTTATAGCCGTGCCAGGGCGAATACAATTGGGTATATGAAAATTCAAAATAGTTATAACCAAATTCTAGATTACCAGAGGCGTGTCCAGTCACTACACATTTTCAAAATGCATATTCCCAGCCAGTATCACCGCCGCGACTCAATATCGTTGTATATTAAAAATGTGTTTCCAATCACCCCCACCCGCCCCCCCCCACGACGAGAGTCCTTGATCCGCCTATGTCACCCCCTTTCCCAGAGCTGCCATGGGAGGGTAAAAATTATCAGAAATAAATTTCAACTAGTCGAGGGACTAATATACTCATGCATACCACTCGCATATTGTTGGGATGTATTTTACCCCACTGTTTTACCTTACTGCATCCGCCCCTGATGAGTTTTTCACTTTTTTCATTTATTTATGTGTCAAAGATGCCAAGCAGTATATCACGGTTTCTAATCCGCGTAACAAAAACTTTTTAGGTTGTATATATTTCCCCGCATAGTCCTGGTCCTGGAACTGCCATTGAATTTCGAATTTTTGCGTAGCTCGAGTATATGACAATTTTGGGTCAATTATTTGTAAATCTGAACTAGTTTTGTGAAAATCGTACAACAGAGACAAGGGTTATGGAAAATCTAAAAAATACACAAAAATTGTATATTTTGCACGACTTTCTCCTTAAAAATCAAAATTTTGAAATTTTCTTTTTTCAAAATAAAGTTGAGCGTCAGGGGAATCTATAGCACTTTGAATTTTCAAAATCGGCCGGTTAGATTACGAGATCTTAGGGGGGGCCGATATTTCCCCCCTGCCGGAAATAGGGGGTAGCCGGGAGCCTGACGGAAATAGGGTTAACCACATTTCATTAACCTATAACTGAAGGCTTAGTGCTCCATCGCTGCAACCGGGTGCCTTTTTCAGTATGTGCGCCCCGTTTCCGAGAACGCTGCCCTCACCAACCAGCAGTCCTCCCCGCTCGGCAGATGAGCGCCTCTTTCTGATAACTAGGCACTTTATTTCAGTGTTCGAGCGCCTTATTTCAGAATTCTGATTCTCCATCTATTTGGGCTCCTACTGGATTGCAGAGGCGCCCCCTTAAGTGCAAAGGCGCACCTGGATAGAAAAATGCGCCCCATGTTTGCAAAGGCGCTCCAAGATAGGGGAGACCGGGGCTAGTTGCAGCCAGGGGCATGTTGAGCCACTTGCGATAACTCCGCTGTTTCTGAAGAGATTGCGCTGTAATCATAACAGCGCATGCGTGCAACAGCTTTCCGTCTTTCAGCAGGAAACCGTCGTGGTATCTGGTCGGTAGCGGTTTGGAGACAGAAAAACCTGTTTTTTGATAGCAAAAGTGAATTTTACTTTTGTCAAACATTTTGTAATAACACTGTTGATATAAGAGATAAAGATTAGCCCTATTAAATGAGTTGAATGCAGGTATTTACGCCTTATTTGGGCCGAAAACCATGAGAACTGATCACCTAATTTCTGCGTCAGCTGCCTCCGGAGTTGCGGCGGGGTCTCGGGGTAAGTTGAGCCACGAGGGTGTTGGGGTATGTTGAGCCATGATCAACGTGCCCCGGAGAAAAAAGGAATATCTAAATCCCCCCAAACTAATGGGGCACGCTGACGTAGTGGATAGCACGCACACTTTCCATGCGGCTCACCAGTGTTCAAGACCAGGTGGCTTCTCTGATCAAAGAGCAATCGTGGCTTCCGAGAAACCTTCCAACAGGGATATAGTTGGCGACGCTATTCAGCCCGGGCAGTTGTCTCCTAAAATGTCTGCTATCGGGTCGACTCATTGGCGAAGGGGGAAAGGCATTTACCACCAGCTTCGGATTTTTCCCGTTTATTTTCAAAACACTTAAGCGATTTAACCCGCGCCCCACCGGGGGTACGGCGCCACCTTCGCCCCACCGGAAGGGGCCATCGATGGCCCCCCTCTAACTCCGAAAATATGGGCGTTAGCGCAAATCTGCAAAGTGCAATAGAAAGTTCGCGTGAATTCAGTAAGAAATTACTTCGCATGTTTTAGTGCTCAGGTCAATGGTTTGACCTCCAGAGGTCAAATTAGGTCAAGATCGGCTATTTTCACTCAAATATGCAATGATTAAGCAAATTGGGCATAACTCTTATGTCATTAGAGCTATTGAGGCCTGGTAAAGTAAATTTGATAGCAAATTGCCAGTACTTTTTCCGCTATGTGGAACGTAAAGACCTCCCGCCAGTGGTTTGACCGCCAGAGGTCACCTCGTGACCTAATATGACCTGAGGTCACGAAAGGTCAAAAAGTGACCTTGCCGTATATCAAATGAAAGCCAGTGACAAGACAAACACGATGGTGTTTGTTTTACCGCTCTAGCTCAATTAGGTCAAAAGTTATTGTCAAAATACTGTTTTTGACCTCTGGTGACCTTGGATGACCTTGGAAAAGTCAAAGGGCAAATATGACCCCTGGGATCCGTGAAAGGGTGTCCAAAAACGTTGTTCTGAGCAGTCTGAGTATTTGCAATCATTTTTGTGGCTTTTATATCATGAAATAGCTTTTCCCCATGCTTTTCCAATGGGAGAGGTCGCCTCGTGACCTGACCTCAGGGCACGAAATCGAAAAATCCCGGATATACACGTTGTAGACCCTGGAGGGGTCATGAAGTGTAGGAAGTTTCAAATTGATCGACTTTGAAATGTAGCTCTTACAGAGCTCTAAAGGTGAAGTGAGGTGACCTTGGTTGACCTCGTCTGGTGACCTGACCTTGGGTGACCCGGGGTAAAAAATTTCAGGGATGATGGGAAAATGATGCAGTGAGAGGTAGAGCCCTCAACCGCGGTGCTGCGCCTCGTCGTTTTTCTGCGATCCCGGAAAAACCTTAGGGGGGCCATCGATGGCCCCCCGGTGGGGCGAGGGTTAATGTCCCATTACCTGCCCCCTGACCTGCTATTAGGCTGACCAATAATGGAGAAGAGCTTCCAGCGCTGGTCTTGGGCCCTCCTATTCCTTTAAAGCCCCTCCAACTCTAGAGGATGCAGGGGTCTTGGCCTTTCCCTCAAAACGTTCAAAATTTACCCACTATTTGCCGATTTTTCCCGTTTTCTCAAATAAACACTGTTCCGTGATTCCACCCAGACTTCCAGCAGGGCCCAGCCACTGGCAGGCGCAGGAGCGCCGTTTGGGGAGGCAACTCGGGAAAAATAGTAAAAATATAGTTTTCTTGCTAAAAAAAATCAGCCAAAATATCACTATTTGGGGGACATGGCCCCTTACCCCTCCCCCTCTGGATCCGCTAGTGGGTCCAGCATGCCTGGAACGTCAGGTAGTGCCTCTGGGCCTATACCTGATTCCCAGCGGACACCGGCCCAACAGACGGATCGACTTGTGAAGAGCCCTCAGTAGATTCTTGAAATGTCAGGAAGTCTACTGAACATCTCAGCATCTGAAAATCCAGCAGGGTCCAGCTTGCCTGGAAGATCAACGAATGCCCCTAGTCCTGGACTGGATCTTCAGCAGAGCCTCCCTGCACCATCGGTAGCAGAGCTGGACCTCTCCGCAGATGGGCCTGAGCCGTATACGCAGCAGAATCTCCCCGGACAAATCAATGAGCAGCAGTCTGCCATGACCCTCACGGTGAAACTGATCCTGTCCTGATCCTGCCCTACTGCCCTGATACGTTCTCGCCTGCAGCAGTCTGCCCGTTGCTTAAAGAGCTGAGGCCGAGGAAGAGAATCTCGCGTCAGAGGAAAGCAGCAGTGTTGACGGATATACCAAAAAACAGCTTCTGGAAGAGGAGGCGGAAAAGAAGTAAAAAAGCAAACCAGCAAGGACCAGAGGTACAACAGATGGCAAAGGCTAGAAGCAAAGGCAAGGTGGGTGCAATAACAGCACAATGAAGCAAATAAATGTTAGGAGGAAGCTTTACAAAGATGTCAAGGAGTTCAGCGATGAAAATGAGACACTATGCCTGGTGTGCTGCGACACTTTCTCAAACAGCCGCCCGGTTGAACAATGGGTACAGTACCAGGAGTGCCGTGGATGGGCCCACCGTCTTTGTACGGGTGATTCCTCAAAGTTTGTGTGTAAAAACAGTACCGGTGACTGAGAGTGAGAATATTCGGTGTTTGGGTAATAAACATGGAAAATGAGGACATACTCTCGTTAAGCGGCTCAACGTACCCCGGAGCGTGGCTCAACTTACCCCGACACGGGGCGAGTTGAGCCATTTGACTTTGACCTATTCATGATCAAATATCTCACACAGCGACAACATTCAAGCGTTAGCACACGCATCACTTGAAAGCCAAAAGAATAGGCTTTCCAGCAATGGCAGAACGAAGTCTATACCCTTAGCCATCTCTGAGATATCCGACCAAAACAAAAATCATGTTCAACTAGCCCCGGTCTCCCCTAGCATATGTTCCCCTTAGATGGAAATAAGCACTCCAGGAAAGTAAAATGCTCCCTTTGGGTAGCAAAGGTGCCCCTTAACAGCGAAGGCAGCCCTTGATAACAAAGGTTCTCTGGACAGCATAGGTGCCCTTGGATAAACTGGTGCCCGGAAGAGAAAAATAGCGCCTCACCGGACACAAAAAGTACCCCAGGATAACGTAGGGGCATGTATTTCAATCATGTCTGTGATTGAAAAATACACCTAGACAGCATATGCGCCCCTGGATAGAAAGACACCCCTGGGCAGTAACGGCGCCCCTGGAAAGCAATAGTGCGCCCCTGTGGAGAAAAAAAGCCGCCTCCTGAATAACCTAGGCACCGCCCCCGAAATATCAGATGCCCGTGGATAGAACAGACTGCCTTGAATAAAACAGCGGCCCTGGATAGTAAAGGCGCCCTTTGATAGCATAAGCGTTCCTTAGCAACAATATGGGAGCTACATGAGCTCAAGGTTCACGTGCACCTAAGCCCAATAATAGAGCAATCAATCGATGCCGAAGCACTCCTTAAAGCACGGGCGCAAAATTTCCTAAGAAGTAAAGGCGCCTCTGGGTAGCAAAGGCGACCCTCGACAGTGGTGTAGGTATTCCTGAATAACAGCAGCGTCCCTTGATAAGAATAGCCCCAAGATGGCACAGGTACCCTGTTGATAGGAAAAGCGCCCCTGAATATCAGAGGCACCCTCTGAATGAGGTGCCCATGGAGAGCATAAGGGCACCCTATGCATAGCAAATTGCTGCCCTCTGGTAGCCTAAGCGCCCCTTGCATAGGGTAGGCGCCACTGGGTAGTATAGGTTACCTTGAATAAAAATACGCCCCTCAATACCATGGTGAACCTGGATAAGAAAAAGCTCCCCTTGGGCACTGGGTATCAAAGGCACCCCCGGAACAGCAAAGATGCCCTTGGATAGCTAGGTTGCGTCCATTGGAGAGCGAAGGCGTCCTTGGGTGGCACAGGTGCCTCAACGAAGCAAAGGCCCGCCCCCCCCCCAGAGAGCATAGGTGTCCCTGATGAGCACAGGTACTCCTGGACAGCCCCTAAATGCCGTTGCATAATGTTACGATTCTTACTATGACGTATGCTATTATATCAGAGTAAAGGTTATTCAGTGTTTAGATCAAGGTTACAGGTCAATTTTAAAGGTCACTGACCTTGATGATCAAGGCTTGATCAAAGGTCATTGGTAAGCTTGGTCACAGCGCTAGTTATAGCGTAAATTAGGCATAATATGTTGGGTTGTGCTGTAATAGGTCAATGACCTTGAAGGACCTTGACCCCAAAAATTGCAGACATTGTTTAGAGCCTTCCCTTTTGGCCTCAGCCCTGTTCTAGAGTATTCGAGCCCCGTTCCGGCCCGTTGGGGGGGTGCTTGAACACCCCCTCGAGGTCTCCCATTTGCACGAAAAAACGTCGGCGCGAAGCGACACAGTACTTGTCACACCTTATCATTGATCAATTCCGCAACTTTCCCTCAAAATTTAAGGTTGCGTCATCTCAGGTCAGGTCACCAGTGCAGGTCAAGTGACCTCACCCCAAAAAATGTTTAAGTTGGCGTAAGTAAGAAAAGGGTGAATCTATCGAATTCAAACTTGTACCATATAATGGGCCCAAAAAGTACTAATACATTTATTGCGGGATTTTTCCCATCGATGGCCTAGGGACAGGTACGAATCATGACCTCTCCATTGAAAATGCATGGGGTAAAACGGAAATTTGCCGAAAAATTGCTCTATGTCTGCAGATGCCGCTTGGAATACCTTCGGATTCCCCAATTCATGGTATCCTAGGCCTCTTTATCGGTTCATGTTGCAAGTTTAGACATGTTACCTCTGAGAGTTCATCTGGGGCTTCCTAAGCAGGTTTTAAGACTTGGGTTAATTGCTTTGCAGGAAATATTGATAAAACCCGTATTTTGATACCATTTTTTATTGCTATTGTGAGTTCATTCATATGCATACTGACTATGCTAGGCTAGATGACGACCTTGACCTAGCCTTAGGTCAGGTCATTTTTATGTTTTGACCTAGTATAGTCATATTATGCATTATTTGATGATTCGCCGTAACGAGAGGAAGCGAAGTGTGCCTAAAAATGATTCTAGCTCAACTCTGGCAGATGCTAGAGTATATACACAGAAACATGTTGTAAGCTTTGTCTCGGGGGAGGGGCCCTAGCGCTGATCGCGGGAAAAATCCCCAATGGCCCCCAGGGGCCCTCAGGGAGTCAGGAAATCTGGCGTGGGTGGAATCCGGTAGGAGGGATTTTGGGTCTCCAAAATCAGCTGAGGGGTCCGTGCCAGTTAAGGGGCCCCAGATAAGGGCCGCCGACGAGCTCATTTGACCTCAGCGCCAACACAGGGTTCTCAAGACCAGCGTGGGGTGCCTACCTATTTAAATGGTTTCTAAATAAGCTCAGGAACCCAAAACTAACCCAGGGGTCCAATTTTTAACTCATGGGGCCCAGACACTCCGAGGGGAACCTGCAGAAGCTCAGAAGGCCCATAAAACTAATAGGGCCAGACTAGCTGGGTGCCTCGACGAACTAGTCCCAAGATACGCACAACGGGCCCCAAACAAGCTGAAGGGATCTATATCAGTTAAACGGAAAACAATACCAACCCAGGGGACCCTGACCAGCTTAAAGGACACTAATCCAGCTTGGGGCTCAGAGCTCAGAGCTCCAGCTTTTAGCTCAGAGGGCCCAGGACCGGTTGAAGGGGCCCTATATCAATAAAAGGGCCTAAAAGGCTGGCTTCAGCGGCGACATATAGGTTTCAAGTTCAGTGTGAGAGCCTGGTTAACTAAAGCGGTCCCAGATCAGCTGAGGGGACTCGATATAAACTCATCGAAGTCAACGAAAACTCAGGGGCCCAGGCCCGCAGAGGTTCTGCGGCCTATGAGGCTCAGGTTAGCGTCAATCGGGTATTTCAGTATTGAACCGTTAGCCAGGACAACTGTGATAAGTGGAGGTGGTGGATATGACACCTCAGTTTTTATCATGACCGAATATAACTGTATTATTTGCTCATCGTGCTTCAGTTAGTGTCAGTGGGTGCTTTCAGCATTTTCTACCACGGTACCAGTCGTTAGCTGGCCCGAAATATGCTCGATGGTAAACGTGAACATGTCCTCACTGAGAGGAAGCTTTCATGAAAATAAGCATTTACAAATGCTTTTTTAAACGCGTTCTTCATTGACACTGGCCGCCTTTTGGGTGTTAAATTGGCCAGTGGCGGATCCAAGGGGGAGGGGAAAAGGCATTCCCCCAAACGAAAAAGCTCGGGGCAAAACTGCGTCTTCGCCCCCAAAGCGATCGACCTCCTTTTTTCCCTTACTCCTTCTTAGTTTATAAGCAAGATTTTGGTGTTCCAACTCTCAACATCAAACAGAACATAGGTTGATAAGATGTTCCCTGGCCTGTCCCCTCACTGAAGATTATATATTCGGGCACAGCCCTTCATCAGAATCATGGAGTAAATATCAATAATTCTCAGTTATAGTATAGCCAGACCTCCATAGTATAGCAAGTCATAGTATAGCCAGCCGTGGATAGGAAGAAGTATCTCGAGCCCATATTTTTCACCCCGTGAAGTTTTTTTGGCTTTTCGCCTCTTTTTCTTCTACGGGCAATTCTAATTCTATTATTCTACGGGCAAACGGGCAAGTGATATTGGTAGCGCAGCTTTTTACTGCGTGAGGTTTTTTTTTTGCTTTTCGACTTTGGTTTGCTCCTCCCAAACCGACCGGCTAGATCCGCCACTGAAATTGGCGCCCCTCAGGTTCGGCGCCCCCAGGTTCGGCGCCCTCCGAGCCTGGGCCCCCCTTAACGAAATCCTAGATCCGTCACTGCCGGAAATCGCATGAGTATTGTCATAGATAACATTACCTATACCGGTCTGCTGTTATCTATGTTATTGCCTATATTTTTTTCTACCGACACAATGTGTCCCAGTACTGCTATGAGCACGTGCTTTGTCCCAACCACCTCCGGCACTGAAAGTGACGGCATTTCTTACTGAACAATACACGCTCAATTGCAGCTCCTAACCTGGAAATTGAAATCGTCAGCGCTCAACAAACGTAATGGTGAGTCCTTGCTCGACGGCTGAAACTTCGTATCCTTCTTCAACGGCTGAATCTGCACCGTACACTCAAACCCAATCTTCCACGTATGTATGTACCCGATACTTAACACGCGCATTGACGGGGGTGGGTACCCCCTCGGGTTTTTCGGAGATAGTAGAAAAACGGCGGCGCGTAGCGCCGCCGTACTTGGTATACCTTTTCCCTCATCATTTTTACAACTTCTGTGAAAATTTTAAGGATAGGTCATCTCAGGTCAGGTCACCAGTACAGGTCAAGTGACCCGACCTCAAAAAAAGTTAAAGCTAGCATAAGTCGGAGCAGGGTGAACTTATCCGATTGAAACTCATATCACATAATGGCCCCACCGAGTTCTCTAAAATGTGTTCCGGTATTTTTGATATCGATGACCTAAGGTCAGGTACGAGGCATGACCTCTCCATAGGAAATATATAGGAAAAATGGTTTTTACGGAATAACTCAGTAACGGATGGTGATAGAGCATTTATTTTAGCTGCATTAGACTCGCCTGGGCTTTGCGGTTCTAATGATATGCATTTTATATAATTTGACCCTGACCTGACCTCAGGTCAGGTCAAATCCTTGATTTGACCTAGCAAGGTCAAATTATATATCATTCGATTCGGCTTGCTAAGAGGATTCATACGGTTCAAGTCGTTTTGCTCTATCTGTACTTGTTCAGATGTAATAGCCGAAAAACTGAATTTACATGTTATCCCTATGACGGGCATGTTTTGACCTCTCGTGACCTTAAATGTGACCTGACAAAAAAATGGTTCGAATGTTTTCAAAGGAGAAGTGGATGGGCAGCCCAACACCGTTTACCGTTTTTCGCTACCTACCGTGGTTCTCGAGATCTTAGGGGGCGGGTACCCGCCCCCGTCAATGCGCGTGTTAACCGGAATAGTACCTTCAAATCGTGTGGTGAAGTGCAGACTCAAGTTTTAAAGAGGGTAGCCATTTTTGATCCGCTATTACTCTCAAGGCTGCTCACAGGTTCTTGTGACCCGTGTAATTTGCATCCCATCATGCTTTACATAAATTTGATTTAGTGCCGTTGTTTCCTGGACCAGGACCTTTCCATAACTGCGAGACTCAGCAGACTTCCACGACAAACCACACTTTCAGCGACGCGATAACTTACTGCAGACCATATTGGTGCAAACCGTGGCTCAGTATGCTTATTCGTATTTCAGGTTTAAAAAATACAAGGTTGGAGCCCCGTCAAACTCGAAATTGCGTTGAATTGGGGTGTGGGCGGCGCAGTCGGTTAGCGCGTGCGTTTGGCTCGATCGCACGGCTCTTTGCCGTGATGCAAAGGGCGACGGGATCGAGCCGACGAAGAGAAAGCCTCGAAGTTGGAGGGTCGTAAAACTCCAAGCAAACAAATCACAGTACCTGCGGCACTTTAAGCCTCCTATCCATCGGCCGTGCAGGGTAAGCCTGTGCTTAAATCCGAAGGGTTTGTTCAACATCCCATTCGGGACTGTGGGATTTGTCATTTATTGAACTTTGATGATGCCGGACCACCAAAAACTCTAAATCCAATGTGTTTATATACAATCAAAAAGTGGTGGCATAAGTCAATGTATATTACGAATTTGGGACTTGCTGATGTCCTATGCAAAAGAGCACATCCTCCCACACAAAGCTTTCCAATTTACCGAAAAGACGCCTACGGAGCTGTCCATAAACTACGTAACACATTTTTTGTGATCCTGACCGCCCCCGCCTCCCCATGTATAGTTTTTCACACCCATCTGCAACGTTTTGTGAAATACATTTTTTGAGCTGGCGTAACGAGTAATGTAAGATTACTGTATGGATGAACAGAAGAGCGTAATGCAAGATTCATCAGTCTCAATCTGGAGGTCATTATTTCATTTACTTGAACGCCTGGATCTGATATCTCGGTCACAACACAATAGAAGAGACAAAAAGTATAGGCAATATCGTGTACATTTATGTCACCGCGAAACACGGTCGGGAATTAATCTGTCAGTTAATCTGTCAGTAGTCACTCAGACACAAGAGCCTAAACAGAAAGATAAACCGAACGAAAAGAGAGAAGATAATGAGTAATTACATTGTGACTGGAGGTGGTCACAGGGGCACTGCTGGTAGATCAGTGCTCTGCAAGGTGCCACCAGAGACGGCGGATTCCATTTTAGAGAAGTGGTGCAAGATTTTCTGGAGGGGGCGCCTTCCTCCCCAGGGGGCGCTATCATCTCTTGGGGGGAGCCTTTGCTATCCAATGGCGTTCTGCAGAAACTCTTTGGACTCGGCGTGCGAGGCCACTTGGGGTGGTTTATTTCTAATATTCCGAAAAATAGGTATTTTAGATTTCGCGAAAACTCAGTCGTATCGGATTTGTATCAGCAACAGAGTGGCACAGCCCAGGATTCTGTGATTTTAATAGCCTTGTTTGCAGTTATGACCAATGATATTGCAGACACTTCCCGCAAACATACGGCATGTGCTTTTCGTTGAAGAGTTCACAATATGGGTGACAGCGTCCACTACAGCAGCTGCGCAGAGGCGGCTGCAGCTTGACCTTGACACATTGCAGCAATGGATCATATGCAATGGATTGAAATTTTCAAGTTCAAAGACATAGTGCATGCACTTTTATAATAGACATTGAGACTGAATACCCGATTTTGTAAATTCGCGGAAATCCGAGCGACGTTGTAGCAGAAACCAGATTTATCAGGCTCACACTCGATAAGCTTTCATATGTGCCACACCTGAAGGATTTCCGCAAAAAAATGTTTCGATACGCTGAAAATACTGAAGGTGTTGACGAGGATGAGATACCGTGCAGATAGAGAAATGTTTCTCATGCTATACACGTTATACGCTTATCGCCTATATATACGTTATGCGCACGTTATACGCTCATTGTTATACGCTACGTTATAAGCTTCTTATGCTGTATAGATCACTTATTCGTCCGAAGATCGAGTACGGCTGTGTCAGAGCCGCATGACGAAATCCATGGAGCGAAGCGGATTGAGATTTCTCAAGAGGCTCTATTCTGGCCGTTTGGCGGTTCTGACAGTTGATACCAGGGCTCTGCAATTGTGTAGGGTGATTGCCCTTTTACGCTAGACGCCCAAACTAAGGCCCCGAATTTAAATTCAAAATAGTTTTTGAGAAATTTTGGAACAAATGTTTTCAATTTTGCATTTTTATCATTTTTATTTCTTAAGTGACGAACTTGAAATTTGCCTCCTTTTGAATAAGCAACAAGGCCACCTAAAAAAAAAGTTCGAACTGGTCCGACAATATTTATTACGCCAAAACGCAGTATTTCTAGTACAAGCAAAAAAGATATTGAAATTTGACAGCCGACTTGTAAGCTCGAAATGTCAGAAGGCACGCTTCAGTTAGTTTAAAGACAGCCACGTGGAGGCAGCTACGTCAATTTTCTTGTGCTTAGGTATAGTTTCCAGTGGAAAACGTAAAATTCTGACCTAGTTTTTGCCATTTTGCCGGAGGACTACATTTTTGCTCATTTCATTTAAATCTTAATCTCTCGCGATCCAATGCGCCGATTTGACTTTTCATTTCAAATAATGAAAGAACATTGCTTCCGCCTGATAGTATTCGGAGATGGATATCGTGATAATAAAATTCATTGTCTTATATGTAGAAATATAATTTTAGTAGAAAACCTTTTATATGCAGCTTTTCGGTTCAGAGCACATGTCATTCACAAGCTCAGAATTGACATGGCTGAATAGGAAAATTAATTGCAGTCATTCAATTCATTTACACTACCCACTTATCTCCAACGGCTTTCGAGTAATTCGTCCGAAAGGGTATTTCAAGGAGCTAAATTTCTCGGAACATGTTTGCTTCTCACCATGGTTTCAAGTCCTCAAAATGAATGGAAGTGGATGCAATTTGGTATAAAGCTAGCTTAGGGTCCTGGGTCGCCGATACAAGTGATTCTAGGCGAATCTAATGTTTGGTTCGTCTTCTAGAAGCAGCTTTATACCATGCCTTTTCTGTACGAACACAACACCCGGCGCCACGATCACGGCATCGTTTTGATTGCGTGATACCGGCCAGTGACCTCCTGACGGGTCACAGGTGTAGGGTTAGTGGGAGTCGGTACAGTGTGGCACAGTGGTCTAGTGGTTAGAGGTCCTGTCTCGTGATGAGGGGTGCGCGGGTCGAATCCGGGGTTAACTGCGGGATATTTACTATTTATTTCAAAGAAAAGAATGATGGCACTGACCTACAGGCTTATGAAGAGATACATTGAGAATGAAATATGGCTGATTTCAGCACATTGTCATGCGGCTCTCCTGCGCCGCTGGGGGGTTATTCCAGGTCGCAGACCGGGGTTGCGTATGAGGCCACTCCTTAGTCCGCGAAAAAGATTATCGATATGTCCGTCATCTCGCTATCAGAATAGTAACTGGAGCATTCCAAGCTTCACCCATAATAAGCATGCTAGTGGAAATTAGTGAAATACCGCTACAAATGCGCAGTAAGATACTCGCTTTGCATTAAGCCATTAAAAGGAATGTGGCACCTTTAGAACGTGATTTTAACTGAGATAGCCAAGTTGTAAAGCAAATCGGAAAACCAGGTGCTCTATATATCATTTGTCTTGGAACTCGATTTTTCCGTAGAAAAAAAAAACTAAAACCTACCCGAAATGTACCTCTCATGTACCTCTCGCCAGGCGGCCATTGTTGTGAGCTGCTGGTGTGACGACATATGCTGACATCACGATGAGCATCAGCCAATCGAAGGCCTTGAAGTGTTTCGAGTATGGTAGTGGTTGCCAGATCATGACATCATCCAGAGGCAGATATTTATTCATTTTTCTAGAGGAGTATTTTAAAAATAAAAGCATTGAGCTTGCTGTACATTTGTCAGAAAAATCATGAGTGGTTTCATTATTTTCGGCTAAAAGTACGCCTAATTACACAAAATTCCAGGATTTTACCAGGGTGCCACGTTCCCTTTAAAATAAGTCACCAACACGCCCCACATACCAAACATTTTTTTTGGCGACGCCTACCTCAGTCAGATAAGACAGTGGCTCGCGTTTTGCAACCCGTCACCAGGGAGTGAGAGTCTGTGCCTGGCTGGCACAGGCTGGTATCGACAGCAATCTCGTCGAACCACATGAAGCAGCTGTTATTTATTTATTTATTTATTTATTCATCTCATATGAGCGACAGGGGCTTGCCCCCAGTAAAAGCTCAAGTCAGTTATACCATCCAGATTCCCTAAAATTACATACATGGCACATGTTAAAAAACAAGTCAAGACAAAAAGTGAATACAAGGTAAGAATAAAAAGATAAAAATATACAAAATAAAACTCTAAAAAAATAAAAAAATGCATATGTAAAGGGCAACAATAAAATACAATGAAATAAAATAAATGGTGCGTTCCTACTGCCTAACATATTTCCGAACTTGAGATTTGAACTGACCTGATGATAATCTAAATGGGTCAGCAAATGGACAGGCAAGCATAAAATCATTAAAAGCTTTGGGCAGCCGACAGTACACACCCCGCCTCACAGTCTCCTTTGTGTACAGTGGTACGCTCAGCAAAGTGCCTGCCATTGCACGTGTTCTTCTTGCTGGCACGTGAAGCGGGAAGCTACCAAGCAGAAAGGCGGAATCGATCTGGGCCGTTAGAATTTTGTGTACAAAAGTAATGTCATATTGCAGTCTTCTCTTGGCTAGACTTGGGATTTTGAAATGGACCAGAAGTTCATCGTATCCTAGATTTACGGAGGGTTGAGTAGAAACGGATGCTAGCCAGATAAGAAATTTATGCTGAATTTTTTCCAGTCTTTCCAGATGCGTTTTGGCAGACCCACCCCAAATAATACATCCAAACTCAAGAATTGAACGAACATTGGAAAAATATGCCGTCAAAATTGGCTTGGGTTTCAATTTCGAGCTCGCTCTCACTCCTCCCACCGGATGGCCAGTCTGGAGCGACCGAATCATCACACCTAACATCCTGTTTGCTCGACTTACGATTTTATCTATATGTTCTGCGAATGTTAATTTGGAATCCAGCCAAACGCCAAGGTCCCGAATGAAAGATACTTTTTCTAGGGCGTCGTTTTGAATTTTGTAGATGTTCAGCATCGGTTTCTTCTTCAGAGAAATTGTAAACGATTTGCATTTGGACGGATTAAGCTGCAGCTTCCAGAGATGAGACCAATTAGCCAAACGTGTCAAGTCAGCTTGAAGTAGCTCTGAGTCCTCAGGAGTCACAATTTTATTATACAATTTTACGTCGTCAGCGAAAAGAAGACAGTTCGTTTTAATTTTGTCCGAAAGATCATTGATGAAGAGAGCAAACAGGATCGGTGAGATAATTCCACCCTCCGGCGTTCCAGAGCGCACAGGTGTCCACTCAGAAAATTTTCCATTAACAACTACGCGTTGCTTTCGATTTGTGAGGTAAGAAGAGAGCCAATTGAGGGCGGCACCTGAGATTTGATAGGAGTTTTGTAGCTTATGAAGCAGTAATTTGTGGTTGACACTCTGGAACGCCGAGGAGTAGTCGGTGTATATAACGTCAGTTTGATGACCAGATGAGATCGCCTCCCACGCCGTTTTTAGAAGACAAGCTAAATTTGTATCACAAGAGCGGCGTGGGACAAAGCCATGTTGGTTTGGGGCCAGGACCGGTTGAACATGAGAGATTAGTACGTCACATACACAGCGCTCCAGAATCTTGCCGAACAGTGGGGTGAGTGAGATAGAGCGGTAATTTGAAGCGAGTTTTTTAGAGCCCTTTTTGTGCACAGGAACGATGTTCGCTTCCGCCCACCTGCCCGGAAAAGCTCCCCGCTGAACACTCATGTTGAACAAGATGACCAAGGGAGTTACCAATTGTTCACTACATTCTTTAATAACACGCGCACTAATGTTATCCGGCCCACAGGCTTTGTGAGCCTGTAACGATGTGAGTGCGCGGCGAACATCTCCTTCAGTCACCACAAAACGATTCAGAAGTGGCAGGTCAAATACCGGAGGAGAAGGATACACTTGTACATGAGGCTCAGTGAATTTCCATTGCTCAGAGTTATTGAACCATAGCTCATCTCGACAGTTAACACGAACACAACCTACGCCAACAAAGCAAAAATTTGCCTCCTGAACCGACGTGCCAGTATTTTATGAACTTGCTTGCGGAGCCGTTCGAAAACCATGTCTGTTTCTATATAGACGGTTGCAAAAGAAAGTGACAATGGCACAGGGCGTGCATTTGTTGGTGACGATGTTGAGAAGTTTTCTAGTTTGCCTTACGAAGGATCCATTTTTACTTCAGAGCTGTACTCCATTTTTTTTGCTGTTTGGGCCAGGTGTTTAAGCTGATGGTGAGGAAGTTTGCGATTTTTACCGATTCGCTGTCTTATCTGCAGACATTGAAGCCATTTTATTTCTATAATGCGTCGTCACCTTGGCAGGCCATGCTGAAGATGACTGGATCTTCTGTGTGCACTGATTAGTCCAGTAGGAAGACACAGGCAGTTTGGATGGCTACCATCTCAGCCTGAAAACTCGAGCAGAGCGAGCCTGCTGGTCGCCTGAGCTCATGCTGGGCTCTGTCTGGTGACTCGATGAAGACCCAGCTCCCCCGCTCGTGACCCCTCCGTGCACTGACCCGTCGGTCCACACCCATGTGGCACATTGAGTCAGGGAAGCGAGGTGGGGAGAGCTACTCGCTTCTTCCGGACAGGTGGCGCTCCTGATGTCAGTGGGCCCACGTCTAGTTGAAATGTGACTCACTCTCCTGATATACGCAGTGGAAGACGTCGAGGAAGGAAAGACTCGATGGGGAGGGAGATGCCTGCTTGATCCCACATGTCTTTGCCCACCTGCCGCCACCCGGTCACCGAGGAGAGTCGAGAGGGCGCTGTCGCCTCCGCACGTCTTCACAGAGGGTCTTCAGGCGGCAGGGTATGGAATTTCACCAGCAGTCGGGTCGCGAGTACCCTCCTTCTGGCCGCTACGCGGGGAGTCTTAACTCGGCTGGGAGTGAGTGGGTGCATCCTGTGATGATACGCGCCGACGCTCTCATTTTGCGTTCCAGCAGCTCGACATGAAATGGCGGTGTGGCGTGGAGCCACGCTGCGGCCGCTTACTCCATCGCTCCTCTCACGTAGCCAGTAGCGACGGTTCGGAGGTGCTGTTCGTGCAGCCCCCAGTTGCAGCCGGACAGTTGACGTAGGTGGGAGATGCGGGGATGGACCTTCTCCCACAGTCTCTTACAGTGTGGACCGAAATGGAGGAGCCGATCGATGGTGACGCCAAGTAGCTGTAGGGTGTCTCCAGCAGTGACAGACTTCCCGTCGACCTTAAAATTGAAGGGATCGGCGTCTCTGGCCCACTGGGACATCACCAGTACTTGGATCTTGGCTCCTGATACCACCATTTTGTGCTGTCGGGTCCACTTCATGAGGGTGCCAGCAGCAGCTTTATTGCGCCCGGTCCTTGGCGACTTGGATGTTGTTGCCCGTGCAGAGAGCCGCCGTATCATCGGCGTACATGTAGGGGAGCATCCGGGAACCGCGCAGAGTGCGTCTACCAGCCGAGCCGCCCATACAAAATAAAACTGGCGATAAGACACTTCCTTACGGCAGGCCAGTTCGGAAAATGCGCTCACTGGAAAGCACACCATTTAGTTCCACCTGGACTCTTCGGTCCCGGAGTCACTGCCAAATCCAGGCCACCGTGCAATTTGATAGCCCCACTACAGCAGGCGAACGCGTAGCAGGTGGTGGTCCACTACGTCGTACGCGTGCGCGAAATCAAACGCGACGAGGACGTATTTCTGCGCGGTCTGTCCATCGGGAGGGCGGCTGTGTCTCGATTTGGGCATGCACAGTGCACGCTCACCTCTTCTCTTAAATGAGTCCTGAACTTGACCTGAAGGCGATGGTTGATGGTATAAGTGGATGGTCAGTGACAAAATATACTCGTTTTATTAATCTGAATGGTCTTTTCACTTCGATCTGAACACTGCACATGATCATTAAACGCGCAAATTACAGCCAATCAACGAAAAAAAGTTACAATTTATCAAGAGAGTACTTGGACACGTTGAAACTGTTTTCTTTTTATTCTAGTAGGGCCCATTTATGTCACAAATCACAAATGCCTATGGCATGATCTATTTCAGCATTCAATCACATGGCTACCGAAATTCTCTTAACACCTCCGAAATTTCACGCACAAGAGCAATTCTCCCATGCTGATGAATTGAAGAATATAGATAAAGGTCGATGGAAAATGCCCACATACTTCATTCTGTGTTTATCTTAACGTTTCAACTTCCCTTATATCTCCTTGAGTCTGCCATCTGGTTCAAACATTATTTTTTAGGAGCAATTAATAATGTGGGTTAAAGTCCGGCTTGTGTTTCCTACAACTTAAAAGCTTTTCCGCTGAGGTAATTTTCTTGGACAGCGCACAGGCCAGGTTCACACTCGCTGCGATTATTTTCAATGTCCTCTCACCATTATCTTACGAATCTTGGCCACGTGGAAAGGCAAAATGATGCTTATCATATTTGATATTAAAATAAACTTAACCCCTCTTCACTAATAGAAAAATCCCCAGATATGTACCTTTATGTTCAGCTGTTGCATCTTCCCAAGTGTCTTGAATTTCTCCATGACCTAGTGGCAGTTACAGGTTTTTCAAGAGGTGCCGAAAAAAGTGTGGACTGAACTGTTTAGCAATTCATTGTTTCAAATATCACGCCAAATAGGCATCTTGCTTGGCTGGTACAAACTGTTATGGCTGGGAGAGGGTGGGATAGGACGTTGTTAAAAATACGATCCACCAATATGACGGCAACCGAAAACCGAATACCATAGGCGCCTTTTGGGTGAAAAGTTGATGGTAAAGTGCCCACTTTGAGGCTCCGCGTTTCCCCCCCCACCTTACTAAAATTCTAGATCCGCCCATACGCGGATCCAGGGGGCAAAGGGGAGGGGCAGATGCAGCCCCCAATCGATCCTCGGCGCCCCCTGAAATGGTCACGGCGCCCCCTGAAAGGTCGATGGCACTCGCTTGAAGTGGCGCTTCCCACTCTCCCCCAGGATGCGAAATCGGTGCTCACCGATAGGATTTTACGCCCACCTGGTAGGTTTTTCCGGTCAAAAGTGGCGCCCCCTGCTCCGGATGGCGCCCCCGGGAAGGTGCTCCCCTCCGATTGGCAATCCTGGATCTACCTATGGATCCGTCACTGTTCAAGAGCAAACAATTCACAGGAAAAGCAGGAAGATATCAAATGTTAGTGGGGAGTGGTGCGGCCAAGATAATTGATGATGCTAACAAATTGTTTAGTTATGTGGATAAAATAATGGGGTCGCCACACGGGATTGGAAGGGGACCCCTGCCTTCTTATGAGATGGGCAGTGTGCTAAAAATATATCGTCAAGTCAATATCAAATTATCAACATTTAGTTTTATACAGTGCACTGTTCGCTGCAGTGATACAAGAGTGCTCTGTCCTTTTTCTGTGGGTTTATGACACCCGGTAGGGTTCGTTTTAGCCTCAAATATGGCTTTTGTGGTATTTATTTGGCCATTTGGCCGCCCCGGTTGCTCGGTTGGTAGAGTGTCGGGCTCCGGCCCGCTGCTGAGAAGCATGCAGTGGCAGTGCATGTCCAGGCTTGAGATCGGTTCCCCTGAGACGCTCCGGCGCTCAATCGTTTGCCCGACGTAGGTCGGCTGGCAACTGACTGATGAGAGGGTGACCTGAGCGAGGCGGCCATCCCTGTGCTTTGTGGGAGGTTAAACTTTGGCTTCTAAATCAACCCTTCATTGTGGGCGTTACTCGTTCGGGTGGTGGGGTCGGGGTCTCCGTGACAAGTCCCTTGAGGACTTTAATGAGACTCAGACTCCAACAGCCGTACTGGGAAGAACTTGGACGAAATTTATAAAAAAACAAGATTTTTTAGTGCAAATACAATTTGAACCTTTTGGCCTTTTCGCAAACCCGGTTTAGCCTTTTTCCGTTGACAAAAAAACCCGCAGTCCTGGGCAGCATCTCTAATCTTTAGAATATGGAATAACAAAAATTAGGAGACATTTTTTAACACTAGCACGTCTAAATTTTTTAACGCCCCCTCCAAATGGGGGTTTGATCCCCCGAAGACATTATAATGGCCAGCACAAGAAAATCTTCACCGCCCCCCTCAACTGAGTTTTCCTTAAAAAATGTTCTGCTGTCCTTTCCAGGGGGCGCCTTTCCTATCCATGGGTGTTTATTCTTTCCAGAGGGGCGCCTTTGCTCTCGGAGGGGGGGCGCCTTTTGCTATCCAGGGATGCCTGTGCTAACCAGGGGATGCATATGATATCAAGGGGCGCCGTTGATCTTCTTCGGAGGCGTCTCTGCAGTCCAGGAAGCGCCTGCGCTATCCAGGGGCACCTATGCTATCCAGAGACCCGGATCCTTTACTCAGGGGCGGGGGCCGCCTTTTGCTGTCCAGGGGTGCCTGTGCTAACCAGGGGCGCATATGCTATCCCGGGGTGCCGTTGCTCTTCTTTAGGGGCGTCTCTGCCGTCCAGGGGTGCCTATGCTATCCAGAGGGTGTGTTCTGTCCATGGGGCGCTTTTGGTATCAAAGGGCGTATTTGCTGTTTTGGGGGCGCCTATCCTATCCAGAGGGCGCCCCTGCTGTCCAGGGAGCGCGATTGCTATTAAAGGGAGCTTATGATATCCAGAGGGGTACCTTTGCTCTATGGGGAGGGGGCGCCTCTTAGTGTACAGGAGTGCCTGTGCTAACCAGAGGGCGCCTATGCTATTCAGGGGCGTCGTTACTCCTCAATTGGGGGTGCCTTTTTCTGTCCAGGGGCGCCTCTGCTGTCTAGAGGTCGCCTTTGCTATCCAGAGGGGCGCTTTTACTCAAGGGGGTGGGCACCTTTTGCTGTCCAGGGTGCAGCTTTGATGTCAGGGGGCGCCATTCATATTTGAATGTGTATTTTATTTTACACAGAGGGTACTACCCCTTCAGACAGGCGATATGTCTGATTTTCCCTTGACCGGCCGGGGGCGCCGGCAAAATCCGGGGTGCCACCTAAATCCGTGAGGGCCTCCCCGTACGATGTCAAAACCAGGTGTGCAAAAATATACTATTGTACACCCTCATTTTTTCAAGGTGTGCAACTGCACACCCTGTCCTGCGGAATCCGCCGTCCCTGCCGCCGTTGTTCTCGGGGGGGGGGGTTTCTCTCTTATCTCTCCAGGGGGCGCCTTTCTTATCAAAGGGCGCCTATGTTGTCCAGGGGGCGCCTTTTTCTCTGCGGGGGGGTGCCTTTTGTTGTCAAGGGGTGCCTGTGCTAACCAGGGGGCGCATGTGATATCTAGGGGCGCCGTTTCTCTTCTTCGGAGGCGCCTCAGCTGTCCAGGAGGCGCCTACGCTTTTCAAGGGCGCCTATGCTATCCAGAGGGGCGCCTTTACTCAAGGGGGGGCGCCTTTTGCCTTCCAGGGCGCAGTTTTGATGTCAAGGTGCGTCATTCATGTATGAACATGTCTTTTTCACAGAGGATCCTACCTCTTCAGGTAGGCGGTATTTAGGCTTGATTTTCTCTGACCGGCCGGGGGCGCCGGCTGAGGCCTGGGGGGGGCGCCTCCTGGACAAAGCCAAAACAAGTGGTGCAAAAAGATACTTTTGCACCACTTGAAAAAATCGAGTGGTGCAACTGCACCACTTGCACCCTGGAATCCGCCGTCCCTGGGTGCCACTGCTGGTGGACTAGTCCCTCCTTTGTCAAGGGCTCCAGCCGTGTTTTATACTCGCTGGTTACCCGCCCCCCCCCGTCAAAGCGAAGGTGGCTTAGACTCCTCTCAATACGGGTGTTAAGAACTTTGATTCAGGCGTAGAATGGAGCGGCATCGTTTCGGCCTTGCACGTTTTGACTGGTGTGTGCTGTTTTGTCTTCATACAAACAGCATGGGGATACGTTTAACACGCGCATTGACGGGGGCGGGTACCTGCCCTCCTCGGGTTTTTCGGAGATAGCGTAAAGACGGCGGTGCGCAGCGCCGCTGTACTTGGCATACCTTTTCCTTCATCATTTAAACAACTTTTGTCAAAATTTTAAGGTTAGGTCATCTCAGGTCAGGTCACCAGTACAGGTCAAGTGGCCTGGCCTCAAAAAAGTTTAAGATAGCATAATTCGGAACAGGGTAAACTTATCCAATTGAAACTCATCACATAATGACCCCACAGATTTCTCTAAAATACGTTCCGGTATTTTTGATATCGATAACCTAAGGCCAGGTACGCGCTATAACCTCTCCATTGGAAATGCATGGTAAAAATGGTTTTAACTGAATAACTTAGTAATGAATAGAGATAGAGCGTTTATTTTAACTGCATTAGATTTGTCTCGTCATTGCAGTTCTAATGATATGCATTCTACCCAATTTTATCAGGACCTGACCTCAGGTCAGGTCAAATCTTTGATTTGACCTAGCAAGGTCATATTATATATCATTCGATTCGGCCTGCTGCGAGGATTCATATAGCTTAAATTGTTTTTCTCTGTCTTTACTTGTTCAGATGAAATGCCCGAAAACGTAATTTACATGTTATCCCTATTACGGCATGTTTTGACCTCTAGTGACCTTAAATGTGATCTGACAAAAATGGTCGGACCACTTAGACCATTGAGAAGTGGATGGGCTATCCAACGCCGTTTACCGTTTTTCGCTACCTAGCGCAGTTCTTGAGATCTTAGGGGGCGGGTACCCGACCCCCGTCAAGGCTAAGGTGGCTCAGCCCCCGTCAATGCGCGTGTTAAATATGCAATCTAAATTCGAGCCAATTCAACGCCAATTAGTGAACCGAAAGTGTTAGGCCAACGTTGGTAAAGCAGGTCACTAGACAGAGAAACCGGCACCGTACTCTGAGAAGAGTACGCGAACGCGCAAAGCGCAACGCGAGAAAAGGATAAACGGTCAACGTACATCAAACGGTGTTTAACCCTCGCCCCACCGGGGGTCATCGATGCCCCCTAAGGTTTTTTCCAGATAGCAGAAAAACGACGCGGTGCAGCGCCGCGGTTGAGGGCTCTTTCTCTGACCTCATCATTTTCCCAACATCCCTGAAATTTTTTCCCTGGGTTACCCAAGGTCAGGTCACCAGGCGAGGTCAACCAAGGTCACCTCACTTCACCTTTTGAGCTCTATAAGAGATTCATTTCTTCGTCGATCGATTTGAACTTCCTATACTTCATGACCCCTCCAGAGTCTACAAGGTGTATATCCGGGATTCTTTGATTTCGTGACCTTCTTCTGATCTAAAAGTCACAAAAACGATGGCAGATGTTCAGCTTGCTCAGAAAAGCGTTCTCGAACATCCTTTTACGGATCCCAGGGGCTATATTTCCCCTTTGACCTCTCCGAGGTCATTCAAGGTCACCAGAGTCAAAAACAGTATTTTGGCAATAACTTTTGACCTAATTAAGCTAGAGCGCTGAATTAAACACCATCGTGTATGTGTTATTACAGGCTTGTATTTGATATACGGCAAGGCCACTTTCTGACTTTTCGTTACCTCAGGTCAAAGTAGGTCACTAGGTGACCTCTGGAGATCAAACCACTGGCGGTAGGTCATTACGTTCCACAGACCGGAAAAAGGTCTAGCATTTTCGTATCAAATGTACTTTACCAGATCTCAATAGCTCTAATAACATAGAAATTATGCCCAGTTTTCTTAAGCACTGCATATTTGAGTGAAAATAGCCTATCGTGACCTAGCTTGACCTCTGGAGGTCAAACCATTGACCTGAGCGCTTAAACATGCGAAGAATTTCGTACTGAATTCATGCGAGCTTTCTAATGCACTTTGCAGATTTGCGCTAACCCTTATATTTTCGGAGTTAGAGGGGGGCATCGATGCCCCCACCTGTGGGGCGAAGGTGGCACCGGACCCCCGGTGGGGTGCGGGTTAACCGATGCCAGCCGACCTCGAAACATTACAATGCTTTAATAACATGAACCAACTTTTCTTACTTTAGATACAATCGGAAATATTACGCTAGAAACATGATATAGGTATTTGAGCTTATATTCGAGATAACGGAGCTGGCAGCAGTCTAAAAAGGCTTATACAGGAACATTTCGTAAGTGAGCAGGCATATCAAAGCACAAACTTTTGCAATTATATCAGAAGTTGATTTTTTTGTACCCAAGTACTTATGTTCCAATGTTCCTTATCAGTGACTCGATGCGGCAGACAGCGCAAAACTAATCACCGTTCACTAAAGACAGTGGCGTAGCCAGGATTCGGCCAAGGGGGTCCGACTACCGTCGGGGGCCCCCAGGCCGGGGCCCCTAAGTAATCGGGGCCCATCTCCTATATGTGTCGTACAATATTTTGGCATTATAACATTTACACGACGGAAATTTTTCTATCTCTTTTTAAGTGTTTGTTATTATTTTGTTTATAGTTTGATTTTTCTCGATCCGACCAAGCGTTGGTAAATTTATGTTACCAAATGTTAAGGCTGGCCCATACCTAAATGACAATGTGGCTATAATAACAGTTTTGTGACACATTTCGGGAAATCAAATGTTGCTGCGTGCATGATGTTAAACCTGACTTTACCTCAATTCACTCTGGTAATCAGGTATGAAGTTATTGGAGGTCAGTCGTTTTGGGTACGAATAAATGGTCTTCTACGGAAAATGATTACCAATTTTTTCCGGGTGTCGAATTCATAAACTCTTTAATCAGAAAGTTTCCAAAGAAATGGAAATATGAATAAAAATACAAGGGATTGGTGGATGGTGGTGTGTTCCGGACGTCATTTAACGTCTATTCCGCGGAAAGATCCTGATGAATTCACCACAGTTACTTTCTTACCCTTGCTATGTTGTAAATGAGCAAATTACCAAAACAATAGGCGCCTGAGATAACTATCGCCTTGGATTACTCTGTCGTTGTTATTTTAAACCTTTCATACCTATTTTTCTTTTTGGGATTATGCCCAGAGACGGCGGATTCCATTTTCGAGAAGTGGTGCAAGATTTTCTGGAGGGGCGCCTTCCTCCCCAGGGGGGCGCCATCATCTCTTGGGGGGCGCCTTTGCTATCCAATGGCGTTCTGCAGAAACTCTTTGGACTCGGCGTGCGAGGCCACTTGGGGTGGTTTATTTCTAATATTCCGAAAAATAGATATTTTAGATTTCGCGTAAACTCAGTCATATCGGATTGGCATTAGCAACAGAGTAGCATATCCCAGGATTCTACGATATTCATAGCCTTGTTTGCAGTTATGACCAATGATATTGCAGACACTTCCCGCAAACATACGTCACGTGTTTTTCGTTGAAGACTTCACAATATGTGTGACAGTGTCTACTACAGCAGCTGCGCAGAGGCGGCTGCAGCTTGGCCTTGACATATTGCAGCAATGGATCACACGCAATGGACTGAAATTTTCAAGTTCAAAGACATAGTGCATGCACTTTTATAATAAACATTGAGACCGAATGCCCGATTTTGTAAAGTCGCGGAAATCCGAGCGACGTTGTAGCAGAAACCAGATTTATCAGGCTCACACCCGATAAGCTTTCATATGTGCCACACCTGAAGGATTTCCGCAAAAAAATGTTTCGATACGCTGAAAATACTGAAGGTGTTGACGAGGATGAGATACCGTGCAGATAGAGAAATGCTTCTCATGCTATACACGTTATACGCTTATCGCCTATATATACGTTATGCGCACGTTATACGCTCATTGTTATACGCTACGTTATAAGCTTCTTATGCTGTATAGATCACTTATTCGTCCGAAGATCGAGTACGGCTGTGTCAGAGCCGCATGACGAAATCCATGGAGTGAAGCGGATTGAGATATCTCAAGAGGCTCTATTCTGGCCGTTTGGCGGTTCTGACAGTTGATACCAGGGCTCTGCAATTGTGTAGGGTGATTGCCCTTTTACGCTAGACGCCCAAACTAAGGCCCCCGAATTTAAATTCAAAATATTTTTTGAGAAATTTTGGAACAAATGTTTTCAATTTTGCATTTTTATCATTTTTATTTCTTAAGCGACGAACTTGAAATTTGCCTCCTTTTGAATAAGCAACAAGGCCACCTAAGAAAAAAGTTCGAACTGGTCCGACAATATTTATTACGCCAAAACGCAGTATTTCTAGTACAAGCAAAAAGATATTGAAATTTGACAGCCGACTTGTAAGCTCGAAATGTCAGAAGGCACGCTTCAGTTAGTTTAAAGACAGCCACGTGGAGGCAGCTACGTCAATTTTCTTGTGCTTAGGCATAGTTTCCAGTGGAAAAAGTAAAATTCTGACCTAGTTTTTGCCATTTTGCCGGAGGACTACATTTTTGCTCATTTCATTTAAATCTTAATCTCTCGCGATCTAATGCGCCGATTTGACTTTTCATTTCAAATAATGAAAGAACATTGCTTCCGCCTGATAATATTCGGAGATGGATATCGTGATAATAAAATTCATTGTCTTATATGTATAAATATAATTTTAGTAGAAAACCTTTTATTAGCTTTTCGGTTCAGAGCACATGTCATTCACAAGCTCAGAATTGACATGGCTGAATAGGAAAATTAATTGCAGTCATTCAATTCATTTACACTACCCACTTATCTCCGACGGCTTTCGAGTAATTCGTCCGAAAGGGTATTTCAAGGAGCTAAATTTCTCGGAACATGTTTGCTTCTCACCATGGTTTCAAGTCCTCAAAATGAATGGAAGTGGATGCAATTTGGCATAAAAGCTAGCTTAGGGTCCTGGGTCGCCGATACAAGTGATTCTAGGCGAATCTAATGTTTGGTTCGTCTTCTAGAAGCAGCTTTATACCATGCCTTTTTCTGTACGAACACAACACCCGGCGCCACGATCACGGCATCGTTTTGATTGCGTGATACCGGCCAGTGACCTCCCTGACGGGTCACAGGTGTAGGGTTAGCGGGAGTCGGTACAGTGTGGCGCAGTGGTCTAGTGGTTAGAGGTCCTGTCTCGTGATGAGGGGTGCGCGGGTCGAATCCGGGGTTGACTGCGGGATATTTACTATTTATTTCAAAGAAAAGAATGATGGCACTGACCTACAGGCTTATGAAGAGATACATTGAGAATGAAATATGGTTGATTTCAGCACATTGTCATGCGGCTCTCCTGCGCCGGTGGGGGTTTATCCCAGGTCGCAGACCGGGGTTGCGTATGAGGCCACTCCTTAGTCCGCGAAAAAGATTATCGATATGTCCGTCATCTCGCTAGCAGAATAGTAACAGGAGCGTTCCAAGCTCCATCCATAATAAGCATGCTAGTGGAAATTAGTGAAATACCGCTACAAATGCGCAGTAAGATACTCGCTTTGCATTAAGCCATTAAAAGGAATGTGGCACCTTTAGAACGTGATTTTAACTGAGATAGCCAAGTTGTAAAGCAAATCGGAAAACCAGGTGCTCTATATATCATTTGTCTTGGAACTCGATTTTTCCGTAGAAAAAAACTAAAACATACCCGAAATGTACCTCTCATGTACCTCTCGCCAGGTGGCCATTGTTGTGAGCTGCTGGTGTGACGACATATGCTGACATCACGATGAGCATCAGCCAATCGAAGCCTTTGAAGTGTTTCGAGTATGGTAGTGGTTGCCAGATCATGACATCATCCAGAGGCAGATATTTATTCATTTTTCTAGAGGAGTATTTTAAAAATAAAAGCATTGAGCTTGTTGTACATTTTTCAGAGAAATCATGAGTGATTTCATTATTTTCGGCTAAAAGTACGCCTAATTACACAAAATTCCAGGATTTTACCAATGTGCCACGTTCCCTTTAAAATAAGTCACCAACACGCCCCACGTACCAAACATTTTTTTGGCGACGCCTACCTCAGTCAGATAGACAGTGGCTCGCGTTTTGCAACCCGTCACCAGGGAGTGAGAGTCTGTGCCTGGCTGGCACAGGCTGGTATCGACAGCAATCTCGTCGAACCACATGAAACAGCTGTTATTGAACCATAGCTCATCTCGACAGTTAACACGAACACAACCTACGCCAACAAAGCAAAAATTTGCCTCCTGAACCGACGCGCCAGTATTTTATGAACTTGCTTGCGGAGCCGTTCGAAAACCATGTCTGTTTCTATATAGACGGTTGCAAAAGAAAGTGACAATGGCACAGGGCGTGCATTTGTTGGTGACGATGTTGAGAAGTTTTCTAGTTTGCCTTACGAAGGATCCATTTTTACTTCAGAGCTGTACTCCATTTTTTTGCTGTTTGGACCAGGTGTCTAAGCTGATGGTGAGGAAGTTTGCGATTTTTACCGATTCGCTGTCTTATCTGCAGACATTGAAGCCATTTTATTTCTATAATGCGTCGTCACCTTGGCAGGCCATGCTGAAGATGACTGGATCTTCTGTGTGCACTGATTAGTCCAGTAGGAAGACACAGGCTGTTTGGATGGCTACCATCTCAGCCTGAAAACTCGAGCAGAGCGAGCCTGCTGGTCGCCTGAGCTCATGCTGGGCTCTGTCTGGTGACTCGATGAAGACCCAGCTCCCCCGCTCGTGATCCCTCCGTGCACTGACCCGTCGGTCCACACCCATGTGGCACATTGAGTCAGGGAGGCGAGGTGGGGGAGAGCTACTCGCTTCTTCCGGACAGGTGGCGCTCCTGATGTCAGTGGGCCCACGTCTAGTTGAAATGTGACTCACTCTCCTGATACCCACAGTGGAAGACGTCGAGGAAGGAAAGACTCGATGGGGAGGGAGATGGCTGCTTGATCCCACATGTCTGCCTACCTGCCGCCACCCGGTCACCGAGGAGAGTCGAGAGGGCGCTGTCGCCTCCGCACGTCTTCACAGAGGGTCTTCAGGCGGCAGGGTATGGAATTTCACCAGCAGTCGGGTCGCGAGTACCCTCCTTCTGGCCGCTACGCGGGGAGTCTTAACTCGGCTGGTAGTGGAGTGGGTGCATCCTGTGATGATACGCGCCGACGCTCTCATTTTGCGTTCCAGCAGCTCGACATGAAATGGCGGTGTGGCGTGGAGCCACGCTGCGGCCGCTTACTCCATCGCTCCTGTCACGTAACCAGTAGCGACGGTTCGGAGGTGCTGTTCGTGCAGCCCCCAGTTGCAGCCGGACAGTTGACGTAGGTGGGAGATGCGGGGGTGGACCTTCTCCCACAGTCTCTTACAGTGTGGACCGAAATGGAGGAGCCGATCGATGGTGACGCCAAGTAGCTGTAGGGTGTCTCCAGCAGTGACAGACTTCCCGTCGACCTTAAAATTGAAGGGATCGGCGTCTCTGGCCCACTGGGACATCACCAGTACTTGATCTTGGCTCCTGATACCACCATTTTGTGCTGTCGGGTCCACTTCATGAGGGTGCCAGCAGCAGCTTTATTGCGCCCGGTCCTTGGCGACTTGGATGTTGTTGCCCGTGCAGAGAGCCGCCGTATCATCGGCGTACATGTAGGGGAGCATCCGGGAACCGCGCAGAGTGCGTCTACCAGCCGAGCCACCCATACAAAATAAAACTGGCGATAAGACACTTCCTTACGGCAGGCCAGTTCGGAAAATGCGCTTACTGGAAAGCACACCATTTAGTTCCACCTGGACTCTTCGGTCCCGGAGTCACTGCCAAATCCAGGCCACCGTGCAATTTGACAGCCCCATCTACAGCAGGCGAACGCGTAGCAGGTGGTGGTCCACTACGTCGTACGCGCGCGCGAAATCAAACGCGACGATGACGTATTTCTGCGCGGTCTGTCCATCGGGAGGGCGGCTGTGTCTCGATTTGGGCATGCACAGTGCACGCTCACCTCTTCTCTTAAATGAGTCCGGAACTTGACCTGAAGGCGATGGTTGATGGTATAAGTGGATGGTCAGTGACAAAATATACTCGTTTTATCAATCTGAATGGTCTTTTCACTTCGATCTGAACACTGCAAATGATCATTAAACGTGCAAATTACAGCCAATAAACGAAAAAAAGTTATCAATTTATCAAGAGAGTACTTGGACACGTTGAAACTGTTTTCTTTTTATTCAAGTAGGGCCCATTTATGTCACAAATCACACATGCCTATGGCATGATCTATTTCAGCATTCAATCACATGGCTACCGAAATTCTCTTAACACCTCCGAAATTTCACGCACAAGAGCAATTCTCCCATGCTGATGAATTGAAGAATATAGATAAAGGTCTATGGAAAATGCCCACATACTTCATTCTGTGTTTATCTTAACGTTTCAACTTCCCTTATATCTCCTTGAGTCTGCCATCTGGTTCAAACATTATTTTTTAGGAGCAATTAATAATGTGGGTTAAAGTCCGGTTTGTGTTTCCTACAACTTAAAGCTTTTCCGCTGAGGTAATTTTTGAGACAGCGCAAAGGCCAGGTTCACACTCGCTGCGATTATTTTCAATGTCCTCTCACCATTATCTTACGAATCTTCGCCACGTGGAAAGGCAAAATGATGCTTATCATATTTGATATTAAAATAAACTTAACCCCTCTTCACTAATAGAAAAATCCTCAGATATATACCTTTATGTTCAGCTGTTGCATCTTCCCAAGTGTCTTGAATTTCTCCATGACCTAGTGGCAGTTACAGATTTTTCAAGAGGTGCCGAAAAAAGTGTGGACTGAACTGTTTAGCAATTCATTGTTTCAAATATCACGCCAAATAGGCATCTTGCTTGGCTGGTACAAACTGTTATGGCTGGGAGAGGGTGGGATAGGACGTTGTTAAAAATACGATCCACCAAAATGACGGCAACCGAAAACCGAATACCATAGGCGCCCTTTGGGTGAAAAGTTGATGGTAAAGTGCCCACTTTAAGGCTCCGCGTTCCCCCCCCACCTTACTAAAATTCTAGATCCGCCCATACGCGGATCCAGGGGGCAAAGGGGGAGGGGCAGATGCAGCCCCCCGATCGATCCTCGGCGCCCCCTGAAATGGTCACGGCGCCCCCCTGAAAGGTCGATGGCACTCGTCTGAAGTGGCGCTTCCCACTCTGCCCCAGGATGCGAAAATCGGTGCTCACCGATAGGATTTTACGCCCACCTGGTAGCTTTTTCCGGTCAAAAGTGGCGCCCCCTGCTCCGGATGGCGCCCCCGGGAAGGTGCTCCCCCCCGATTGGCAATCCTGGATCTGCCTATGGATCCGTCACTGTTCAAGAACAAACAATTCACAGAAAAAGCAGGAATATATCAAATGTTAGCGGGGAGTGGTGCGGCCAAGATAATTGATGATGCTAACAAATTGTTTAGTTATGTGGATAAAATAATTGGGTCGCCACACGGGATTGGAAGGGGACTCCTGCCTTCTTATGAGTGCTCTGTCCTTTTTCTGTGGGTTTATGACACCCGGTAGGGTTCGTTTTAGCCTCAAATATGGCTTTTGTGGTATTTATTTGGCCATTTGGCCGCGCCGGTTGCTCGGTTGGTAGAGCGTCGGGCTCCGGCCCGCTGCTGAGAAGCATGCAGTGGCAGTGCATGTCCAGGCTTGAGATCGGTTCCCCTGAGACGCTCCGGCGCTCAATCGTTTGCCCGACGTAGGTCGGCTGGCAACTGACTGATGAGAGGGTGACCTGAGCGAGGCGGCCATCCCTGTGCTTTGTGGGAGGTTAAACTTTGGCTTCTAAATCAACCTTTCATTGTGGGCGTTACTCGTTCGGGTGGTGGGGTCGGGGTCTCCGTGACAAGTCCCTTGAGGACTTTAATGAGACTCAGACTCCAACAGCCGTACTGGGAAGAACTTGGACGAAATTTATAAAAAACAAGATTTTTTAGTGCAAATACAATTTGAACCTTTTGGCCTTTTCGCAAACCCAGTTTGGCCTTTTTCCGTTGAAAAAAACCCGCAGTCCTGGGCAGCATCTCTAATCTTTAGAATATGGAATAACAAAAATTAGGAGACATTTTTTTAACACTAGCACGTCTAAATTTTATTAACGCCCCTCTCCAAATGGGGGTTTGATCCCCCGAAGACATTATAATGGCCAGCACAAGAAAATCTCCACCGCCCCCCTCCACTGAGTTTTCCTTAAAAAATGTTCTGCTGTCCTTTCCAGGGGGCACATTTCCTATCCATGGGTGCTTATTCTTTCCAGAGGGGGCGCCTTTGCTCTCGGGGGGGCGCCTTTTGCTATCCAGGGATGCCTGTGCTAACTAGGGGTGCATATGTTATCAAGGGGCGCCGGTGATCTTCTTCGGAGGCGTCTCTGCTGTCCAGGAGGCGCCTGCGCTATCCAGGGGCACCTATGCTATCCAGAGACCCGGATCCTTTACTCAGGGGGCGGGGGGCCGCCTTTTTGCTGTCCAGGGGTGCCTGTGCTAACCAGGGGCGCATATGCTATTCCGGGGTGCCGTTGCTCTTCTTTAGGGGCGTCTCTGCCGTCCAGGGGTGCCTATGCTATCCAGAGGGTGTGTTCTGTCCATGGGGCGCTTTTGGTATCAAAGGGCGTATTTGCTGTTTTGGGGGCGCCTATCCTATCCAGAGGGCGCCCCCGCTGTCCAGGGAGCGCGATTGCTATTAAAGGGAGCTTATGATATCCAGAGGGGTGCCTTTGCTCTATGGGGAGGGGGCGCCTCTTAGTGTACAGGAGTGCCTGTGCTAACCAGAGGGCGCCTATGCTATTCAGGGGCGTCGTTACTCCTCAATTGGGGGTGCCTTTTTCTGTCCAGGGGCGCCTCTGCTGTCTAGAGGTCGCCTTTGCTATCCAGAGGGGCGCTTTTACTCAAGGGGGTGGGCACCTTTTGCTGTCCAGGGTGCAGCTTTGATGTCAGGGGCGCCATTCATATTTGAAAGTGTATTTTATTTTACACAGAGGGTACTACCCCTTCAGACAGGCGATGTGTCTGATTTTCTCTTGACCGACCGGGGGCGCCGGCAAAATCCGGGGTGCCACCCAAATCCGTGAGGGCCTCCCCGTGCGAGGTCAAAATCAGGTGTGCAAAAATATACTATTGTACACCATCATTTTTTCAAGGTGTGCAACTGCACACCCTGTCCTGCGGAATCCGCCGTCCCTGCCACCGTTGTTCTCGGGAGGGGGGTTTCTCTCTTATCTCTCCAGGGGGCGCCTTTCTTATCAAAGGGCGCCTATGTTGTCCAGGGGGCGCCTTTTTCTCTGCGGGGGGCGCCTTTTTGCTGTCAAGGGGTGCCTGTGCTAACCAGGGGGCGCATGTGATATCTAGGGGCGCCGTTTCTCTTCTTCGGAGGCGCCTCAGCTGTCCAGGAGGCGCCTACGCTTTTCAAGGGCGCCTATGCTATCCAGAGGGGCGCCTTTACTCAAGGGGGGCGCCTTTTGCTTTCCAGGGCGCAGTTTTGATGTCAAGGTGCGTCATTCATGTATGAAATTGTCTTTTTCACAGAGGATCCTACCTCTTCAGGTAGGCGGTAATTAGGCTTGATTTTCTCTGACCGGCCGTGGGCGCCGGCTGAGGCCTGGGGGGGGCGCCTCCTGGACAAAGCCAAAACAAGTGGTGCAAAAAGATACTTTTGCACCACTTGAAAAAATTGAGTGGTGCAACTGCACCACTTGCACCCTGGAATCCGCCGTCCCTGATTATGCCCATCATTGTGTGTCATTTTCCTTGTTTGTCTGGTTTCCTGCGAAATATTTCGCAGTTATTTATTTCAGAATATTTAGGACGGTAGTTATTGGGACTAAGCTAATATATTGAAAACCAGCTGAAGTTCCAAATTCCCTGTTCGATTTCCTATTATGGATGCTAAAATTAGATTAATTTTTGTCTTTCCTTCAGTAATGGTGCTTGATTGACATGTTTCAATTTGTCTTTTTGGTACGCAATGGGAAAATATAAATTTTTCCGAGGCATATGATTTCCGAAAATCTTCTTTGAGCCCAGGATCTCAAGCGATATCTCCGGATGGTATTCTAAAATCTAAAAGAAGTGGAAAGGAAAAAGGATGTTCAATAAAAATGATATATGAGTGTGCCCCACATGCTATATAAAACCTATTCCATGGACGGTCCTGCTGATGAAACCGCTCACTTACTCCTCCCTAGCCTTTGGTTGGAGATCCCGGGGGCTTGGGGAAGTGAGTACTTCCTTGGACTTTAGGTCTCTGATAGGCTTTGTACAGGGCTCGTATTGCTATGCCAGTGTAAAGCCACCCAGAACCATCATCCACCGCCCTACGCCCCCTCTCCCTGACCCCTGGCTCGAGCAGAGATCTCAAGGGGCCTAGCACTTGACACGGCGCCGAAACCAGTATCTATGACCCCCGAAAACAACACTTTTCCCGCAAATCAGTACTAACGTCCCCCAAAACCAGCATTTGGGAGTACCATGAGACTACCTACTGGGACTCCCTGGAACTTATTCTCGTGGGGCCCTGAGGATAACTTTGAGGGGAGGAGGGAGGAAGGAGAGGAGTGCTCGCTGAGACTAGCTTTTGTGGACACCTGAGGGCAGCTTCAGGGGACCCCTGAGACTAACTCCTGGAGACCTCGTGAGACTAATTGTCGGATCTCTGAGATTAGCTCTCCGGCCCTCATTACACTAGAACTGGAAGGTTCTCTGAAAATAACTCGGGCTTCCGAGATCAGTTCTTGGGGGACCTGAGACTAGCTCTGGGGCCGCCTAAGACCAACACCTGGCGCTACTCACAAGGTTAATTTCCGGCCCCTCTCCCGATTAGATCTCAGGGAGTCTCTGATACTGATTCACGGCGCCTCTTAACCAAAATTGTGGACTCCTGAGAATCTCTCGGGGCTCCGTAGATTAGTTATCGGCTGCACCTCTGGGCCTATTTATCGGGCCCCCAGATTTGCTCTGGGGAGAGAGGGGCTGAGACTGACTCTCGCTGCCATCCAGATAAGCTCTTGGGGGTCCCCTGAGGCTGTCTCTGGGGTGGGGTGGGGGGCTGGGAATGACTTTCGACAGCCCTCTAAGACTAACCCTGGGGCGCCCCTGAGACTAACACTCGAGGAGGGAGGCGTGGAAGCACCCCTGAGACTGAGTATTTGGCACGACATTCCTGAGACTGCCTCTTGGAAGCCCAGATTAGCCCTCAGAGGCCTAAGGCTAACTCGGGGCCGTGAGACCAAAATTCGGGAGCTCCTCTGGGAATTACTCTCAAAGCCCCAAAATTAGATCTTGGACGAACTGGATACTAGCCCCCGGGAGCACTCTGAGACTAACTTTTAGGTGCTCCCTGAGATTGTCTCTCGGGGCCTCTTATGCAACAACTAGTGGGGGAGGGGCACAGCCTCAGGCTAAATCTCGAGGGTTCCCAAGATTACCCCACAGGGGCCTCCTGAGATCAGCACTCTGCGGATCAAATGAGACTAACTCTCGGATCTCCAGATTAACTCTCGGGGCCACCTGAAAGTAGATACTGACCCCTGAGAGAGACGCCCGTAAGACTATGGGACCGAACGTCGGGGGTCCTCTAAGACTGACTCTCGGGGTCCCCTTGACCGACTCTTGGGGTCCTCTGAGACTGACTCTCATGGAGCCCCCTGAAATAGACTGTCGCGGGGCCCTGAAACCACTCTCTGGGGGACCCTGGGACGAGCTCGGCCCCCTGAGACCGACTCTCAGGGCCCCTGAGACCGACTTTCAGGATCCCCTGAGACTGACTCTCAGGGACCCCCTGAAATCTACTTTTGGGGGTCTTGAGACTGACCCTCAGGGCGGGGCCCTGAGGCAGAAGTGGGACGCCCTGAGAACGAATCTTCAGGGGCTTCTGAGACTGATTCTGGGGGCCCCGTGATCTAATAATTGTTGGGGTTTAACGACGCACCAACTGCCAGGGTTATACGGCGTCGCCAACTCTCACCCTGTTGGAAGGGATCCTGGGGATCAGATCGACTTATTCAGAGGCTCCGCCGGGACTTGAACCCGGGTCCGGTGGCTTAGAAGACAAGGGTGCTATCCACTAAGCCACCTCATCCCCGGGCCCCGTGATCAGAGAATGCTTTGCAGTGGTTCAGATTGGCCCAAAGGGGGGGTCCTCGGACTCCTATTACCCCTTGGCTACGCCACTGCATCCACACATTCCGGGGGCCCGCCGAGATCAGCACTTGGAGGCCCCTGAAAGTATTGCTTCCCCCCCCGATACCAACACTCCGGAGCCCTGGATACTGATGCGTGGGGCTCCTAAAACCAAGCTCGGGGCTCCACTTAGATCAGGTTCGGGGGCACCCTTAGTCCATGCTTGCGCTTTTCTCAGGAGTAACTCGACACCGTTGTTCGGGGGGCCCCCAGATCAACATTCGGAGGCCCCCCGGGACTAATGCTCGGTACTCTGGAGCCCCTCGATACCAATGCTCGGGGACCCTGACCCCAAGCCTGGGCCCCTGATACCAAACTCTGGGTCCCATGGGGCCAATTCTCGTGCCTCGCTCATAAGTCCCCTCGATATCGATAGTCGGGGGGCACCCCGAGATCAATATTGTCCCCCCCCCCCACTTCCCGAGATCAGTGTTCGCTGCTCCGGAGCCATCAATACCAATGCTCGGGGGATCCCTGAGACCAACTCTGGAGCCCCTAAGACCAAGATCGAAAGGCCTGTGAGACCAAGCTCGGAAAGCCCGTGAGACCAAGCTCGGGGGCCCCTGAGACCAAGCTCGGGGGCCCCTGAGACCAAGCTCAGAGGTCCCTTGAGACAAGCTTGGGCGCTCCCTGAGACTAAGCTCAGGGGCCACCTGAGACCGAGCTCAGGAGCCCCCCTGAGACCAAGATCAGGGGGCCCGTAAGACCAAGCTTAGGGGCCCCTGAGACCAAGCTCAGAGGTCCCTTGAGACCAACCTCGGGGGCCTGAGATCGAGCTCGGAGGGCCCCCTGAGACCAAGCTCAGGGGGCCCCTGAGACCAACGCTCGTGGTTTCCAGTGCATAAGGTCAGCCCAAGGGGGTCCGCGGACCCCAAGGACCCCCCCTTGGCTACGCCACTGACTACAGAACAGGAGACATGTGTGACGATAGACCGCCTTGTACTTTGGAGACAGGTGCGAGTATATTTACCAGCAGAGAAGTAAAACAGCGAATCAGTGACTCGAACTCAATTCTGCCAGACGCTAGAGCCCAAAAATTCTTTCCTAACATGCAACCTTCTTTGACCTGTCATGACCTTAAAATTGACCTGAGCCAAAAAGTGACTGATGTAGTTTCTTTTCTTCATGAAGTTCCATGGGTTATCCACCAGCTTTCGCGTTTTTCGCTATCTCGCATAGGAGCCGGCTCCTAGTTCGACGGGTTGTTTGAACACCATGGCGAAGGTGGCTCAGAGGCCCATCGGGGCGGGTGTTAACACGCGCATTGACGGGGGGCGGGTACCCGCCCCCTCGGGTTTTCGGAGATAGTAGAAAAACGGCGGCGCGTAGCGCCGCCATACTCTGGTATACCTTTTCCTTCATCATTTTTACAACTTCTGTGAAAATTTTAAAGTTAGGTCATCTCAGGTCAGGTCACCAGAACAGGTCAAGTGACCCGACCTCAAAAAAGTTTAAGATAGTATAAGTCGGAGCAGGGTGAACTTATCCGATTGAAACTCATATCACATAATGGCCCCACCGAGTTCTCTAACATATGTTCCGGTATTTTTGATATCGATGACCTAAGGTCAGGTACGAGGCATGACATCTCCATTGGAAATACATTGGAAAAATTGTTTTTACGAAATAACTCAGTAACGGATGGTGATAGAACATTTATTTTAGCTGCATTAGACTCGCCTGGGCTTTGCGGTTCTAATGATATGCATTTTATATAATTTGACCCTGACCTGACCTCAGGTCAGGTCAAATCCTTGATTTGACCTAGCAAGGTCAAATTATATATCATTCGATTCGGCTTGCTAAGAGGATTCATATAGTTCAAGTCGTTTTGCTCTATCTTTACTTGTTCAGATGAAATGGCCGAAAAACTGAATTTTACATGTTATTCCTATGACGGGCATGTTTTGACCTCTCGTGACCTTAAATGTGACCTGACAAAAAATGGTTCAAATGTTTTCGATGGAGAAGTGGATGGGCAGCCCAACGCCGTTTACTGTTTTTCGCTACCTACCGTGGTTCTCGAGATCTTAGGGGGGCGGGTACCCGCCCCCGTCAATGCGAAGGTGGCTCAGACCCCTGTCAATGCGCGTGTTGACATTTTTTAGGTGAGGTCACTTGAACTGCACTGGTGACCTGACCTGAGATGACCTAATCTTAAAATTGTGGGGAAGTTGCGGAATTGCCCAAGGATAAGGTGTGCCAAGTACCTACGGCTGCGCTTCGCGCCGCTGTTTTTCCACGTCACCGGAAAAAACCCGAGGGGAGTGTTCAAACATCCCCCCCGCTTGGTCGAGGGCTAACATCCAACCCCATATTCTGCGATCAGCGTTTGCCTCTGCGCATTGCAATCCCATACCCAATGTTCTGAACATGAACACGCTTCTGTCGGTACTATGTATGTATCCCTGTTCTCAGCTCGGCCAGCACGACTTTGAGCACCGCATCACATTCCCAGTGAACTGGACATGCATCTGCACACGGCGCCACGATTACCAGCGGTCTGAGCACGTCTTTGCAAATTTTACCCCCCATTCTCAGTGGCGTGAGCACGCCCCTGCATACTTCACGCCACATTTGTAGAGTTCTGAGCACGCCCCTGTTCATTGGTGGCATTTTTTAGAGACTTCTATACCTATTTTCAGGATCTAAAGTTATTATACTTTTTTATTTTATAATTTAAAAAGTTGTTGTCTTTTGCGATCGTTTTCCTCAGGGCAGTTGAATAACCAGAGGTTTTCCTGAAAAAGGAGGGCAAGCAATAGAAGAGTAGAAAAACACGGCGAGGTTTTTCCAAGGCCCGAGAGAAAAGAAGGGTTTTCCTGACTAGATTCGCCAAGAAAAGCTCCCTCCGTCAAGGAAAGCTGAGGAGGAAAGGAGAACATTTTTCCGAAAAAAGTAATTGCCATATCAACATCAGCTTATTAGGTTTCAGCATCCGTGGTCCAAGATTACGAAATGTGACTGAAGTTGTATCGACTTTTTATTTCAAAATTCGCGGCGTTTGTTTGATTCGGTAATGGTCCTGATAACTGAACAATCTCAGGACAGTAATTGCAGCCAGTTCCACACTAATTGGTAGGTATAAGTGTCAGTTTTTAAGAAATATTCTAAAAATGGTAATACTTCTCAGAAAAGGTTGTGTCTTTAGTATTGGTATTTATGAGATCTTAAAATTTGTGTCCATGCAAACTGCATAAGACATCAATTTGGAAAATTATGGAAAAAATTTCACTGGTCCTGAGAGTGGCGGCAATTCCATAGAGGCTCTGCCTAGCCACTTTTAAATGTCAAAGTCAGTATGTATTTTATGTGGGAGAAATTTAACTGGACTCCATGTTTAAGTGGCAGAGAATATTCCTTTTTCAGATCACTGGGTCAAAGTGCCAATAATTTGCATCCCTGATTCCAAGTTTGCAGCTTTTACCGTCAACAAATGTGACATCAGGCACTTTGCGAATCCGCTGAATCTGCCTAACACTGTGGCAAACCTAGGGCCTGTTCCAGCGCCTCCTCAAACCTGCTCCAACCTCCTCAAAGCTTCTCCAACCTCCTCTCGCCCGGTCCAGCGCCTCCTTAAACTTCCTCCAAGCTCGTTAGTTAGTTAGTTAAGGCCTTTTTATAAGGCGTTCTGTGCAAAGCACCTTTGCCCGCCTCTAAAGTACCTCTTCCAAGCTTGCCAAAGCTTATCTCAAATCTCCTCCAAACTCCTCCGAAATGAAAGGTGGTTTTTCGGAGGAGGTTGGAGAAGCTCAATTTTGGGGCACAAATTTCAATTGAGAAGCTAAAATAAATTGTTTTATAGTGAGAAACGATGTTTGTGGGCAGTTAAAGGTTTTGGTTACGTTGTTTTTCTGTGTTCCACTTTCACTAAAATACATTAAATGAGTATCAGAGGCCTTAATCAAATTTGATTAGTTTCTTAGCTGCTCCACACCCGCCATATTGGCGCTGATTAGGTGCAAACAGCTGATATCTCCTCCAGTCTCATCCAAAATCGGTCCAGCGGACACCGGTTTTTGCGCCTGCTCCGACTTACTCCAAGCTACTCTCATCTTTTTTCTAAGGAGGCGCTGGAACAAGCCCCTAATGTGTGCTTTTTGATTGACATCTGTAATACCTGAGTCATTCAGACACAGTACTGGCTCGTAAAATCAGAAACCTAGGCTTGCCTGAACTGCTAGCATGTGCAATGTTGCGTTGTAGGGCCTTGATTACAGTGGATTCATATATTGACTTTCTTGTATTCACAAATTTCTAGCCTTCTCTAGTGTGGTACAGTTGTTTGGCAATTATTAGCAAGATGTTTAATTTGGGAAACCCTTATGGAAAACGTGAGTCATGGCACAAATTCTAGTGGGTGAAATTTAAAAAATCAGTTTGATCATACAGCGAGAAATTGCCAGTCTGCAAAGTATGGCAGCAGGCCAGAGAAGTTGCACCAGCCATCTAAAATTCTCGCACTGCCAGCAACCAAAATTAGCACCTATCTGCCATATAACAGTGATAAAACACATCCATTCCTACCCACATGATGCAATGCTACATCTCTTATTAGTTAGTTAGTTAACATGCGCCCCACTGGGGTCCCTGGCATGACATTCCCGCTGGGGGTGTTTTTCTTCCCCCTCTGTATCTCATTCTGCACGAAAGATAAATGAAAATTACGGGCGGCGTTTGAAAGCTCTTGACAAAACAAAGATATTGTATACAAATAATTTTTGTGTCAGGTCAATATTGAGGTCAGCACAGGTCAAAGAAGGTTCCATAGGCTTACAACAGAGCAGTGTACATATCTCTCTCTAGATCTGCCCTCAGGAAAGCTAGAGCAAATTTGTATGCATCATTGGATTCCTTTCGTCGCGGCGAATCAAATGATGTATAATATGACCTTGCCAGGTCAAATAGTGAAAATGACGTGACCTCGAGCTAGGCGAGGGTCACAGAGTGACCTGGTATGGTCATGCTGCATATCAATCGACTTCCCGTGACAATATAAGCACAATGCAAGCAAAATGGGAGCTTTATCTCAATTCAGTGAGAAGTTATTGGCAAAATAACCACTCTATGCTCCCATGACCTGACATGACCTTTGAAGGGTCAGATGCTCAAAATATCAAGTTTATGGTCAAGATTATGGTAAGAATAGACGGTTTGAGGATTTTCAGCTTTATCTATCCAGTATTTACGGAAAACAAGCCCATTCTATTTTTCACCATAGACCACCTATAATGGGGTAACCAAAAGATTGGCCCCACCTTAGGTCAACAATATCGAAATTCCGAGATAGCAGATTTGTAGACCTTAATGAACTTATCATATTGTGGAAGTTTCAAACTGATCAGTTTGCTGATGCTCCCTGGGTGTCGCTTCAAACTCGTGATTTTAGGTTTTGAGGTCGGGTCACTTGACCTTGAATAACTACTTGACCTGACATGACCTTAACTAAAAAATTTTGTCAGATGTGTAAAGTTGATCAGAAATAAGGTACTGTAAGTTACGTTGTTCTGTGTCTCTTCGTTTTTGCGTTATTTGGGAAAAACCAGGAGGGGGCGAATTTCGCCCCCCCCCAGCGGGGTGCATGTTAAGGGCTTTTTATAAGGCGCCCTCTTGTGTCTTTGTAAACATTCAGCCATTATATGTTTGGTTTTTGGTGTCACCTCCCTCACACCAGTCTCACAAATTCGCACCAGGTTGATAAAATTCGCACCACTCGCTCCTATCTCCAAGGGCACTCGCAATGACGAGATCTCGTCGAAAATGTCATACTTTGCACACTGGGGAAATTGGTTGTCATAAAAATGAAGTTCCGAAGCTGTCCTTGAAATGGGAAGCTCTCGTGAGTACCTTGTCCTTCCCAGCTTACTTGCCTACCTACCTATCCTTCTTGAATATTGCATTACACCTTTATATACTCCCACATAACCGTTTCCAGAATCCCTAACATATGATATATATATATATATATATATATTATATATATATATATATATATATATATATAATATATATATATATATATATATATATATATATATTTATATATTATGATATTCAACATTTAAAACATAAATATTATTTTTGCTCATTGACTTGAGCTTGCCCCCCTCTCCAGGCGACCTGCTCCATCCACCCTTGTCCACTATCAGGTAAAAAGCCTGGGTGATGTCCCCACCTCTAAACCAATCGTGCCTAGGCTGTCAAAATTTTCAAGCGCTGCCACTGGGTCCTGATGGTTTTCTGTGTCTTTTCTCAATTTTTTCCAAATTTTAGACCCTATTAAGTAGTTTTTCACATCAGTTTATGCATGCAGTTAAAACGTAGCAGGTGAGGCAACAATGGTATCAGCGGGAAACATCACTTGAGAGATATTTTGCCAAAACGTCCAAAGTGTAATCCCTACCAATCAGTATGAAACCGGCTGTACCTACCGGCCTTGGGAAAGGCTCAATCAACTATCTTGTACAGGGGTGTCTCACTCATCTCACTCATTGTGTATCTCTCTCATGCCATGTGTGTGGGTATCTGGGTCCTGGGACTATTCTGCCTTTCAGGTCCTGGCTCTTTTTTAGAAGATGGGCCATGAGGGTAGTCTGCACCATTGTATGATTTGTTGTTTAAAATACCATATTTTCATTGGATAATTTATTTGACTCTAAAATGATTTTAGAATTGACTAAACATAATCGCCTAACACCCCAGATGCCTACATGAGCAGCTGCAGCATGGTACCGACCATATGAACAGCCCAATCCAAATTGAGGCATGTACCCAGGTACTGGTATGCTTGTCTACTCAGTCCTGGGCTAAATAAAAGGACTGTGGGACCAAGAAGGAAAATGCTTTCTATAGAAAATGATACATCACTGGAATTGTCAGGTTGAACACTGTCTATTAAACTTATTTTCTCCACAGCACTTCATAATGAACTATACTGTAAATGTTGGAGAAATAGCAGTTGGCTTACTCCATCAACAGTTCAATAACAATTTGAGAGAGAGAGAGAGAGATTTTATTGTTTCCAATAAAAACACGCAAGTCCATATGCTGGCACATATGCGCACCACCATCCCATTGAGGAGCGATCATAATATGCAATCGACAAACAGACTCAGACCTAATTTACATATAAGTTTTCCGACAGGATCAGTGTTCACGCGCCCAAGGTTACATCTAAATTCCACAACCAACACAAGACTGACACCCAACGCGAGGGTCATCCAGGTACAACGTCATCGCAAATATAAGGGCTGGGAAGCGTAGGAAGTGACGCAGGGAAAGGTTCATTGCCCTCTATCAACGTGACGAGAAGGAAGGAGAAGGATTTTTGGGGCTTATCAATGCACCAACTGTTAGGATCATGTGACATTGCCATCTCTTTGGCAAATTGATGAGTATACCATGTGAGGAAAAAGGTGTCCAACAGGTGCCCCTGCACAGTATGGAGATCCCAGCATTGGGAGGGGTACTCAATGGGTAACTTTATACAGGTGTTCACATTGCAAGAAAGGTGTCCAATACTTTCCCAGTACGGGGCAGTTCGTGCATGAAATGTATCCAGATTCGTTGCTGTTCCAGAAAGGTCAAATGGATGCACATACTCTGAGGAGTTCCTGTGTCACGACAGGTACCCTGTACTGCGAGGAGTTCCCAGTGTACAAAAGGTGCTCAATGGCACCAGTTACCAGGAGGAGTTCCCGTGTGATAGACATCTAAAGGATACATTTCCTGCTCAGAAATCCTGGTAGGTACTCAAAACCATGCCCTGGTGCTCAAGTCTATGGCTCAAATTCAGATACTAACATATCAAAATATTTGGGCTAGCACTATTTCCTTTTTTTAGTTATTGTATTTTAATTAGATAAGCATGTAGGGTCTTCTCCCACAGGTTCCTTTAAACTCCTCTGCACTCCTCCACGGAAAGTATAATGATCTGCGGAACTGCAGGACACCGCATTACCAATAGCATCTTCAGGAAGAGAGGTCTTAATCCATGGCAAAATGGTACAAATAGGCGTCGGTGGATTCAATGAAACACCCCTGGAGACAAGCTGTCAAAGTTATTTTGTGGGTGTTGGGTACCTAGCGCACAACTGTGTAGGTATTTAAACGAGTATTCCGTCGGTTGTCGAGGAGTGGATGACTCCTTGCTTTTTCACTGCCAGTAGTGTCAAACTATGTATGGTACCAAGTTTATGCTTTCGCATGTACTAAAAACAATGTTAGGGTAGGGGAAAGCTCTTATAGGACAATTGTATCGGAAGTTTTCTTATTTTAAGCTCAGTAGGGTTCAGTGAGTCATTTAGACTTTAGGAGGAGAGTGGGGATCGCCACAGGAACAGACTCATAGAGCAGGTACCTAGGTGAAGTTTGGACAAGGTTAAGACTTCCTCCATTGTATCATGTTACGCACCTACTCCTACCTACACTTACACTCCTACCACTGACTCCTACATGTTACACTTACTCCTGTGTGCGTTGGCCGGAAAGTCACTCACCCTAGAGCTCATTTGTTCATATATCTTCGTTTGTAAGCATGAATGGGCGTCCCCTCTGCCCCGCACTCCTTCGCCCCTCCCTGCGCAGCTGGCCAATCAGATGGGATGTCCCCCAGAATTTGCGACACTCGACCGATTATTTATTTCGCCTTTTCGAATGCTTACGGACTTGAACTTACGAAAATATTTCCAAAGCTGTTTTAGATAAACTGCCTCGGTAGCGCCCTCCCGGACTGACATTGAGTTTTAGTTTTGCGACCCCCCCCCCCCCCCTCCCGCCCTTCCTTCCAGCCCTGGTCAGGTCGTAGTCCGTTGGCTCCTCAGCTAAACATATCTGGCCTTGACTTCCCTGTTTGTATGCGTGATATAATATACTATGTGAAGTGATGTGCTGTCCAGAGTTTATTTGCTGTTTTGCTCAAGTAGACTGTTGTTATTCTTTGACTTGAATTGATTGTTATTGGTGCCTTAATTCATTATTATTTCAGGTAATTCGTTTTTCCCTCACTTCGCCATTGATTGGCCTAGTAGGTACTATACTTCTGGGTAATGGTGTCCTCAGCGTTGGAAGAAGTATCATTTCAAAGTTGATATTGCGTTAATCAGTGAAGGAAAATACATTGGCAACTATGAACTCATCTTTCTTCGGTAAGTCTTGTCTCTTCTCTGACGGTGCTCCCTGTAATTGTGTTGGATATGATTAATTTCAAGATAGTAAACTATTTTTGTATGATTTGTGTAAAAGTGTATGAGTTTTTTCGGACACATTATCTTTGTGATTTCGTATTTTGGGGATTAGGTTGTCCTTTTAATGCGTAAATTGTTGAGTTCTGTTCAGCCTCCAGTTTTCATTCACTATGGGCTAGCTCCTCTGGTTGTTCAATAGGAGGATAAATCATGGAAATGCCATGTACAAGTCGCGCATATCTCCCTCGAAGTGCTTAGCCATGACCTCTGTTATGTAGCTGGGAAATAACGGCAACAACCACAATATACTTGTTGCATGTCGGGACTTGTCAGCAATCATTCACGGAGCGGTCAGCGTGAACAGATCCTGTCAGTGAAGGGTGTGGTTGACCTGGAGCGCTGGTGATCATCTCCGACAGATGTGGACAGCGGCGATGTGTCGCGCTCGGGGCGCGTGCGGAAGCGCTCCAGCAAGCTGGCTGACTACGGCTCCCCTGAGGAGGAGGTCAGGCCGCGCAAGGAGCGCAGGGACAGTGGACATGCCGCTAGCAAGCGGAGGACTAAGGTCGGTGTCGCTTAACGCTACAACCTCATCCCCGGGCTGTGGGTTGAGTATGTAAATTGTATGTGTAACTGAAACACGTAATTTTACATGTAATATTGGTGTATCCTCGTTCGCAGCCGCGTTTCCGTAGCAAATTTTGGTTTGCATAGTGTGTTCGCTGGGATCTCGTGTTATACTAACGATCAGCTGATGGACAAAATCCCGTCCGTAATGCCATATTCACATGCACAATTATTAGGTCAGAATCACCTGAAATGCCTTGTGAAAGTGTGGCATAGCACATTTACTGTTTTGTAATCTAGAACTTTAAAGCTCGGCTTGTGATGGGATTATTTCAAAAGTAGCCCTCCCATAATGTAATTTTGCACCTCTGAATACGAACAAATCACTCGCTGGCAGTTTTGAAAGGCGGAATACGGATGCTGAGCGGTGCTCTGAACGAGGGTTTTGATGAGGGGACCCATATTTCTTTATTCGGATGATTGTGAAAATATGCGTACACTGTAGATGAACGTTCCATTATATAATGGTTGAGTTTGGGTCTGAAAAGACTTTAATGCTTCATTAGAGGTGAACAAGTCGCGAAATTTCACTTTAGTGTCTTGGAATCGCGTGATGATTGGTACATGGCTTTGTATATAGTAATGCATTTATTCTTGCTACTGACTTTGCCTGCTTAAGTAGCTGATATCGTGGGATATAAAAAGACTTGAGGGATACCTATATCACAGTAACAATCGTGACTTTAAAATATCCAAGACCTTCAGGGTGGCGGTTCAAAGACGTTAGAGGATGGATGTCCCTGAGCGTGTGCGTCGCCGCTTACACCTCAACGTTTGAAGGTTAAAGGCAGTGTGCATGATCATGTACTTCAAGCATGTAGACCCGGTATGATGCGTGCATGAAATATACATATAGGCCATTAATGATCGTGCCAAGCTGAGGGTTCCATTACCAGTGACGTTAGTGCTAAAACGGGGTAGTCCACAATTGATTCAAATAGGTAAAATGGCATTATTCTGACAAAATTATCTGCTACTTTATCCACGGGAAAAGTAACCCTACAGCTCTGGCGAACTTTGGGATTCTGAAATAGCGCCAACATACGTCAAAACAGGATTTCTGTATGGCGCTCGTTCAAAATGTGAAGAACTGAAACATGTTTTTATTCTCCGCCTGATGTGGCTAGCGTCTGGTATCCGCTATTCGCGCCGACCTGAGCGGTAGGCTCCCCCTCCCCCGAAACAGTCCCAGCAGCAGCCGCGCAGTGTTGTTGTACTATTGTTACGCCGCCGCTGAGCCGTGGCGTGCTCTGCGTGTCCAGGTGATGGTGACGCCGAGTCAGCAGTACGAGGTGAAGCACGAGGTCCTGGACATCAAGTCAGAGGTGGACGACGACATGTCGGATCCGGACGGCGACCTGCAGGGTGAGTTTGGAGCTAACTATACTATTTTCTTACGCTGTGTCGTGGCTTCAGGCCATATTTTGGAATCTTGAATGCTCAAGTTGTGTATGGGACATTCCACGACACTTTAGCACAGAGACCTTCGTGTCCCTGATTTTCTGTAAGCTTTTCCCGTAGGGTTATTGACTGGCCAGAACATGCCTGTGACATGTTTAGGTCGCTAGCTGTGGAGAACATGCCTGTGACATGTTTAGGTCGCTAGCTGTAGCAGTTATGGAGTTAGAGCATGGGGCAGTTCTGGTATTTGTGAGTGCAGTATTTTTTCCCATTTATTTTATCTGGTTGGAAATTATGATGAATTTTTAAAATAATAAATAGATATCAAAGTGTTTGGAAGACATTTGTGTCAGTTTCAAAATATTTACTTTTGTGCGAAAACGTTGACTAATAAAGATATTTAAATAACATTCAAAATACTTTCCTTAGCGAGGATTTCAATCCTGACTCAGCATCTAAAAGATCACGTCTCAAAATGCTGACGTGAATAAGACAGTGGGTAAAACTAGTGTGCTATATGATAGATACGCGCCGTTGGTGCACCCTGGGCAATGCGTAAGGCACCTCCGCTTGTCCCCATGCCTCAGACGTCGCCAGACTACGAGGTGGACGTCAGCATGATAGATGTTTTGTTTTTTCTTGACCAGGTTACGAGGTGGACGTCGGCCCGAATACTGTCGCTGTGACTTCGCTAAATTATAATGCAGACGTTGGCCCCAGTGATGTTGCTGTGATGTCGTTAAATTAGGATGTGGATGTCGGCCCGAGTGACGTTGCTGTGACGTCGCCAGGTTACGAGGTGGACGGCTACACCAGTGACGTAGCCGAGGAGGCGGTGGACATTAAGTCTGAGCCACTGGACAATCCCCCCGGCGCCGCGACACTCCGACCCCACGCAGTCCCAGCAGGAGTTCGCTGACGACGAGGATGACGACGACGACGACTTCTCCAACCTCATCATGGTGGCGAACGACGACGACGACTCTGACGATGACGGCGAGGGTGGCCAGTTCTCCGACGATGTTGAGGACCCGTTGGTGATTGATGAATCGTCGCGCGCGCAACCTCCGTCTCTTCCGGCGGGCCGCGGTCGGGGCAAAGGTGTCCGCGGTGGCAAAGCCCCCAAAAAGATGGCTTCACAGAGGAAGAATGCCTCCAAAATGTGGAAGCAACAGCGTATGACCAGGAAGGACAAAGGGGTAAGTGTGGTGGGGTATGTGCAGTTAGCTGCTGACAATTTCAATTTTAGAATGAGCGACGTAACCAGGATCTAATTATTTGATATGTTGAGGGTGAAATCGTTGAGAAGATAAAACGCCCGACATAGTTAGTTTGGAAGGTTCTGCAGTTGTTTAGAGGTCGCATTGAAAGTGTTTCTATACAGCGTCATTCAAAGTTCAATGACGATAACGAGATTCAGAGTCCAGACCAGGTGCAATACTTGCATCTCTATATATGGCACCTCCTAAACTTTCAAGAGTTGGCTGTTTATTGATTTAGTTAATGGGAACGTTTTGATTTATTATGAAAAACAGTTTAAACGCCCACTGACTGGCTGTGGCTGCGAAGATAATGTGACGCTTTCAAGAGAGTAGAGAGTTGATGCTAGGCTCTTGCGTGTATTCTGATACAAACATCGTGTATGAAAGCTATCTCAAATACTCTAATAAAATACCCTAATAAAATACTCACACTGCATGCAGAGTCTCCGTCTTTCCAGTCTGGCAGGCTATCTGTCTAAAGCACTCCTACGCTGTTGTTGAGTGACCACACCAGACCCAGTGTGCACTGGCGGTGGCGGCCGTGCCTGAGACGCTGGGTGGTGTCGACAGCAAACGCGCATCACCGCCTACCTACTCTGGGCGCGCGAGGTGCGCGACATCGTAGTGCAGAACCACCCCGACCTGGACTTCTCCGAGGTCAACAAACGACTGGGCGCCATGTGGCACACGCTGCCCGACGCCAAAAAATACGTGAGTCCCACCGGGCTGCGTATGTGGGGTTTGTGATACAGGGTGTTGGACATTTCCCACACTGCTGGGCACCATATGGCTCGCGCTGCCCGACGCCAAAAATACGTGAGTCCCACCGAGTGACGTTTGTGGGGTCGGTTGTACGGGGTGCTGGACATGTCTTGAAGTGCCGCAATGGCTAAAATGGTCATTAGAGGTGCGGGCGAGTCACAGACGCACCTCTGTTTATAAAATTTTGGTTGAAGCCTTTTCGGTGCTGGCTGATGCACCTGCCTAGCTTGAAGAGGGCTACTATATGATTATTTGACAGTAACGGTACACCTTTCTTGCGATAAAATCCAAAGTGTATCCTGCAGGTGTCAGATTGTTGGCCGTAATTGTTCGTTTTTTATATTTTGTTTACTTGATCTGTAATATTTGGGTTTATGGCCGAACTGTGATACTTCGAAGTCTGTCTTAAACTTTGGAACAACGCGGCTCACGAGAAAAATCAGCGCATGAGAACGCCGTTCCGTCCGGGGCAGCGGCTGGTCATCCTATGTGTGCGACGCTGTTATGTTTGAGTACCGCTTGCCACTGACGGCCGGCACCATCTCCGTGCGGCAGAACTTCAAGCGTAAGGCGCAGCGCATCAACAGCCGGGCCATGTCGCAGCAGGCTGAGAGCACCAGCGCCAAGATGAAGTGGACGGGCAAGGGGCGGGGTCGTGGCAGAGGCGCCGCGCTGCCGCCGCCGCCGCCGGAACCGCCGGCCGAGGCCTCGCCCTCTGAGGCCACCGGCCGCCAGCCCAGCATGTTAGTACCGCGCCATGTGGTCCCTGTGGGCCGGCTGGATGGAACAGGAGTCCAGGAGAAAAAGGAACACTTTGTCACGGGGGAAAATGAAATTTTGTGCACGCTTCATGGTTTTTAATTGAGTGTTAGTGGTAGCGCAAAGCCCAGTTGTTTGAACACGTGTTGTTATTTCTCTCCAATGTGATTATAGAACACGGGTGTAAGGCTTTGAAGACTTCTGGGATTATTTTTTCTGGTGTTTTCACACCAGCAATGTTTCAAACATTGTTGAGAAGGACCTTTCAGCACTTTTATTTGATTTGGTTTTGTAGGTCTGGTATCTGACGCCAGTGACATTTTTCCTGATTCCTTTTTATTGATGCAAAGACGCATCCACACAGCTCACCACCCCACACCCGAGCGCCGGCGACATCATCTGCTTACATGTTTCGCGCGGTCATTACACGCATCCCCCGAGAGCCCATGGCTGTCATAAGGCGGTGCATCGGCCCTTGAAAGAAGCCAGCAGTGCTCGCAGGAGACAGGGCTGAGGGCCATCCACCCACCTCAGCTCCGCCTCCAGTGAATTACCGTGCGGCCTTCCTCAGGAGCATGGCATGGCAGTCCAATCGAGCTGCCGCACTGTGACTATTGACCTTATAACGGACGATGGATGAACAAGAGGTGGATGGTTCCCGTCAGCCTGAGCCCGACCCCATCGGGACCGAGCACCGGAAGAGTACATGGCCTGGGGTTCCGGCTTCTTCTCAGCAGTCGGGACACTGGCTGGCCGCACAGCGCAGGTTGTGGTATATTTTACATTGCAACGACGGTCCGTCGTCCAATGCGATTCCGGTACTGTTCCGGCAGCTGTGTGGCGCTCCAGGTTTGTGGGTGGCGGCGGCAGGTGCGAGTCCATGAGCCGGTTTAACCAGCCTGATGGTCCATGCTCGCCTGCCCTGGCCATCGACCTGTGCCTCAGTCGATGGGGGACCGCTACTTGTAAGAGCCCTGTTGCTTGTTTGGCTACAGCGTCGACAGTTTATCGCTGTAGTCGCCGAACCTGGGGGGCGAATATTCAACCTATTCTACCTCAGATTCAGGGAAGGCACACGTTATTTTAAAGAACCTCAAAGCTGTTGTCTAAAAATTATGTGGAAAGTTGTGTTGGAGGAAGATAAAATAGCAGTTATAAGAGGAGAACTGGGAATATTCTGATTATCTGAATTTTTTTAGACAGACCGGTCCATTGGCTTATATCCCAACTTTGCTCAAATGGATTAAGTTTGCAGGAACTGTTCACAAATGGTGATGGTGTTAGTTCTGGATCGAGATTATTAGCGGTCTAATCGGGAAGAAGCGGTCCGATGATCTGGAGAAAATAGCATTGGTCTCGTTTAGGCCTATACCAACTAATTTGTTAAGTTCAGGTGAGCAGACCATTGATTCTCTCAGCCTAGACCAACGGATTCTGTATAAACGCTGCGGGCACCATCGGGAGGGGGGATAGGCTTCGACGCAGACCTCGCCGCCGGAAAGATTGGACCTCCGAAGCAAGCCAGATTTGTGAAGTTGGCGGCGGGAATTTCGCGTCTTTCGTTTGGTTTCACACTAAGTGCAATCCACACTGCAGGGGTGGATCTAAGAATTTGTTTCGTAGTGTGGAGCTACTGAAGTTTCTACCGCTATCCGTCCAGAAGATTGCTAGATCTGTCATCCAACGAAATTGGTATTGAGCTCACCGAGAATCCATCCTGATCGCTATGCTGTGTTATGGGCGCGCACATCCGCCAAAAGTCAGTTGAGACTCGTGTATATCAGCTGAACCTAGTGACTGCGGCGTTACCGGGTACCAAGTACTACGAGGCCGACATTTGTACAGAACCTATCGATCGGTCAAACGAGCTAATAACGAAACCTCCGCTCTCAGTAAAGCTTCAGTATGGGTCCCTCACAGTTAACTTGGGTAGCCCATGTTTGTACCCCCTTTTCGAATTTCTGACAACGCCACTAAATGCAATACACTGGAAATCCAAAGGCAAAAAGTTACCAAATCGTTCACATTCATGAGCTGTGGAGAGTTTGCTGTCATTTACCAAGAACCTGCGAATCCTCCTACGCCACCGCAGACGAAATGGTCGACACGCCTATGCGATGGAGCCGGGGCGTGAAATATTGACAGCAGCCAGTGACTGTCCAAAAGTCAACCTCTTTGTTTCCAGGCCTCTACGAACAGCGGACTGGCATATTCATCCTCGACCATGCTAGTTCTCTGTCCTACCGCCAGGAGCGCTGTGACGGAAACCCCTAGAGGAAAATCAATTACAGAATCATTACATCTTTTGAATGTCCCGGCCCCATATCGGGAGTCTCGCCCCGGGATCGTGTCCCGACCACTGCCGTCCCCTGACCTCCTCCGCGCGCCCTCCAGGCCGCCGTCGTCGCTGAGCGAGGCCACCTCACTGGTGAACCCCACCAACTACCGGGTGTGCACCACCCAGCCGCTGGACCTGGCTGCGCACCTGGTGCTGCTCGGAGAGTCGCTCGGCGTCATCGGACAGAAGCTCTGCGACCACGACGTGAGTCTTACAGTCGCTGGTGATGAAGCCGCTGAACCCGGCAGCTCCTCTGTTTCTGTACTGACAATAAAGAACCCTTGGTTATAACTTTAGGATTGATGTGTGTCGATATAGCTCAGTATAATGCGGCGGGGTCTGAACGGTATTCGTTTCCAGGCTGTGCGGGTGCTGAGGTGTGCTGTGTGGCCGGCAGGGCCAGATCGCGGTGTCTGGCTCGCTGTCGGTGCTGCTGGACTCGCTGCTCTGCGCTCTGGTGCCGCTGGTGGCGCTCACCAAACAGGTGCCCGAGCTGGACGGCTGCGACGACGCCGAGCTCGTCAAAACGCTGGACAACATCGCCTACTTCATGCCCGGTCTGTGAGAGATCAGCGCCTGGTTCGTGACCGGTCTGTGAGAGATCAGCGCCTGGTTCGTGACCGGTCTGTGAGAGATAGCCAGTTGGACCGGTCGCATATGCCCGGTCTGTGAGAGATCAGCGCCTGGTTCGTGACCGGTCTGCGAGAGATGAGATGTGCGAGACGCTCAACATCGTCAGCTGAAGTACGGTGGGAAAGATTCCCTCTCTCATTGAAGCTTGGAGCGCAATTAGCAGCACTGCTCTCGGTCTCGACCTCCACAAGTGTGACTTCGGTCCGTGATCTCGGACCTCTGTGGCCTGATGTCAGTAAGTCGGATAAAAACCCAGGGCTTCTGCTCCCCAGGATCTGTGTGTGATTAGTATTTGTTAAGCGCATTTTTGTTGCTGTTGAGGCTTATGTCTTGCCCAGGTCGCCTTGAAAGTCTTGAATGAATATCGTTCAAGATTATCGGCATTAGCTCATTACTTTACAAAATTTGGAACGTTCCCGGTCTTCCTTCTCATCCAATTTATTTTGTGGTGCGTATGTACGCTGGGCACTCCAATGTATACATGGTTACTTCCTGTGAACTATTTTGCAGAATGTCAGTGTGTATGGTGCGATCAGCACACCCTTGTAAATGTCACATTGCCCCCAAGCGCCTGTTATCACCTCCCTGACTTTCGGTCATCTGTACATAGTTCATCCCTCACGGGTGTTTCCACCCTCGAACCATCTGTGGGTTCATTAAAAGGCCGGCCTAGAAATACATGTGTGTCACCCGTTTTAATAGGCTTGCCGGTCGTCGTGGCCAGCAGATTCAGTTACTTATCGTCTTGTGGAAGGCATTTGCGTGGCCTCTTTCATCAAGCAAAGCTGGTATGACTGTTACTGCGTAATTAAGCGTCTGGCCTCCCGCTCGCTCCGAGTTCTTGGGACTTAGTGTGTGTGTGGGTGTGTGGTAGCATTTTGAGTCTTAAAATATCATTTTCTCACAGGAAAATAAGCATGACATACAGGGGTGGACCTATCCGTTATCTGCGGGGAAGTTGCTTCGTATTTTTGCTATGGGGGGCGACTCTAACCTGGCGATGGCAGGGGGGGGTGGAAAGCACGAAAGCAAAGGTCTAAGCTAAGGTCTAGTATAAGCTATCGTGCTGTGGAGAGCGCTGTCGATGCAGTTCAGCAATACAAAAATGTACATTTACGTAGGTCCGCCTGTACTACGCGGCAGAAAAACAAAAAATCATTGGTTGGCCCTCCGAGAACTGGGGTACGTCCTTCCTGGTTCACGACTTGGAAGGACACCCTCCGCTTCAACACCCACAGCTGTGTTACCAGCTCGAGTAGACGTGGTAACGAACGAAGCTCGACCGCAGCTACTCGACGTCAGTCTTACAAATCATAGACGTCAGATGTAACTCCTCCAGCTGTTGGGGCGGCAAGCTAAGATATGTTGTGAGTAGTTTTTCTGAAGGAGGAATAAGTCCAGGAAGGTTGAAGGCGTCTTAAGGCGTTGAATTCTGGTAGATAGTAGAAGACCGACAACTGGAGAAGATAATTAAACCAAGACGCTATTTCGAAATTTGTCATTTCGCTGTGAGACAACTGCGGCGAGTCAGGGATCCCGCGTGGAGATTCTGACATCCGCAGGTACGCTCCTGGCCGAGGAGGGGACAGAATCGGTGGAGACGGTCGCATCCATCTCCGGGGTAGCGGAAGGTGCGGTGTGGAAGCCGCTGTGACTACATCCGCCATCCCCGAGGCAAGCCTGACAGAAGAGTCAGAAAAGGACGGCTTGTCCGTGGCCGTGCTCAGAGAAGTCAAACACGCAGGTTGGGCAAGGAAGAGCCAGCTGCCAGAGGAGCTGAGGCCCTTCCCCGCTGCCAGGATCAAATATCGTACGTGTACATGTTTCAATGGTTGGTGCTGCTTATTATGCTTTGTGCAGTAAGGAGCTATCAAACAGCGGGAGCACCAATACATTATAAATACACTAAATATTGTAGAATTAGTTTAAGGTCAATTGCTGTATCGTAATGGAACTGAAAAAAAACTCAAAATAAGCCTTTAAAGATTCTTTGACCTAAACTATATAATTTGAAGATATATTTCAATCATATTTAGTCTTTCCTGGGTCTTACCAGCAAAATTCGAGAAAGACACACAAGCGGTGAGGAACTCTCATGAAGGGAAATGGCGCCGCTGCAACGTTCAAAAGGAATTAGAAGTGTTTACGTTGGTTTGAAGACCTTTATTGAAGAAAATTAGTGTAGAAGATATATATCTTTTGTACTATAGATCATAATTACACACATTTTTATTCCTAACAAATATGGCAAAAAGTGAAAAACTGGCAAAAAAATAGCCGGTCTTTACCATGGTAAATACCAGTAAAAACCACTAAGTGGCAAAAACTTCCCAACCCTGATGCAAACCTTGAACCTCAAACGAGGTTGATATGTACAGTTGCTTAGTTATAAAGCGACGGTCTCCTTTAATCAGTTAACCTTCTCAGATGTTTCCACGAGAGCCCACGGACGCTCCTCCGGGGTTCCGGCCCACATTATGTATGGCCTAACATTAGCAGCCTAGGCGTTCTCAATTGGTTAAATTATCCGCGGCTGAAACCACCACTTTCTCAGGACACACGCCATCGACACTTGGCAGAAACAACAGTGATGGACAGTTTGAGATCGGCTCAAGTTCAACTGGGTAACCGGTAGTCACGATCAAGGGAGCACATTCCCGCACCGCGGACCCTTCACTCTCACAGTATGCACACAGCTGATTTCATTGTTGTCAGTAAATGCCAGGACTTCACACACAGGCACGCCCCGCTGCTATCAGAGTTTGCGTTTGCGCGGCATTTTGGGCGGTCGGAGGAAGGGGTTGTCTGGCGTCTCAGTGGTCGGCGTCGGCTCAGGGTCCCTGGCGGTCGACTCCTCATCCTCTGCATCTTCAGTGGGAGGCCTCCGCTTTCGCGGCACGTAAGCCTCCTCCTCCTCGAAGATCTGGTCGCGCGGGTCCAGTGCCTGCAGGTAGGGACTGACGATCGGCCGGCACGCGATCACTACCGGACACAACAGGTGTGACACAGTAAATAAGCGGAGCAATGTTGGCAGCAGCATTATTATAATAAGTTTTAAAGTGGTGTTGAAAATGAACAATTATCTGCCAAGTTATTATTATTTTATTTTAGACCTAAATTAATATTGAAAGAATAAACACAATCATAGGAGCTTTCGACGCCACTTCATTGACGTGACGTCGAAAGCTCCTATGATTAAGGTTATTCCTGCAATATTAATTTCGGTCTAAAATACAAAAATAACTTGACAGATAATGGTCATTTTTAACACCACTTTAAAACTTCCAGGTGTGACACAGTCACTATCAGATTCAACAAGTGTGATGAGTCGCTTGTGGGTACGGCAGGGGAGGATAGGCGGTCTGTCGATTTCCCACCAGAAGTCAAAAGGACGAAAATTCAAAATAATGTATTTTTGTGTCGTGGAAGAGCTCTCAAAAAACGGCGTCTGATGTAGGTGCTATACGTAAATTCCAAAGTTTAAGTTGGCATGACTTTTATACAGTGTCCAAGTTACGGTGATTTACCTGATTGTGAAATGAACGAAACCAAGAATAACTTCTTGCCTGACTGAGCAATGAATGAATCAGGCCAAAGTTACGGTCTTTTGACTGATAACACGGCGTTTGCCCGTGACAGGAGGCAATTTCAATGACTTGAGAGACGAGAAATCACCCTTTCCAAGATTTCTTCCAGATTTCCGAAATACTGGCCGTTTTTTGCTGGTACCTTAAGACGTATTTTTACCAGAAAATCACTGATGTAAAAAGGGAATTGCTAACCCCAGGCCAAGGGAGATTACTTCATTTTCAGTTTTTGCTGCTCCTTAAAAATTTGGATCTTAAAGGAATGTGGCACCTTCGCAACGTGATTTTAATTGAGAAAGCCAAGTTTGTCTTGGAACTCGATATTTCCGAGAAAAAACTAAAACCTACCGAAACCAGCCCCCTCAGCCCCGTCACCGGCGGCCATTGGAGCTACTGGTGTGACGACATATGCTGACGTCACGATGAGCATCAGCCAATCGAAGCCCTTGAAGCGTTTCAAGTATGGTAGTGGTTGCCAGATCGTGACGTCATCCACAGTCTGATATTTACATATTTCTTTTTCTAGAGGAGTATTTCTAAAAACCAAATATTGAGCTTATTGTACATTTTTCAGAGAAGTCATGAGTGGTTTCATTATTTTTACTAAAAGTACGCCTAATTACACTAAATTCCAGGATTCGACCAAGGTGCCACATTCCCTTTAAATTCATGCCTTTTTGCCTGCCAACGGCAGCGTTGCCGGACACAGAAAGTGGACGAAAAAGCGAGCGGCTGTTGCCAGGCAGGGGAACACCAGGGTGTGGTCACATATTTTGAGTGAGGGGGGCGGTGATAGCCTCGTGATGGAAATCCATCAATTTTCCCATAAATTCCAGTCAGGTAAGGTCATTGCAATATCTTCATCGGATTTAAAGGAGCTAAAATCAAATGGACGGCTTGAATGCAAATTCAACATTAAATTCGTTGCTTTCAAATTCCAGAACAAAAGTGTGCTAAACAGCCAGAAGTGGGGGGAAGGCGGCTCCCTCACTTTTCCGGGTCCGTACCCCCTCTCCCTTCTGGTGGCGACGCCCCTGGTGGACCCAGATACTCGGGCTGATGTGGAAATCGCGTCCGAATCAAGTCAATCGACGTCTTCAATCTTATACGAACGTACACATTCACAGTACGGTAAAACTACACTCAGCCAACGGCCACCATCACCATCGACAGCTCTCTCAATGAACTACCGCCACACCACGTTGGCCAGTCTGCCAGCAGCTCAGGCCACTCACGGGGGAACTGCGCCTGCTCGTCAGTGTCGAACAGCCGGTCCACCGGTCCCGTCTTGGCGATGAAGCGCGTCAGCGCCCGCTCCATGTCCCGCTTCTGGGAGGCGGCCTTCTCGCGCACCGCCTCGTAGTTGGTGATGGGCTGTTTGTGGGTGGGCGTCTGTACGTAGGCGTGGGAGTCGGGGAAGGCCGGCAGGTACTCCGGCACGTGACCTGGGTGCGATCTCTTCTCTCCCACCTGGGCACACAGGCACGGCGGACCGTGTGATTAGGTGTAATCGGCACAGCAAAGCCAAAGCGATTTTTTAAAAATATTTACATATAATTAAACTAGCAAAAAGCACAGGTTCAAAATATTAATACACTTTAGTTTCTCTAGTGATCTAGAAAAAAACTAGTAAAGAGAAACCAATCAGCTCGCACCAACCCTAATTTTAATCGCATCTATGTTTGAATTCGCGCTCTTCCACTGCCCAACGGAGCGGATATAACTTCCATAGCAGCCGTCCCGTACCAGCCGGGTCTGACCGTCCCGTACCAGCCGGGTCTGACCGTCCCGTACCAGCCGGGTCTGACCGTCCCGTACCAGCCGGGTCTGACCGTCCCGTACCAGCCGGGTCTGACCGTCCCGTACCAGCCGGGTCTGACCGTCCCGTACCAGCCGGGTCTGACCGTCGCGTACCAGCCGGGTCTGACCGTCGCGTACCAGCCGGGTCTGACCGTCCCGTACCAGTCGGGTCTGACCGTCCCGTACCAGTCCGGGTCTGACCGTCGCGTACCAGCCGGGTCTGACCGTCCCGTACCAGCCGGGTCTGACCGTCGCGTACCAGCCGGGTCTGACCAGAGGCGGATCCCCCTACCCCACAATTGACCCTCGGCGCCCCTGGAAGGTCGATGGCGCCGCCATCCCCCTGAAATGTCAGTTTCCACAGGATGCGAGTATCAGCGTCCCCGCGATAGAATTTGACGTCCAACTGATAGTTTTTGCGCCAAAAATGGCGCTTCTCGACCATGGGGTCCGCCCCCACAAGTAACACCTCCCCCGATCGGAGATCCTGGATCCGCCTATGACCCTGACTATGAGCGCCAGTCGGGTGTGCCAGTCAGCTGACCTGCAGGTGCGGCGGCTGTTTGGTGGGTGCCGTGGGCATCGGCGTCGCCAGCGTCGTGCGCGGCCGGCGCCGCACGTACTCCTGTCGACACACAATGCTGCTGACGAGCTGACCCGAGATGTAGAACGGGGGCGGTCCAACGCAGCCCCTCCCGTACCGGCTCCCGGCCCCGGAGAGTCGCAACATGCGACGCAGAACCATGACTTATCATAAATGGAATCGTTTTAAACATATACATTTCGGCGCAAGGCTAAATACGCAAACTATTGAAAGAATTGACATTTTGCACCCTCTTAAATTGTTTCCTATTCAATAGAATCTTTTACAAATTCTACCATTCTAAAACGTCATGATATGCGGTTGGCATTTAAGCTGGATAGCGTTGTCAACTTATAACAATAACAGACACCACAGCATGTAAATGAGAGTCGGAACCATAAGGGAGGTCACGTGTTGCGTGTTCGCCTTGGCAGTTCACCAGTAGACGCGATGTAATATAGCAGACGAAACATTGATATTTGACTGAAATTTCCATTACAGCTTGGACTATAAGAGAGATTTCTCGACCACTAAAATGGTATAGAGGGAAGTTAAATGACGAGGTTTATCATAATACAGTTAGGATAAAAACGCGGGACTAAGGCTTGTTGGTGCACGGGTTACAAGGCGTTAAAGGGAGATACGCGAAAAATTTTTATTGACTAGATCAAAAGGTCACCAAAAAGTTGTTTCAGAAGTCTTATTCTCATTTTTGCGAATTCGGCCTGCAAATGTCTTAAAATTGCTCTCAAAGTCAACATTTCTAAACGACTTTACCGGTACACCTCATATCGGTGTATATGACGTACAGACGGCTAAAACTATCAATTTCTCTAAGAATTAGGTCATATCTATCCTAAACAGTGATGTAGAACTTTGGACTACTGCAGAAGAAAATTACTTTAGAAAAACAACATTCCAAAACTCTTTTGAAAAAAATATAGGGCTTAAAAGAAATCACAATTAACCAATCAGAAGCCTAGGAATTCTCAAACCGGGCTCACGTGACCTATCTGACGCAAAAGTTTTGTCATCCTGGGGCTGAAGCAGAAAACGACTCAAGGCCCGAGGTACGAAACCGCTGAAGACTTGAGTAATTATGTTTTTTCCATTTTTAGTGCAAAATATTTCATTTCGTAGTATTTAAAAGCTTTTTAAAATTAATTCAAATACAAATACAGGAGAACAGACATTTGCATTACAAAAACAACATTGCTTTTCAACTTTAAATAGTTTTCGAAAAGTAAGTGATGGGTGAAGGTTTCAGCATTCTATAGGAACTGTCAACCTATTTCGATAATAAGTGAGTGGCCTCCCAAAATTTTGCCGAAGATACAAAAATAATTGACAGTTTCGTAATCAGGATTTTTCAAATAGCAAGAAACCACAATAATAATTTTTTCGCGTTATCTCCCTTTAAGAAGACACTAAGTCAACAGATACGTAATGACATCACAATGAGCGTAAGCATAACGGTTCGGCTGCATGTCTGACCGTAATCACGACAGTGTGGACCGACTAACTGACCGTGAGTATAAAGAGCTTTGCCGGCTGCCTTACTAACCAAGTACGGCAGTCTGGGTTATGTACTGGCCGAAGCTTGTGAAAATAACGGAGTTTCTCCACTCAGTGAAAATTTATATTCGGAGCCCTTTCGGTTTATTTTGTAATCCTTCGTCAGCGAAATCGTCTAGCTCGGCACTTTTTACCGCTGGCGAGTCATCCTTACGGGCTGCGTAACGAACCATGAGCACGATTGCGCTGTCTGCGTAACTGACCGTAAGAGCAGCGATGTCGGAGCCAGCGTCGACCAGCGCCAGCACCACGTCTCCGACGATGATGTCGGCCCGGCAGGCCACGTCGGCGTAGGCGCGGCTGCTCCGACTCACCTCCTTCAGCACTGCCGCCCGGGACCCCACACAGGTCAGAGCACTCACTTCACCACAGCACGTGTTGGATCAACACCGCTGTACCGCTCGCATTCTGTCAAACAGCTGGATCCTGAAAACTCTATGATCACTTTCCCATCGTTTCTGAAACATGCAGGTGAAGAAGACATTCCATGTCACGCACGTCAAACCCTACCAATGGTGCCCCGGCATTACAGCAGAGATAGTCCGGATGCTCACGGCTGATGAAGCACTCAGTGAGTGTGGAGAGGGCGGCAGGCGCCACGCTGGAGAAGCCGGCCTGCTGGCAGGTGGAGGCCACGGCAGCTGTGACCACGCGGCGCCAGGCCTGTGCCGGGGCAGCACCCTCCGACTCCGCCATCACGCCGCGCTCAGGTGGAGCTGCTCAGAGGCTGGTAACTGAACCAATCAACCAGCCACCTGAGAACAAATGTTCAGGTTAGATCCGAAAAAGGGTGGTGAAAATTCAATTTGTATCCAACTCCATTCTTCCCAGAAACCATGTTTTATGAGTAAGTTTGCAAAGTAGGCACAGCGCAATGTTCGGCACAAAAAGTAATGGACAACATCAGTCTCCAGAGTGACTGATGTTGAACTGTTGTTGGAACAATGCACTAAAACTACACATTGTGAGGGGGCTGAAGGTGGCTCGCGCGGCGCGCACTGTGTTCGTATGGTGCAGCACAGCGACCAGCGAGTCGGAAATATGCACTAAAAAATTGCCGCGATGCTTAAGGCCTACACATGCATACCCACCCGGGATGGATCTGGGATTTCAGTCAGGAGAAGGGGTGAAGCAAATCTTCGGGGAAGTGCCATATATCACCTTCGCAGGAGAAGGGAGCACCTCCTGTACATTCTGAGGGACGCCAGCAATGCAATTTATTTTATTTAAGGGAAGAAGTCTTACCTATTGGTAACGAAGTAAAATTTGCCAAATGGGCTGCACTACCGAGAGAAGGACAGCAAAATATTCAGGGGACTGCACCCGCAGTGGATGAGCGGAAATCAGGGCATAACTTTGTGGATCATCTTGCAAGATGGATTTTAAAGCATCAGTGCCGCACAGATCTCACATTTTACAGGTGTTCAGGATACCTAGTATATCCTAGTTATAGGCAGATTGTAATATATGAAGAAAATGGTAATATTTTTAGTGCCATCTATGTCCTAATTAATACATGTTTTAGGCGAAAAAAACTCAATTTATATTTGTATTCTTTTGTGGTGCAGCCAGGCAGCAAATATTATTGTATATGGGAGCATGCCATCCTACCAGATCACAATGTCACCCCGATGAAGATGTTTTTTTCCTCTTAGAAGGAAAATAAGGTAATACACAATATAAGGCTCATTTGCCATATAACAACAAAAATAAGGTCAAATTCATCATTTTCAATCAAAAATATCCCTAAGGCACTCAGACAAAAACTATATTAAGGCCCCACATTCCCTTGAAAGTTAGAAAACATTTGTACAGCTGTGACTACTTTTTTTCTACCAAAAATGGTAGATCCCAGATATGCCAACATTTCCCAGTCTGTATTCCAAATTTCAGGCTGCTGGATGGAGATTGACACCCAGGCAAACTGAATTTTCCATTCAGTTCTGTGTTACTTTTATTCAATTTTCCACTTGTTTTTCAAATAGCCTTTTCTACACAGTTGAATAATTCTAATGGACATGAACACATAACAGGCATGATAACAAAGAAATTGGGATGGAAAATTTATTCTTAGATTTTGAAGACATATTCAAATAGGGGTTTTAGTTAACTAAAAATATTGTAACTTCTTGCAATTCACACTCACCAATTATGTATATTCTGTTATATTTCACACTCAGTGCCCTTGCACTAAACAGTCCTCTGTCATTCTGACCATTTGTGCAGATCATAGCTGAATGATTTGGCTTCATGATTACAAAGGGCAGAATTTATCCATTTGTAAATAACAAAGTTATGAAGGGAGAAAAGGTTCATGATCTCATTCATCAAGTTTTTCAAAGAGGAAAAGTTTACTTTCTCATTCCACTGGATAAAACCAACATTAGAGATTGCACTGAAGTGACATTAGAGATTGCCACCCCAGTAGCTCAGTTGGTAGAGCGTTGGGCTCAGGCACTATCTCAGAAGCATGCAGTGGCAGTGCATGTCCAGGCTTGGGATCAGTTCCCTTGAGACGCTCAGGCGCTCAATGGTTTACCCATGTACAGGTTGGCTGGCAACTGACTGGTGAGAGGGTGACCTGAGCGGGGCGACCGTCCCTGCATTTTTTTGGGACGTTAAACTTTGGCTTCTAAATTAACACTTCATTGTGGGAGTTGTGTGTTTGTGTGGTGGTGTCACAGTCTCTTGACAAGTCCCTTGATGACTTTAGTGAAACTCTGACTCCAGCAATCGAACTGGGAACAACTTGTACAAAATATATTTTAAAAAATATTTATAGCTTGCATTTAATTCTTGGATACTTTGTTTTTTATTATGCAAAATACAAGTCAAATAGGAACCAAAATCACAATTGCAGTCTTAAAAACATCATTTTCCACAAAACCAATGCTGCCAGGCACATGGACAGTGGGAGCTAACGCCTGAGAAAACTTTGGTTCTGTGGATCATAATTTTAAATAATGCTGAAGTCGTAACTAGGCAGTTATTGTTTGACGCTACTAGGTATGCATCCGATAAACCTCATTTATTGCATTGGTGTTTAAACGACTGGATTTACCGTTTTAAGCTACCTGGCAGAAACCTTGATGGCAATAAGTGGCATAGACTATAAATAACTACACATTGATACATATTCACACGAAATAATGACATTTTATTTCCCTTACCTGACTGTCTCCTGTGGCATTGAGAGATGAAACAGACAAAAACGCTCCTCGCTTAGTGCTGCTCCCTGGTGCTGCTGCTCTTTGGGGCTGTTGCCTTGCCTTGGTGCGCCGGCTGCGCCACGGTTTCGTGTTGCGGTTTCTTATGAAATAAATACTTCAAAATTGCCAGCGATCCTGGTTTAAAAGGATTATAACCCTGCAAAATTATTTCACCCACGCCTAGCGCCTGCCACGATCTTCACCATGTCGGGGCAAGGCATCAGGGGTAAAAATAACCCCTCTGACAAAAAACTAAATGGCTACGAAAATACGGAAAGGAGCAATAAAAGCTCGTTTCGAACATAGCCGGATCCAGGAGACCCTCCCCTTGTTTGGAGATCCTGGATCCATCTTGTGAGGAGAGGCAACAACGACGGCGCAGCGCAACCGTTTTCCGCCGCCTCAGACAATCAGGGTGGGAGACCGCTCACATCAAAGCAGGGGCGCAGCCAGGGGGGCACAGGGGGCACGTGCCCGCCCCCATCTGTGCCGGAGTGCCCTTTTGATTGCCAGGTGGTGTACCCTCTTTGGGCCGTGCCGCTCGAAATTTAGTGCCCTACGCCGTTGAGCCGAGATGGAACTAGACTGCATTTAGCGATGCAAGCTATTGTTTGACGATTAACCCTCGCCCCACCGGGGGCCATCGATGGCCCCCTAAGGTTTATCCGGGATAGCAGAAAAACGACGAGGCGCAGCACCGCAGTTGAGGGCTCTACCTCTCACTGCATCATTTTCCCACCATCCCCGGAATTGTTTACCCCGGGTTCACTCAAGGTCAGGTCATCAGGTGAGGTCAACCAAGGTCACCTCACTTCAATTTTAGAGCTCTGTAAGAGCTACATTTCGAAATCGATCAATTTGAAACTTTCTACACTTCATGACCCCTCCAGGGTCTACAAGGTGTATATCCGGGATTTTTTCGATTTCGTGACCTGAGGTCAGATCACGAGGTGACCTCTCCCATTGAAAAAGCATGGGGAAAAGCTGTCTTATGATCTAAAAGTCACAAAAACGATTGCAAATACTCGGCATGCTCAGAAAAGCGTTCCTGGACACCCTTTCACGGATTCCAGCGGCCATATTTGCCCTTTGTCTCCTCCAAGGTCATCCAAGGTCACCAGGGGGTCAAAAACAGTATTTTGACAATAACTTTTGACCTAATTAAACTAGAGCGCTGAATCAAACACCATCGTGTACAAGGGGGGTTGCCATCGGGGGACTTCCCGGGGGCCCATCGACCGGGGGCCCATCCGACCAGGGGCGCCACTAACCGGCAAAGCACAGGTGGGCGCCAAATCCTATCGGTGGGCGCCGACCGCATCCTGGGGGGTGGGAGCGACATTTCAGGGGGCGCCATCGACCTTCAGGGGGCGCCGAGGGTCGATCGGGGGGCACGTGCCCCCGCCCCCCGATCCGCCTATGATCGTGTATGTCTTGTCGTTGGCTTTTGTTTGATATACAGCAAGGTCACCCTCTGACCTTTCCTGACCTCAGGTCATATTAGGTCACGATGTGACCTCTGGAGGTCAAACCACTGGCGCGAGGTTATTACGTTCCACATAACGGAAAAGGGTCTGGCATTTACCTACCCAATGTACTTTTCCACATCTCAATAGCTCTAATGGCATAAGAATTGTGCCCAGTTTGCTTAAGCATTGCATATTTGAGTGAATATAGCCGATCTTGACCTAATTTGACCTCTGGAGGTCAAACCATTGACCTGAGCGATAAAACATGCGAAGTAATTTCTTACTGAATTCACGCGAGCTTTCTAATGCACTTTGCAGATTTGCGCTAACGCCCATATTTTCGGAGTTAGAGGGGGGACATCGATGCCCCCGGTGGGGCGAAGGTGGCACCGGACCCCCGGTGGGGTGCGGGTTAACACGCGCCCCGCTGGGGGGGCGAAATTCGCCCCTCCCTGGTTTTACCCAGATAGCTCAAAAACGAAGAGACGCAGAACAACAAAACTTACGGTACCTTATGTCTAATCAATTTTACACATCTGACCAAACTTTTGAGTTAAGGTTATGTCAGGTCAAGGAGCTATTTAGGGTCAAGTGACCCGACCTCAAAACCTAAAATTACGAGTTTGAAGCAGCGGCCAGGGAACATTAGCGAACCGACCAGTTTGAAACTTCCAAAATATGATGAGGTCATTAGGGTCTACAAATCTGCTATCTCAGAATTTCGATATTCTTGACCTAAGGTTGGGGTCAATTTTTTGGTCACCCCATTACCTACCCCCATACCCTATAAGTCTATGGTGAAAAATAGAATGGGCTCTTTTTCAGTAAATACTGAATAGGTAAAGCTGAAAATCCTCAAACCGTCTATTCTTACCACAATCTTGACCATAATCTTGAGTTTTTGAGTATCTGACATCTCAAAGGTCATATTAGGCCACGGGAGCAGAGAGTAATTGTTTTGCCAATAACTTCTCACTGAATTGAGATAAAGCTCCCATTTTGCTTTCATTTTGCTTATATTGTCATGGGGAGTCGATTGATATGAAACATGACCATACCAGGTCATTCTGTGACCCTGACCTAGCTCGAGGTCAGGTCATTTTGACTATTTGACCTGGCAAGATCATATTATACATCATTCGATTTGCAGCGATAAGAGGAATCCAATGATGCATAAATATTTGTTCTAGCTGTCTTGAGGGCGGATCTAGAGAGGGAAACGTACGCTGCTCTGTTGTAAGCCTATGGAGCCTTCTTTGACCTCTGCTGACCTCAATATTGACCTGACATAAAAACTCTTCGTATAAAATCTCTTCGTCTTGTCAAGATCTTTCGAACGACATCCGTAATTTCTCTTTAGCTTTCGTGGGGAACGAGATACGGAGGGGGGGGGCGAAAAACGCCCCCCCAGCGGGGCGAGTCATGCATGGAATCCCAGCGGGGCGCGTGTTGAGTGCCTTTTTGGTCAGTTAGGGCATTCTGTCGCCTTTCCAAGCACCCGGGAAGAGTATAGGCACGTAATCCGTTTCCAGATAATGCCTCATCATCGCCAATAATCGTATGGGCGGAGCTAATCTGGTGCCCCCTGGAGCTGATCATGTGCCTTCTGAGCTGAGCTGATGCCCTCGTAGTCAATCCGGTACCCCCCCCCGAGAAAATAATTGTGCATTCTGAACCTATATAATGCTCTCTAAGTTAGTCTGATGCCTCCGAGCTTGCCTGGTGCCCAATTAGCTGTTGCTTGCCCCTTGAGCTGATCCGGACCCACTGAACTTATTTAATGCCTCCCGGAGTTTATCTACTGTCCAGGGGGCACAGGGGCACGTGCCCCCATCGGTCACGGGTGCCCTTTTGATTTCCAGGTGGTTTACCCCGTTTGGGCCGTGCCGCTCGAAATTTAGTGCCCTACGTCGTTGAACTTAGATGGAACTAGACTGCATTTAGCGATTTCAACACATATTGTTGGACAACTTAATACCTTTTTCGGTTAGCTAGGGCATTCTGTCGCCTTTCCAAACACCCGGGAAGAGTTTGGGCACCTAGTATGTGTATACCTAATGCCTCATCGTCGCCAATAATCGTACGGGTAAAGCTAACCTGGTGCTCCTTGAGCTCATCTCGTGGCCTCTCAGCTGGTCTTGGCCCCTTGAGCTGATTACTTGCCCTCTAAGCTGATCTGGTGCCCCTGGGTCAATCGAGTGCCCCACTGAGCAAATAATTGTGCCTCCTGAACCTATATAATGCCCTCTGAGTATATAATGCCTCCGAGCTTGCTTGGTGCCCTAATAGCTGATTTAGTGCCCCTTGAGCTGATTCGGGCCCCCGAGCTGATCTCATGCCTCCCCATGTTGATTCTGTCTCCTAAGTCAATATGGTGCCTCTTCAGCTGATTAGGTGCCCCCTCAGCTGATTATTGATGTCTCCTTAGATGGCCTGGTGCCCCCCTGAGCTGGTTTGTTGGGACCTGAGCCCACCTTGTGTCCCCTGAGCTGTTATGTTGCTCCCTGAGCTGATTTAGGCTCCTGCCATAGTCTGGGGGGCTGGGAGCTGATCTGGCCCCCGAGCGGATCAATCTGGTGCCACCTGAGCTGCACTAATGTCCCTGAGTCGATCTGGTGCCTCCTGAGCCCATATGATGCCCCTGAGCGTGCCCCTGAGCTAATCTGGTGCCCTTTAAGCTGATCTGGGCCTCCTTACGTGATTTCATGAGCAGCTCTTAAGCCCTGAGCTGAGCTGGGCCCACAGAGGCTGATGAGGGCCCCTGAGATGGTATGGGGCTCCTGAGCTGATTAAGTGCCGCCTGACTTAATCTGGTATTCCCGAGCTGATCTGGGCCCCGAGCTGGTCGCAGCCGAGCTGGTCGGGGACCACTGATCTGATTGTTTGTCCCCGAGGCTGATCTGGTGCCTTATGGGTCGATCTGGTGTCCCCTGAGCAGCTCTGGGGCTTTTAAACTGCTTGGGCCCCGAGCTGGTGAGGGATTCCTGAGCTGATTTATTGGCCCTGAGTTGATCTTGCCCCCTGACCTGACTTGACGCCCCTGAACTGATCTGGGGCCCCAAGAGCTGATCTGGGGCCCAAGAGCGGATCTAGGTTCTGAGGGTACCCTGAGCTGGTCTGAGCGCTGAGCTTGTGAGAGCCCCTAATGTTGGCTTGAGGTCCCCTGGGGGTGATCTGGTGCCTTAACACGCGCACTGGAGGGGGCCTCGAGGCCCCCACCTGTTTTCCGAGGTGGCCGGAGAACCGCTTGAGCGGAAAAACGAAACCTGGCCACATTTAACAGAATTTAATAGCGCGTCGATTGGTGAAGACTTTTGAAAATCGGCCGAAAATTTTTGACTTATAGGCTTTCAAAGTCAGACCTGCATTTTGAGATCGCCGTAAACGCGCGGTCGGACCAGTTAGCTTGCATTGAAGACCAGTGATTACGTCATAACGTCATATAAGCGGGACTATATGTCAAGGTCACTTCACATGAAAGTCAAGGTCAAGGTCAAGGTCACAGGTCAAGGTCATATCTGCACTTTCAAGGTCACTGACCACTGTGCGTCCGGCCAAATGACGTTACCCCGTCTGACATATATTATGCTATGACGTCATCGGTAGGGTACCCCAATACAAAGGTCAAGGTCAAAAGTCAAGGTCAAAGGTCATTGGGAAAGGTCAATCCTCATTTCCTGCCAAACAGTGGCTACAGTGTTAGTCAAAGTGTAAATAATAAGTAGTATACCATATGGTGACCTTAAAGGTCAATGACCTTGAATGACCTTGACTCAAAAGTTGTGGGGAAGCCTCTTTGAGACCTCTTCTCTATGAACCTTGTCCGCCTTTAGCTTATTCCTGCCATTTTCCTGCATAATCACAGCATTTATCTAACGATACCAGCATGGCCAATATTTGACCTTTACGACCTCGTTTGACCTTGAAGATATTGACCTAGGTCAATGAAAATTGGTCATCATGTAGATCACCATAGCCCCCACCCACCTACCAAGTGGCGTTTTCTAACCCTCTTAGTTTCCGAGATCTTGGGGGCCTACCAGGCCCCCTCCAGTGCGCGTTAGTGCCAGACCCCTCCAGTGCGGGTGTTAACCTTCGCCCGGGTGGGGGTCTTTTAGACCCCCTCGGGTTTTTCCAAAGTGACCAAAAACGGCGGCGCGCAGCGCCGCCAAACCTAGTCTAGCTGTTCCTTCATCATTTTTACATCTTTCCTGAAAATTTTAGCTCAAGGTCATATCAGGTCAGGTCACCAGGCCAGGTGAAGTGACCTCACCTCAAAAAATACTTAGGACTGCATAACTAAAAGAAGGGTCAATCAATCAAGTTGAAACTCATGCCACATATTGGGCCCACCAGGAGCTACAACATTTGTTCCGGGATTTTTGATATTGGTGACCTAAGGTCATGTGCAGAGCATGACCTCCCCATTGTCAATACATGGGGAAAATCACGAAATGAGCTTTTCTCAGTAAGTATGGATGGAATCAACTTCAAACATCGGTTGCGACTTGCTCTTAGCCCATTTCTGGAGCTGATGCCAAAATTTTTGACTTGTGAACTTTAAAAGGTCACCTTAGGTCAAATAAACATTTTTTGTGTGTTTTTCTCTATAAATTTTGAATAGAATAAGATAGAGCTTTTATTTTGTCACCAAAGTGTTTGTATAGTCACTGGAAGTCAAATGATATACATCATGACTATACCAGGTCAAGTTGGGTCAGACTGTTGACCTGGGTCAGGTCAAATTCTTAAATTTGACCTGGCATAGCAATATTATGTATCATTCGATTTGTATTGACAAAAGGATTGCAATGGTGCATAAACTATGGCTGTATCTTGTTTGGTTTGGAAGCTATTAGCGAAAAAGTAAACGCCCTTATGCATGGGTGGCTATGGACATTCCCAAGTATATGCCCAATATTTAGTGACCTGTAGCTCCTTAGGCTTTGGCCTGACACGAAAATGAGTGCCACTTTAATGAAAGTGCATCTCAAGAGCTTTCTAATGGTGTTAGAAAAATGTTTCTAGCTATCATAGTTTCTGAGATATATGAGGTTTTCTTAGTACACCTCATTTTAGCGATTTTGACCTATTTTGACCTCTGGTGGCCTTGATATTGACCTGACAAGAAAAATGACCGAAGTATTTTCGATATCATTTTCGAAGAGCTTTCGATTGCCGTTTTGCGCTTTTTCTAGCTCTCTTAGTTTTTGAGATCGTGGGGGGTCTTTTTTAGCCCAACCACCAGGGCGAAGGTGGCTCGTACCCGCCACCGGGGCAAGGGTTAAACTCGGGCGAAGGTTTAAGGCCCCATGAGCCTATCTGTGGCCCATTGAGCTAGTCTGATTACCTCATCTCTGGGACCAATGAGCTAGTCTAGTCCCTGGGTGAAGCATGAGCTGCTCTGTGGCCCTGATCTACATCAGGGGCCCCTGAGGTGGTCTTGAATAGACAGATAATAAAAACACAAGGCCAACTCCTATTATCTCGGGGCGGGGTCACTGAGCTAGTCTGGTCCCTGGAGGCACAACTGGGGGATGGAGGAAGCTGGTCTGGAGGCCTCTGATCCACACTTGGAGGCCCCAGAGCTGGTCTTAAATAGATGGGGAATAAAAACACAATGGAAACTCCCCTTGTAAAACGGAGCTTACGAGGAATGAGGAATCTCTAAAACGGATTGGGATACCTAGGCACCCCTGGTTATATAAATTGCTTATTATACTGGTGGATTCTGGGAAGGGATGATAAAAAGGCATGTGCCCCTGAGCTCAGAGCACAGTCCCCTATAGCAGGATTTCTACTAATTGATTTAAATGAAGAACTAGTTTTCACAATTTTCAGCCCTGCCACACCATCCCCATCAAAACCACCGGCCTGTTCACCTTTTATTTACTCTTAACTGGGACCGATCCTTGAGAATATGGAACTTAATAAACGCGTTCAAAAGTATCTCCCAATTTTTTTTCGGCAGCCAAAATTGTTCTTCCAAAGACACTATGCCACTCCTCGTCCCACGGCGATTGTGGGAGAGGCAAGGAACTTAATCCGCGTTCAGCCAGGGCTCACTCGTCACGATAAAACCAGTGGGCATAACAAATGAATTTTCGACTCCAATATGCCTAAACCTGCACATTGTAACAGATATAACATGTTCCGCTGATTTCTCTGATGCTAAGTACTTGCATGAGTTGGCTGATTTGTCCTTAAATCTATCCAAAACAGTCGTGTTTTGGCTACTTCCATGACATTTTGGTGATATTTTTTCCTTTTTTCGGTTTTAATCGCCGTTTTCCTTCTCCGTCAATGATTTATTTGCATTTTTATCGAAACAAAGATGCCCAAAAAATTATGTAAACAAAGATATAGTAAGTCTTTTAGGTTACGTTAAAAAGTGCCCTTTTTCTCGGGGTGCCCCTCAAATTTGGTGTGCCCCCCATACCAAAGCTCTGGCTGCGCCCCTGCATGAAAGGGTAACCCTCATCCCGGTAGGAGGGGGTGTTTTAACATCCCCTTGGGGTTTTTCCAGCGGCACGAAAAAAACGACGGCATAAAGCACCGCCGTACTTGGCACACCTTTTCCTTGATCAATTCTGCAACTGTCCCCAACATTTTAAACCGCGCCCCGGTGGGCCTCCGAGCTACCTTCGATTTGGTGGTGGTGGGAGGGGTTTGAACACCCCCATCGAGCCCGGACCCTATGTGGGATAAAAGCGAAAAGAGCGAACGCTGGTGGATAGCTCATAAAAATTCATGAAGGCACTATATTAAGTCTTGATAAGTTTTGAAGTGCTGCGGCAAGGAGCATGATGATGAGTTGCTAAGATGTTCCCTGGCCTCTCCCCTCGAATCCAGAAATGTAAAAAACACTGAAGATTATATATTCGGGCACAGCCCTTCATCAGAATCCTGGAGTAAATATCAATAATAAAAAAAAAAAAAATATAAAAAATAAAAAAAAAATATATAAATAATATATAATATATATATATATATATATATAATAAAATAATATATAGTAATAAAAAAAATAATATAATAAAAACCCCGTACAGTGTAAGTTTGGCGGGCCCTCTAAGCAAGTGGCAGTGCATGTCCAGGCTTGGATCGTTCGAACGCTGGCCTAAATACCGACGACAGGTTGGCTCAACGGTAAGGACGAGCGGGGCGGCCTCCCGTGCTGGGACGTAACTTGGCTTAAATAACCCTCCATGAGGAGTTGCTGTTCGGGTGTGGGTCGGGTGACAAGTCCATTGATGACTTTAGTGAGACACCACAACAGAACAACAACAAAATTATAAAAATAAAAAAATAATTCTCAGTACTAGTGTAGGCGGACCTCGAATTGAGCTTCACACAAATGCCTTTTAGAAAGAATGGTTAAAAATAAGATTGGATGTCGTGACAACAACGATATTGGTACCTGTAACCTAAAAGCAATGCCGACAATACAACAAACCTAGAGCAGTATTTGTGTGACAGACTTTTCTATTATTTTAGCCAAACACTAGTTTTAGATTAACAATGAAAAACTCGCTGAAGTATCTTAATCGGTTATCTGAATATTTATGTTCTTATTATTTACTTTTCCGTAGATCGCAGGTTAAATGCTAACAAAAACTACCTATTTAGCACTAGTAGACGTGATACTAGATCGATGTAAAGACTGCAAGCTTTCCCCTTTAAAGGGAATTGGCCCTGGTCGAATAATAGAATTTAGTGTAATTAGGCGTACTTTTAGTCAAAAATAATGAAACCACTCATGATATCTCGAAAAATGTACAATAAGCTCAATATTTGGTTTTAAAAATACTCCTCTAGAAAAGAAATAAATATCAGACTGTGGATGATGTCACGATCGGCAACCACTACCATACTTGAAACGCTTCAAGGGCTTCGATTGGCGATGCCATAGTGACGTCAGCATATGTTGTCACACCAGTAGCTCACAACAAGGCCGCCGGCGACGGAGGGCTGAGGGGGCTGGTGTCAGGTGGGTTTTAGCTTTTTCTACGGAAATATCGAGTTTCAAATCAAATGAAATATGGAGTACCGGGTTTTCCGACCTGCTTTACAACTTGGCTATCTCAGTTAAAATCACGTTGTGAAGGTGCCACATTCCCTTTAACATGATGCTATATTTTTACAATGAAAGCCTCGCTCGAATTATTTAGTTAAGATTGTACCTAGTGGTCAGGGTCAACTTATCCTTAAACTCAATCCAATGCATAATATATGGTTTGTAATTTATAAACCTTTTTTCCACAGCCTGCACCTCTGGCCCAACGTTAAGCGTCGAAAGAGTATACGTCTGGCTGCAAAAAAAAACATAATAAATTTTATAATATACTTATTCAACAAACCTTGCCCATAGTATGTACCTCTTAAAAAATACATCTTTTATAGCTAGTTAATGTGATCAATCATTGGTAAATACTTTCTAGCTGTGCCCGAAAATATAATCTTCAGTGTTTTTTACGTTTCCGAATTCGAGGGGAGAGGCCAGGGAACATCTTAGCAAGGCACAATATTAGTCACTTTTGGGCTCAAGTCAATATTGAGGTCATGACAGGTCAAAGAAAGAGGCATTTTGAGTAGAGTTTGGGGCTCTATCTGACAGAATTGAGTTAGGAACCGTTCGCTTCCTCTCCTTACGGGCTAATCAAATGATGCATAATATGACCATACTAGGTCAAAACAACGAAAATGACGTGAGCTCAGGTCAGGTCAAAGTCACTTTTTAACCTAGTGGTCAATATGCATATCAATCGGCTCGCAATAGCAATCCGAACGCAATTTTATCTAAATAAGAGCTGTATCATCATTTAATGCAAAGTTACTGACCGAAGTCTGAAAACTGCATAAGTACCTAGTCCCAGATGATCTCTCAGAGCTCACAGGTCAAAAATTGCAGCATGAACCTGGAAAGGGGCCCAGGATGCTACGATTTGGAGAATTTTAAGGCGTTCTTAGACGTGTCTACACAAATACAGCCCAAAATCTTTTTTTTCATGTATCTACAATGGAGAGGTCATGATCCGTACTTAACCTTAGGTCCTCAATATTACAAATCCCGGAGTTCATGTTGTAGCGCTCGATGGGCCCATAATGTGGTATAAGTTCCAATCCGATAAACTCACCCATTTCTTATTTATGCCCCCTTAAACATTTTTGGAGGTGAGGTCACTTGACCTGCACTGGTGACCTGACCTGAGATGACCCAAACTTCAAATTTTGGGGAAATTTGCGGTATTGATCAAGGATAAGGTGTCCCAAGTACGGCGGAGCTTCGCGCCGCCGGAAAAAAACCCGAGGGGTGTTTGTCACAACCGTCGCTTTCAAAACTTCGTCAGACGCAACTGTTTCTTTCAAAGTTTCTTCTTTTCATCATTTTCACGCTTTTCATATCTGGCGCATTAGCAGACGCAATGTGAACATACCCTGACATGAGAATGGTTTGGGAACGGGGGAGGGGGCATGGCTAAGGCCCTGAAAACAAACAAGAAATGGGAAATGCAGCTGCCAAACTTGGTGGTTTCTGTGGAAGACACGGAACATCCCAGTCAATGACCAAGAAGCGCTGCAGGCCAGAGCTCAATGAAAGCATGCAAACACCATAAACATGCATGAGCATACCACGCAAGCAAAGCATTTACATGCGCTTCAGCCTCTCAATTCAATCCCCGAAAGCGATCCACCAATCCAGCAGCACTCACCAGAAGTTTTACCAGGGGCGACAGTAGTGGTTACTTCTCGTGCTTAAAAAAAAAAAAGGGAACAAGGAATTAGGGTGACGTGATATTCGATCCAGGTGGGAACGTTCGAAAGGCCAAACGCGAAAGGCAGGGCGACAGTCCACATTTACTCACGCCAAATCTTTCATTACGTTCATTTAGGTGTTATTATAGGTTCGATTACCTTCAAAACATAAGTGGACCCAAGCAATAAATATTCAAAGTCCACGAACTACTTTACAAAAATCCAGGGCGCCGCCATCTGAGCGGACGCTTTCATTCCCACCGTTCCGCAATGGCGGAATATCCACGAACGGAAAATCAAAACGGCACCACTCCCAGAACCAGGCGGAACACTCAAAGAACGACCCCAGGCTTCTTAACAGCTCAAACAATGCTTCCATCATCGTAACATGCACATGTTCTCCTTATGCCTTCAAAACCCAGCATGCTACTACTTAACAGACATTCATCTTGTACCTGAAACAGAAAGGCGAACACAATTAATGACCAGTTACCACAGTGTTCAAACATTCCCCACCGGGGTGAGGGTTAAAATTGGGTCATCACAGGTCAGGTCACCAGTGCAAGTCAAGTGACCTCACCTCCGAAAATGTTTGGAGTGACCTTGACCTTACCTGAGCCAGGTCATTTTTGTGTTTTGCCCTAGCATAGCCATGTTAAACATCATTCGATTCGCCGTGACGAGAGGAAGCGAATGGTGCCTAAAAATTATGCACAACGATCGGAATGATGCCCACTCGTTGCACCACGAGTAACGACATAACAAAAGATTGGTGAAAGCGCGACTCTCCGGATGTTTCAATTTTTTGTGAACCTCTTAGAATTGAAAGAAATATAAAACAATAATCTATTTTTAAATAAACATAAGACCCGATATCGAACTCCGTGCGTACCTAAATTAAACGAGCTTCTGTGATTAGTTAGTCATAAAGAAGCATGAAAAACACATTTGGTATGGGTTTTTTATTATATTTGATGAAGAAACACACCGCCGACGTAATCACCGTCCACGGAAATCATCCAAGAGCCAACATAACTTTTCGTGGCGATAAACACTAAATCGTAAATACTATGACATGATTAACTATTGGCCCAATAGAAGAACAAAACAAAAAGTGTGCGAGTAAAAGGATTCAATCATCAACTTCATCTAGATCGAAGACGGCGCAAAACAATGCGGGGGACAGAACGTCCTAAACAAAACAAAAACAAAAACAGCATTCAACGTAGCGCTCGGGGTGGACATTATTCGCACACTACACGATCACTAGACTCCAACACAGATACTAATAGCAACAAAGCCACAGAACAGACAGGATGGAGCTTGTAAATAAGAAGCCAGGAACAATGCCAAAACGTACCTTTTAAAAATAAATCGAGCGATAATAGATCGCAAGAAAATTAAAGCCATTAATGGTGAACGCTAGCAAAAAAATTAACGAAGGTGAATTGGGTAGATATAGTTCCACTGAACGCGTCGGTTTTGAGGCGCGGTTTTGTCATCCGCTTCCAGTAAATTTGGTTGCAAGTGCAGAATACCCTACTTCGAACCTTGTCTCTCAAGCTTCAGCTCCATTTGGATCTAAGGCGACGCCTCTCAAAGACGATGAAGTCCAAGTAATGCCAATGTTCGCACTCTACCATACACAGTTGATAGAGGTTTTCCCATTTAATAGGCCCAAATTCTACCTTCTCGAACAGTCGGCAGGCCTAGATGTTAAAAAGAGCAGATTTCATCAGCGGCTGAAATCGCACTCTATCGGCTAAAACTATCGACGAAACTCTACCCCTGAACAGACCTGAAAACAAACGGTTTATCTTGTGCAATGTCTTCTGCTTCACTTTCTGCGTCGCAGTTTGTTGAATCTTTATCTTCTGACACCTGTTCTTCACACTACATAGCCTACGTTCACAGCCGCCTTAGATCTGCCCGATTAGATCCTTCACAGACTGCTTCACGATCAGGTACGATCACGGGACATGTGATGGTCGGGAGTATAATCAGACGCTGGGCCGCTATTGTTCAAGCAGTCCGCACTGTCTGCTTACGCAGGCTTCACTGTGCTCTCCTGTGCACAGGGCCTTCCCGGCAGCTGGCCGGTCTCACGTCCGCAGGGGCTCTTCGCCGTGCTCTGTACCGGGCTCTGACGAGTGGTCTGGTGGTCGGGATCGTACAAGCCCGGAGTCGCCGACCCCGTTCCCGTCCCTGCACCGAGAACCTCGGCAATTTTGGTCGGAAGATAGAAGTCGGTCAGGAAGGTCGGATGGATAGCGCTAAGGGTCTGAATTTCGGCCTTATGTCCTGACGCCAGGATCTCGCGAATCTGAAATAAAGTCGAGGGACGAATTGGCTACAGATATTATCACGGCATTTTCACTCCTCCCCTACCCCACCGCAGAGCGGCGTGCACTTATATGCTGATCAGTTACAGGATATAAAACACAGATCTCTAAATACCCATTACTGTCTACGCACAGAGGCGGATCCAGGGGAGAGGGTTAATCCGTCCAACCCCCCCGCGACAGTGAAACGGAGGGAGGCAAACATACTGTGCCCCCTCCACGCAAACTCCCGTCTCGTAGTTGATCGTCCATAAAATATTTTTAAGCGTTATTGTCCTTTTGGAAGATACACCCAGTTACATACTGATTGGTAGTAACATAACTTTCAACGTGAAAAATCCCCCTGAAAAGGAAACCTGAAAGTCTTTTCTACTTCTCGAGCGATCGCTTAGGAGTTCAAGATGATGTAAAAATGTATTCATTCCAGCCGCCGCCTCCAGCGCTCAACATTTTTTTCTAGAGCACCAGGCTGCCATGTCTTTGCCTCTCCCCTCCCACAAAAAAAACAACCGGCTGAACCCACCCTTGACTACATATTCTCTCCTAAAACCACCATCGATAAAGTCACATCATTAAGACCCGAAACAAATGCGGAAAACCCCCATACAGCGGCTCGGTAAACAGTCCGACGGCGAGCACCAGACTCGCCTGTCGCTGCCAGTGTTTGTCGTGGCGGACGTAGGGCCGCGATAGCAGACACCGCGCCTTGCTCCTGTCGGCGTCCGTCAGGGGCACCAGCGCTGCCGAGAACATCAGTTTTACGGAGCTAGTGCCGCCAGAGGACATTGTAACACTGAGACAGAAAGTCTGTACCGTCGGACGTCAGCTGATAAAATAGTATCGAGCCTCGGCTGTCACCATCCACATGCTGCAATGCACACAGGAGCCACCACGGAGCCCGATAAAGTTAGAAGAATCTGTTGCAAAATAAGTCATCAAGCTCCAGCACGATACCAAATAATCAAGCCTTTAGCAGTGGTCAGTGTTGCAATGTTGCATGGTCAGTGCTGCACACTGACCGGCCGGCGGTATGTTGAGCTGCAGCACCTCCGTGGGCTTGATACCCAACCAGAGCAGGTTCGGCGTCGTCAGCCGTCCCGACTCACTCGCACGCGCCTGCCGGGCCACGCGTTTCACTAGGAAATTACGGAAATCGAGTGGGGAGAGAAATATGCTTCATCAGCCTCTACCGTAACTTCTATGCTAAATGAACTGAACCGTGCTGAGATATGCAGGAGATAAATGGAGAATATTGTTTGAAAGTGGCCACACTCGCTTGCATCGGCACCGACCGAGTTTTGGGACCAAACCCATGTCTGCCCCTCCTGGGGGGGTGCATTTGGGTGCTCGACAGACCAGTATAAGCTACCCTCAAGTACATGATCGCTCTCCTGGGGAGGGGATGGAGGGGAAGATTTTTGCTCTACAGACATAGTGTAAACACCTTTTCAAAAATTTATCCGGCGTTTGGGGAGGCAAGATAGTTTGGCCCCCTCCAGCGCTTTGGTGGGCATGACCGGAATGACCCCCTTGCGTCCGCCAATGGATTGCATGCGCCTGCTGAAAAGAAGGTAAGGGATGACGGTCGTGGAGCTCACGAAGGACAAAGACAAGCATTGCAGACGTACAAAATGTTGTTCATTCAACTTGCTCAGGAACGGGAAAGTTCATGACATCAATTGTTTTAAACCGGTGAACCGCATTTAAGACCGGCTGACAATAGCAATTTCCATGGAATCCAATTACTTCAAGTTACAATGGCACTAATCAGTGAAATACCCCGGCAAAAATTACGTTCTATCATGCAGGCTAATCCGGACCTAGCCACTTCAATTTCCATTTATTCGTGCAGTCAGGAATTGACTGTTCATGAGCAAAACCTAATCTCGGTCCCGAAGAGAATTTCCCAGTCGACACACATGCCCAGTTGAGATACAAATTTCATCAATGGCCAATGGCCCAGTGAATTTATTACCTGTCTACGGTAATTGAATCGACCTTACCTCATTTGATTTGATCCCATCGCTACCCATGTTGATCGCTTGGATCAACATGAGGTCCATTCTAGTGCGGAGCGAACATCTTTCTGTGCCCAGTCTAACTTCGCTAAACTCACTACGAAGCAAAGACGGACCCAGGGGCAAAAGAGAAGAGGTTCCTCCTATCACTGTCATCAGGGCCCAGACACTGCGCCCCGACAATCCCAAAAACGTTCAACGCCCACTAAAACACTTCCTCTTCACATCCCCAAGCCCACGGTGGGAGTAGTGAGGCCTCTGGCAGTGCAATCCAGTGACCCTTACCCACACAAGCCATCAAAATGGGGCACTCCTTATATCCATAAAACATAAGATACCTTGAGAGGAAATGTTCAACGTTTTCCTCGAACTTTGGTTCTGCTAGCAAGACCTCAGGCCACAGTGTTCTTTGGGAGTGCAGTGTTACGTTATAAAGGTAGCGAGACTTCCAGCCAAGACGCACCAGGAAGTCCGAATCAATACCACCTGGCCGTAGACCACGTGCGCCAAAACCAAAACCAGCAATGCCACCTACAACAGAAATTCAATTCAATCAGGCCATTATTCACCCCAGCTTTTGTTGTTTCACACGTCAAACTTCCATTCTCAGCCAAGAGGCCCTAAGCTATTTGTACTTAGGTGGTGTATTGGTATCTATCGGACATTTTCAAATCATAAGTCATTGAGAGCCATGACCTTCCCAAGTTATCCCAACGCCGTCGACAAGACAATGTGGGTAAAAATGAGGCACATGTCAATGGACAATACAAAATACGACGCATTAGGCGGCCCTTCATTCGGTACTGACCAGGGAGCCGTACTTGTAGACGAAGAAGATCTCGAGTCCGTGCGGGTCGCCGTCGACCAGCGCCAGCGCCGGCACCTTCAGCTGCAGGGTCAGCAGGCGCAGCAGCTGCCGCGTGTTCAGGTCCGGGAAACCCTTACCCTGCCGAGCACAGGGGGTAGCGGGGAAGCGGCACTGACGCCGCTCTGAGGCTGATTGGAACACAAAACGCACCTCTCTCCACTGTGATTTTCTCACGAGAAAAGCAGCCAATAGACCTCGTTCTTTAATGACACCGGAGGTAATCAGTCGGATCTAGTGAGTCCAACTGACCGTGATGAGGATGCCGGGCGGCAGTTTTTGCATCATGCCGCTGTCCAGAATTTTCTGGAAGGAGGCATCTTTCTCCACCACCAGTATGAAGCGCGCCTCAGACCGCACCAGCTTCAGCTGTCGCACCTCCTCCGGCACCAGCACGCCTGGGGGTCCAAACACAGGTCAAGCTGTGACCGCGTCTGCAGGGCCAGACAGATCAGGGCGAGGTCGTACAAGCACGCCCGCAGGAAGCATCGGAGGTTGAAAGCACACTCTGCAGGCCCCCTCCTCCCTGCCAACTTACCATTTGGCTTTGAACTGGACTGTGTTAGTATACTGCAGGGGAGGGGAATGAACACATCCATGGTGAAAATAGAGCGCCAGCTTAGTTTCCCCAGCCTGTGAAAGACTGACCACCGGCGGTCCGCTGCCGGCCACTGACCGTGCTCGGCGGCCGAACAGTCCAACAGCACGTCGCCACACCGCAACACAAGGTCTCCTGCCAACAGGCCCTTGGAGGTGGCGCGCACGTGCGAGCTCTCGCGCGGGATGGCCAGCAGGCGTGTGACGTCATCCAGCAGCGTGTCGACAGCGCGCTGGCTGCCGAACAGCGCCATCTCCTGGTAGTAGATGTCTCTGCCGGCGAGAGGGTGAAGTCGGCGCCTTGAAGAGGCGAGACGAGATGGACCGGCTACTTCGGGAAAGGAGATGGATTCTCACCGCCAGGTAATGTTCCCGAAAAAGACTAGTAAGCGCCCTGGCTGGTTTCAGCAATGTGGCAACCTGGCGATCAGTAACCTGTTGCTGACTTGTGGATCACAGATTGCAATGAAAACATGCGCATTCGCATATGGAATGTTCTAAATTTAACACCAGTAAGTTGCCGTTTTACAGTAAGAAGTGTATTCAAACGATGAGTTCACATCAGCGGTGCCAACTGACCGCTTGGTCGAGTGAGTATTGGTGGCGACCAGGTGGCGAATCTTGCGCAGCAGTGTGACGGTGAGCTTCAGACGCGCCTCGTCCCGCACGCGCAGCTCGGGTCGTGGGGCCACCGCCTCAGACACCACCAGATGGCCCGCCCTGCGAACCACCGAGGGAACGCCAGCGGCTGCGACGGCGGCATGGTACGGAGGGTACGATGGGCGTTTGTTTGTTTGCGTTTGTCAGTGCGACGCCAGAGAGAATACCAGTAACCCATTAGCGTCGCCACCAGTAAAAAGTGAGGGAGCAACCAGTCTTCAAACGGCTGCAGACAGGAAACATTACCCTATAGAACCATAAACTGATCAAATTTGGGCTCCTTGTTACCTTTCGCATCAGCTGGTTACATGATTTTGTCTTCTGTTCCCAACTTGGTTACGAATCGGAAACATTTTTGGTGAAGAGTGGTGGGGGCAGGCCCCCTGCCCCCACCCCCTATTCCGACGCGTATGCAGAAGCCATTAGCGTCGCACCGACAAAAAATGTGATGAGGTTAGCAAAAACTCGTCGGCTCTGGACTCTTTTTTTCCACATTCTATTCATACCAGGAACTAAACTTTCGGAATCTGTTTAAATGTGGATGGAATTGGAGTCTGTTTTTGAAAAATAAGCATCCGTTTTACCGTCACCTTTGCCGGTTATAATGTACCTCAAATGAAATATCTGAGCTTTCCATCCGTCTGCTAGGCATTGCGGAATGCCGGAATTTCAGGCCTCATTTTGATGACAGTTTTGATGGCAAAATGAGGTCAAAACCCGTTTCTGTCAGACATTTAAATCCGAGTCATTTGAAGTTTGCATGAGATATGGGGGATGGATTCATCAGTCTGAGGCTTTCACGATGATAAATCATCAGCTACATCAAGGTTTCACGAATATGTGCGCCCTACTGAGACCAGGCAAGTACCTATATTCTGGGCAAAGTAACAAAGAGTCCCGATTCACTACGTTGCAAAACCAAACGCGTGCCTCATAACGGGCGTTAGTCCCCTCAGCCTGCACAGACATTCGGCAGGGCGGACATCAGCGCGCAGCCTGCGAAGCCCGCTCTGGGCGGGCTAGCACGAGCCCCGCGGCGAACAGCTCAGGTTTCGAGGACCGCGCAGTTCGTGTTCCGATGTAGGGGTGGGTCATCCCGTCGGTTTAGCACAATGCAAAGACACGTATTGTTGATCGACACGCGTTTCAAGCGTGTCTTTACCATATTTTTTAGTGAATTCAAGAGAACAAGGACATTGCAGTGACACTATTTTGAAGCTGAAACAGCGGAAATGAAACGAAGGACATGGAGGAACTCAAGGACCATTTGCATCCGGTACGTAGTTAAGTGTAACAAATCGAAACTTCCGATTGAATTCCCATTGAAGCTCCAAATTGAAACAAGCAAACTGAATGACAAAACACCGAAACAATCGTTTGTAAACAGATGGGTGAAAAAGTGAATCAATACAATGTGCCGCAGCATTCATGTCACCATGGATCGACCCCCTTACCTATTCGCATTAAAACTTGAACCGAAACAAGAGCACAAATGAGACGTGGTGGCGCCCAGATCGTCAACAGATCGTTCCACAGGAGACACTTATAAAACGACATGCATTCCAGCCTTCAGGACAAAAACACAGAATAAAAAACTTTATGGGCCGTGCTGGAGACCTATGGGGAAATGTCATGATTATGTGGGAAAAAGTCGGGAATACACAGCAAGCGAACCAAGGTCATTGAGGCAAGCTCCCAAACAATGTTATCTGAAAATTTGAGGTCAAGGTCATTCAAGGTCACTGATCTATGGCATAACAGTAACTCATATTCCTAAGAATGTACAATATTACTGGCACTATAGCAGCCTTTGGGCGGGAAATGATTTTTTGACCTTGAAAAAAACATTTCACCATGACTTCAACATAAAGTAGCCGAAACTTTTATGTCATAGCACAACCTTTGTCATATTGAATTATGTTATCTGACCAGAATATCAGGGCCAATAACTTTGACCTCAATCACGTCCACACTCGGTTTACAGTGCAGGCGAACTGATGCGACCGCGCGATTGTGACGGTCTCAAAATATAGGTCTGACTTTGGAAACCTATAAGTAAAAAATGTTGACCGACTTCCAAATTATTTCGGAAAGCAACGCCCTCATGAATTCTCTCAAAGGTCCAAGTAGTGTTTTCTTGCTGCGAACGGTTCTCCGACCACCTCTGGAAAATGTGTGGGGGCACTTTAGGACCCCTGCACTGCGCGCGTTAATGCAATCTTACTCAGTGTGTCCTAACACACCTTTATGCGTCAAAATTTGTTAAGATATCTACCAAGCGATACTTTAACTCCATTTATTAACTTCCAAAATTGTCTCCAAGTATTAGCAAGTCTGGACCTTTCCTGACCTCTGATCTGGACAACTGTAGTCCCATCCCTCCCCTCCCAATCCCGTGCGAAACTCACGTGCGACAGAGCTGTAGGTCGCGCCAGCGCGTGCGCGCCGGCAACACTAGCTCGGGCACCTCGCCGCGGCGGCGACACACCTCCACGGCGGCCAGCAGAGCGTCGATCCGCCGCAGCACCGTCTCCGTCTGTACGGCGGCGCCGCAGGCCGAGGGACCTGCACCAGCGGCGAAGGTCGGCAGACGGGTGACGACCGCAGAGGATGCCCCGGGGGGCTGCGGCAGCGCTGCTGGCTCACGAGCTGGGGTCGCTTGTGAGGAAGGTGCAGAGTAACCTGTAGCGGGTGCTGGAGTCGCAGGGGGTGCAGAGTTCAGGACTTGGAGAGGTTCACCTGTCTTCGATGAGACCTTGTCTTCAGCCGATTGCGCAGATGCTAGATTAGAAATCCTAGCACGATTGCCAGAGGCCTCTGAGAAAGCAGAGTATGTTAGTTCGTCCGTTTCTGACAGGCAAATATCCAGCTGGCTGGTTTCCGTAACGGCGGGAAGAGGCGGAGACAAGAGAGGTCGCACAGCTAACTCTGGGGACGAAGGTTCTGGAGAAGGTCCTCGGGAAATTCTCCCATGGTTCCGCCGATGCTCTTTTACTCCCGACTTCACACCGTATTTTCTTGAAGGTACCACTTCGTGCAGCATACTCTGGGACGTCTCCGGATGAGGCAATGCTTGTGGCATGTCTTCAAACGACCCTGCACGCAGCGGCGCTTGTGTGCTCTCAATCACTGGCTGATCAGACGCTTTGCTTGGCATGTCCACAGACACTGGTGGTTGATCAAGCTGTTCACCTAGCTGAAATACACCGACCTCAGGCTGACTGCCTCTTGATGGATGCATGTCATTCGTCTTGCTGCCCGAAGAAGGGGGTTCTGTTGTAACACCGACCGTCATCTCAACAGGATCATCGACTCTGTCGCTGGCAATTACTCTTCGGATATCATTGTCGAGGGCTAAAGGTAGACTCACTTCGTTCGAGTTGAACGGGCGTGATGAAGACATCGGTCCTTGGCAATGGACATAACTATTAGGGCTGCTGCCGGTTCTGGACAAACCCTGACTAGCCACAGTCAGGTGTATATTCTTGTATTTTCGCCTGACCCGCTTGTTAGAACGGTGGTCTCCATTTGCACCCACAGTCTGCGACCTTTCACGCCGAGAAATTCCTCGTTCCCACCCGCTCTGCAGTACCAGCTCGCTAACCTCGGATATCAGTTCATCCACCTCCAGTTCGTCCAGGTCGTCTCGCAGGTGGTCCAACTCCCTTGGTACCTCTCGTTTCTCCTCGTTCTCTTCTAAATCGTCATACAGAATGCTCGAGCTACTTTGAGTGACAAGTAAGCTCTCAAACAAAGTCGAGGCATCGGAGCCACTTGGTTCGTTAAGATCATCATCTGGGAGGTGGTAATGAGATGAAGATGTTTCAAGCTCAACTGGATCATCAAGATCATCTCTCACAATGGGAAGTTGCGACGGTGTATCCAGTGGGCTCACAAGATCATGCAAGTCATCTACCAGCCCATCTTGAGTTTCATATACAGTTGACCCGGTTTCGAGATGGTGAAGGTCATCTACCAGGTCGGTCCTTGCGTCTGAACTGTGCGTTTGTCCTGCAACTTCATTAAGGTCGTTGATCAAATTGTCAATATATTCAGTAAAGGGCTCTGGAGATCTCGCCAAATGGCGATGAGACATCGCTTCACTGCCCTCAGCACGCTGGCTCGATGGCGGCCTCGCTGATATATGAAGGCCAGAGGGTGTCCAAAATGACTCATGCACAGAAAGCACCTCCGGTTCATTGAGATCATCTTCCAGTTCCTCCTGGATTTTAGCCGGAGTCATATTTATCTGTGACCTCTGAAAAACGCAAAGATTTCAGATTAAATGGAATTAATAATAGTTGATGGGGTTTAACGACTAACCAACTGACAAGGCTATACGGGGTCGCTAACTCTAACCCTATTGGCGGGGCTTTGTGGATCAGATCAAATTATTCAAAGGCTCTACCGGGACTTGAACTCAGGACCAGTACCAGCTTAGGAAATTGTGATGCTATCCACCAAGCCACTCATCCCCCAGCAAATAGGATTCCTTAATCCTTCACTGCCTGGAGAGTCCTGTGACAATTTTTTGTCCACCACTAAAAATTCCAAAATATTAAGTTTATAATATCTAAAAACGTTCTCCAGTAAATAGCCGAACATAACACCCCGCTGGCTACCGCCCATCCGGCCACATCACTCCGACCGCGTCCTGCCGCTCCCGAAGCGTGGTGGCTCATATTCTGTCATAAATATCAGGGCGGTGGAATCTTCCAGAACGCGGACGCTGTGAGCGCCAATACATGAAGGCCACACCGTGCGAGCATAAAACGCACGTGATGGCGAGATAGGGAGGTCTTATCCAGACGACAGACTCAGACTCGGCACCCACGCTGTGCAGTGTGGTGGTGCATCAAAGTACTCGTATATTTATATCATTAAGCTGCAAACCAGGGTAGCTGCAAACAACGTACTCCAAATTTTCATAATCCTTTGCCGCGCCGCACCTCTGTACCGTCGCCGGTACGCACTGACTCGCACCCAGACTCGGAGCTCCCTCCCCGTGGCCATCACCTAGTTCACTGACCTACACCTCAAGACTTAACACGCGCATTGACGGGGTTCTGAGCAAGGTCTGAGCCACTTTCGCTTTGACGGGGGGCGGGTACCCCCCTAAGATCTCGAGAACCACGCTAGGTAGCGAAAAACGGTAAACGGTATTAGGTAGCCCATCTACTTCTCCATAGAAAATATTTGAACCATTTTTTTCAGGTCTCATTTAAGGTCACTAGAGGTCAAAACACAGGCCGTAATAGGGATAACATGTAAATGAAGTTTTTGGTCATTACATCCGAATAAGTTCCAAAGATAGAGGAAAACGATTTAAACTATATTAATCCTCGCAGCAAGCCGAATCGAATGATATACAATATGACCTTGCTGGATCAAATCAAGGATTTGACCTGACTTGCGTTCAGATCAAGGTCAAATTATATAAGATGCATATCATTAGAACCACAAAGACAAAGCAAATATAATGCCGTTAAAGTAAACGCTCTATCGCCATCCGTTACAAAGTTATTCACTTAAAACCGTTTTTCCAGGTATTTCCAATGAAGATGTCATGGCTCGTACCTGACCTTAGGTCATCGATATAAAAAACCAGAACATATTTTAGAGAACTCGGTGGGCCCATTAGGTGATATGAGTTTTAATTTGATAAGTTCATCGTGTTCCGACTATAATATTATGCTATCCTGAACTTTTTTGAGGTCAGGTCACTTGACCTGTGCTGGTGACCTGACCTGAAATGACCTAACCCTAAAATTTTCACAAAAGCTGTAAAAATGATGAGAAAAGGTATGCCTAATACGGCGGCGCTACGCGCCGCCGTTTTTATGCTGTTTTCGAAAAACCAGAGGGGCGGGTACCCGCCCACCTCCCCGTCAATGCACGTGTTAACACGCGCATTGACGGGAGTCTGAGCCACCTTTGCTTTGACGGGGGGGCAGCTACCTGCCCCCTAATATCTAAAAACCACGCTAGGTAGCAAAAGGGGATCTACAGGTGTAAGCGGCAATAAGCGATCGTAATCCAACAGGGTGGGTTGGCAGACCGGCAGTGGTGCATAAACCAACAATATAAGGTCAAAAAAAACAGTAAACGGTGTTGGTTTAGGCCATCCACTTCTCCATCAAAAATACTTGGACCATTTTTCGTAAGGTCAAATTTAAGGTCACTGGAGGTCAAAACATGCCGTCATAGGGATAACATGTAAATGAAGGTTTTCGGTCATTACATCTGAGCGAGTTAAGAAAGAGCAAACTAATTTAAATCATATCAATCCTCCCAGCAAGCCGAATCAAATGACATAATAAGACCTTGCTAGGTCAAATCAAGGATGTGACCTGACATTAGATCAGGTTAAGGTCAAATTAGGTAAAATGCATATCATTAGAACCACAAAGACAATGTAAATCTAATACAGTTAAAATAAACGCGTTAACACCATCTGTTACTCAGTTATTCAGTTAAAACCATTGTCCCATATACATATACCCAATGGAGAGGTCATGGCTCGTATCTGGTCATTGATTAGGACATCGATATAAAAAATACCGGAACATATTTTAGAGAACTCGGTGGGGCCATTATTTGATGAGTTTCAATCAGATAAGTTCACCCTGTTCCGACTTAATGTTATCTTGAACTATTTTGAGGTCAGGTCACTTGACCTGTACTGGTCACCTGACCTGAGATGACCTAACCCTAAAATGTTGATGAAAGTTGAAAAATGATGAGAGAAAAGGCATGCCAAGTAATTGTCAATAAACCTCTTATACTTCGCCATTGTATCGGACGCACGAATACCCGCGGGCCCAACGTAGTACACACTGGGTATCGTACTGCCGCGGCATGGACGCTGTCGTTCACGTTTTCCTAGCGCACCAGAGACGTTACGAACTCGTACCGAATTCGTTTCGAATTGCACCAACCAGATGGCACGTGAATGTAGTGCAGGATTAGGCAGGGTATATTTTGGGCTACTAACTCGTGGTCATTTTGCCCACCAATCCCCCATGCTGTGCCCATCAGTGAACGGCCCAGTGCCCACCAGTCATTTGTGCTCATAATTGTAGATATTAGCTACCGTAATCCAAACTATGTGCCCTGCCGTGTCTATTGCACTTTATTTGTCAGCCTCAATGCCACGTTTTACGGCCCACCCTAACCAGCGTAGTTGTCTGTCTCTATCTGACTACTTACCAGTGCCCTGGCTTCACTTCTGCTCTTCCCCGTCCGGCTGTATCCGACAGCCCACCAGCGTCGTGCCCTCCCGTCTGCTCTGCCCCGTCGGTCGTATCTGGCTGTTCACCAGGGCCCTGTCCACTCTTTCTCTATTTGCTCGCGAGCCGAATATGACTGCCCTGTTCGCCCTCTTCTCTCCCATGCCCGGCTGTTCCTGACTGCCCACCAGTATTCTGCACTCTCTTATTGTTCGCCATGCTTCGCTCATTTTGAGTGGCCCCCAGTGCGAAGACCGTCCGCAGTCCCCTGCCCCACATGTTTGTTCTGTCTGGTCCTATCTGACTACACACCAGTGCCTTGCCCTCTGCTTTTTTGTCTTTGTCAATCCCATCTAGATGCCAACCAGAGCCCTGCCTTCCGCTCTCTTCTGTCTTTGCCAGTCCTATCTCACTGCTTGCCAGTTCCCTGCCTTCCTTATTTTCCATCTGTCCGGCTTACCTGATTGCCCACTAGTGTCATGTTCATACTGTCCATAGCCCTGCGTAGCCGTTTTTTGCTGTCCGTTCACGCCCCGCCCTCCCTTCTCCTATCCCTTCTCACGCCCCGCCCTCTCCTGTCCGATTCCTGCTGCTTGTACACCACTGCCTCTTCCTCTATTACCCTGCCTGGCTCAATTTTGATGCCAATCAGCGCCCTGCCTCTCTTTTATCCGCCCTACCTGGCTCTAATTGGCTGCCAGGTGCCCTCCTCTCTTATCTATCGTTCCCGTCCCCGCATGTGTGCCCGCGACCCTTGTCCCTACTTTTTGGCCCTGTCTAACCCTGATTGGGTAGCAGTATCCTCGTCTCTCTTCTAGTCACCTTACCCGGCTCTATTTGGCTGACCTACCTTTTGCCCCCCCACCCGCGAAAGCTGTCGACCTCCCCTTCGTCCCTACTCCTTTTTAGTTTATAAGTAAAGTTTGGAGCTTCAACTCTCAACTTCAAACAGAACCAGTCAATTTCAGTAAAAAATGGGCCCTGGATAACAAAACAAGCACCTTGTTACCACAGGTTGGACCAAACGACGTTTTTTGCTTATTAACTATTGTGTATACCCCCAAAAACTACCGTCTGTTTAAATTGTGGGGTATGCTCTTACCGCTTTTTATTGCTTATCGAGTTTGGCTTACCTCCCCAAACCTACCGGCTAGATCCGCCACTGTCTGATTGCCCCCCCCCCAGTGCCGTGTCCCTCTTCTACTGCATTTCTGGCCCAATCTGTCTGCCCACCAGTGCCCGATCCTCCCAATCTCTGTCATGCCGAGTTTCAACTGCCTCCTTGCATGTTGTTCCATCTTATTGTCCGCATTAGGCAGCTCTATTTGACCTTCCATCATTGCCCTACTCTCTACCTTGTCCAATCTTCCCGGCCTCATCTGTCCACTGGCGGACGCAGGAGCGCCGTTTGGGGGCCAACACAGGAAAAATCGTAAAAACATAGCGTTTTGAAGAAAATCGGTAAAAATGTCGCCATTTTGAGGGGGCCATGGCCCCTTGCCCCCCCCACCCTGGATCCGCTAGTGCATCTGTTTGCCTATTTTATTCCCCTCAAGAAGTATTTCCTTCCTCCCTTGCTTTCCCTTGATGTGACGTTTGAAATATTAATATCTTAAATTACTCATTTTCACCCTTGCAATCCCTACCACACCCCCGTTGTAACTTTGCTATTCAACTACCCTGGCTTTGATCACTTGGTGGTAGATACCAACATAGGGACGTTAGTACCAGGTTAGTAGGCACTACCACGCAAGCAGAAGCCCCGCCAAAAATAACAGAGCATCACTCGCCGAATTTGCCGGCTGTGCAGACGCGTAGCGAATGCGGTCATCGGGGATTTCAAAAGTGATATAAAATGCATGTTACGCTTAGGTTTCAGCCTTATAAAACCCCTTAACTAACTAGTTTCAGTCTGAACTGCTCTTTTTAAAGAAAAACCCAGTCTACAGGTTAGTAGATATGCTTGTGTTTGACGACTTTCATCCGCATTCTATTCATTTGTATGGAAGTGTCCCGTGAAAATTTCAGTCGGTTGGGAGGGCAGTGATCAGGTGACGAATTATGACAAAATAGGCTCTCTTTGAAAACGCTGGAGACAATGCACTCCAACACACATATACGTAAGCTCACGCAGGTGGCGAACGTATGCGAGTGGGGGTCATCAATACATAGGTATGTTACAGTATGCAATGGATAGCATTGAAACTGTGCCACAATAATCTTTAAACCTTTGATTCCTATTAAAAATGAAAAATAAGAGCCAAAGAGATGTTGAATATGTATTTTGACCACTTACTTTTCTGTCCCTTCGACTGCGTCAAATTTGGGCGCCCCAGGGTTGCGTGAACGCGCGAACTGCAGCTCGCAGTAGACGGTAGGATGCGGGGCAGCTGAAGAACGAGTACACATTGTAAACAAGAATGAATGAAAATCAATTTTATAAAGTGTTTAAAAAGGCAAATTTTATACAATGTAAATACATAACAGAAAATAGAAACGTAAAAAACATTTTTTATCGAAATTTGTATTGAACAGAAAGAAATTCTTTATACCATCCTGGAAAAGTGGTACTTTCATACCAGGCAGTGCAAGCGTTCAGCGTTCGACCAGTGATCCCAGTGACCAGTGATCCCAGTGACCAGTGATAGTGTCTCCATTGCTTTGAGTGATCCGAAAATGGAGGGCGCCGGAGCGGTCGGTAATATGGAGCGTTACGATATGGAGAATCTTCCCCGCCTCCAGTATCACGCTTAGGTAAGTACAGCTAATATGACACGCGCATTGACGGGGGTCTGGGCCACCTTCGCTTTGACGGGACGCGTAAGATCTCGAGAACCACGCTAGATAGTGAATAACCAGTGGCGGCGCTGCCATAGAGGCACATTAGCCACTGCCTTGCCACTTTTAAGTGTCGAAGGAGATATGTTATTTATGTGGAATATATATAAAATTTGACTCGATGTTTACGTTACAGAGAATATTCCTTTTTCGGGTCACTGGGTCAAAGAGCCGATAATTTGCATCTCTGAGAATCAGTGGGGAAACTGTGGTCAGCGTTCCCAACAATGGGAACAATGACCCATTTTTGGAAACGCATTTTCCATCGTAGATTCAAACTGGAATTTCAGACAGCTTGAAACGAATAAAGGCGTATATCTACCGAATTATTTCTATGTCAACTTTCCGGACTTAATATGAATGGTGGCCATAGGCGGATCCAGGGGGCAAAATGGACACGTGCCCCATAGGCGGATCCAGGGGGCAAAGGGAGTTTGTGCCCCCCATCGACCCTCGGTGCCCCCTGAAATGGTCACGGTGCCCCCTGAAATGTCGCTGCCCACCCCCCCAGGATGCGAAAATCGGCTCCCACCGATAGGATTTTGCGCCCATCTGATAGGGTTTCCGGTAAAGAATGGCGCCCCCGGGAAGGTGTCCCCGCGATCGGCAATCCTGGATCCGCCTATGATAGCGGCCCAAGGATAAAGGCCTACCCCTGCAAGAAGCAGCCTCAAAGGAGTAGAAGGAGGCATAGGTGGATCCATGTTTATTTTTCGAAAGGGGGCGTCATCCGAGCAGGGGGTGCCAAATTCTATCACAGAGTGGCCAATTCTCACATCCAGGACTTCTGGGGGGGGGCTAGGGGCTCAAGCATCTCCCGCCATTGCCTTCGATCAGTCTCCGCGTATGTTTTTACTGCATGCACTCTGATATCTTGAGGGGGAGCTTGAGACTCTAAGCAACACCTATTAGGTGTGCTCAAAATCTTATCGGATTTTCGCATCCTGGAGGGGTGGGGGGGGTGGGAAGCGATATATCAGGGGGTGCCATCGACCTTTCAGGGGGAGCCGTGACCATTTCAATGGGCGCCAAGGGCCAATGGGGGGAGGGGGTTGCGGCGAGGGTCGATCAGGGGGGTCACCGAGGGTCGATGGGGGCGCCGAGGGTCGATGGAGGGGCGCCGAGGGTCGATGGGGGGCGCCGAGGGTCGATCGGGGGAACGTGCCCCTCTTTCCCCGCCTGGATCTGCCTATGAATGAAGCACCCCAGTAGAAAATATCGAGTTGATGCATCGGCGCACCATAATTCATAATTCATAATTCAAGGCCCAACATTTACACTGAACTTACTGGTTCTGTTTTAAGTTTATACCCGGGGGGGCAAAGTGCCAAAAGCTGTCCGGCGTGTTGTAAAAGGTTGTTGCATAGAAATGAAATCCCTGAATATTCAGGATCATGACCTTGGGTGGACAACCGATACAGCGCCTACTCGTTGTCCACAGGAGGTGCATTTGTCAAAGGATGCACGCGCAAAATCGGCCCTTGCCTCTTGGACTTAAATGGCTTATAACTAAGCTAAAAAGACCGTTGGTGGCAAAAAACATAATTTAATTTTCAAGCTCAAAATACACTGCTTCTACACATGTCAGTTTCTGTAATCTGGTTTGGTCCTATCACGTCATTTTTGGCACGTGCAGCTCCGCGAAAGGGGTGTAAGTCAACACCCCTTCTGGTTCAAAACCTGTATCTCTGTATGAGTTAAACGAACAGCCGTGAAACTTTGCACACATGTCGCTTAACATGTTCAGTATAAGTTCTCCAAAAATTGTTTAAACACCTAGAAGAGCTATTGAGATATGACGTCATATCTGAGCGCGTGCAAATGCACTGTTTTCAAGCCAATTGAGGAACTTTGTCCGGGATGTTAGCTTCTTGTTTCAGTGCTGGTAACAACGGATTGGATAAGCAAATAGTTTCAAATGGTATCTTCCTGATTGAAATCAACCATTGTTCTCCATATTATATAGGAAATTGCGCAATGGGTGTTCTGCCCAATACTCCAGCACGTGCAACATCGCCTGAGGGACATCGTTACACCCCTTTCAGTTAAACTCAAGTAGATTAAACTCAGTTCAGTTAACAAACACTAAATTTTGCAGATGTAATGCTGCACATGTTTGATATATTAACACAAAGTTTTGTGAGACTATAATGACTATTGCAAAAGTCATGGCCATTCATCAAAACACATGTATATGCTTGGTCCAATGCAAAATGTAGCGCACTGCAATATCCTTATTGGCAGTGATGTTTGGGAGTAATTTTTTCGCCTGTAGTTATTATGTGCCGCATTGCAGCTCCCGTCTGAAAACTGAAGAGGTATGCTGTGCGCCTAAGCATATGTTCCCTGGTATGAACGGTAGCGCAGGGTACCCCCGTGTTTGCCCGGTCTCTTCCATTGTAGCACCAAACCCTAGGAGTAGAGATCAGAAGATCATTACCCACATTTGATCTTCATAGCCCACGTGCAAAGATATATTACATGCAAATGCCAGACCATGCTTGCTTCTGTCGCTATCTAAGGTGGACTTTGAACTTGTTTTTCCAAAAAAAATGCCCAAAAGAAATAGCGCGGGAAGCTTGCAAATGGCAAATCACTAACAAACACGAGAAAGACGCCAGCGGACAATGTCGACATTGACCATCTCGTCAGTTAGGAAGTGAGACGTTAGGCTTAGAAATGTTGAAAAATATTATTTTCTAGGTCATCTCCAATGGGGTTGTTAATGAGGCACCGCAAAAAAAGTGAATCCACGTGCACAGGGTTGATGTATTGTATACAAGTCTTACACGTATAGCTCGAGGTTAGAATGGATTCGAAGCGATGGAATGGTGTGTTTGCTGGTAGACTTTGGGTCCTGAAAGATATTACGTTGCGGGACCTGATTAAAAAATCATGATCCATTATATTTTAGCTGCGTTTTTTGTAGGAAGAGTCTTGGAACCAAGATGCATAGCCTTAACAAATAATGTTTATGTCCTAGCAGCTCTGATGAGCGCAAAAATGCGACAAAAATGTCACTATTACCCGAGAAACGCAGGACAGTTGTTCAGCACGCTAGCAAAAAAGGGCTCGCAGTGATTTGAATACAGAATATGCAGGGCGCATCATTTTCCAAGATAATATTGCAGACAATTTATGCTAGGTTGAATGGGAGATAAGATCAAATTTCACAAAGGTTCGCCACGGTGAAGTTTTTCGAACAATCTGCGATGGTGCATTATCAGGAAATTGTCAGTCAGAGAAAGAAGTGGCATCCCTGATATCAGAATCGGTATTTTCACGAAAAGAGCTGTCATTATGCTGACAGAAAGCGTCTTTCTGATAATAAAAAGCAAGTAGATACGCAAGTAAGATAATCTGAGCCTCCCGAGTTGATAACGCGATTTCCTGAGCAGCTCTGGGGCCCTCAGCTGAGCTGGGCCCGCCGAGGCTGATGAAGACCCCTGAGCTGGTATGGGGCTCCTGAGCTAATTAAGTGCTTCCTTACTTGATCTGGTACCCCTGAGCTGGTCGGGACCACTGAGCTAATTCCTTGTCTCCTGAGCTGATAAGGTGCTCCCTGAGCTGATCTAGGCCCCTGCTCTGGTCTAGGGGATAGGAGCTGATCTGGGCCTCCGAGCTGATAGATCTGGTGCCTCCTGAACATATATGTTGCCACCTGAGCTGATATAATGCACCCTGAGTCGATCTCCTGAGCCCTTATTGTGCCTCCTGAACTCATATTATGCCCTCTGAGCTAGTCAGGTGCCCCTGAGCTAATCAGGTGCCCTTTAAGCTGATCTGAGTTTCCTGTGTTGATAAAATGATATCCTGAGAAGGTCTGGGCCCCTGAGCTGGTATGGGGCTCCTGAGCTGATTAAAAGCCTCCTGACTTGATCTGGTAACCCGAGCTAATCTGGGCAACGTCTTGGTCGTTCTGGTGCCTCCTGAACCATAATTGTTCCTCCTGAGCCCATATGATGCCATCCGAGCTATTCTGATCCCTCTTGAGCTAATACGGTGCCCTTTGAGCTAATCTGGTACCCTTTGAGCTCACCTGGGCCTCCTGAGTTGATTACGTGATTTCCTGAGCAGCTCTGGGCTCCTGAGTGAGCTGATCGGGATCCCTGAGCTGATAAAAGGTTTCTAAGCTGATTTAGTGTTCCTTACTTGATCTTGTCCCCTGACCTGACTTATAGGCCCTGAACTGATTGGAGGCCCAAGATCGGATCTGGCTCCTTGGGGTACCCTGAGCTGGTATGGGGCTTGGGGTTACCCTGAGCTGGTCTGGGCGCTGAGCCTGACTACTATACTGGTGGATTGTAGGGAGTGGCGATAAAAAGGTGGCACCCGACTAGCTAGGACGGCATCAGATGGGTTCAGGAGGAACAAAAATGGCTCAGGAGGCCCAAGATCGACCCAGGGTGCATTGGGCTCAGGAGGAAAAATTATGGCTTAGGAGGCACCAGATCGAATCCGGGAGCAGTAGTTCAGCTAAGTGATCCTCGACCAAGAAATTTCCCAGATTAGCTCGGGGTACCAGATCAGGTCAGGAGGCACTTAACACGCGCATTGACGGGAGTCTGAGCCACCTTCGCTTTGACGAGGTGGCGAGGTATTAGAGTTGAAGCACCAAAATCTTGCTTATAAACCAAAAAAGAGGTGGGGGAAGAAAGGTCAACCGTTTTGGGGAGTTTTGCACCTAGCTTTTCCGTTTGGGGGGGCAAATGCCTTTGTGCCCCCCTCCCCTGGATCTGGATGGTGTTGACGTATGTAAATGAAATTGGCACTTTCAGGTAGCTGTATCAATTCAGTTCAATTTTCCAAAATTTCAAGCTAGCTGGTTACAATACATACGAGGGATGGGTGGACGATGGGTCGACCTTACAACGCCATCTGAACCAGGGTAGTAAAGGACCTCGGAACATTGATTTTCGAAAGTTTCAATGCTTGAGAAACGAAGTATTTGTAGGTGTGTTCAGATGTCGGAAAACCTTCCATTTATTATTCTATTATGGTGCTATTCTCAATGGTGACAGCCCAAGCTGGGCAAGGTGACAAAAATTAGCCGACATGTCTCCTCCAGACATGTAGAGGAACAAATCGCCGAAATTGGCACGTGCAATTTGAGCTAAAGATGTTTTTCAACAACTAGACTGGTCCAGGAGTGTCCATTGGTATCTACTAACGCAAAACGTGTCACAGATTGCAGCCTGGTTTGGTGACACATTTATGGTTTGATATTTTCATGGTGACTTACTGAACACTTTTTTGGCCCCTGGTCGTGCTGCACGGGAGCTTAGATAAAGAAACCTATATTTCGGAAGAATTGTTTCACTCTATGTAGTCGCGAATGATAAATCTGAATAATTAGTTGATTCAGAACGTTCGAGCCAAAGAGATAAATCCGGACAAAGTGGAGTATATTATGAATTATCTAAAATACATTTGAATATAATTATTTTCCGTCATTTGCAACCGTGTGTCATGTTAATTTGTTGCAAGTAAGGGCTGAAATCATGGCAGCTGATTTTTTTGCCATCTCCTCATGTTTATTTTAGACAAACATCATGAACCATCTAAAAACATGCCAACCAACCTTCATTTCCCATCTTGAAACAGAAATGTCCGCTCGGTTCCAACCCAAAAGGTTTATTTCTGGTATAATCAAAAAAAAAATAAATAAAAAAATAAAATATATAAAAAAAATGGAGCTTGGATAATTTTGAACTAAGGTTTCACAAACGTGCTAAATTTGGCATCAAATATTTTTAAAGTCACGCATCCCTAAACGTATGCAAAGGCGCTATCACAATGCAATAGGGTCTCAACTATCGCCCCTGAACGATGCGCTGCGTGACATCTGCTACCCCTTCGCTGGGTCACAAGGTTACATTGCCCGCATTCCGATGTCAGCCCAGCTCCACCCCCTCAGGTCACGTAACGGCGAGGGTCGTCTCCGACATGACAATGTGTGGAAAGCTAAACATGTTTGCTCCTAGAAGCATCATTTGATAGGTTGGCATCAGTATTCAGCTTTGGAAAAAACTGCCAAGCTATGCACAGCCAACCCGGGCTCGAACCAGCATGCTCTGTAAGAGAGCGTAACACCCTACCCACTACACCACGGCTCCGCACGCTGCCGCCACCCCACTAGTCCGGACAGGCGACCCGTTTGGAGGTCACGTGACTCTGCCGCCAGTACCTCCGACTGATCGAGGACACTCGCGGTGACGGAATCTGGCGTTGAATGCTGGAGTGGGCCAGAAAGTAATTTCAAGAGAAGCGCTGGCATCCCAAAATATTATTGAAATCGATGTTTCGGAACAGTTAAGATACAACAATCCGCTGTAACCACTGTGACGTCCCTATCATAGGTAAGATGGTGCTTCAAAGTGTCAAGAGACCGATCATGTTGAGGGGCTGGCTCATCAGTTATTAATTAGTTTGAGTTCTGCATCCCTTGCACCTCATGGGTGAATTCAGGGAAGGCAAGTGAGGGCACTTGCTCCCTTCCCTAGATTGAGCCTCGACGCCCCTTAATGGTCGCGGCTTCTCCTAAAATGTCAGTGGCGCCATGTATTTAAAAAAAGTTATTTCGAGACCCAAAAAACTTTGACTGCCATTCTCACTACGCTTTATATTTCATGTTCTTATTTCACGTGATAGACTTAGCTTTCAACAGGTTTTGACCTCATGCCGTTAAACAATAATAAATACAAAATACGAATGCAAATGGTTTATTTCATTATTGGCTCAAACATGTTCCGAGCCATGCCCACAGTTTCACGGGAAATACCGACCTCACCAAATATACACAATGATTGTACCACAATTGATGTTCTCGCATGACATAAATAAAACGTACATACATGGCCACTGACTAGCGTGAGTACAACCCACGTGATGTCCATCGCACAGCCAAGTCCGTCACTCTGCACACATCCCACTCCATCAGCCAACCGACCGCAGCGTCCCGCCCGCTCAGAACCTCCACTTGAAGCCGAGGCCGACGCCGTGGCCGCGGTTGAAGTCGGAGCTGACGCCCAGGCCGAGGCCGGCGTTGCCGTTACGAGAACTCCAGACCCTGACGCCGCCAGCGGGCGGGCTGAGACCCCCGGACAAGCCGAAGCGGCTGCCGGCGGCGCCAAGCGCTGCGTTGTTTGCTGCCCAGCTGAACTGGGGAGCGGCCGAGGTGAAGGCCAGAGCCAGGAGCAGGGCGGAGAGAGCAGCAGCAGAGCGCGACAGGCGGCCATCTCTGCCGGGGAAGCAGCAGTCAAAAACGGACAGGGAAATGTTCTTTCGGGTGACTGCAAGGGTGCCACAAAACTGTTATTTATACTTTGCTAATTAGAACTGAACATACTTTCCTGTAAGCCTGAATTATCGGTTATTTTTGAAAACTCTGCCGGTACACTTCATCGAACAGGGAAACGGGAACATTTAGGTACGCGGGTTCACGCAGGTAAGAAAAAGAAATATGTAAAACACACCGGCAGAATCTCATAGCTTTCGGTAGAACATCACTGTGGTTTCCTAGTGTGGTGGCCGTCCTCAGCTTTCGATGTCCATTGCAATAGCTATCGCTCGAAGGCACTAACTCCCGCCCTACTTCTAACCAATGCAGATCAGAACACTTAACTGAAGGAACATTTGCTGAATGCTCGAATGCCATTTTTCCTGCATTCAAAATAACTGCGAAGAGTGACTTAGATGAACTGATAACATTATGTTTATATCGGCTTGGGAAGTGAATTTTACACGAAAGCAAAATCTGGCACGCCGTAATGGAATTTATATTGCACCTACTTACCGGGCTATGATGAGTTGTCGGTGGTTGTGAGTGAAGCGTACTGGCCGCAGGAGCAGGTTTGTCTGATGCTTTGCCTGACTGCACGATGGCATATATAGGTCTGTCAGTAACGGGATTTCCACTGATCTGGCGAAAAACATAGCTGGGATGTGCGACGCCAAGTTCCGTCCAGGCGCAGGGACTGCCTTTGTTTTGGAATTCATCTATAAACATTGACTATGGCTGGGAGAGGTGTCAAGCAGTACTGTCTGGGAAACCCGATTCACTTTCTGCGTATCGCTTGCTCTATATGGTTTTATTCTGTTTCAGGACAGAAGCCGAAATTTTTTACAAAGCCAATCAGCTCATCAACGCCTTGGCAAGTATGAGTTATCCAAAACAGAAAAGTACCTAAATGTTCTGTGCTTGGATGAAAGTGATTATTTCTTGCCATTTGTGCTTTTGTTTTTAATTCATGTAGACTAGCATATCTACTTACACTGGTTCTTTGATCTAAAATCCTGACAATAAGTCATAGCCCTGCATATATATTTTCAGCCACGAGCGTAGCATAGAACTAGTGGTGGTGTGGGTCGGAAGTGTAGTGTTCCATTCCCATTTCCAATGTCAATATCGACCCCGATTTCGAGCCCCGCTGGGTTGGTATCCTCTCCAGTTCAATCCCAAACAAAGTGAAGCCGCCTGATGGCTATGGTTGGGGTTTTGTAAAGCCAAGAATATTAGTCATTCGTTTTCTCTCATTGTCCTCATTGACATTCATGGGTTTCTTTCTAGAACTGCGCACCATTTTCGGTAACCTTTGGAGGGCCGGGACAGAAATAGTTTGACGAAGTATGGCTTAGCGTCAGCAGTTGCAAAATAAAGACATATTGCGTTCCTGACCATGGTACAAAAGCACCAATGCGAAAGGCAAGAATCTTTCCAAAAATACAAAAAGACATGTATCATCATGTATCTTGTATCATGTATTTCTCACACTTCCACACAAATGAGGTGGCTTTTAAAGTGTCGTCGCAATGAGTATGAAGTGATTATAAATTATGGAAGGAGATGGCAAGGAGATGGCCAAGAAAATATTTTTCACATAAAAATTGCAGCCTGTATAAACCATCTCTGATAGGTGCTGTGTTCTCGCGGCGAAGGTCAAATAGTGAAGTCATGATAAATGTTAAGCTAGTGGAAATGATGAAAATAGTTCATAATAGTCTGAGCAAATACTCTTTACGTGTGGCTATCATCGATCATGAGCACAGGAACCGGAGGGCAGAGGGTTGCTGCCCCCTTCCCTAACTTTCGCACTGGGGGGGGCAGTGTCCCCCCAACTTTGAACCTATTCTAGACTTTTTCCGTAAACAAATCAAGTGATAGGCCGAATCATAATTGACCCCACCTGCGGTGACAAGTTTTGCCACCTCCGCCCTTCCCACTCCCGACTTGGAAAAAGTTCCTGCGTCTATGCCTTCAACTACCTCCCAGTGGGCACTGGTGCTAAAAGAGTCCTGTTGGTCATAATTGTTTTGTCAGTTAAGCAGGGTCCTTCTCATTACAGTGGACCGGGGGGGGTAGAGTGGTTTGGAGGAGTTTTCAGGGCGTTCCGATGATCCAAAGGGCCCTGCGTGCCACGGGATAGAGTGCTGGAGAGAGTGAGGACCCTGTCGGGCATGAAGTTTCACGGCGGGCCACAGAGTGTAGTGCGCGTGGCATGCGCGAGGGGTTCCTCAGGAGGGCCGAAACTCCAGCCGCCTTTCCTTGGCTAAATCTCTGTATAGGGAGGCCCTTGCTTAAAATATAGAGCCATATGGAAAACAGTCGGTCCTATTAGTTCAGAGGCTCATTTTGTAGTGGGAATGGGCCGTGTAAACTTTAAACGTATTTGCTAGCCGCAATGGTCTTCTCGCTTGAAGAGGACCCAGCTGTTCAGACAGGGCCCCGAGGGCTATAACCGGCTTGTGAGTCGCACGGGGCCCTGTTCTCCAAATAGTCCCTCTGGCCATGGTGAATTTATCGGTTAAAAGGGCCCAGGTCACCAGACCGGGCCTTACAGTCAACAGAGGGATCGGGGTCTCAGTGGTTCAAAGGTTCCGCTTTAAAAGACGGTTCGTCAAAACGACCCTCCTAACCACAAAATGGTGTGCTGGAGAAGGGAATGTGGTACTTTGGTCGAATCCAGGAATTTAGTGTAATTAGGGGTATTTTTAGCCAAAAATCATGAAAACGTCCATGATTTCTCTGCAAAAATGTACAATGAGCTCAATTTGTACAATGAGCAATATTTTGGTTCTTAAGATGCTCCTCTTTGGTGAAAAATAAACTTCTGCCTGTGGATGACGTCATGATCTGACAACTACTACCATATTCAATAGGCTGCAACGGCCTCAATTGGCTGATTACTCATCGTGACGTCAGCGCTGTCGTCACACCAACAGCTGACAACTGTGGCCGCCTGGCTGGGGTAGATTGCGGTACATTTCTGGTAGGTTTTTATCATTTCTCCACGGAAATTTTGAGTTTCAAGACAAATGATATATTGAGTACTGGGTTTTCCAGCATGCTTTACAACTTGGCTATCTCAGTTAAAATCTGATACGTGCGCAGTGCTATAGATATGGTGCGTTTTCTAGTATCGTCGTGATAGACACGAAGTTGTCATGTCAGTGACAGGAGACAACAAGGCTCCTGATTGTGTCGACCCTAATGGCGTCAATGATCCTCTTGATGAGCTTACTGATTTCTGGGTGCGGGGCTGTAACAATCAGGAGGCCTTTGCTCTGGAAGAGGTCGCCAAAATTAGCCACACAATCGGAGAAGCGCCCAAAGCCCTCCAGCATGTCATCCAGTTTGTCGGTGCATGTAACAATTCTAATAAAGTCAAGCTGTTTTATGCACCTACTGGATATCACCGCGCAATGGAATAGTTGTTGAATAGAAAGGAATATGATAAAATTCGCATCCCTCTCGCTGATTCCTTCAGCTCTACATATAATAGCTTTTAGAGGTGGGCGCCGCAACGAAATGTTTGAAGCCGCTTCCGCTATTTCAGTTACCTTGGCTAACTGAAATCGCAACCGCTACCCGCTACTCCGCTACCGCTATTTTTACTATGAAACGCTACTGGAAAGTGTTCTTTGTAGTTAAACACCCGCCGCGGTGGGCCTCCGAGCCACCTTAGCCTTGGGGGTTAAAACACCCCCCTCAAACTCAGCTCCTGTGCAAGATGCGCAAAAACGCGGACTCTGGTAGATAGCTCATACAAATTCATGAAGAAACTACATCGATCACTTTTTGGCTCAGGTCAATATTGAGGTTATGACAGTTCAAATAAGGTGGCATGTTAAAGAAGAGCTTCTTGGACCTCGTGTCTAACAGAGTTGAGTTAGGAATCACTTTAACATGCGCATTGAAGGGGGCGGGTATCCGCCCCCTCGGGTTTTTCGGAGATAGCATAAAAATGGCGGCGCTTATTGCCACTTACTTGGTATACCTTCTTTATTATCATTTTAACAACTGTTTTTCTAAAAAAATTAAGGTCAGGTCATCTCAGGTCAGGTCACCAGTACATGTCAAATGGCTTGACCTCAAAACAAGTTTAAGATAGCACAAGTCGGAATAGGGTGAACTTATCCGATTGAAACTCATATCACATAATGGGCCCACCGAGTTCTCTAAAAATTTTCCGGTATTTTTGATATCGGTGGCCTAAGGTCAGGTACATGACATCTCTATTGGAAATACATAGGAAAAATGGTTTTAACTGATTAACTTAGTAATAGATGGTGATAGAGCGTTTATTTTAGCTGCATTATATTTGTCTTGTCTCTGTGGTTCTAATGATATGCATTTTATCTAATTTGACCTTGATCTGACCTCAGGTCAAGTCAAGTTCTTGATTTGACCTAACAAGGTCATATTGTTTATCTTTCGATTCGGCTTGCTGCGAGGATTCATATGGTTCAAGTTGTTTTTCTTTTATCTTTACTTGTTCAGATGAAATGACCGGGAACCTTCATTTACATGTTATCCCTATGACGGCATGTTTTGACCTCTAGTGACCTTAAATATCACCTGACAAAAAATAGTTTAAATATTTTCGATGGAAAAGTGGATGGGCTACCCAACGCCGTGTACTGTTTTTCGCTACCTAGCTTGGTTCTCGAGATCTTAGGGGTAGCGGGTATCCGCCACCCCCGTCAAAGCTAAGGTGGCTCAGGCCCCCGTCAATGCGCGTGTTAAGGCACTATTCGCTTTCTCTCCTTACGGTGAATCGATTGATGTATAATACGATATTGCTAGGTCAAAATATAAAAATGATCTGACCGTAGGTCAGGGCAAGGTCACCATCTAACCTAGCATGGTCAACATGCATATTACTCAACTCGCAATAACAATCTAAACGTAATGGTATCAAAATTAAAGTTTTATCATCATATCCTGCAAAGCCATTGACCCAAGTCTGTAAACCTGCTGAAAACATGCCTACTTTAAACCTGAAAACCTGCCAGATGAACTCTGAGAGGTGCAGCATGGGCCTACAAAGGGGCCCATGATACTATGATTTGGAAAATAAGAATTCAAAGGGGTATGTACAGAATAAGTGTAATTGTTCGGCCAAGTTCCGTTTTGCTCTATGCATTTCTCATAAGAGGTAATGATCGTACCTGACGCCAGGTCATGGACATGACAAATCCCGGAATATATTTTGGAGTACTCGGGTTCACATTATTTGGTATAAGTTTCAATTCAATAGATTCACCATTTTCTTACATATGCCACATTACACATTTTTGGAAGTGAGGTCACTTGACCTGCACTGGCGACCTGAACTGAGATGACCTAACCTTAACACGCGCATTGACGGGGGCGGGTACCCGCCCCCTCGGGTTTTCGGAGACAGCAGAAAAACGGCGGCGCGCAGCGCCGCCGTACTCGGTATACCTTTTCCCTCATCATTTTTGCAACTTCTGTGAAAATTTTAAGGATAGGTCATCTCAGGTCAGGTCACCAGTACAGGTCAAGTGACCCGACCTAAAAAGTTTAAGATAGCATAAGTCGGAGCAGGGTGAACTTATCCAATTGAAACTCATATCACATAATGGGCTCACCGAGTTCTCTAAAACATGTTCCAGTATTTTTATATCGATGACCTAAGGGCAGGTACGAAGCATGACCTCTCCATTGGTAATACATGGAAATATGGTTTTTACTGAATAACTCAGTAACAGATGGTGATAGAGCGTTTATTTTAGCTTCATTAGACTCACCTTGGCTTTGGGGTTCTAATGATATGAATTTTATACAATTTGATCCTGACCTGACCTCAGGTCAGGTCAAATCTTTGATTTGACCTAGCAAGGTCAAATCATATATCATTCGATTCGGCTTGCTGCGAGGATTCATAGAGTTTAAGTCGTTTTGCTCTATCTTTACTTGTTCAGATATAATGGCCAAAAACATAATCTACATGTTATCCCTATGACGGCATGTGACGGCATGTTTTGACCTCTGGTGACCTTAATGTGACCCGACAAAAATATGTTTCAAATACTTTCGATGGAGAAGCGGATGGGCTACCCAAGTCCGTTTACCGTTTTTGCTACCTACCGTGGTTCTCGAGATTTTAGGGGGTGGGTACCCGTCCCCCTCGTGAATCGAAGGTGGCTCAGACCCCGTCAATGCGCGTGTTAAAATGTTGGGGAAAGTTGCAAAATTAATCAAGGATGACGATTTCGAAGGAAAGGATTTTGAAGAACTAATATCTAATTTGTATTTAACTTTATTTATGCTTAAACCCATAGTGAGCCCAAAACGGTTTGGGCGATCCATCTGATATTGTGTTCCTATTCTCCATCGATTTCCGCATTTTCTGAACCCGTTTTCTAGCTGCCTTCGCGTTGCCGTTCCTGGTCATTGGGCTGATGCGCCAACAGTCGACTGAAACCGGGTCTTTAGTCAGCGCTTCCAATCGCAAAAAATATTCCCGAAATTGTTTAGTACATCGACTCACCAGTCCACTCTTCTGTACCCCTTTGGAATGTGCCACGCCGACTAGAAGTATTTCCACAGCCCGAAAAGCGGATTGATTTTAGCGCCCAGCCCTTTTCCAGACTTCCACATTTATGACTGATGCAAGACTGGAAGCTGGCCTTCTGATATGAGTTCACGCAAATCCGAGGCACCTACTGGCATTAGCAATATGTATGAGAACAGTTGGCGGATACAAGGGGGTTAGGGGACTCGACTTTTGTGTAAACAATGATCATACTTTTATTTTACCACTATTGTGTTTGTTTCGTCACTGTAAGTTCAGTAATGTACGTCATGACCATATCAGGTCACTGGGTCAATTCGCTGACCTAAGGTCAGTTCAACCTCTGAATTTGACATAGGTAGCACAGTGAAGTGATAGGATATCATTCGATTTGTATCAACAAGAGGATTACAATTAGCCCAAAATTGCGCACGTACCATGCTTTGTTCGAAAGTTATTCCCAAAAAACAAACACCCATAGTATGGGTAGCGTACCGCCCTTGAGCTTGATTGTCCGCTACCAAGGCTTGCCCTAAACTTGGTAGTCACTATCGATACATGCTTACGGTAGCTTTCATATGGCTGCACGACCGTGTTCTCCGTACCACATATACCTACATTCAAATTGTGTCCGCGGGGTTACCGTACAACTGGCGCAGGCATGAGGAAAGTGCGGGAGGTAGCACGCGTCTCTGGAAGTGGGGATAGGTGACTTAGGGGGTCGTCCTCAAAATCTCCTGATCCACCGGTCCCGGTTTCAAGTCCCGGTGGAGCCTCTGAATAAGTCTATCTGATCCCCCAAATCCCTTCCAACGCACAATGGACCCGATTTACTAGCTGACGTGACAAAATCGTAACACTGTTTAACGGTAGCTAGCGGATTAAAAATAATCTTGGCAGTTGGTAAGTCGTTCAGCCAAACAATAATTATTGAGTGCCTCTGGATCCCCAAGTCTGAGTCTTAGATCAACGCGTGGGGTTGTTGTGCACCTCGGAAAAGCACTCGGTGTGATTATTGCATCTTCGTTGTAAATATGACGTTCCTGTTTACTTAATGAACCTAAAATTTCAGTGAGTCTTTTTTACCTACTGCTAGAGGGGTGACCTAAATGAAAAGTTTGAGCGCAAGGAATCGAGTACCTGATTTTCTTATGCTGTCAGATATGAGAAATGCAGAAATAAAGTCGGTTTTCATGCCGCTTACAAATAAGGCCTGCGCCCGGCGAAATTACTTTTTGGTGTTTTGTGCCGCTACCGTGGGGTAATCCATAAAACGAAGTTTAGAAAAATGAATAATTGTTTCGCGCCCGTATGAACGTAAGAATATAAAAGAAATCAAGATAATTTTCACTGAAGTTGAAAAAGGGGTTTGGCAAACCTCACAATTCAATTTTTGCCATCAATATCTGAGTTGAAAAGCATGCAAATTGTTTTGTCTGCAACTGGAAAATGTGTTGCCCTCTACGAGTATTTGTCTCTATTTACCGTCTTTGGGGCACCCATGTACGTGTTCTGTGCTTGGTGCCGAATTTTACTCGCGCTATATGCGTGAGACAGAATAATAATCACTTTTGGGGCTTATCGACGCACAAACTGCCAGGGTCATATGTTGTCGCCAACTCTTTCCCTGTTGGAAAGGTTTCTCGGGAGCTAGCTTGCTCATTGTTCAGGGATGCCGCCGGGCCCTGAAGCCGGGTCGGCTAAATGGAAGCCAGACGCTGGCCACGCCACTATTTTTTCTCCCTGATGCTCTCAGGCCCATCAAAAGAGATCTTTATACCAACCAAGGAGGAAGCTGCAATGTTGGTTGTTGGGGAACTCAGTTATCACTGGTTAAGGTATTATGTATACCTCACGACATACAAGAGTAGCAAGACAGCTTTCTGAAGTTCTACAGCAAGTTTCGACCGCTCTTCTGCACCGAAAAAAATAGGCAGACGGAAAACATGGTGGATACACAAGGTCGAACCCTCTAATGATCTTGAAAATGGTTTCTATATCAGATGGAACGATCCAAAAGCACGCCAACCACAGGAGGAAGAACATGACATGAAATAATCCGAAAACGATTGCAGTTTCTATGAAGACCAGACTTATGGCAAAAGATAGATGCTCTGCGATGCTTTTGTTGACAAGACATGACAAAAGGTTGACTAACGCATACAGCATGTGAATGATAACATAAGAAAAAAAGAAAGGTGAGGCAGCAAGTCACGTAAAACAAGTGATTGCAACGGCTGAACCCGAGGAGTTGGCAGAGGACGTCAACTTTTTGCGAGCTGAAGTTGAAGAACAGGATCAGAAAGAAAAGAGGCTTAATTTAGCGACATAGGTTCCATGGCCAAACTGCTATCCGTGTCTGACTGACAACCCACTCCATCCAGGGATTGTCAATCCACTCCATTCCCAGCTCTATAGCGCGTTCCGTGCTAAAGCCCTGATGAAAAAGCACTTTAAGGAGCCAATGACTCCATTCAAAATCCTGATAGGCGATTCCCATCTAGATTGTATTTTCCCATGGAAACTAAGCCAATAAGCGCTAATGACGAAACGAGTCAAGATGATCTCCCAGGGAACTGGTATCACGCGCGTCACAGCATTCAGAAGGGGTGTACGCACCGAATACGACCGAACCACATGATTTCTGGAGCTGCACATGAGCTATCGGAAACACACTAATCGTCACCAAAGAGCTTTCTTACCGTCAAGTGGACGTTTTTAACGCTCATCTTTTCGATGAATAGAGGAAAATGTCACGCTGTACACTGTCGCTCACAGGAAGAGAACATAGAGGTCGGGAAGGCAATGGAGACGCAGGCACTGGATGAAATCGTTGTTAAAATAATAATGAAGAATGACCAGAAGTCAACTGTCACTGTCAAGAGGTCAGCTGGAAGCATTGTGGCGCATGGTGTGACGATCAGAGACAAGCACTATCCATTTCCAACAATGTCCATTGCAACGGAGACTGCAATCTGTCAAAGCTGAAGCTGACGCTGCTGAACATTCTCAGTGTCTGTGGAAGTGTGCCGGCTGACATTCTGTGAAGCAAGATCGACGTTTTCATAATGGGTGGAAATCCCGGGGGGTTGGGGGGTCAGGACCTCCCTGAATTTTGGGTCTCCCATAGGTTTTCCATAGGGCTTGTATTGCTGTGCCAGCGTTAACTACCCAGGAGACCCCCTGGATCGAGAAGAGATCTCCAGCCATGGTTGTCATGACAGACGCCACCAGCCACAACATGGAGGTGGCGAAAATGGTGGCATAGGATCTGGGAAGCACACACACGCTCCCGGGTACCTGATGTGCCAAGTCCGTCCCGTCAACATGTTCAACACGCAGCTTCAGACACTCTGGAAGGAACTGGACGCTACCATCGGCCTGAGCAAGATATTTGTGGTATTTTCCGCCTCGCCGTCTGACCAGCAGGTGTCCGCGGCTGAACAATGGATCGAAAAATTGATCGACAATGAAGTTTGTAACTCATGATTTTAACCAGAAGGTATGGAGCATGGCAGAGGAGTTCGACGTTTTCATCGCACCGCTGAAAACTCCTGCGAAGCGCCTGCAAGCTGAAAGGTGCGCAGCCTCGTGTACACCTGCCTCGTCACGGACTGGCTGGACTGACTTGTTATTCAGCTCCTGAACACCGGCACGCAGATCACTAACAGTCTAGATTGTATAGTAAGGAGTTTACAAAGCCTGGACTACCTCAGGGTAGTCTCTACTGTGGGTGTTATCCTAGGTGCGCACCTCATTGAACCCTACCTCAGCCTCATGTCCTCCAGCGAAGGGACCTGACGACAACCTGGCCGTGTCCTGAGCAAGTTGTACAAGAACCTCGCCTGCGTCAAGCGAGAACTCATGCTGGACCTCATCCGCTCTGCCTTTTTCATACATGCTGATCGGCTAGTATCCAGATAGCTCTAAATTATCCATATATTTACAGTGTTTCTGCGAATCATCAATTTGAATAGTATTCCCAGCTTCTTTCAACATAATAACGCCGGACAGTTTGTGACCGAGAAATAAATTGCCGAATAACGCAGCGCTGCTGATCGATACCAACGAATAATTATCGGACAATGGTATGAAAAACTGACCTCTCACGTGTAACAATTGACAAAGGTGGCATTGGAAAAAACCAGTGATGAATAAAGGGTTCAGCTAGTGGGACTCAAGCCCCCCCCTCCCTTCGCAAAAATGTCAGAGTGCTTATGGTAAATGTGTAGCCGGAGGCTGTTTGAGGTAATGGTTGGTGAGCCTCCGAGCCCCCTGAAACCCCCTCCCCAATTCCCCAAATGAAGCTCTGGATCTTTCACTGTGGAAAACATACATCATTCGAACCATTCAAATGGTCACTCGTTATTTCCTAATCATAATTATCACGAACATTCTACTTTGCCTTCTTATTAAGCCAGTCACCTTTCCTATGGCCTTCCACCAATGTTATCCCAATGGAGACTTCAACGGCAGAAAAAGCAGCAGAACATGAAAACTTCAAATGGTCGGGCACAGAGCTTATTTTTCACGCTCGGACAAACGGTTGATGCAATTTTACTAAGAATACATGCCTGCATAAGATTCAGAGGTCCTTGAAGTAAAAGTGGAAAAGGTCACCCCCTACTACTGTTGATAAAAAGAAATAGCCACAAATACTAATAATACATTTATTTTTGGCATAAATATTCCGAACCATGCCCACTGTTTCACGGAAAACATCGAACGCACCAATAAACACGATGATGGAATGGCGTTTGATGCTCTCACATGACATAAATAAAACGTAATTGACTAGTGACTAGCGTGAGTACGACCCACGTGATGTCCATCGCACAGCCAAGTCCGTCACTCTGCACACATCCCACTCCATCAGCCAACCGACCGCAGTGTCCCGCCCGCTCAGAACCTCCACTTGAAGCCAAGGCCGACGCCGTGGCCGCGGTTGAAGTCGGAGCTGACGCCCAGGCCGAGGCCGGCGTTGCCGTTACGAGAACTCCAGACCCTGACGCCGCCAGCGGGCGGGCTGAAGCCCCCGGACAAGCCGAAGCGGCTGCCGGCGGCGCCAAGCGCTGCGTTGTTTGCTGCCCAGCTGAACTGGGGAGCGGCCGAGGTGAAGGCCAGAGCCAGGAGCAGGGCAGAGAGCAGCAGCAGAACGCGACAGGCGGCCATCTCTGCCGGGGAAGCAGCAGTCAAAAACGGGCAGGGAAATGTTCTTTCGGGTGACTGCAAGGGTGCCGCAAAACTGTTGTTTATACTTTGCTAATTAGAAGTAAACATACTCTCCTGTAAGCCTGAATTATCAGTTATTTTTGAAAACTCTGCCAGGTACACTTCATTGAACAGGGAAACGGGAACATTCAGGTACGCGGGTTCACGCAGGTAAGAAAAGAAATTTGTAAAACAAACAGGCCGAGTCTCAAAACTTTTGGCAGAACATCACTATGGTTTCCTAGTGTGCTGGCCGTCTTCAGCTTTCGATGCCCAATGCAATAGCTATCGCTCCAAGGCACTAACACCCACCCTACTTCTAACCAATGTAGATTAGAACACTAAAATGAAAGAACATTTGCTGAACGCTCGAATGACATTTTTTCCTGCATTTAAAATATCTGCGAGGAGTGACCTACATGAACCAATAACATTATGTTTGAATGGGGGGAGTGAATTCAAGTCGAAAGCCAAATCTGACACGCCGTAATGGAATTTATGTTGCACCTACTTACCGGACTCTGATGATTGTCGGAAGTTGTGAGAGAAGCGTACTGGTCAGAGGAGCAGGTTTGTCTGATCCTCTGCCTGAATGAACGGTGGCATATATAGGCCTCTGGTAGGATTTCCACTGATTGGGCGAAAAACGTAGCTGGCGTATGCGACGCCAAGTTCCGTCCAGGCGCAGGAACTTCCACTGTTTTGGAATCTATCTACACACACTGACAGTGGCTGAGGGCGTTGTCAGGCAGCTCTGTCCGGGAATACTGATTCATTCTCTGGATAATGCTTACTTTTTTGGTCTTACTCTCTCGCTGGACAGACGCCTGAACTGTTTACAAAACCTATCAGCTTCTCAATGTCATCGCAAGTAGGTACTATCTATCCAAAACGAAAAATGTGATGCTGCTGGGAAAACAGCGGTAAATATTTTGTGAGGAGTTGAGAGTGATTATTTCTGACCGCCTAGTTTGAATTGTAGACTAGCATGCATACACATATTTCCGCTAAATCCTTCAACGAAAATCTTGACAATAAGTCAAAGCTCTGCGTAGTAACTAGTGGTGGTGCGCTTCGGGGTGAAGTGTTCCATTCACGTTTCTGATGTCGGTCTCGACTCCAAATTCGAGCCCCGCTGGTCTGGTACACTATCCTTACGTCCAGTCCGAGGCAAGATGAAATCGCTTGAAACTGCGATTGTTGCTTGTAAATCCAGGAACTTAAGTCAATCGTTTTCTCCTCTTTCTTGTTTTTGTGCTTCCTACGATGTTTTTCTAGAATGGTGCGTTATTTTCGTTAGTCTTTGAAGGGCCTATACACTATAGTTTGACCAATCTAAGTTAGGGAAGTGTTTTTGGCTCTAGCATCTAACGGAGTTGAGTTAGAACAATCTTTTAGGCACCATTCACCAAAATATAAACTGTATCATCATTTCCTGCAAAGTTATTGACCTAAATCTGAAAACTGTTTAAATAGCCCTAGATGACCTCTCAGAGGTCACAGGTCACAAGTTGCAACATGAACCTGAAAAGAAGCCCAGGATACTACGATTTGGAGAATACGAAGGTATTCTCAGCCGTATCTACACAAATACAGCCCATTTCCTGTTTCCCATGCATTTCCAATGGAGCGGTCATGATCCGTACCTGACTCATCGATATGAAAAATCCTGGAATATCTTTCATAGTGCTCGGTGGGCCCATTATGTGGTACAAGTTTCAATCTGATAGATTCACCCATTTCTTACTTATGCCACCTGAAACATTTTTGGAGGTGAGGTCACTTGACCTGCACTGGTGACCTGACCTGAAATGACCCAGCCATAAAATTTTGTAAAAGTTGCGGAATCGATGAAGAATAAGGTGTGCTAAGTACGGCTACACTTCGCGCAACCGAAAAAAGAAGAGAATGTTTAAACACCCCCCACCGAGACGATTGTTAAGAGGGCCCTTTCTGGTCAGGAGAGCGGTAGAGGTGGTTGACGGGGCCCCTAAATGTTTTGAAGGGTCCCATTTTACAGACGGTTTTGATGGTTAAAAATAGCTCTGCTTGTCAGAGAATGGAGTGCTGAAGAGGGCGCAAGAGGGCTCTCTCTGGCCGTGGCGAATCCAGGGAGAAAGGTATTTTTCTTGCCCAAACAAAACAAAAATTCGGGGCAAAACCACGTTTCCCCCTTCCCCCAAAGCTTTCGACCTTTCGCATCCGGCGCATTTGTTGTTTATAAGCAGGTTTTTGGTGTTTCAACTGAACCAGTCAACTTAAAAACAAAACCAGTCAACTGCAAGCAGAACCAGTTAACATCAGTCTACACAATTGTATAACAGTGGTTGACAGATATTAACACTTAAACCAACACAGCAGGCAGATGAACGCGTTTCGACAAAAATTGTCTTCTTCAGCATCTATGGTAGGAGGGATAAGGAACCCGTCATCAAGACATTCAGCAGTTTCATCGTTTGGATAATTTTGCACAAAAATCCAAACGATGAAACTGCTGGAATGTCTTGATGACGGGTTCCTTATCCCTCCTACCATAGATGCTGAAGAAGACAATTTTTGTCGAAACGCGTTCATCTGCCTGCTGTGTTGGTTTAAGTGTTAATATCAGTCTACACATTGGACCTTGGTCCTCTTAATATTTGATTTTGTTAGAATAATCTTTGAATAAAAAAGTACGCATCTGGTGACCACATCTTTCAGGTAGTGACGATTTTTCCTTTTTGGTTGTTTCACCCCTCCTTAAACCTACCGACTAGTTAATTTGTGGGAAATATATCGCAGCATGACGTTTATTCTGCTCTTTGACTTTCGGCTAGATCCTCCACTGTTCTCTGGTATTAATGCTTACGATTGGCCACAGAGCATAGTGCGAGTGGGCAGAGCTTTGCGCGGCCGGCGTCTTCGAAGGGGAGGGGCGCCTTCCCCCTGGACAATCCCCTTAGGTTCATAGTCATCTTCCTTTTTGTACTGTAAGCTTCAATACGTGGCTTCCGTTTCGTAGCTCAACTCCAATGGTTTGAAAATGTGTTCAGTGAAATCTACTTTGGATCACATGGTGCCTAGTATGCTTATCCTTTACACTTACCATCATGTAGCTTACATATAAAAGATCCAAACGGCTGCATTTTTGGGAGGATCGCTAGATATAGCCTGTCATTTTGACTAGTATGCAGACCAGTCAAAACATGGCATTACAAATTCAAAGTGGCAATAAATTAATGCCTAGGAGAAAACATTGTGAAAACTGAAGCTCTGAGGGACCGACACAGCTCTATTGAGCGAAAAATGGTGGGTTCATTAAGCAGGTTTAGCACTATGCCAAAGTTATTCTCAGACTATCCTTCCTTCATTAGTTATGCCTAAATTTCTGATTCCATAGTGGTTCTAGTTTGCCCCCTTACATTTGTGCTTGTTTTTAGCACTTTCACACAAATACATTGCCTTATATAGTACCGTTGTAATAGATATGAAGCTGTCAGGGCAGTGACAGGAGACAACAAGGCTCCTGATTGTGTCAGCCTCAATGGGGCCCATGACCCTCACGATGGGCTTACTGAATTCCGGATGCATGACTGTGCTGTGGCCATCAGGAGAGCCTGAACAAGGTGGCACACCCAGCCACAAAATCGGTGTTTCGCCCAGTACCTACCCTTCAGCGTGGTATCTAGTTTTTCGGCGCATCTTAAAAAATCGTTTAAGGTCAAACTGTTTTATACACATGTTAGATATCACTTCGCATCAGAAAAGGAATAGAAAATAGTTTGACAGAATTTGCATTCATCTCTTGACTATTAGTTTAGAGTAAGAGACGAAAAAGGTTGGCACTCGAGGCTTGCACCTACAACACTAGTTTGATTGTGTCTTATTTGATTGTGTCTTATGTCATCTATATATATATATATATATATATATATATATATATACCACCCTATAGACACGCTTCTGCAATGTGAATCCAACGTACGTGTTATTACAAGAAACCGCCGTGGGTAAAATAAAGACCGCCTTTATGTTCATGTGAGAAATTTTACCAGCACGGCACATCTAATCTGCAAAGACCGGCTATCGCAAAATTCCCAGGCGGGCGGAGACCTCAGCGACCCGTAAACAACCCTCCTCTCTCTTTCGACCGGACGCAGGGGGCATTTAACCCTTGCCCCGGTGGCGGGTACGAGCCACCTTTGCCCTGGTGGGGGCTAAAAAAGACCCCCCACGATCTCAAAAACTAAGAGAGCTAGAAAAAAGCGCAAAACGGCAATCGAAAGCTCTTCGAAAATGATATCGAAAACACTTCGGTCATTTTTCATGTCAGGTCAATATCAAGGTCACCAGAGGTCAAAATAGGTCAAAATCGCTAATATGAGGTGTACTAAGAAAACCTCCTATATCTCAGAACCTATGATAGCTAGAAACATTTTTCTAACACCATTCGAAAGCTCTTGAGATGCGCTTTCATTAAAGTGGCATTCATTTTCGTGTCAGGTCAAAGCCTAGGGAGCTACAGGTCACTAAATATTGGGCATATTCTTGGGAATGTCCATAGCCACCCATGCATAAGGGCGTTTACTTTTTCGCTAATAGCTTCCAAACCAAACAAGATACAGCCATAGTTTATGCACCATTGCAATCCTCTTGTCAATACGAATCGAATGATATATGATATTGCTATGCCAGGTCAAATTTAAGAATTTGACCTGACCCAGGTCAACGGTCTGACCCAACTTGACCTGGTATAGTCATGATGCATATCATTTGACTTCCAGTGACTATACAAACACTTTGGTGACAAAATAAAAGCTCTATCTTAGTTTATTCAAAATTTATAGAGAAAAACACCAAAAAATGCTTATTTGACCTAAGGTGACCTTTTAAAGGTCACAAGTCAAAAATTTTGGTATCAGCTTCAGAAATGGGCTAAGAGCAAGTCGCAACCGATGTTTGAAGTTGATTCCATCCATACTTACTGAGAAAAGCTCATTTCGTGATTTTCCCCATGCATTGTCAATGGGCAGGTCATGCTCTGCACATGACCTTAGGTCACCAATATCAAAAATCCCGGAACAAATGTTGTAGCTCCTGGTGGGCCCAAGATGTGGTATGAGTTTCAACTTGATCGATTAACCCTTCTTTTAGTTATGCCGTCCTAAGTATTTTTTGAGGTGAGGTCACTTCACCTGACCTGGTGACCTGACCTGATATGACCTTGAGCCAAAATTTTCAGAAAAGATGTAAAAATGATGAAGGAACAGCTAGACCAAGTTTGGCGGCGCTGCGCGCCGTTTTTTGGTCACTTCGGAAAAACCCGAGGGGGTTCTAAAAAGACCCCCTCCCACCCGGGCGAAGGTTAAATGGCGGGTAAACAAGTCTCCCAAGGTCTGCGGCGGCCGCGCGGACCGAGTGAGGGGCCAGATTCATCAGCCGATACTCCATTGACGAGCTTGCCGGCACAGCGTAAATGAATGTCTCGTGTGTGTGATGTAACAGCTAATGTGGTCCATACTCTTGTAACGAAATATATTTAGAATTAACGGTTGTAATCTCACTTAGTGCGTTAAGGCTCAATTTGACTTTTCACTGGGAACCTTGCATGAGAACGATGGGCTTGATATCGTACATGACGTAGTGTTTTTTTATATATAACCTACTCGACGAAAGGTAATTTAGGCTTGTAAATAATCCATAGTGAATAGCAACACGCGTTCGTTGATGATTGATCATAACTAGGCTAACTGGAAAGTAAATATTAGGTATAGTTGCAACGAAACCATTAGGAGTGTATTCTTAGGAAAAACCCAGTCATCACTGTGAATTCTGAAAAGTAGGACTGCTGCTCCATCTTGTTCATTTCCAGCTTGACCACCGGGTTCTGTGGTCGATGTGGTTGGTTGGCTATAGATCAGTCTGGGCACACAGCGTCAAAATTTATATGAGCCACTAATGATAGATTTGTTGTTCTTCTTAATTTGCTTTAAAGGCTAACATATAGTCGCTAAATATCAACTGCTACAATTCAGCATTTAAACTATATCATCGTCATCATCGTTGGTTCTGGTTCTAGCCTCCACTAGAACCAGAACCGTTGCTCTCATGGGCCGGAAAGTTCCCTCTTGCAGGTGCCAGACGAGGAGGGGACGCAGGAGCCGAGAAAGCTGCGCGTCTTGGTCCGTGACCGCATGCAGATCGGGTCACCCTCCCTCGGCGACGGGCGGAGAGCAGCGGCGAGGCCGCACACCTCGCTTCAACGGCATCTCCTCCCGGTGCGCCGGCCAGACAGCCGGCGGCCAAATCACCCGCCTCCGGTGACGGAGCGACTCGGAGGCACCTGCACCAACAACAACAGCCGTCCTTTCACCCCGTTCAGCATTCACCATTCCAGCAAGGCCGCAAAACCTCCGACCATGAGCCGACGGCCGCCGCGTCAGCCTCACAGCGAGCACTCTGGGGCGCTGATTCTGGCGCAGCCCATGCCATCTCTCGGCTGCGCCTGAACCTTGAGTGCACCTGTCAGCCGCACGTGGGCAGCAGAACTCGCCCCAGGTGAAGCTGGAGGGCAGGCGGAGCGGTGGCCGGAGGAGAAATAAATAGGCGAGGACGAGGAGATGCGGGGCTTTTTCCCATCGGCTCTCTCCTTCGGCACTCTGCGGGGACGACTTCTCTTCGAGGACTCGTTTTACCGGCGCTGGCTTTTTCCCATCGGCTCTCCCTTCGGCACTCTGCGGGGACGACTTCTCTTCGAGGACTCATTCCACCGGCGCTGGCTTTTTCCCATCGGCTCTCTCCTTCGGCACTCTGCGGGGACGACTTCTCTTCGAGGACCCTTCCACCGGGGCTCTCTCCTTCGGCACTCTGCGGGGATGACTTCTCTTCGAGGACTCCCTCCATCGGACTTCTCTCTTCTTCGGCACTTCTCTCGGACGGCTCGGGACATCGGAGAGCGATGGCGGCAGGCCCTTGCTGAAGTCTTCGAGTGCAGTGAAGCGAGTGACAGGCTGTGATGTGAGTGAGGTGTTAGTGCAATGTGAGTGTGTGTGTGTGGTATGAGTGTGTAAGTATGACTGTTCTTTGGAGTAACATGGGCTGTGTGTGGTTTATTGCTTTGGAAATCTAACTTTGCTTCATTCTATAATTCTGTTTTAACTTCGGCCATTCCTTCATCGTTTTGGCATTATACATCGTACTTAAAATTCACCTTTGCTGTAATAAACTCTCTAAAGTGGAACATAACTCGTTATTCCTCGCAAGAGTGAGCCGCGTAAAGAGCGAAAAAGAGAGCGCGATTTACAGATCATTTTGAGCAGCTCGGACACTACTTAGCAGACGAGAGACATCTCGAAAACATCACTAAAGAACGTCATTTTAGCATTGGAAGCTCGGCCATATCCAACCTGACAAAATAAGTAAAGAAAAAGGGAAAAAGTCTCACATTCAGGAGCCTATTCTCCAGTTCCTCACCCTCGTACCAGGACAAGACCGCAGGCTCTCTTTGGCCGCGTAGGCACTGTTGAGTGCAGTGTTCATATTCGCGTGACTTATTGTTGTCTTGATTATACCAACAAGCGTCCATCACCCGAGCCTTTCAGCCCTACATATCATAGTTTTTGTGTATACATACCTCGATAAGTGATGTGAGTCAAGCAGCTTCTGTTTAAATGTTAGTGTACTGCTTGAAGTCTTGGCGAATATATTGCAACGTTTTTTTCCTATATCTTTCAATTTTTACGTGCACGTAATATTGAAGTATCTTGAACATAAAAAAAAAAAAAAAAATATATATATATATATGATATATATATATATATTCGTAACGCGAACTTTTTTATTGCACCTTCTTAGATAAACATGTGGGGCTCTTTTGTGTCGCGTAATAGCGTTGTGTCAATTTCATCACTTTATGTTGAATATCGTGTTCCTGTTTTACTTGATAGACTTTTAGTGAGTTTTACCTGTTGGGATGGAAATGAATAAACACACATACAAATAATAAGTTTTATTTTTGGCACAAATATTTCCAGCAATGTCCACTGTTAAACGGAAAACACCGGCCTGGCCGAACACGCACACTGATGGAACAATATGTGATAACAAACGCAACATGACATAAATAAGACGAAACTCTCTGAGTAGTCTCTAGTGTGATTACGACCCACGTGATGCCCATCGCACAGCCAAGTCCGTCACTCTGCACTCATCCCACTCCATCAGCCAACCGACCGCAGTGTCCCGCCCACTCAGAACCTCCACTTGAAGCCGAGGCCGACGCCGTGGCCGCGGTTGAAGTCGGAGCTGACGCCCAGGCCGAGGCCGGCGTTGCCGTTACGAGAACTCCAGACCCTGACGCCGCCAGCGGGCGGGCTGAAGCCCCCGGACAAGCCGAAGCGGCTGCCGGCGGCGCCAAGCGCTGCGTTGTTTGCTGCCCAGCTGAACTGGGGAGCGGCCGAGGTGAAGGCCAGAGCCAGGAGCAGGGCAGAGAGCAGCAGCAGAACGCGACAGGCGGCCATCTCTGCCGGGGAAGCAGCAGTCAAAAACGGACAGGGGAAATGTTCTTTCGGGTGACTGCAAGGGTGCCGCAAAACTGTTGTTGGTACTTTGATAATTAGAAGTGAACATACTCTCCTGTAAGCCTGAATTATCAGTTATTTTTAAAAACTCTGCCGGTGCACTTCATCGAACAGGGAAACGGGAACATTTAGTTACCTGGGTTCACGCAGGTAAGAAAAAACACACAGGCCGAGTCTTAAAACTGTCGGTAGAACATCACTGTGGTTTCCTAGTGTGCTGGCCGTCTTCAGCTTTCGATGCCCAATGCAATAGTTATCGCTCCAAGGCACTAACACCAACTTCTAACCCATGCAGATCAGAGCACTAAAATGGAGGAACATTTGCTGAACGCTCGAATGACATTTTTCCTGCATTTAAAATAACTGCGAGGAGTGACCTACATGAACCAATAACATTATGTTTGAATCGGCTTGCGGAGTGAATTCTAGTCGAAAGCCAAATCTGACACGCCGTAATGGAATTTATGTTGCACCTACTTACCGGACTCTGATGAGTTGTCGGAAGTTGTGAGTGAAGCGTACTGGTCACAGGGGCAGGTTTGTCTGATCCTCTGCCTGAATGGACGGTGGCATATATAGGTCTCTGGTGGGATTTCCACTGATTGGGCGAAAAACGTAGCTGGCGTATGCGACGCCAAGTTCCGTCCAGGCGCAGGAACTTCCACTGTTTTGGAATCTATCTACACACACTGACAGTGGCTGAGGGCGTTGTCAGGCCGTGCTGTCCGGAAAATATGATTCATTCTCTGGATAACGTTCACTTTTTGTGGTCTTACTCTCTCGCAGGATAGACGCCTGAACTGTTTACAAAACCTATCAGCTTCTCAATGTCACCGCAAGTACTATCGATCCAAAACGGAAAATGTGATGCTGCTGGGAAAACAGCGGTAAATATTTTGTGCGGAGTTGAGAGTGATTATTTCTGACCGCCTAGTTTGAACTGTAGACTAGCATGCATATTTCCGCTAACTCCTTCAACGAAAATCCTGACAATAAGTCAAAGCTCTGCGTAGTAACTAGTGGTGGTGTGCTTTGGGAGTGAAATGTTCCATTCACGTATTCTGATGTCGGTCTCGACTCCAAATTCGAGCCCCGCTGGTCTGGTACACTATCCTTACGTCCAGTCCGAGGCAAGATGAAATCGCTTGAAACTGCGGTTTTTGCTTGTAAGTCCAGGAAAATTAGTCATTCGTTTTCTCTCTTTCTTATTTTTGTGATTCCTAGAATGTTTGTTTCTAGAATGGCGCGCTATTTTCGTTAGTCTTTGAAGGGCCTATACACTATAGTTTGACCAATCTAATTTAGGGAAGTGTTTTTGGGCTCTAGCTTCTGACAGAGTTGAGTTAGAAAAATTTGTTAGGCACCATTCACCAAATATAAATTGTATCATCATTTCCTGCAAAGTTATTGACCTAAATCTGAAAACTGTTTAAATAGCCCCAGATGACCTCTCAGAGGTCACAGGTCACAAATTGCAACATGCACCTGAAAAGAAGCCCAGGATACTACGATTTGGAGAATACGAAGGTATTCTCAGCCGTATCTACACAAATACAGCCCATTTCTTATTTCCCCATGCATTTCCAATGGAGAGGTCATGATCCGTACCTGACCCTAGAGCATCGATATGAAAAATCCTGGAATATATTTCATAGTACTCGGTGGGCCCATTATGTGGTATAAGTTTCAATCTGATAGATTCACCCATTTCATACTTATGCCAACCTAAACATTTTTGGAGGTGAGGTCACTTAACCTGCACTGGTGACCTGACCTGAGATGACCCAACCGTAAAATTTTGTAAAAGTTGCGGAATCGATGAAAAATAAGGTGTGGTAAGTACGGCTACACTTCGCGCAGCCGAAAAAAACGAGAGAATGCTTAAACACCCCCCCCCACAGGGACGAGGGCTAAGAGGGCCCATTCTGGCCAGGAGAGCGGCCGAGATGGTTGACGAGACCCTCAATGTTTTGAAGGGTCCCATTTTACAGACGGTTTTGATGGTAAAAAATAGCTCTGCTTGTCAGAGAATGGAGTGCTGGAGAGGGCTCAAGAGGGCTCTCCCTGGCCGTGGCGAATCCAGGGAGAAAGGTATTTTCCTTGTCCAAACAAAACCAAAATTCGGGGCAAAACCATGTTTCCCCCTTCCCCCAAAGCTTTCGACCTTTCGCATCCGGCGCCTTTGTTGTTTATAAGCAGGTTTTTGGTTTTTCAACTGAACCAGTCAACTTAAAACAAAACCAGTCAACTGCAAACGGAACCAGTCAACATCAGTCTACACATTGGACCTTGGTCCTCTTGATATTTGATTTTTTTAGTGAATAATCCTTGAATAACGAAAGTAAGCATCTGGTGACCACATCTTTCACGTAGTGACGATTTCTCCTTTTTGGGTTGTTTCACCCCTCCTTAAACCTACCGACTAGTTAATTTGTGGGGAAATATATCACAGCGTGACGTTTATTCTGCTCTTTGACTTTCGGCTAGATCCTCCACTGTTCTCTGGTATTAATGTTTACGATTGGCCACAGAGTATAGTGCGAGTGGGCAGAGCTTTGCGCGGCCGGCGTCTTCGAAGGGGAGGGGCGCCTTCCCCCTGGACAATCCCCTTAGGTTCATAGTCATCTTTCCTTTTTGTACTGTAAGCTTCAATACGTGGCTTCCGTTTCGTAGCTCAACTCCAATGGTTTGGAAATGTGTTCAGTGAAATCTACTTTGGATCACATGGTGCCTAGTATGTGCTTATCCTTTACACTTACCATCATGTATCTTACATATAAAAGATCCAAACGGCTGCATTTTTGGGAGGATCGCTAGATATAGCCTGTCATTTTGATTAGTATGCAGACCAGTCAAAACATGGCATTACAAATTCAAAGTGGTAATAAATTAATGCCTAGGAGAAAACATTGTGAAAACTGAAGCTCTGAGGGAACGACACAGCTCTATTGAGCGAAAAATGGTGGGTTCATTAAGCAGGTTTAGCATTATGCCAAAGTTATTCTCAGACTATCCTTCCTTCATTAATTATGCCTAAATTTCTGATTCCGTAGTGGTTCTAGTTTGTCCCCTTACATTTGTGCTTGTTTTTAGCACTTTCACACAAATACATTGCCTTATATAGTACCGTTGTAATAGATATGAAGCTGTCAGGGCAGTGACAGGAGACAACAAGGCTCCTGATTGTGTCAGCCTCAATGGGGCCCATGACCCTCACGATGGGCTTACTGAATTCCGGATGCATGACTGTGCTGTGGCCATCAGGAGAGCCTTTTCCTGAACAAGGTGGCACACCCAGCCACAAAATCGGTGTTTCGCCCAGTACCTACCCTTCAGCGTGACATCTAGTTTTTCGGCGCATCTTAAAAAAATCGTTTAAGGTCAAACTGTTTTATACACATGTTAGATATCACTTCGCATCAGAAAAGGAATAGAAAATAATTTGACAGAATTTGCATTCATCTCGTGACTATTAGTTTGGTGTAAGAGAAGAAAAAGGTTGGCACTCGAGGCTTGCACCTACAACACTAGTTCGATTGCGTCTGATTTCCGCACCAAACATGCTATAAAGTGTGCTAAGTGTGCTACTTTAAAAGAAAAGTTTTGATATATATTTTTTTTCTTTGATGCAACGCCGATTGAACTGAACTGCTGAAACTGTTTTTGATAACTTTTTGCTAGTTTTTACGATAGAATTAATTAGGTTCTTGTTTTCATGGTTTAAATTATGTATAAGTTGTCCAAAACTCATAAATAAGTCTCTTTTCACCGACCGGTTTCAGTTTATTTAATTAAACTATTTTCAAGGTGTTCAAAATTCAAATGAGCTCGGGGGTACAAATATTGCACTTGAAAAATCTAGTTTTGCATGAGCTATTTATGTAAAGAATCACTTCCGTTTAAGCTATGCTAATTAAACGCGTATCAGAGAGCCTCTTCTCCAGTTCCTCACCCTCGTACCAGGACAAGACCGCAGGCTCTCTTTGGCCGCGTAGGCACTGTTGAGTGCAGTGTTCATATTCGCGTGACTTATTGTTGTCTTGATTATACCAGCAAGCGTCACACTACCAGCAAGCGTCCACCACTCGAGCCTTTCAGCCCTACATATCATAGTTTTTGTGTATACATACCTCGATAAGTGATGTGAGTCAAGCAGCTTCTGTTTAAATGTTAGTGTACTGCTTGAAGTCTTTGGCGAATATATTGCAACGTTTTTTCCTATATTTTTCAATTTTTACGTGCACGTAATATTTAAGTATCTTGAACATATATATATATATATATATATATATATATATATATATATATATATATATATATATATATATATTCGTAACGCGAACTTTTTTATTGCACCTTCTTAGATAAACATGTGGGGCTCTTTTGTGTCGCGTAATAGTGTTGTGTCAATTTCATCACTTTTTTTCTTTCACTTTATGTTGAATATCGTGTTCCTGTTTTACTTGATAGACTATTAGTGAGTTTTACCTGTTGGGATGGAAATGAATAAACACACATACAAATAATAAATTTTATTTTTGGCACAAATATTTCCAGCAATGTCCACTGTTAAACGGAAAACACCGGCCTGGCCGAACACGCACACTGATGGCACAATATGTGATAACAAACGCCACATGACATAAATAAGACGAAACTCTCTGAGTAGTGACTAGCGTGAGTACGACCCACGTGATGGCCATCGCACAGCCAAGTCCGTCACTCTGCACACATCCCACTCCATCAGCCAACCGACCGCAGCGTCCCGCCCGCTCAGAACCTCCACTTGAAGCCGAGGCCGACGCCGTGGCCGCGGTTGAAGTCGGAGCTGACGCCCAGGCCGAGGCCGGCGTTGCCGTTACGAGAACTCCAGACCCTGACGCCGCCAGCGGGCGGGCTGAGACCCCCGGACAAGCCGAAGCGGCTGCCGGCGGCGCCAAGCGCTGCGTTGTTTGCTGCCCAGCTGAACTGGGGAGCGGCCGAGGTGAAGGCCAGAGCCAGGAGCAGGGCAGAGAGCAGCAGCAGAACGCGACAGGCGGCCATCTCTGCCGGGGAAGCAGCAGTCAAAAACGGACAGGGGAAATGTTCTTTCGGGTGACTGCAAGGGTGCCACAAAACTGTTATTGGTACTTTGCTAATTAAAAGTCAACTTACTTTCCTGTAAGCCTGAATTATCAGCTATTTTTTAAACTCTACCGGTACACTTCATCGAACATGGAAACGGGAACATTTAGGTACCTGGGTTCACGCAGGTAAGAAAAAAGTAAAACACACAGGCCGAGTCCCAAAACTGTCGGTAGAACATCACTGTGGTTTCCTAGTGTGCTGGCCGTCTTCAGCTTTCGATGCCCAGTGCAATAGTTATCGCCCCGAGGCACTAACACCAACTTCTAACCAATGCAGATCAGAGCACTAAAATGGAGGAACATTTTCTGAATGCTCGAATGACATTTTTACTACATCTAAAATAACTGCGAAGAGTGACTTAGATGAACTGATAACATTATATTTGAATCGGCTTGAGAAGTAAATTCTAGTCGAAAGCAAAATCTGACACGCCGTAATGGAATTTATATTGGACCTACTTACCGGGCTATGATGAGTTGTCGGTGGTTGTGAGTGAAGCGTACTGGTCACAGGAGCAGGTTTGTCTGATGCTCTGCCTGAATGGACGGTTGCATATATAGGTCTCTGGTGGGATTTCCACTGATTGGGCGAAAAACGTAGCTGGCGTATGCGACGCCAAGTTCTGTCCAGGCGCAGGAACTTCCTTTGTTTTGGAACTCATCTATAAACATTAACAATGGCCGGGAGAGATGTCAAACAGTACTGTCGGAGAAATGTGGTTCATTTTCTGGGTATCACGTACTCTTTATGGTTTTATTTTCTTTTAGGATAGAAGCCTGAAATTTTTATAAAATCTTTTAGCTCCTCAACGCCTTCGTAAGCACTATTCATCCAAAACTCAAAAGATAAAACAGAAGTTCTGTGCTAGGACGAAGTTGGACATGTGGTGAAGGTTGGTTCATCTCAGGTCAGCTCACCAGTAAAGGTCAAGTAACCTTACATCCAAGTTTAAGATGGCATAAGTAAGACCAGGATTAATGTATCCAATTGTTACTCATCACAAAATGAGCCTACCAAGTTTATGTTTATGCCGTTAATACGGATTTAAAACACACGTACGCACAGCGGGCGTCGCCATGGAATTTTTACTGGGACGGAGGGGACGCCCCTGGCCATGAGCTGGAAATGACCGGGAGGGGTGTAGGTGGGAGGCGAAATCTGAGAATTTCGACTGCACCAAAGGAAACACCAACGGTGATGCACCTAATCCACACAGTTACTTAGATTCACGCAGGCAACGAAGAAAATGCAAAAATGAAATATCCCGAGGTTCAAACTTCTTTTTCGGGAGACGTCCCCTGATTCACGAGTATGGAGGGGAGGGGGGTGCTTTCGACGACATGGCTGCACTGGTGACCTGACCTGAGATGACCAAAACTTAAAAGGAATGAGCCAACCCAACCTTTTAGATCTTAGGGGGCCTACCAGGCCCTTCCAGTGCGTGTTAGTGCCAGACCACTCTCCAGTGTGGGTGTTAAGTAAAAACAGACATTGGAAATGCAAATTTAGACAAACGCGATGGCTTAGATTCGACAAGAAACAAATGGATGATAATGGGGTGCCAGCAATTCTCATTATACCAACTGCACTGAAAAAGTATGCCAGAAATTGAATTTGTCTGCGTTACCAAGATCCACTCTTCTTTCCGTGAATATTTTATCCACAATATTTTTACATTGAGCAGCGTAAAATGCCATGAATCAGGAATAATAAAACAACAGCCCGTGGGTTGTGAAAATATCAACTACGAAAAAGTACGCCATTTTAGGATTCTTTCTACGGTTCCAAAATAAACTCTTTCTGGAATAATTTCCACAACCCATTTTACACCGGTGTAATGCAAGAATGCATGTATTTTGAGGGAATATTATTATACCACTGGAGTAAAAAGATTATTAGCCTAATCGGAACAGTGCAAACTGGAAGTGGGGAAGTAAAAATAGATTAAAATGTGAAATTCCTGGTGTAGAAAAATATTTGCAAGGTACAAAATGAATCCGCGTTCAATATTTCATTGCTGCTGAAAGGAAACACAGATTAAAAAAACGACCCGGTTTATTCTCATCAAGCGTTTGAGGTCAGTTTACTCTGAAAGCGCTGATTAATATACACTCTGATAAACATGCACTGCAACGGAGAATTTAAATCACTTTTTTATCATTGCTTCAAATCATCCAAATACCTCTAAGCTGCCCTCTAATCTTGAACAATATTCAAATTGACTTTCAATCACTACAATAATTTAGTTCCTCTTTGCACAAACATCGCATGGTTTATGGTTTTTGCATTAGGCTTCCCTGTTTTACACATCCAACTTTTCCTCTTTCATATCCACTTATCACTGCATCATCACCACTCATCACCACAGATCACCTCTTTGAGGCGCTGCACACCTTTCTTAACACGCGCACTGGAGAGTGGTCTTGGAGGCCAGCCCCCACCTATTTTTCCGAGGTGGCCGAACAACCGCTTATGGCCAAAAACGACACTGTGCAACATTTGAGAGAATCCATCGATTAAAGACCATTGAATAATACATTAGAAATCAGTTGAAAATGTTCTGGCTCATAGGCTTTCAAAGTCAGACATTTTTTGAGATCGCCACGATCGCGCAGTCAGAGCAGTTTGCTCGCATTGGAGATCGAGTGGTGACGTCATAATAAGACGTCATACACGGGATTATATGTCTAGGTCACCTCACATGAAATTCAAGGTCAAAGTTCAGAGGCCGAGGTCATTCTGACATTTTTAAGGTCGTTTGCCGCAGTGCTTCCGGTCAAATGGTGGTACCCAGTCTGAGGTATATTTTACTATGATTTAGTTAACTCGGGCTGCGCTGGGGTCCCTGTAATGACACGCCCCGTTTGGGGTGGGGGCGTATTTCGACCCCCCCCGTATCTCATTGCCCAGAAAAGTTAAAGAAAAATTACAGACGGCGTTGCAAAGGTCTTGACGAGACCAGGCGAAATTATACGGGCTATTTTTTATTTCAAGTCAATATTGCGGTCAGCAGATGTCATGGAAGGTTTCATAGGCTTACAACAGGGCAGTGTATATTTTCGCTCCTAGATTTTTATTCAGCGGGGCTAGAGGAAATCTTAAGGCATCATTGGATTCTTCTCATTGTGATGAACCGAATGATGTATAATATGACCTTGCTAGGTCAAATAGTGAAAATGGCCTGACACCGAACTAGGTCAGGGTCAGATAGTGACCTGGTATGGTCATGCATGGTCATCAGTCGGAAGTTATTGGCAAGTTAATCACGGTATGCTCATGTGACTTCACTTGTCCTTCGAGAGGTCAGATGGTCAAAAACTCAATTTTATGGTCAAGATTGTGTTAAGAATACACAGTTTGGTGATTTTTAAGTAGATCTACCCAGTGTTTACTAAAAACAGGCCCATTCTATTCTTCACCATAGACTTATAATGGGGTGGCCAAAAACTGACCCCATTTAGGTAAACAATATGAAAATTTCGAGGCAGCAGATTTGTAGGCTCTTTGTCAGATTTGTTTTTGGTTTCAAGATCATTTGTCAGATTTTCCTTAGGCACCGCTTCAAACTCGTGATTTTGGGTTTTGAGGTAGGGTCACTTGATCTTGAGAAACCTGATTTTTTTCGTTTTCATTTTGTTTCACTGCGTGATTCTCAGGGTATAAGGTAACCAGTGGTAGGTGTTTTTATGTAATTCAGATTTAGTAACAAGTCACAGAAGTCATCACTTGGGGTAAAACGCTCATTGGAAGTACCTACCTTCGTGCGGATACGCTACAACATAGCTGATATGGAGGTCAAATGTAAGCTGGTCACTTACCTTCCACTGATTTTGTGCCATTGTTTGTGTCTGGGGTCTGAAACGACTTCCAATAATGTTCCCAACATATCTGAAGCACCATGAATCTGTCAAGCCATCAGATTAAATCCGTACCGACGTATTTGTGTGTTTGTCATTTAAATTACATATAAGGTCAGGCTAGGCCATTCAAACAGGTTTCAAGGGTCATTCAACACCAAGGCGCTGATCTGGCACAAAATCTGTAAGAGGTAAGTGATCAGCTTCAATTCAGCCTCCATATCAGCTATGTTGTAGCTCATCCGCACAAAAGGCACTTCCAATGAGGGTTTTTCCCTAAGCGATGACCTCTGTAACCTGTTACTAAATCTGAGTAACCAAATATCACCCAGCATTGGTTAGCTTATACCCTAAGGAGCACCCAGTGAAAAATGAGAATTTGATTTTTTTAATTATGAATTTAAAGAAGAGGTCACAGGGTCAGGAAGTCAAAACTTGACCTGAAGTCAAGGTTTCTATTTTTCTTATGTGACACCTTGTATCTTTTATCCAGTGATATCCCTATAAATTAATTTAGATCTGCCACTTTTAAGATAGAACATTATTTCTGCTTCAATGTTTTGTTCACCTCGAAACCTTCATGACCTTTATCTGGTGAACTCTGACCTTGGGACCTGAAAATGGACCCAAATCTTTCTTTTGTATAGAGGGCCTTGGTTAAAAGTTTGGTGGAAATCTGAGGAGTGGGTCATGCTGAACTTCTTCGTGCCTTCCTGGACGATTTGTCCTGAAATGACCCGTCTATATCCCGAGAGTGGCTAACAAAAGCATCGCTAGGGGGTGGAGGGATGGAAATCCCTTAACTGTTTGGAAAAGGGTACATTCGATATATGTGCTGGGAATATTATTGAATATGCTTAATTCAAGTGAAAATATAGGTTTTTGCCCCACCACTGTGGGTCCGGGCCTCCTGCAGAATATCCTTGACGACGCCCTAGATGCCGGACAAGTATAGGTATATAAACGATTCATATAAGGCCCATTGAGGCAAATTCAACAGGTCTTTGCTATTTCTTTGCACTTAGCTAGAATGATTTATTCTTCGTTTCGTCTCCGCAGCTAAACTAACCTCCACGCATCATGATGAACCCTCTGTGGAATGCGGAACTGCAATGCGGTGGTTCAAGCTCAGAACTGTAGTGAAAACAAAATGGCACGATTCTACCCACGTGTTAACTGTAATGAAAATACCTTCTTCCATCATTGAAACACACTCAAATGAAGATCAGAAGAATGAAAACATTCATTTAGCGTAGTTAAATCAGCAAATATCTCGTTTTAATCTATTGGCATAATTGTTTCACCACAAGAGAGTAATACTATCCTTGAGGCGGTTTGCGAGTTCCATAGAAATACTCTGTACTGATAAATTTACACCTTTGCATTTTCAGCACGAATGGAACTGCTCTGTGCTAAAATAACACCGAGATTAAGTTACCACACGCTTGTAATGTTACGCTTTGAATTCTAATATTAAGCTAGTTGTCAGAATATATTTACTAAGAATTCTAGGCAAATGCTTTCAAATGGGTTAATTTTAGGACTAGACAGATTGAAATTCTACGGTCCAGGTGTTATTTTTTTCTGTGTGGGATGTCCTCAGCCAATGCACGGGCCAAGAGATATTTCACCTTTCAGCTAAACGAGCCGGTTCGTGCGCGAATGCACCAATAACCTGTGCCGTAGACACCAGGCCGTGTCATGTCCCCCTTCGTTATCCTCCGATGTCGTCTATTAGTGTTCTTCATTGTACCCGAGGCCTTTATGCTATGAGAGGTTAACCCCTGAGTTGCTCTGTAATTGACATGAAAGAAGGGAGGACCAAATTTGTGCGAAGGAGGAGAATTCAAAACTTGTGGATATAATGAATGATTTAAAATAGATAATTAAGAACAAAACACATGGCCCATAAAAATGTACAGAAGACAAAACATGGAGAGAAATAGCAGTGGCATTTAACACTAAAAACCATGTCAATAAACGATCATCAATCCAGATGCAACATCCCTGGCGTGAGCTAAAGGTTACGGCCAAAAAGGAGCAGTCGCACCTTCGTCGGAAGCGCATGGGAATACCTGGTGGGTCGCCTCCTAAGCTACTAGATGAAGCTAGCCAGGCGATCATGTAAAAGCCCCTTGAGCATCAAAGAGCCTAGCCTCCCTGCATAAAAATGAAGCCTCGTAATTGGTCTTTGCAGGAGACCACATTAGCTACAAAGAAAGCTTTACAACGGCCTACCAGGAGACATCTTTACTTAAAAAGGAGGCCCCTTAAATGACCTGCATAGGCGACAACTTTACGTATCAAGCAAATCTTAAACAACCTATCCAGGAGGTCCCCTTACTTATGCGAGATGTCCTCTAAATGATCTACCTGGAGGCGCCTTAACTTAACTGGAGCTAAAGAAAGTTCGGAAACGGTCAAAATAGGAGGCCCTTTGTTTATAAAGAAAGCCCCTAAATGACCAAAAAAATGGAGGCCCAAAAAGCTAGAAGGCCCTCTCAGTACCAGAAATAGGAGGCCCCCTTTGATCTTAGCCCCCTAGAAGGAAATCCATGGTAATGCCCCTGTCAGTGCCCCGCTCTGGATTTTTTTCTTCTATAGGCCTTATATAGGGCTTGTAATTGTCATGCCTGCAGAACTCATCCAGGATCCCCTCCCCCTGGATCAAAAAGAGATCTTCAACCTTGCTGGATCCTCCAGGCCTAATCTTAGATGAATGCGTGGGGCTGTCTTGCGCCTCGGAAAAGCACTGCGTGTAATTCTCACCACTTCGTTGTAATATCCTGTTCCTGTTAAGTTAATAAACGCAATATTTTAGTGGATTTTTCTTACCTATTGCGGATAAAAATGAATTGCCACAAACACTAAAAATACATTTATTTTTGGCACAAACACGTTCACAGCTTCACGGAAATCTTTGACCGCACCAATAAACACGATGATGGAACGGCATGTGATGTTCTGGCATGACATAAATAAAACGAACCTGACTAGTGACTAGCGTGAGTACGACCCACGTGATGCCCATCGCACAGCCAAGTCCGTCACTCTGCACACATCCCACTCCATCAGCCAACCGACCGCAGTGTCCCGCCCGCTCAGAACCTCCACTTGAAGCCGAGGCCGACGCCGTGGCCGCGGTTGAAGTCGGAGCTGACGCCCAGGCCGAGGCCGGCGTTGCCGTTACGAGAACTCCAGACCCTGACGCCGCCAGCGGGCGGGCTGAAGCCCCCGGACAAGCCGAAGCGGCTGCCGGCGGCGCCAAGCGCTGCGTTGTTTGCTGCCCAGCTGAACTGGGGAGCGGCCGAGGTGAAGGCCAGAGCCAGGAGCAGGGCAGAGAGCAGCAGCAGAGCGCGACAGGCGGCCATCTCTGCCGGGGAAGCAGCAGTCAAAAACGGGCAGGGGAAATGTTCTTTCGGGTGACTGCAAGGGTGCCGCAGAATTTTTATCGGTACTTCGCTAATTAGAAGTGAACTTACTCCTCTGTAAGCCTCAGTTATTGGTTATCCTTGATAACGCTACCAGTATACTTCGACAATGGAAACAGGCTCATTCAGGTACTTGGGTTTACCCAAGTAAGAAGAAAAATATGCGACATATATGGGCCGAGTCTGAAAACTTCCGACCGGACACCCCTATGATTTCCGACTGGAGTGGAGGTGGGAAGTGGCTAGGGGTTGCAGAGGCGTCCTTCGTACCCAGTTTTTAATATCCATTGTAATAGATTTCGCTCGAAGGCACCAACACCCGGCCTACCACTAACCAATAAATGTCGGAACACTGAAATGAAGGAATGTTTTTTTCTGAATGCTCGAATGAAATTTTTCTGTATTTAAAATAAATGCGAGGAGTAACTTAGATGAACTGATAACAGCATGTTTGAGCCGGCTTGGGAAATGAATTCTAGTCGAAAGCAAAGTCGGACACGTCGTGATGGAATTCATATTGCTCTTCTCTTACCTGACTCTGATGGGTTGTTGGTGGTTGTTGTGAGTAAAGCGTATTGGCCAGAGGAGCAAATTGGTCTGATGCTTTGCCTGACTGCACGGTGGCATATATAGGTCTGTCATTGACGGGATTTCCACCGGTTGGGCGAAAAACATAGCTGGCGTGTGGAGGTGCCACACACACTAACAATGGCGCAGAGCGACGTCAGGGCGTGCTCTCCGGGATATATGATTCACTCTCTGAATAACGCTCACTTTTTGTGGCCTTTTTCTCGTTCAGCATACAAGCCTCAACTGTTTACAAAACCTGTCAGCTCGTCAGCGCCTTCACACGCATTGTTCATCTAAAATGGAACAGGTGATGCTGCTGGTAAAACAGGTAAATATTGTTTGTAAAGGTTAGAGTGCTTATTTTATACCGTTTGCACCTCTGCTGTTAATTTCTGTTAATTAGTATATTATACATGTATTGCATATACATATATTATACCTACATATATACTACATATACATATATTATATACATTAGTATACATACTTTTTTCGTTAAATATGACCGCATATTTGTTTTTATGGCCTTCTTTTGTTGTTTTTCAATTGTTCGTACAACTGTTCGTACTTCAGTAGAAAGTTTTTGGATAATACATCCAAAATTCATATGTATTCATTTCAACGCGTTTCGTTATACATATGATATCTTCAGGGTATTACATGTTTCATGCTGCTTTCATGTTGCTTTAATGTTGTTTCATCATGCAGGGTACAATCATGAATCATGAAAACAAATCAAACAGTTTTCATGAAAACAAATAATCTACCAAACTGGGATAGAGCTAAAATCATAGCAGTTTGCAAAAACAAAGATAATAGGAAAACCACAAAAGCAGCATATATAGCTAAAAATGATACTTCTAACCTTAGGCCGGATTTCATGAAATGGGCAAAATCTGCGGCTGTATTAGGAGTTGGTTAAGCAAAGAGAAGGAATCAACAATAATATAATATGATAATAACAAAAAACAAAAATGATGATAAAATAGAAATAGAAAATTATTTAGAATAATGATAAGTCTAGCATGGCTCATATCAAAGCTTGCTTGTATACATTATATAAGTCAAGAAACATTATTTGAATATCCTCAAGAACGGTACTAGTTCTGTCGTATGATAATTTTGCACAAAAATCTAAACAATGAAACTGCAGCATGTCTTGGTGACAGGTTCCTTATCTCTCATGCCATAGCTGTTGAAGAAGACTATTTGTCGAAACCACCACTCTATCAAGACGAGCCACATGCCATCTTCAATCCAGTGCGATTCTTAATCACACGAAGACTACCCATCATCGCAACATCATTCGCCAGGAGCCTGTCGAGCACACCACCATCATCGCTCGCGAAGCCAACCGCAGACGGCTACAAACAATCGAAGCCTTCCTGATCCGGGAAAGAAAACCTCTCCTAAACGACCAGGTCGACTTCCAGGGCCTCGTCATGCTACTGGACCCAAACATTTGTCCAAGTCCTGGCTAAACTCTGTCAATAAGACGTATAATTTGTATAATTTGAAATTTCTGTAGAATTAAACTGAAGCACAGATAGCAAAAATGACACGTTAATGTTTTCTCAATATCGTAGGTGATACAAAAGTAAAATGTAAGAATTAAAAACTAAACACTCGACATTGCATTGTGCAACGAAGTGATTCAATTATCTTGTACTTAAGTCCTTTAATGATTGTACCCTGCAATGTGTAACATGAAACATGTAATACCCTGAAGATGTCATATGTATGACGAAACACGTTGGAATGAATATAGATGAATTTTAGATGCATTTTCCACAAACTTTCTACTGAAGTAAGAACAGTTGTAGGAGCAATTGAAAAACAGCAAAAGAAGGCCATAAACAACAAATATGTGGTCATATTTAACGAAAAATGCATAAAATAAAAACTGCTACCTAAGTTTTCTGATGTATGTATACATATATATATATATATTCTATATGTCTTGTTAAGAGCAATGGCATATCTATTTTTGTTGATCTCTTAGCTTTTTCAAGTGCTCGGATGGTTTTTCGTTTTGTTTCGCTTATGTCGTTCAATAGTGTTCCAATTCTCGGTGAACTCATTGGGCGCACTGTATATATATATATATATATATATATATATATATATATATATATATATATATATACATATATATATATATATATACATATATATACATATATATATATATATATGTACATAAATATATACTCACATATATATATATATATATATATATATATATATATATATATATATCCTCTGGCTCCTTCCACTAAAATCCTAACAATTGGCCAAAGCTCTGCATAATGACTAGTGGTGGTGTGCTACGGGAGTGAAATGTTCCATTCACGTGTCCAATGTCGATCTCGACTCCAAATTCGAGTCCGCCGGATTTATTTATCTATAGCTGCATTGTGATAACATCCACTGAAAGTCGTTACTTTCCAGTCAACACTTATAAGAGTAACACGATTTGACACTCGCAACGAAGGTGTTTAGCAAGCACATTATTTCTTGGATAGCATGTTTATCTATGATATGTGAAGTATTTTTTGTGAAATTTTAGATTATGCGGTGGGTGAAAGAAGGAAAGACTTCGTTTGGCGTTTGAAGGTCGTCCGCCGGGAGCAGTGACGGGTATGAACCGGGGCAGCATTCCAGGCTTCCACTGTTCTGTAGGGGATACGTTTTTGCTTCGCTTCGTGTCGCGAAGCTCTCGTTTCGGCTGTTTGTAGTAGGGTCGTGTCGGCTGATGTTCGGGTGTTTCGGGATAATATTTCGTTTCTTCGTTTGATGGTTCGTTTAATGGTTGTGGGTAGGTACGTCAGCTGCGTTGAGAATTCGATGGATCGGTATAGAGCCATGAAGCCGGATCAAGTGGTCGATGTCCAGCCACCCTAGCTCTTTTCGATGTTTGGGGAGATAAGTTCGTGTCGTCCTCTGTCAGTGACAATGCAAACGGCAAAGTGTATTGCTTTGCCGATTCGCCGTCTCTGCTGAACGGTGTAGGGTACCTATGCTGACAGGGAGTAGCATATGCGGGACAGCACCAGCGTTTCGATCAGAGATTTGAGAGTTTTCTTTGGAAAAATGCGACGCAGTTTGTTTATGGCAATTAGACTGTCCTAGCAGCACCCAACAGTCGTCACTGTTTGAGGTTCCCAGTTTAGGTTATTGTCAATAGTTAATACGCGCATTGACGGGGGAGGGCACCCGCCCCTCCCTCGTCAGGTGAGTGAGTGTCTCCAAGTGAGGTCAGTTTCTAGTTGCATTTTGAGGTTATCCAAGCCCCGTTCGTTTGCGTATCATCGGGTGGATCAGTTGAGTGTCATCTGAATATGAGATGATTCGGGATTGCTCGGAGATGTGACAGTGCATGTCGAAGTTCCTTCTATCATGTTCTCATCCGGAAGAAGTTTTGAAAACTTCGAATATCCTATCTTGCAATATGGGTAAGTGATTTTAAATATTATTTAGCCTTCTCTCAAATGGCATAGCACCAAACGCTTGTGCACTTTTTGCTCTTCCCTGTTTCTTTGGTTTTCACTGAAACAAAATAGTTTCGCCCTGACTTTGTATCGCTAGCCTTATCCCATCAGTAGAGTTCCCGGACTTTCCCCGCACTCTCTTGGCTAAGGGCCTTTTTGGGCCTACAATTTCGTTCAGCCAGACATTCTGCTCTCGCATAAGTTTTCTTTGCAATTTCTAGCTTGATGCATGCTGTCACTGTTCTCTCAATGGGAATCCCAAAAATGCACCCAATTTGAAGGAAATGAAGTAAAGATAGCCAATAAATCTGATGTAAAGTTGCAAACCCCATGGGCTAACGTTTAGAGAAATGCGGGAAACTTAAGCCACTCAACAAACAAATACTTTTTACTAATGACCAGACCTCTGTCTTGACCTTTGACCGCCAGAGTTTAAAAATAATGTATCCCTTCATGGCTTGCCTATCTGCCATCTTAGGAAAAATAAATTGGCTGCACTTCATGACCCGGCGGCAGCCAGCATGCAAAATTTCTGAACATAGCTGTTTATATTTGCATGAAAACATACGATGACCTTTGACTTTACATGTAAGGTCATACCCGCTGGCTAATAGACCACTTATCCAACATACCACACACCAATTTTCATCCAATCCGACCAAGGCAGGTCACACAGTAAGAAAATCTATCTTGTGCCCATTGCTATGTTTTGGATGTCTAAATGCACATATATTATTGCCATTCTTCATGGTTGTTTCGAAAAAATAGTTCCATGCAAGTGATGTTTTATATTTTTTGTAATTTGATCTTCGAAGGTCAAAAGTTATGATAAAGAAGCACATCTGGTAGAGTAACCGGTTTGCTATACTTTTGCCACAACTGCACTGTTCTGTCTTGATTAGAACTAAGGTTATATACGGTTTAAGATAGCAATGTTGGCAAAATTGCGTAACCTAAGATGACCTCTATCTCTGACGTCAGAGGTATTAGACGGCTAAAAATGTGTGGGCAATGATTTTTTATGGGTACTATCCCTGCACCAAATTCCATCGAAATCAGAGACTAGGACTGCAGTTTTTGGACGGTGCTGCATGGAATGACCTATATACATGTATTTCCATCCCAAAAACTCGTTTCTGCACAGTGAATTCAGATCCAAGGTCCGTTTGATAAAAGAAATCACCATTGGCAAAATAAACTCCGCCTTCCTGCCCAGGAGCCTCTTCTCCCGTCAATCACCCTCGTACCAGAACAAGACCGCAGGCTCCCTCTGGCCACGTAGGGTCTGTTAAGTACAGCGTTTATATTCGTATGAATTATCGTTGTCTTGAGTATACCAGCAAGCGATCAATCAAGCCTTTCAGTCCTATATGGCATAGTTTTAGATGTACTTGGTGTTGTGATGTGTGTCAAGCAGCTTCTGTTTAAGTTTGCGTGTGCTGTTTGAGGTCTTTTGTGAATATCTTGCAGCGTTTTTCTCGGTATCTTTCTTTTCAAGGTGGGTTTACGCCTAATTCTTTATTACCTTGATAACGTTTATTCATAACGCAAACGAATTTTATTAGGCCTTCTTAGATAAATATGTGGGGCTCTTTTGCACCTCAGAATAGCGATATGTGTCATTTGTATTGCTTCATTTTAAATATCGTGTTCATGTTTTACTTGATAGACGTAAGCTATCACTGAATTCTTACCTGTTGCTGATGGAAATGAATAAACAAAGTTTAAATAATTCGTTTTATTTTTGGCACAATATTCCGAGCCATGTCCACCGTTTAACGGAAAATATCGACGTCACCGAATATGCACACAGGTGGAACGGCATTTGGTATTCCAACATGGCACAAATAGGGCGAAACTCTCTGAGTAGTGACTAGCGTGAGTACGACCCACGTGATGCCCATCGCACAGCCAAGTCCGTCACTCTGCACACATCCCACTCCATCAGCCAACCGACCGCAGTGTCCCGCCCGCTCAGAACCTCCACTTGAAGCCAATGCCGACGCCGTGGCCGCGGTTGAAGTCGGAGCTGACGCCCAGGCCGAGGCCGGCGTTGCCGTTACGAGATCTCCAGACCCTGACGCCGGCGGCTGGCGGGCTGAAGCCCCCGGACAAGCCGAAGCGGTTCCCAGCGGCACCAAGCGCTGCATTGGATGCTGCCTGGCCGAACTGGGGAGCGGCCGAGGTGAAGGCCAGAGCCAGGAGCAGGGCAGAGAGCAGCAGCAGTGCGCGACAGGCGGCCATCTCTGCCGGGGAAGCAGCCGTCAAAAACGGACAGGGGAAATGTTCTTTCGGGTGACTGAAAGGGTGCCGCAAAACTATTATTAGCACAGCTTTGCTCAATAGTAAATTTTATGTGAAAGTCACATTTTTTCGGTATCCGAAATCGGCGTTCCTTCACTTCGGAGGATCGCACGATTTACTTAGCTTAGAAACGCTGCTCAGTTTAAAATGACGATCTATCGGGAGACGAGATTGTTGTGTTCCGCCATTGGCAGCGTATTTCCATTCGTTGGGGTTTCCAGCGATTGGCCCCGGTCATCGAAAGTGTTGGCACCTGGCGGATTTTTTTGAAAACGCCAGTAGAGGGACTGACGTCTGGAACATCGTAGTATATTCCATGGTGGGGGCACCACCCTGTCGGATACTGACCATGAGAGTGGCTCTGCAACTCATCGGGTTATTACTGCGAGCCGCGGAGGAGCATGCGCTTACAAGATATGTGCTCCTGCATGGGACAGCAAATGAGGGGCGACTGAGCAGCCTAGTGCAGCAGTGGGAGGCGATGCTGTGCGAGCTTGGGCTTCCGAGCATGCATCAGCTCCTGTCAGATGTGACCGGGGAAGCCAGCAAGTGCTGGGATAAGGTGTCCCGGGATGGCATTGCACGAGCGATCCAGGCTAGCATTGATGACGCTGGCCGATCACTCATGAGCATGCGATGGCTCCCAGGCCTCATGAGGGAGGAAGAGCGCTACATAGCCCCGCGTAACTTCTGGCCGGCAAGTAGGTATAGTGTGATAAGGAGGCTGGCCACTCTAACAAGATTAAAGCTGCTCATGGGGCATTCACGGCTCGCACTGAGTAACATCAGGAAGCATAGCGGCCAGGACCCGATCTGTCCCCTCTGTCGGAGTGCCTGGGAATCTATGGAGCACCTCTTATTCGAATGTGAAGAGCTGACGGAAGAGCGCAGGTGGGCGCAATATCGGTATGGAGTGACACTGAGGAGGCCTGGGGGCCTCCTTCCACTCCCTTGAGCCTGCTTCTAGCAGGAGTAAGCCTTAATCCTTGGGCCGTCATCATAGGCGGATCCAGGATTGACGATCAGGGGGCACCTTCCCGGGGGGTGGCGCACCATTCTTAACCGGGAAACCCTATCGGTGGGAGCCGACTTTCGTATCCTGGGAGGGGGATGGTGGTGGGAAGGGAAATTTCAGGGGGCGTGGCCATTTCAGGGGACGCCGAGGGTCGATGGTGGTGGGCACATACCCCCTTTGCCCCCTGGATCTGCCTATGGGGCATGTGCCCACTTTGCCGTCCCCCTGTATCCGCCTGTGGCTGCATTCCCTTTTAGCCCGGAAAACTGACATCTTGAAATAATTCGGTAGATATACGCCTTTATTTGTTTTAAGCCGTCTGAAATTCCAGTTTGAATGTACGATGGAAAATGCGTTTCCAAACACAAGCGTCGCCACCGGCCCGGAAGTAGGGGGGCAGCAAACTTCAACCTGATGCTGACTACAAGCTTTGCTCCTTGGGACCAAAAACTTTTCGAATTTGCATTCTTCTCTGTCTTCCGCAGTGGCTGTTTATAAGCCGCTGCCACATACCAAATATAAAACACGTATAATTCACCGCTTACCATGGTATTCCCGGGACCCACTAACGTTGTTTACCTTTTGGAGTCCCTCTTTCGCGGCCATCTTGGAGGGCACACTAGCGCCGCTGCTGAGCGTGACCGGGGTCAATACTGTTGGTAGGGTGTGAGTCACGTGACTTAGCAACGAAAGGAAAGTGTAGTTTTGCTGGTCACGTGTCTGGTGCTCTGGCGGCCAGTCAGATCTTGATAGTGTGGGGAAAACATTTCTGGCCGGTTGTTTATTTTTGGCATGAATGAGAAGAGAGGAGAAAAATACACACTATTTGAACGTACAATTTCCGGTGTGTCTGCGGGAGTTTGAGCGGTGATATTAATTATTGATTACCGAGTTCATCGGGCGTTACTGGTGGATGCAACATAGATTCTAGTGCATGATTGTAGTCAAAAACCAAGGAAAATTCAGTGGGGGCTTTTCTTGTGCCGGGCATTATGGTGTCTTCAGGGATCAACACTTCATGTGGAGGGAGAGGGAAGCTTAATAAAACTTAGACGCGTTATTGTTAAATGTTTCCCTGTTTAGGTGCTGCTCATTGTTCTAGAGCAGCCGCAATACATTCTGAATGAATATGCCATTTTCTTACTTTTCTTTATGAGTGTGGCAAAGTAAGTAAATTCCTAAAGTATCTACACATGTGGTTTATAGGCTAAATCGAAACAAGTTCTTATGTATGTATTTATCTGCTATAATGTGTGCAGTGGCGCACCCAAGGGGGGGCCAGCGGGCCCGGGCCCCCCCTTACGCTTCGGCTCTAAAGTGGCGCCCCCGCCCGTGTCGGGCGCCGAAGGCGCCCGACATGGATTTTAACAATACTTGACCAGCCCCTGGATAGAAAAAGACGCACCCCTAGAGCCAAGGTGACCCTGGATAGCATAAAGGCGCCCTTTTAATGGGCAAAGGCGCCCCCTGGAAAGCATAGGCGCCCCCTGGATAGCACAGGCGCCCCTGGACAGAAAAAGGCGCCCCCAAGAGCAAAGGCGCCCGTGGATAGCATAGGCGCACCTTGGATAGAAAGGCAACCCTGGATAGCAAATGCGCCCCTGGGGGATATCGGCGCCCCCTGGAAAGCATAGGTGCCCCCTGGATAGCGCAGGCGCCCCCTGGAGAGCACATGCGCCCCTGGACAGCAAAAGGCACCCTTCACGAGCAAAGTCACCCTTGGATAGTAAAGGCGCACCTTGGGTAGAAAGACAACATTGATAGCAAATGCGCCCCTGGGAGGCATAGGCGCCCCCTGGGAAGCATAAGCGCCTCCTGGATAACACAGGCGCCCCCTGGACAGCAAAAGGCGCCCCTCAAGAGCCAAGGCGCACCTTGAATAGAAAGGCAACCCTGGTTAGCAAATGCGCCCCTGGGAGGCATAGCCGCCCACTGGGAAGCATAAGCGCCACTTGGATAGCACGGGCGCCTCCTAGAGAGCACAGGCGCCCTTGGACAGCAAAAGGCGCACCTCAAGAGCAAAGGCGCCCATTGATAGCAAATGTGCACCTTGAATAGAAAGGTAACCCTAGAGAGCAAATGCGCCCGAGAGGCATAGGCGCCCCCTGGCAAGCGTAAGCGCCCTGGATAGCACAGGCGCCCCCTGGACAGCAAAAAGCGCCCATCAAGAGCAAAGGCGCAACTTAAATAGAAAGGCAACCCTGGAAAGAAAATGCGCCCGTGGGAGGCATAGGCGCCCCCTGGAGAGCACAGGCGCCCCCTAGACAGCAAACGGTGCTCCTCAAGAGTGAAGGCGCCCGTGAATAGCAAAGGCGCACCTTGAATAAAAAGGCAGCCCTGGACAGCGAATGCGCCCCTGGGGGACATCGGCGCCCCCTGGAAAGCATAGGTGCCCCCTGGATAGCGCAGGCGCCCCCTGAGAGCACATGCGCCCCCTGGACAGCAAAAGGCGCCCATCAAGAGCAAAGGTGCCCCTGGAAAACAAAGGCGCTCCCCGGATAGAAAGGCAGCCTTGGATAACAAATGTGTCCCTGGGAGGCTTAAGCGCCCCCTTGGAAATTATAAGCGCCCCTGGGAGGCATAAGGTGCCCCCTGAACAAAAAAAGGCGCTTCTCAAGAGCAAAGGCGGCCCCTCAAAAGCAAAAACACTCTGTGGACATCAAAAGCCGCCATTGGCGGACGCAGGGGGGTATTACGGCCATGGTCTCCCCCAAAGCGCTGGAAGGGGGGGGGCCAAACTATATTTTGCCCCCAAAGGCCGGGAAGTTTTTTTGAAAAAAAAACGGTTTACACTAGGTCTGTCGAGCAATTAAATCTTCTGAATTCTGAAACCCACGATCATGTGATAATAACCGTCGCAGCCAGGAAACGATCACGTGGATGCGCACGCAGCGCCAGCGTTCAATCAGGGAAATCCCCAGGGGTGAATCCAAAAGAATCGTTTAGGGGCACCGGACGGCAAAAAATCCCCCAAAAGTGTTTTCCAAAGGCACTGCCAAAAGAGGGGTGGCGTGGTGACATTAGGGGGTCATGGGCGGATTGCTGCTCCTGAATCCGCCCCTGGAATTATCTACCAGAAGCCAATTTCATAAATAAACAATTTCATAAACTTTTGTGAAACTCACCGACCAATCAGAGGGGGGATCGGGAGAGTTCCCCTAGTTATACCTATATGACTAAATACCTTGTCAGACTATCAAAGTATCTACTAACAACCTTTTATGAAATTGTTAGGTAGTAAATACTCGCTAGCTACGTAGTACTTACTCATAGAGCGTTTATGAAATTGGCTTCAGATGTTTGTTGTGCACTGCTGCACGAATTGTTTTGATGGAATTGATGTTTGTTGTGCTTGACGAATTGTATTCGCGCAGCTGGCGCAATTGGCGCAATTGCCGCCGTTGCCCAGCTGTTGCATACTAGAAAATAAGGGGAGATAGCAGGCTAGGTGCCAATTTCTCAGAAACATGGAGCCTTTGCCAAAGAAACGTCGCAAAATGTCGGGTGCGCAAAATAGGGCAAAGAAAAAGCAAATGGCTTTGGAGTCCGCCGCGTGTCATTCACGGTCTATCCTGGATTTCTGCAGGTATGTAGCCAACATGGGAAAAGTCTTTCACATGTAAATGCTGTCCTCAACTCATCCATATCTGAGTGCGTCAAGGTATTATGTCAACCTTAAAATCGTAAGCGCAATAATTATTTTTAAATCGGGAAAGCATAGGGGATCCAGAATTGCCGATCGGGGGGAGGGGCTTGTCGTAAAGGAGGGGCACCATCCGGACCGGGCAGGGTCACAAAAACCTAGAAGGTGGGCGCAGGGGTCAGTGAAACACGCTAGAGATGGGCCTGACCGTAAGATTTCCGAATCTATTCTGATAAAAACACTAACCCATTCCAAACACACAGTCATCCTCTTGGTCGCTTATTGGTTGACACCCTCACACGCACGGAGGCTCCCCTTTGAACTGTTTTAAAGGGAATGTGGCACCCTGATGCAATTCGAGATAGGGGTGGTTTCCGGGGTATTTTGTGCTGAAAATGATGAATTGGGCCATATTTTGGCTGCAAAATGGCACACAGCCTTAGCTGCTGACGTGCCCAAAAACCCCAATGGCTGAAAAATGGCTCAAAAGGTGAGTTTTTGCAATATTTGATGTTTCGTTGCCAGATATTAATAGCCTCCATATTTGGAGGAACTCTACTGTCGTACTTAACTGGTTGCCTGCGCCACATTTGAAGACGAATATAAATGACAAATTTTGAACTAAGTTAGGCTACTAATACGCGCAAAAATGACTGGGATCGAATTCTGCCACTTTTGTTTATTGATTAAAGTTTATTTCAACTTCCGCACCAGTCATTGAAGCAAGTTCTGTGGTTTTGTTTTCGCGAATAGGGAGCCCTTCCAAGCATGTAACGTTCAAACAGGTCCAGATCTGCCCGCCGTGACGTCACAAAAATGCAAACAAAATGACCGCTTGGCGGCGAGGACGGGCCTTGACCTGAAGCATTTGAGGAAAAGGTAGCCCCTGATATTAAATCATTGCTTATGTCTCGGCTTGTATCGTCTAAAACTATTAGATCCCTGGCTTTTAGTGATTTTTCGCCATTGCTCATTGTGTGTGTGCTGTGATAGTGCAGTGTGTGATTGAAATTTCTTGCAAAAGTAAACTAAATTTTGGTGGTTTCCTGGGAATATACATCGGAAATATTTCGAAATATCATGTTCATCTGTTTTTTATTACGGGTGCTTCATCGTTTTTGCGTTTAAGGCCATTTGTTGAATACGGCATGGAATTATCGGAGAATAAAAATGAAGGTGACAAAAGAAATAATTTAGCACGGTTGCCTCCAGCACGCTTAAACAATGTCATACCTTCGATTACAGTGATTCAACCGATGAACTACTGCCTTCATCTCGTTTAGCACACAGTGCTTTCTAAGAATATGAAAACCAGTCCTGAGCTGGGCCGCTGTCGCATCCGGCTCCCAGAAAGACTGTATATTTGGTAGCACATTATTAATCGCCAGTACCGCCAGTAGCGCACCTAAGTGGGGGGGAGGGGGCAGCGGACCCGGCTTCCTTCCCCTTAAGGAAAGTGGCGCCCCTAAAAAACCAGCTTACACTAGGTCTGCGAGGCAAGAAATGTTCAGCTCCCACTCCCCCCCCAGGATGCGACGATTGGCCGCCCTTTGAGTATAAAAGTGGCGCCCCTAAGGTAAAGTGGCGCCCCCTCCGCCGGCTTGGCGCCCCCCTCGTCAGCCGGGCCCACCCCTTACGAAAATCCTGGGTGCGCGCCTGAATGTGTGGTTGTTTCTGTCAAAATCATCTTGGTAATGCAGTGCAAAAACCAGTTAATAATTTTTGGGGCTTATCGACGCACCAACTGTCAGGGTTAGGTATATGGTGTTGCCAACTCTTTCCCTGTTGGAAGGGTTTCCCGTGAGCTAATTTGATGATTCTGACGAAGGGCTGTGGCAGAATATATATATATATATATATATATATATATATATATATATATATATATATATATATATAGGGGGCGCGGTAGTGGAGTGGTCAGCATAGCTGGCTTCCACGCAGCCGACCCGGGTTCAAGGCCCGGCGGCTTCCCTGAACAAGGAGCAAGCTGGCTCCCGAGCAACCCTTCCAACAGGGAGAGAGTTGGCGACGCCATATGACCCTGGCAGTTGGTGCGTCGATAAGCCCCAATAATTATTATTTTATATATATATATATATATATATATATATATATATATATATATATATATATATATATATATACCGAAAACAGTTTGATGCAACGATCCCACTATAATTTCACATATGCTGCCACCACAATGATAAATACATAGGCTAAGCACTTCACACCGCCACACCAGCAACCAGTCTGACGCGGTTTGACTACACCAGGTCCCAGTCCCACCTAATCTACGTGACACCTAATAAGTCACACGTTGCAGTAATTTCATTTGCAGGAAAACCAGTGTCGTTCGAGCATTCAGAAAAAGTTTTTGCATTGAAGTATTTTGATATGCATTGGTTAGAGTCATAAACGGATCCATGATTGCCTATCAAGGGTTGCACAAGGTCGGGGGGGTGGAGAGCGCCATCCCGACCGGAGAGCGTCCCTTTTGGACGGCAAAATCTATCAGGTGGGCGCCATATCCTATCCTGGGGCGCCGAAATTCGCATCCTAAGTGGGAAACGACCTTTCATTGGGCACTGAGGGTCGATGGGGGGACAAGTGTCACCACTTGCCCCCATGGAACCGCCTATGGTTAGAGGTAGCTCGAGTGTTGGTGTTTCAAGCGAGAGCTTTTACAATGGGATCGAAAACGGGGGACGGGGGGATGCCTCTCCAACCCCCCCCGGCACCCAGTAAGAAACCACACGGATCCCCCTGAGAAGTTTGAAACTCGAGCCACGTTTCCGCATGTTTACCCTATTACCTTTGGAAACCCACGAAGTGTTCCCAATTCTAATGTGGATGAAGCGTTTTCTGGGATAGCTGATATGCCCAAACCTCGCCTTCCCTCGTGTTGCCCAGGTCTTCGCCAGTCCGAGGTCCGCCCTTCCTGGTGATGATTCCTTGTTGACGCCCCTAGCCATTACTACTGCTCATGCGTGTTGAACAACTTACCTCCCCGCAACACACAGCTGCCTAATGGCGAACTAACAAATCTGGCAAGAAGTAATTGTGCATACTGGTGTACTGCAATCCAGGGAAGTGGATTTATATCAATTTGGGGTGCCCGAGCAGCCCCGACAAATCATCTGATTAATTTGAACATCCTTAAGGTTTCATGATGCTCATTTGAACGGGTTTAAATTGGTTCTTCGCGTTTTAATAGACCTGTGGGAGGCATTCAGATACACTTGATATCACTCACCACCTTTTAATCCGGTATGGTGGCTGCTGATATTGTTTCATATCTGGACACCCCCAATTATTTTCGAAAATCAACACACCTGTTTTGAACATGGATATGACTCATACCGGAACACATCACGTCAGATACAGTTGTTTGAGTGCCAAATTGGTCATCTATATCAAGAAACAACGGACAATATTGCCTGCTCTCATGTTTCAATCCCTATCCAGTGTCTTTCTTTTGATGGAATGGTTAGAGCACGAGTAAGCTTGGCTCAGGCTCACCGTCTTACAGCCTTTGTGAAACACTAGCTGTCAGCCCTGAATCTACATCGGAGGAACAGGCAGGTAAAAGTTATATCTCCTAAATATTAGTTCAACGGTCTAATTAAGGTGAGATACGCGAAAAATGTATTGTGATTTCCTGCTATTTAAAAATCTTGATTACGAAACTTTTGTATTTTTGGAAAAATTTTTGGAAGTCACTCAACTATTATTGAAATATGTTAACTGCACCGGTAAAAAGCTGGAACCTGCTTTTCATTTGCATGTTTTCAAAAGCTATTTAAAGTTTTTAAGTAATTGTTTTTGTAATACAAATGTCTGTTCTCCTGTATTTGTATTTCAATTAATTTTACATAGCCTATAAAAACTACAAAATGAATCAGTTTGCCCTAAAAATGGAGCATAAACTAATTACTCAAGTCTTCATTCATTTCGTACCTCCGGTCTTCAGTCATTTTCTGAAAAATTCCCAGGACGACGAAAGTTAACCCCAACCTGACCAAAATGCCCCTATGCTCGACCTGTGCGACAAAGATGCGCAGACCACGGGTGCAAACACATAGAATGTTCCGTGAGAGTTAACACGCTTATTGACGGGAGGCACTCGAGGTTTTCAGAGATAGCATAAAAACGGCGGCGTGTAGCGCCGCCGTACTTGGCATACCTTTGCTCTTATCATTTTTACATTCTTCAAAATTTTAAGGTTAGGTCATTTCAGGTCAGGTCACCAGTGCAGGTCAAGTGACCTGACCTAAAAAAGTTTAAGATAGCATACGTCGGAACAAGGTGAACTTATCCGATTGAAACTCATATCACATAATGGCCCCACCGAGTTCTCTAGAATATGTTCCGGTATTCTTTATATCGATGAGCTAAGGTCAGGTACGAGCTATGACCTCTCCATAGGAAATACATGGGAAAAATGGTTTTAAGCGAATAACTTAGTAACGGATGGTGATAGAGCGTTTATTTGAACTGCATTAGATTTGCCTTGTCTTTGCAGTTCTCACGATGAGTATTTTGCCTAATTTGGCCTTGACCTGACCACAGGTCAGGTCAATTCCTTGATTTGCCCTAACAAGGTCATATTGTATACCATTCGATTCGGCTTGCTCCGAGGATTCATATGGCTTACATTGTTTTGCTCTATCTTAACTTGTTCAGAAATAATGACCGAAAACCTTCATTTACATGTTATTCCTATGACGGCATGTTTTGACCTCTAGTGACCTTACATTTGACCTTACAAAGTTTTTCAAAAAATTTCCGATGGAGAAGTTGATGGGCTACCCAATGCCGTTTACCATTTTTCACTAACTGGCGTGATTTTTGAGATCTTAGGGAAGCGGGTACCCACCCCCCGTCAAAGTGAAACCCCATGTCAAAGTCAAACCACCCCCCCCACCCACCGACGGGTGGCTCAGACCCCGTCAATGCGCATGTTAAGTGATATATCGATGTTATGGACAAAATACGACACGAATATTTATTCATTTATTCATTTTATTATGGCCACTCCCAACAGGCACAGTTGCCCAATTACAGGGAGTATTGGCGTGGGTGTTTGATGATCCTCTCCACCGGGTCAGATCGGTCACGGAAGGCGGTTTCCCGCCGTGGGGATTGAACCCACATTAATCCATGCTAGCCGATCTGAAGACGGGCAGCGAAGCCACTAGGCCACCCGGCCCCCTATATCTTTTATAAGAAATATCTACTGGTAGTCACTGTTAAATGGGAAAAGGCGAAATTAAACGTTGTCAACTGGCAGAGCAAACAAAAGCTCTCGGGGTCTAAAGCCCTGATACATGGGCCCCCCTTGCCCTAGTGGCCGCGCCCCACTCCAATATTGTTGTTCCCACCGCCTGTTTATCGCCAATAGAGCCGTGTTTGAGTAGCAAAGGATACGCTCGTGAATTTCCCACATACGTGCACATGTGCACAGGACGTGAAGCGTTAAAAAGGGCCAAATAATTCATGCGAAATAAAAACAGATGGAGTACCGATAATAACGTATTTGAGTCGGCTTCAAAAATGAAGCTTAGTCGGGAGGAAAAGCTTGCTTGCCAGGGTTAAACTTATCGTATTCTTACCTAATTCTGACGATTTGTCGGCGGTTGTCGGGAGTGAAGCGTGCAGGCCGCAGGAGCAGGCTGGTTTGATGCCCTGTCGGCCTGCACGATTGCATATATAGGTAGTTCTGGTGCTGGCGGGATTTCCACCGATAGGGTGTAAAAACACATAGCCAAGGTATGCGGTGCGGAGTCACGTCTAAGCGCAGGAGCTTCGGTGCTTTGGAAATCATAGAAATTTCGTCATTCTTGTTTCCCGGTTGTTCATTTTGATGTTCCTACGATTGTGTTCTAGGACGGCGTGCCATTTTTGGTCATCTTTGAAAGGCATGAACACAAATGTTGTAACTAGCTTTTGCTTCATCGTGCGTAGTTGAACGGTATTTTTGCAAAGTGCTTTTATAGTATTTTTCCCTTTGGACTATATTGCAAAAGCTGACATGGGCGTTCAATGCACGAGGAAAATGGACCTCTTGTTTAAAAAAAATTGCAATCTGTATAAGCCATCTGTTATTGGTACATATCTATTGCTGTACTGTATAAAACCAAATGTTTTCCATTCGTTCCATTCCCACATATTGTGGGATCCTGATATCCTGATATATCCTGATCCCACAACCCTGATATATCGATCCTGATATATCGTTCTATTCCTTTGGCTCGATTTTGACAATTAGACCGACAGAGCTGGTTCCAGTACAAATGTTCATGAACACAGATGTTCGCCAATGTTATAACCTTCCTGGCGGTGCCACTGGATCTTCACGATAGGAGCACCATCCCTACGGCGATTACATATGTGCTCCCTAGGCGCCCAACGCAGAGAGGGTGAGGAGGGCGGGGGCAGCTCCACTGACCAAAGTGGAGGAGGGGGCCTTTCCTCTGTCTCTCTCCCGGATCCGTCCCTGCTTCATTTCTCACTGTAATTTGTGCCCATACACGTCTGTTTTCCCGCACACACGAGTTAGAATAGAAACGTAGACATAATGTAGAAAATATCCCCGGACGAGCGATGGGAGCCCATGGCGCTCCTGATTTTATTTCGCATGAATTTGGGCTTTTTAACGCTTCACGTCCTGTACATGTGCACGTATGAGGGAAATGCACGAGCGTATCCTTTGCTACTCAAACACGGCTCTATTGGCGATAAACAGGCGGTGGGAACAACAATATTGGAGTGGGGCACGGCCACTAGGGCAAGGGGGTCCATGTATCAGGGCTTTAGACCCCGAGAGCTTTTGTTTGCTCTGCCAGTTGACAACGTTTAATTTCGCCTTTTTCCATTTGACAGTGACAACCAGTAGATATTTCTTATAAAGATATAGGGGGCCGGGTGGCCTAGTGGCTTCGCTGCCCGTCTTCGGATCAGCTAGCATGGATTAATGTGGGTTCAATCCCCACGGCGGGAAACCGCCTTCCGTGACCGATCTGACCCGGTGGAGAGGATCCTCAAACACCCACGCCAATACTCCCTGTAATTGGGCAACTGTGCCTGTTGGGAGTGGCCATAGTAAAATGAATAAATTAATAAATATTCGTGTCGTATTTTGTCCCATAACATCGATGTATCACTTAACATACGCATTGACGGGGGTCTGAGCCACCCGTCGGTGGGGGGGTGGTTTGACTTTGACATGGGGTTTCACTTTGACGGGGGGGCGGGTACCCGCTTCCCTAAGATCTCAAAAATCACGCCAGTTAGTGAAAAATGGTAAACAGCATTGGGTAGCCCATCCACTTCTCCATCGGAAATATTTTGAAATATTTTGTAAGGTCAAATGTAAGGTCACTAGAGGTCAAAACATGCCGTCATAGGGATAACATGTAAATGAAGGTTTTCGGTCATTATTTCTGAACAAGTTAAGATAGGCACAAACATAAACCGACAACCAACAAGTAACAATAGACCTGTTAGGCAAATCAAATTGACCTGACCTAAGGTCAGGTCAAGGCCAAATTAGGTAAAATACATATCTTGAGAACTGCAAAGACAAGGCAAATCTAATGCAGTTCAAATAAACGCTCTATCACCATCCGTTACTAAGTTATTCGGTTAAAACCATTTTTCCCATGTATTTCCTATGGAGAGGTCATGGCTCGTACCTGACCTTAGTTCATCGATATAAAGAATACCGGAACATATTTTAGAGAACTCGGCGGGGCTATTATGTGATATGAGTTTCAATCGGATAAGTTCGCCTTGTTCCGACGTATGCTATCTTAAACTTTTTTAGGTCAGGTCACTTGACCTGCGCTGGTGACCTGACCTGAAATGACCTAAGCTTAAAATTTTGAAAAATGTAAAAATGATAAGTGCAAAGGTATGCCAAGTACGGCGGCGCTACACGCCGCCGTTTTCTTGAAAACCGTTTTCTATCTCTGAAAAACTCGAGGGCCCCCGTCAATGCGCGTGTTAACTCTCACAGAACATTCCATGTTTTTGCACCCGTGGTCCGTGCATCTTTGTCGCACAGGTCGAGCATAGGGGCATTTTGGTCAGATCAGGGTTATTTATGTTAAATGTAATTTTCGAACTTGAAATTTGACCAAGCTAAGTGAAATTTAACTTGTTTTACTCGCCCCGGGCGGCATTGTGCCAAGCCCAATCGTTTTCTGCAATTCCATAAAATATGAAAATGGGGTCGAATTGACCCCCTCCCGTCCTCCTCCCAATGGGTTGAGGGCTGAAATAGTGACTTCTTTAAAAAGTGAAGGTTAAGATATGAATGCAAGGAGTTTTGCCCAAGTATTTAAAGTATGCGAGGGAAGTAATAAATATCAGAACAAGTTTCAGTTGCCTCTTCATAAGAATTGGGGATGGGGGGCAGTTCTATGCGCGGACCTGCAACCGGATTATTGCGCGATTGACCCCCTGCCACATCCTCGTCCTTACGCATATTACGTTACACAATAAATGAATAAAGTCGCACAATCTGGAGATCAGTTCTCGAGTTATAAACAATATGATGTGGTACGGAGCTGTTTTCCGCTGATAGGGCTCTTCAAGTTTATTCGTTTTGGGGCTGCCTGGGCACACACGGTCCTTGAAGAAACCCACCAGAAAGAGTCTGGCGAGATTAACCCGCGCCCCACCGGGGGTCCGGCGTTACCTTCGCCCCACCGGGGGCCATGGATGGCCCCCTCTAATCCGAAAATATGGGGTTTAGCGAAAATCTGCAAAGTGCATTAAAAAGCTCGCGTGAATTCAGTAAGAAACTACTATTTAACTCAGGTAAATGTTTACCTCCAGATCAAAAACACATAGGCTATTTTCACTCAAATATGCAATGCTTAAGAAAACTGGGCATAACTCCTATGCCATTAGAGCTATTGAGATCTGGTTAAGGAAATTTGATAGAAAATTGCCAGGCCTTTTTCCGCAATGTGAAACGTAAAGACCTCCCACCAGTGGTTTGACCTCCAGAGGTCACCTCGTGACCTAATATGACCTGAGGTCACGAAAGATCAGAAAGTGATCTTGCCCTATATCAAATGAAAGCCAGTGACGAGACAAATACGATGGTGTTTGTTTCAGCGCTCTAGCTTAATTAGGTCCAAAGTTATTGTCAAAATACTTTTTTGACCCCTGGTGAGCTTGGATGACCTTGGAAAAGTCAAAGGGAAAATATGGCCCCTGGGATCCGTGAAAGGATTTCCAAAAACGCTGTTCTGAGCAGTCTGAGCATTTGCAATCATTTTTGTGACTTTTAGATCATGAGACAGATTTTTCCCATGCTTTTCCAATGGGAGAGGTCGCCTCGTGACCTGACCTCAGGTCACGAAATCTAAAAATCCCGGATATACACGTTGTAGACCCTGGAAGGGTCATTAAAGTGTAGCAAGTTTCAAATCGATCGACTACGAAATGTAGCTCTTATAGAGCTTCAAAGTTGAAGGGAGGTGACCTTGGTTGACCTCGCCTGGTGACCTGACCTTGGGTGACCCGGGGTAAAAATTTTTAAAGATGGTGGGAAAATGATGAGGTGAGAGATAGAGCTCTCAGCCGCGGTGCTGCGTTTCGTCGTTTTTCTGCTATCTCGAAAAACCTTAGGGGGCCATCGATGGCCCCCGGTGGGGCGAGGGTTAAACAATGTGAACGATGATGCTACAGCTGCGCCGACTGGAGTAGTGTGAAGGGTACGGGCGGCGACGAGCCGCTCCAGTGACTACCAGTGTGCGGCGCAGCTTCGCCCTGACGCTGATGCTCTTCACGGTAATCTATACATTTTCACCTCTTGCTCTTTATTGCCAGAGCGGCTCCGGTGCAGCTGAGACGCAGTCCTCTTGACTGGGAGTGCAGCCTCTACCTTGTCTTTTCACAATATGACGTCATGGTGTCACTACCTCTAGCCCACTTCAAGCGTCAGCCTGTGCATACTTGACATGGTTATATTTATCGTTGTGAGCGGGGTATAATAATTGCCCACTCAGACTGGGAAAGACCATTGCTACCATGTTTGAAAAGAGGAAATGCGTTGAGATTATAAATGATGCTGAACCAAGACTGTCGTCATGAAAAGGGACACCATGTCCCTGTAAAGGGGGGTTCGAATGTACCCTAGCAGGACTGGTGATCTCTTCTCCATTCATGGGGGGGGCCTGGATGGGTTAATGCTGGCGCGACAATGCCAGCCCCATATAAAGCCTATGGAAGACCAAAAACCCAGGGGAGTTTTGACCCTCCCATCTCCACCCATGTACTCGAGACTTCGTGCTGGGAGTCACATCAGGAGGCACGTCTCGCGCTCTGCTTCTGCTGTGTACAGGAGTGCATGCACGAGCGTGCTGCAGAAAATGCACAGGCATGCATGTGCTCCTGAACAGACCCAGGTGTGCTTTGACAATTGTATACCAACCATTGCTGCGCTGCATGCTTATTCGAGATTGAACGATGCTTTGTTAAATTCAAAACAAATCGAAGTAATTGTTTCATGGATTAAAGGGAGATACGCGAAAAATTTTTATTGGCTATATGAAAAGGTTACAAAAAGTTGTTTCAGAAGTTCTATTCTCATTTTTGCGAATTCGGCCTGCAAATGCCTTAAAATTGCTCTCAAAGTCAACATTTCTAGACGACTTTACCGGTACACCTCATATCGATGTATATGACGTACACACGGCTAAGGCTATTAATTTCTCTAAGAATTAGGTCATATCTATCCTAGGTAAATAGTGATGTAGAACTTTGGACTACTACAAAAAAATTACGTTAGAAAAACAACATTCCAAAACTCTTTTGAACCAGAAATATAGGGCTTAAAAGAAATCACAATTAACCAATCAAAAGCCTAGGAATTCTCAAACCGGGGTCACGTGACCTATCTGACGCAAAAGTTTTGTCATCCTGGGGCTGAAGCAGAAAATGACTCAAGACCCGCGGTACGAAACCGCTGAAGACTTGAGTAATTATGTTTTTTTCCGTTTTTAGGGCAAACTAATTCATTTTGTAGTTTTTAAAAGCTTTTTAAAATTAATTCAAATACAAATACAGGAGAACAGACATTTGTAATATAAAAAAACATTACTTTTTAACTTTAAATAGTTTTCGAAAAGTAAGTGATGGGTATGAGCATGGGTAAGTGATGAGCATTTTATCGAAACTGTTAATCTATTTCGATAATAAGTGAGTGGCCTCCCAAAATTTTGCCGAAGATACAAAAATAATTGATAGTTTCATTATCAAGATTTTTCAAACAGCAAGAAACCACAATAATAATTTTTTCGCGTATCTCCCTTTAAGCGCACGGCTTTAGTGTACAGTCAGCGCTATTATTCAGTCTGCAAGCAAAGGTACATTTTTAAGGAATCCGGAACAACATAAAAATCGTCGTTTTTTGTGTTCTAAAGCATTTAAGACACATTGTATGATGCTGCAAACTCATGCTAGGCCCAATCATATTTTTACAAGTTTAATTTATTACCGTTCAAGTAAGGCAGCGACTGTCATACAGCACGCTCTGTACACAGAGTAGCCAGAGTACAGAGTAACACTGGAGACATTATCGCGCACCATCCGAGTCTCCCGGTTGTCCTTGATGATGTAGGTTCACGACCGAACTGGCATTTCCACTGATAATTCGTGCCGCGCCGTCCGCTGAATTTCCCAGCCTGCTCAGCCGGGGAGTTACCAGGCGGTACAACGTGTGGCGAGTCGCAGCGGCTGTTTACCTGATAAAGTTCGCTCCGGGGGCGACGGAAAATACCAGTGCGGGACGGCAGCTGGAAGTCTCCTACAACATACACTGCATCACATCATATATATTCATTTTTACATAATTTATATATTATTTATGTATATATTCTATCACGTTATTTTTTCTTCCCGTAAGTAATGTTGCAGCACATAATTTGACAATATTACATTGACTTTGGAATATCGATATGTTATTTGGGGAGTATCTTACAAAACCCACTTGGAGAGGTTTGTAAGGATTTAAAATAATTTGTTATGAGGTTAGCTGCACACAACCACACGACTCTGCCATCCTTGTCACCCTCTTATCAGGGCCTGCTGAAGCTCTTTAACGTTTCTAGTCTAGAGCGTAGACGGCGCGTGCCACTATGACATTTGTTTTGTGCACTAAATCCTATTCTGCGCTGTTGCCCGCACCCTGTTGCTCGCAGTTCTTTTTCCTGGCGTTCCCCGCTGCTGAGTCAGGGGGACACAGCAGCAGTTGCCTCACATATCGTCCGCACCAGTGGAAATCGTAAAGAGTCGGGGTTTTCTGCCTTTTAACACGCGCATTGACGACGGGTCTGAGCCACCTTCGCTTTGACGGGGGTGGGTCCCCCAGGGGCGTAGCCAAGGGGGGGCGGCAGGGACAGCCGCCCCTTCCTGAGGGCCCGAAGGGGCCCCCGAGGACACGAGCCGCGCGAAGCGGCCTTCGCCTGCACTATGCTCTGTGGCCAAATTTGACATTTTATATCAGATAGAGCCCTCTCAAGCCCTCTTCAGCACTCTATTCTGTAACAAACAGGGCCCTTTTTATCCATCAGGACCCTTTTGGCGCTGTCGCAGGGGCCCTTTTTGGAACGCCGCTCCTCCCTGAGCGAAATCCTGGCTACGCCCCTGGTCCCCCCTAAGATCTCGAGAACCACGCTAGATAGCGAAAAACGGTAAACGGCGTTGGGTAGCCCATACACCTCTATCCAAAAAATTTGAGCCTTTTTCAGGTCAAATTTAAGGTCACTAGATGTCAAGACATACTATCGTAGGGATAACATGTAAATGAAGGTTTTCAGTTATCACATCTGAGCAAGTAAAGATAGAGCAAAACAATTTAGATCGTTGAAATTCTCCCAGCAAACCAAATTAAATGATATATAACATGACCTTGCTTGGTCAAATCAAGTCAAACATGGTATTTGACTTGACTTGAGGTCAGATCAAGGTCAAATTAGGTCAAAGTCACATTCGAACCACAAAGACAAGACAAATATGATGCAGTTAATATAAACACTCTATCACCTTTAATTACTAAGTCATTCAGTTAACAGGCGCCCCGCTGGCGGGGCGAAATTCGCCCCCCTGGCTGGTTTTCCTAAGATAACGCAAAAACGAAGAGACGAAGAACAACAAAACTTGCAGCACCTTATCCCTGATAAATTTTACGTATCCGAAATTTTTTTGCTCAGATCATTTCAGGTCAAGGTCCATCGATTTCATCCAAGGTCCAGCGACCCGACCTCAAAACCTAAAATCACTAGTTTGAAGCGACGCCTAAGGAACATCATCAAACCGATCAGTTTCAAACTTTCACAATATGATGCCGTCATTAGTATCTACAAATTTGTTAACTCCGAATTTCGATATTTTTGACCTAAGATGGGGTCAATTTTTTGGTCACCTCATTATAAGTCTAAGGTAAAAATAGGAAGGGCTCGTTTTCAGTAAATACTGGATAGATAAGGCTGAAAATCTTCAATCCGTGTATTTCTACCAAGATCTTGACCATCAAGTTGAGTTTTTGACCATCTGACCTCTCAAAGGTCATGCCGGGTCACAGGAACATACAGTGATTGTTTTGCCAATAACACTAGTCAACAAAATCTAACTTTTGTCATGGATCCAATATGAAATAGTTCGTTTCTAGGGTAATTTGTGGCGCTGAACACGAATCTGGCAGCAGAAATGCCGTATCAGATCAGAATTTTGAGATCCAGTATGTCTGTGTGTCGTCTTTGTGCAAGCCTTCTTGGCATCAGTGACATTGACAGTGCAGAACCCAAGAGGCCTAGGAAAATGAACGTTTAGGTGTTTGTGGAGGTTAGGGTATTCTACCTTCAACCCGATTTTCATAGACCTAGGTCAATATATTCAAGGTAAAACGAGGCCATATAGGTCAAATTCTGTATGTGCAGGGTAGCCTTTGGGAAATGCCGTGATTATGCGATGAGAAGCCGGATGTGGAGAGAAAGTGGCCTAAAATAACAGAGGAAAGGTCTGAGGCAATGTTCTCTGAAACATTTAGGCCAAGGTCGTTCAAGGCCATTGACATTTGACGTCAAATATTACATTTTGCCTATAACGTGTACTGCAACTAGCACTATGACAACCGTCGGGCGGAAAATAAGGTTTGACCTTGACCCGTGACCTTTGCCTTAAACCTGCGACTTTGAGCTCAAGATTGAGTGACCTAGCGTATGACGTCATAGCATGATTACGTCATATCTACCTTCAAGGGAGGTGACTCTGACATAAAATCCTCATCATATAATGTTGCGACGTCACATCTCGGTCTACAATACCGGCGAGCTTGTGCGACCGAGCGCAAGCCTTGTTCAATGTACAATGTTCATGCACTTGAATGCGAGGTAGTCTTTCGTTGCAATAAATTCACATGTACATTGATAAGCTGCATTGTCTGGGTGCAAATAATCCGGATTCTCGACATCCTTGATCTATATTTTTCTACAAAAGGCTAGGCTGACGACAGTGTGTGGAAAGTGTAGGGGCTATACAACAGGTATGCTCTGGAGAAGAAACCAGGTCCGATGGCAAAAAACGGTTACTAAATTTGAAATCAGCGGTATCGAAATAGGCAGAAACAGGTGTTCACGTGCCGGATCCATTTTGGCTGTTGACCAGTGTAACTTATCATTGAATCGAGATTAAGCTCCTATTCTGCTTGCGTTGTGTTTATATTGTCACGGGGAGTCGATTGATATGCAGCATAACAATACCAGGTCGCCCTGTGACCCTGACCTAGCTCGATGTCAGGTCATTTTCACAATTTGACCTAGCAAGGTCATATCACATAATTATATCACATATCATATAGTCATATCATACACACATAGTCATATCACATCATTCGATTTGCCACGATGAGAGGAAGCCAAATGATGCATAAATATTTGCTCTAGCTCCGCCGAGTAAAGATCTAGAGGGGAAAACGTACACTGCCCTGTTGTTATCCTATGGAACCTTCATTGACCTATGCCAACCTCAGAGTTGACCGGACATAAAAATACTTCCTATACTTTCTCTTCATCTCTTCAAGAGCTTTCGAACGGCTTCCGTAATTTTTCTTTAGCTTGCCTGGGAAATGAGATACGGAGGGAGGGGGCAAATACGCCCCCAGCGGGGCGCGTCAAGCCAAGGACCCCAGCGGGTCGCGTGTTAAAACAATTTTCCTATGTATTTCCAATGCAGAGGTCATGGCTCCTACCTGACCTTAGGTCATCGAAAAAAATACTGGAACGTTTTTTTAGAGAGCTCGATGGGCCCATAATGTGATGAGTTTCAATCGGATAAGTTCACATTGTTCTGACTTATGCTATCTTAAACATTTTTTAGGTCAGGGCACTTGACCTGTACTAGTGACCTGATCTGAGCTGACCTAACCTCAAAATTTTGACAAATTGTAAAAATTATAGAAAAAGGTATGTCAAGTACGGCGGCGCTACACGACGCGTTTTTATGCTATCTCCAAAAACCAGAGAGGGGACGGGTACCCCCCGTCAATGTGCGTGTTAATACACGCCCCGGTGGGCCTCCGATCCACCTCCACCCTGGGGGGGGAGGGAGAGGTTTAAACACTTCTCTTGATCTCGGCTCCTATGCAGAATAGCGAACAACGCGAATGGTGGTAGATAGCCCATAAGAAATAATGAAACTGTATGGATCGCTTTTTGACACAGGTCTATGTTGAGGTCATGGCAGGCCAAAGAATGTTGCATGTTAGATAAAGTTTTTTTTTCTCTAGCGTCTGACTGAGTTTAGTCAGTCAATTTCTACGCCATTCAATTGCGCTCGTTACGGAAAATGGAATGATATATGACATGACCATAAAAGGTCAGTGTCCAAATGGCATGACCTAAGGTCAGGTCAAAGTTATTTTCTAACACAGTCAGAACACAGTAATTCAAAGCTATTTTCTGCAATCACTAACAGCCAATATGCATATTAATCGACCCGCAAGGGCAATCAAAACGTTATTGTATCAAAATCAAAGCTCTGTAAACTATTTCCAGCAAGATTATTGACCCAAGTCTGAAAAGCTGGTTAAGCAGCCCCAGATTACCCTCAGAGGTCACAGGTCCAAATTTGCAACATGACCATAGAGAGTGGCCTAAGGTACTACGGGTTTGGAAATGTGAAGGTACTACCAGCCATCTCTATAGAAAATAATTTTTGGACCGATTACTGTTTTTCTTATGTATTTCCAATGGAGAAGTCATGACCCGTACCTGACCCTAGGTCATTGATATAAAAATATGTTTTCACTGGTGTCTCTTGAAACATTTTTGGAGGTGACATCAATTTATCCCACTTGGTGATCTGACCCGAGTTGACCCACACCGTAAGATTAGGAAAGGTTGCGCAATTGGGCAAGGATGATATGGCACCTTACCCTGTTTTCTGGCGTCGTAAGAAAAAATCTAAAGGGGTATTCAAACATCCCCCCGAAACCCCGGCGAGAGTTGACGATTATTTTTGCATCCACTCAGACGTTCATGCTCCTAACCCTCGCCCAGTGGGTCTCAAATCCACCTCCGCCCCAGCAGAGGGGGCGTTTAACCCTTCTAACTGAGATGAGCAAAGGACCACGTTGTATTTAATTTGATTACTTTATATGGTCATCTTTAAAAAACTCAAGGTCAAATAAGAACTAATTTGATGTAATTAATTTTCGTGTAGTCAGAATAACGGAACATAATATCCTTCCAAAAGATAAGGACAGTTTAAGTTGTTCATTCGTAGTGTGTTCATTGTTGTTGTACAGTTGGTCATTTGTATCTAAGAAAATACAATTGAATTTCTTATTCATATTTTTCGTCTCCGCTGACTTTTTTTAGAGAAACAGCACTGTTCATCTTATAAAACACATGTATTACCAAACTAATCTTTCAAAACCACCAATACTTGCACCTAGATAAAATGCGATCCCCAGCTAACCACCTGGCCTCAATCGAATGCTCCGCCGCAATCACTGCCACAAAGTCTCCCAGCCCCCGAGCACACTTCGACCACAGCCAGTGGTCGAGATTAACCAATATTTGAACTAGCGCTTTTAGAAGCATGTCTCTAAACAAAAAAATCACATTGGGTAACTCAATTAACATATTCCTTGGCCAAATCAAACTCGCGTTCGCAACAAGACATTGGTGAGACGATACGAAAGACAGGGTCGCCACAGGTAAGGCTCTAGTTCTTCTGCACTAAGTGAGCATTGCGCCGGTACTTGGCCTTTTTTTGTTTACTATCGATTTAAGTCGTCATGATCACAGTCAGGTATTGCCCCGAAACTGCTCGAGTAAAACAGACTTTACAATTCCAATAAGTAACGCTCATTTTCGATGGCGATAGATCATCTGATAGAACATAGAACATCTTGTCATGCAGACGAGATCAAAACAAGACGACACAGGAAGCTGCACACTGAACGCTTGTGAGTGCAGAAAGAGGCTCTGGTCGCGCTAACAAAGCATGACAAAAGCAGGAGGTGTAGTTTACGTTGATAGCACAACAACGAGAGCACGTGGAAAGAGAAAGAGGCTGCCTTGGTAAACATCTGGCGAGTATGACAGAGATCTGCGGATTCGCATCAGGGTGCGTTGCTGCTGTTGATCTTTCAGGACAACGGCTGCCGTGCACTCCTGGTGAAAAACTGAACACATTTCGAACGCCATTCTACTTCGCCAGGTATCGCAGACAATCCTGGGCGCTGCTGCCTGGGCCCCACTCCTCGAAGAGCAAGGGACCTAACGAGAGCTGTATTACAATCATGGTTCAAACAAAATAATCTCACTGACGCAGCCACTTACTGGCGGATTTTTGGTCTGGATTAGACAAGAATACGGGCAGTAGCAACAATGCTTTGTTATTACGAATGTGCGTGTAAAAAAACTGTGTGCGGAAAGCTGGGATCATTATCAATGTAGGGAGGACACGGTTGACTGCCGCATTAGGACAATAGGAACGAGGGTGCTTCCACTTGAACATTGTACATCTAGTCACGGCCCATCCCTGCAGTCCCGTCCGAGTAAGGGTCTGTTCACACTTGGCACAATCTTTAGATATGTTTGTTGTTGTGAATCTCCTCCTGCTTTCGCTCGGCAGATTCTGTCGGCACATTACGCCAGGGGTGAACAGGTCCTTACTCCACTGCCGGCCGTGCACGCAGGCACACACTACAGCTGTTCATTTTACGACACCCAACCGCACCGCTCAATACATAGTTACTTGCACTCACGGCAGTGCACCAGAATCAGAGGCAAGAGCGACGCAAGAACATAACAAGTGATGCAGACACCGATCGCATTGCATTTTACCATACATACTCTAACCCGCCGCGAGTATGCTCATACCTCGGCAGAGAGGCCTATTTGCGGTGCTATGCCAGGTGAGTTCCAATGGTGGCACAGCGGATCGATTCTCAGTACTTTTAAAGCGCTTTCGGCGCACTCAGGCATCTTGGGCCGGCTCACACAATCGTAGAGTATGAAGACACAAATATCCCCCATCCATACTGTTTACCCCTGAAGTGTATATCTGATATTACAAGGTTCGGCAATGCGATAGTTTACAGTAAATCTCATTGGTCTACAGTGAATATTGTGTGATCAGCAAAAAATACACCTATTATTCCACCATGTGTTACGTAGTTAATCGCTATACCTCAAATAGCACATGCACATGGTATAGATAAATCTTGCTCCTACACTGACGGCACATTAACAAGAGAGCAAGTATATATGTCCAAGGCAGGTACTCCAACTAAGCAGCGACACATGACCGACCAGACCAACAATCCCAAAGTATAACACCTCATTCCCCCGCAAGACTGGTCAGGCACCCGGCCTAAATCCCGCTGGCGTTGGCGTGGGTGCTAACCGTTAAACGACTTTAGCCAGTACCACGGGCGCTAACCGTTAGACGACTTTAGCCAGTACCACGGGCGCTAACCGTTAGTGTACTTTAGTCAGTACCACGAGGGCTAACCGTTATCTGAAGCCGCGGATGTTCAACGTCTGCAGACATTGGCAAATGCCGGGGGCACTAGCCAATGGCTAGTGCTACGGGCGGCGTTTGATGGTGCCGCGGGCCCATAGTTAGCTAGTGATACGAGCCTCGGTCGACACCGGCAAGCGCCGCGGGCGGTGCCGACGTTAGCCAGCGGCGCGGACGTTAGTCGGAGCCGGCGCCGGTGTCTGTGTCGGTGCCCTCGGCGGAGGGCGCGGCAGCTATGACAGCGCCCCCTGCCGCCTCGATCTCGGCCAGCGCGCGCGCCACCTCGGCCCGCTGCGACTTGGAGAGCTGGTGGATCAGATGCATCACCGTCTGACACCCGATCTCCGGGTGGGCCTGCGGGCGGCGGCGCCGTCAGTGCCCCGAACTCGTCACTAAGTAGACGGAGCAGGGGGCTATGGAGTTATCACCCGGCGAATTTCAGAAAATTATTGAAACACGTTCATCACAATAAATCAGTTTTTTCGTCGTAATGAATTGCTAGTTAAAGAAAATCGAACTATATAGTCGACACTGCCTACTAAACTTTTTCGACTAGAAAATACCCAATGTTATTTGGGCATTCGAGCGCACAAGAGAGTTATTCCTCCGAGTCTCGGCTTGGCCTCTGTTCTTACTTTCCTTCCTACAAACTCGAGCAGAGCTTTAGCTCGAACGCAAAAAGCGGACTGAAAAGCCGCTGCGCGGGCTAGGTTAGCCCCTGTAGGGCCAACCTAGCCCTACTTCACATGGCCTTATTTCCAGTACCCCCTCGGCGGCTGGTGGTGGCCGCACAGCGCGAAAGTGCTGGTAGTTACCTGGACGGTGTGCCGTGAGACAGTGCTGGTGGTTACCTGGACGGTGTGACAGTGCTGGTGGTTACCTGGACGGTGTGACAGTGCTGGTGGTTACCTGGACAGTGTGACAGTGCTGGTAGTTACCTGGACGGTGAGACAGTGCTGGTGGTTACCTGGACGGTGTGACAGTGCTGGTAGTTACCTGGACGGTGTGCCGCACGCGCGCCAACGCCGCCTCGCGCTCCAGGCAGCCGATGTTCTCCAGCACCACCGAGCTGGCGGCGTTCTCGGGGTCCAGCTGCTCCGATAGCCAGGCCGCCACCACCCGGTCATCGTCCCACTGGTAGCTCTGCAGAGGGGCAGGCGCGGTCTCAGTCGCTGCTGGTGCTACCGCTGCCACAGCGGGTCGCACGCACTCCGCGGGTACCGAGAGAAGTTACATAGGCCCACGGAAACCATGAAATGAACGGAAGTTGACGAAAGACAGAGCGTAACTTAAATTCGCTTGAATAAACTCCGGCAAAAAGCGCATAGGGAAATAGGAAACAAAGCAACTGGCTGTTTTTACCAGGCGGACGGCGGTGGGGTTTGGATGGACCTTGGAAGTGGGGTCCGTAGGACGCTGAGTACCGGGGTTAGGATGCCGGGCTCCTGGGCAGGACCGCGGGAGAAGCGCTCCCTTGGCAGACATTTTCTGAAAGAACAGATACAGAAGCAGATTTCCGGTGATAACCTGCGCAAATTATCGACTCAAGTTTACTATAAATTTGGTCTAACTGGTGATAATACATCTACCACGTTACCTAACTCAGACAATAGCGGCTTACAGATTCCAAGCATCCTGGGATTTTTAGACTCATTTCACACAATACAAATTTCATACTGGTTGGGGTTTAGGGTTCCCTGACAAATGAGAATTACATGACAAAGCTCTCATCGAAAAATTGGCAACCAACCACAAATTATCTATCCTATACCTGATATCAAAAAAGTAAAAACGTTAGCCTAAACACTATACTCCCAAGCATTACGCGCTTAAAAATAATAACATAGACCCATTCGCTCTCCAAATGTAGTCAGGTCACCGTAGTGTTTAATGTCAGGCTCATCAACGTCCACACGTCTCGACCCAGCTCCCTACCTGCATGGTGCCTTTGTCTTCGACGAACCAGCGCTGCAGTTTGGTGATGATGTGCTGGTGGCGGGCGGCAGGCTGCATCTTCTCCAGCAGGCGGCAGGCGCGCAGGCTGAGCAGGCGCCGCTGGAGGCGCCAGTACAGCACGCGCCGCGACTCACCCCACGACACCAGCTCCTGGATCACGCCCTTCTCCAGCATCCGTACCGGCGTGTCGTGCAGGTCGGCGAACTGCACCGCCACCTGCGGCAGCGGCGGTGGTCGGGTTACTGCACCGCCTCCAACAGCGGTACCAGTCAGGGTTATAGATGAGGAGCCGGTTACATCAAAAACGAGCCCATAAGTTCCGCATGGCTTACGGCGGCAGGTAGCGACAGATTCTGATCTCCTCTCTCTCTCTCTCTCTCTCTCTCTCTCTCTCTCTCTCTCTCTCTCTCTCTCTCTCTCTCTCTCTCTCTCTCTCTCTCTCTCTCTCTCTCTCTCTCTCTCTCTCTCTCTCTCTCTCTCTCTCTCTCTCTCTCTCTCTCTCTCTCTCTCTCTCTCTCTCTCTCTCTCTCTCTCTCTCTCTCTCTCTCTCTCTCTCTCTCTCTCTCTCTCTCTCTCTCTCTCTCTCTCTCTCTCTCTCTCTCTCTCTCTCTCTCTCTCTCTCTCTCTCTCTCTCTCTCTCTCTCTCTCTCTCTCTCTCTCTCTCTCTCTCTCTCTCTCTCTCTCTCTCTCTCTCTCTCTCTCTCTCTCTCTCTCTCTCTCTCTCTCTCTCTCTCTCTCTCTCTCTCTCTCTCTCTCTCTCTCTCTCTCTCTCTCTCTCTCTCTCTCTCTCTCTCTCTCTCTCTCTCTCTCTCTCTCTCTCTCTCTCTCGGCGCGCCGCAGCTTGTACTAACCTGGAGGCAGACAGACTGCCTCCAGTTAGTGCAGCTGCTGTCTGCCTCCAGTTAGTGCAGCTGCTGTCTGCCTCCAGTTAGTGCAGCTGCTGCTGACAGGCAGCAGCTGCCGTACTAACCTGATGGTAGACGGGCAGCAGCTGCTGCTCCCTGGCGGCCAGCTTCCTCTGCAACAGCTGCCGGCGATCTGGCGTAGTATCGGGCTGTGCCAGCTCGTCCAGCAGCTGCCGCAGCTCGCCGTCCAGCCGCCGCATTGACTTCACCAAATCTTTGGCCTTGAACTTGATCTCCACCGTACCCTCCGGCTCCAGCACGCCGCCTCTGATGCAGGTACACATAGGCCGTAGTCAGCAGCAGTCACACTCGGGGCCGAAGAAATAGCACTGGGAGGACGAAATCAGAACACTTACCACACTGTAGTATCGGTGCGCATCGACACTGACAACTGATGTGGAATCCTGCACATACAACTCATGTTAGCGTGCATCCGAAATCCAAAATATATATTTCACGATCATGGACGTACAGACCACCCGTCCAAATTATGAGGCAAGCGCAAAGGTTCAAACAAATTGTTATGATGTGAGGCAAAGCGACAGAGGTCTTGTGAGGACTTATCGAAAAGTGTAACACCCCACAAGCTGCCTCGGACGGCGCCTGACCTGCTCTCGGGGTCGGCGAACATCTCCATGTAGTGCTGGTTGATGGCAGCGTCGATGACCACCCAAGCGCCGCCGCGCAGCTCTCCGTAGGGCGGGATGTACACCATGATCGGCTGCCGGTAGGCCCGCAGCGCGTCCACGATCATCGCGCCGAACTTCAGGACCTGGTCGTACATGTCTGGCGGCGGGAGGGCGCGGGAAGTCAAACCGGTGCCGTCTGAGTGTGATCCGTCAGGTTTCCGTTCAGAAAAAACGTCAAACGCAGCGATGGAATCGTGGCGGCAATGTTCTGGGAGGTAATGAAATAAAGCCGGAAACTCGCCAATCTTCACGACAACAACGATCATACCCGTCTAGCGGCATAAAGAACCATACCACTCATCCCTGAACACAGAACAGGCCCGAAAGAAAGGAAGACATGACCCTATTCCTCACAGGTACGGTGCAGCGCGTCTCCCCCCCCTCCTGTCCGGTAGGAAGGGTAGCGCAGTGAGGAGCTCACCCTTCATGCCCCCGGAGAAGCCGCGCCAGTTGGCGAAGATGATGAGGGGTAGCTCCTCGCGGTTGAAGAGCTCGATGCTCTGCGCCGTCTTGTAGGCCGAGTCGGGGAACCACACCTGGCCCGCCTGCGACAGTTTCTGCGGAGATGGCGGAGCAGGTCACACCCCCGTGACGCGCGAGTCGCAGCCGAGTCCAACCCATCCTCTCATCACTGACCGAGCGTTTCCATAGGTGCACTGCAAATGTGAATGAGTCTTGTCTCATCACGGCGCACGGCATACCAAAACAGGGTCTATTTGCGATGGGCTTAAAGGGAATGTGGCACCTTCACAACGTGATTTTAACTGAGATAGCCAAGTTGTAAAGCAGGTCGGAAAACCCGGTACTCCATATTTCATTTGACTTGGAACTCGATATTTCCGTAGAAAAAAGCTAAAACCTAGCACCAGCCCCTCAGCCCCCGTCGCTGGCGGCCATTGTTGTGAGCTACTGGTGTGACGACATATGCTGACTTCACGATGAGCATCAGCCAATCGAAGCCCTTGAAGCGTTTCAAGTATGGTAGTGGTTGCCAGATCGTGACATCATCCACAGTCTGATATTTCTTTCTTTTTCTAGAGGAGTATTTTAAAAACCAAATATTGAGCTTATTGTACATTTTTCAGAGAAATCATGAGTGGTTTCATTATTTTTGGCTTAGAGTACGCCTAATTTCGCTAAATTCCAGGATTCGACCAAGGTGCCACATTCCCTTTAAGGCACAAGTCTACTGGATCCAAAGTCCCAAAATTATACAACACCCCATTCCACGGCTTCTTCCAGTAAGCCCCCTCCCTTCCATGTCGCCCTATCCAGTGCTGGGCTGACCTTGGCCTCTGAGTCGATGTTGGCTGGATCAGCGGGCAGCGAGAGCTCCACGGTGCGCGTCTCAACCACGATGACTCCCAGCGGCGTGCCGCCCAGTCGCCCGCGGCCGCACACCACCGTCTCCGCCCAGCCGCCCATGATCTCCCCGAACGAGCCGGAGTCCAGGAACCCGGTCTCCCAGTCCCCGCTCGGAGCTGCCGACCGCCCGCGGCGTCATACACAGACAAGGTTAGAACGGCGTCGGATGGAACAATACGCCGTTACTAGACTGGGGGCAGCCAGCGAGATAGACGGCAGGCGGAGGTCAGTGTAGCCGGCGTGGTCTGGAGAACCAGCAGCATCGGTCTAACATAGACCGGATCATTTCACTGGACACAGGCTAACAGGAGGGGTTTCCGAGGGCGTGTACTCCATCCCTGGGGTTCAATCATGCTGCTGAATTCATCGCTGGTGGAGAAACCAGCGGACTTAGGAAGCATCAAAGTATCAATAGTCTGTGTAAGAATTTGGCTACTATTGCACCTCAGACATGAGTGGCGCCCGGGTTCGGACTCGCTGTTCTCTGGCTGACCTGGGCTGGGTCGGCCGGTCAGCAACAGACGAGGGTCGTAGGGCGCCCGTGTCGGCTTGAAGGTGACCTCCCGGTCCACGGGGTCCGGAGCTGGGGAGCACCGGCAGTCCGGCGCCCTTGTGCTGAGAACAGGGCAGCGGTCGGTCGCTCGCACCACAACGGTTAGCGTTAAAATCTTAACGAGGATTTCCACCCAGTCATGCGTATTGGATTGCGTACAGAACATTGATATAAATATTAACTGGCTATGTGTCAGCAGTTTCTTAGCGAAATATTTCTCATGCCAACAACATATTCTAACAGCAGAGAGTATTACAATTTATGGATCCTTTCTCAATATTTCTCCACCTATACCAACCCGTATCATTTTAAAAGCCCTCCCGATCCCGGCGGCGCAAAGGTAGAGAAATACCGGCTCACAAGAGACACGGATAAACAAAGAGGGAACATATCCCACATTAAACATAAAGGTCAGACACACTGAGGTGCGATCGTGTTCAGCTGACCCGTGGTACGTAGGAGAGCCAGCGGAGCAGGGTACAGATGCCGTCGAAGTCCTGGCTGCACACATCGTGTGAGACGCCGTTCTTGTACATGATCTGCACGCCGCCCAGCTGGTTGTTGGAGGCGTACACCTCGCTGCCCAGCAGCTGCCGGAGGGAGCAGTAGTGAGTGGGCAGCTGCCTAGCACGTGCGGGGAGGATCCGGGGTGAGTGGGTGCCCCGCTGCCGAGCACGTGCGGGGAGGGAGCAGTTGTGAGTGGGCGCCCCGCTGCCGAGCACGTGCGGGGAGGGGGCGGGGGGTATTGAGTGGGCACCCGCTCACCAGTTACCCCGAGGGACGGAGCAGTAGTGGGTGGGCACACCGCTCACCAGCTGTCCCGGGGGAGGGGGGAGCAGTAGTGTGGGGCACCCCGCTACACTGCAGCAGTGGAAAGGCCAAGTTATCCCAGGAGAAAGGGATGTGAGCCGACGGCGAAAGGTCCGGAACAAGTAGGCAAGCAGGCTTCCCGCAAAAATGAAAATTAATTTGCACATGTTTCGCATTGACATACTACGCGTATGATACGGCCAAATTTACCAACTTCAATTTTCATCAGAATTATACTTGATTCCACCCACTAGCACGGACTCATAGCTTTCAAAAAATAAATCATACGAAAATAAACTTGTAACGTTTCTCAGCACAGCCAGATAAGCCGCAACAGCGCCGTATTTATGTCAACTACATTAAAGGTACACCCAGTGAAAAAAACTTGTCCATAGTAAAAATCCATGCTGTTCTCGCAGCCAGTCTTTAGCTTCAGACACACACTATCACATCCTGCACAGCAATTAAGGCTAATGAATGAACTCACCTAGTCCTAACCAGCCCAACAACCGCTCTCTGACCTTGTTGAGGGCGCCGAAGCCGGTGAGGATGATGTGCGAGGTGTCCACCTGTACGACCCGCTGTCCCAGCCGGACCAGGTAGGCGCCGATGCCGATGGCGCGGCACGTCACCATCGACATGGTGACCACCTCGTTGTAGGCCTGCGAGGTCTCGCCAGCGATCATGGCGGCATACTGCAGATTCTCCACGCCCAGGTCCGGTCCGGCGCCTGCCGAGGCGCACAGGTGGCGTGACCCCCACACTCTGGGCTCATGCAGAGCAAAATCAGAGACAAGCGGGAGGAAAACGCACTTGGTGTTAATAATCACCTTGGAGTGCTCCTCCTCTGCGGATCAATAGGCAAATTAGACGTGCACGACACACTCAGTCGAGTTAATTCGCCCCTCGGTCATAGGAGTCAGGAGGTCGCGGCTCCAAAACGCCATTAAGTTCCATAAAGGCACCCCGGTCCAGTGACACTCGTTCACTCGTTAGAGGTACTGAGCCGCCGGGCTTGGGTGTGACGTCACGTACCGATGATGTGGGAGATTCTGTAGCGCGGTTCGCCGTCGTCCACTACCAGTTCGGCGTGTACGGCGTTACAGGCCGACGCCTTCTGGAAGTCGTCCGGCGTCAGGTAGATGTACCGGAACCCCTGCCAGCCGTCCGGCGGTTAGTGTCAGAACGCTGTAGTTGTTGGAATTGAACGACGCACCAACTGTTAAGATCATATAGCGTCTTTGGGGATCAGGTTATTCTTATTCAGAGAGCCCAAAACGTTTTTAAGTCAGAACCTGAGGCTAAGTAGGCGGGGATCTACTAATGATGAGCCATGCATCCTCAGGACAAAACCGTCTCACGCCTACAGCCATCAGGGTTACACACAAAACTTGATCAGAACGACGTACACTGGATACTCATAAAGCACGGATTGTGGCAGGCGGCGGAACCCTGATGAACATCTGCCGCCCAGGCAAGTGAAATGACGCTTTTGGAATATTGTGACGAAGGCCGTGAATTTTCCACATACGAACTTGGGACGAAGCAGAGTTCACATAAGTGGATACACAAGTTCGAACTAATATGAAATAGACACCCTCAGTGATGTTTCAAAGCACACTTCAGCGCGCTACAGCCACGCTCCACGCACAGTACTGTTCAAGTCCGTGCACCAAAGTCGGGTCGGGAGGCCACATCAAAACAAAACCCGAGGCGAAATAGCAGCTAGACTTCAGCAGCCCAGCAGGTCACGGGTATTTCAGCAACCCAGTACCGGTGTGTATCAGAAATACGTGAAAGGCTCTACACATTTGGGCTGCTCTACAACGACAGAAACAAACAGTTTAGCTGTACAAAAGTTTTCATAGACCTATATAAGAATCATTGTCAGAGAATGGTATTTCGGGTATTTTTACAGAGAAAAATGCACGTACAGTAGATCACAGACGCCAGGAGCAGTTTACAACTTGTTTGCAATAGAGTACCAATGTTAATCAGAAATACGTTCAAAGCTCTACAAATCAGTGCTGTTCTAACGCACAAAAACCAGCTTTACCATACGCAAGCCTTCATGAATCTAAAAAATTGTAATTGCCATGGAATGGTATTTTGTTAGTGCATTGCTTGTTGCTGGCCCATGCCCCGGCTGGCAGCTGTTACAGACATCTGAGTCGGCGCTGACCTTCTCGGGATCCTCGGGATCCTGCCAAGCCACCCGGAACAGGTGTTTGATTTCCTCGGCCATGCCAATCCGGGCGCCGCTGTTGGCGGAGAGGTAGAGCCGCGGCAGCCGCAGCTGGCGAGAGAGCTGCCGACAACGGAGGGTCACAGACCACACCACACACGGCCGCTGTTGGCGGGGAGGTAGAGCCACGGCAACCGCAGCTGGCGAGAGAGCTGCCGACAACGGAGGGTCACACACACCACCCCACACACGGGGCGACGCTGCTGATACTGGCGAGAGAGCTGCCGACAACGGAGGGTCACACACCACACCACAAACGGCCGCTGTTGGCGGAGAGGAAGAGCCGCGGCAGCTGCAGCTGTGCCGACAACGGAGGGTCACACACCACACCTCACACGAGGCGACGCCTGGTACTGGAGACAGCTGCCGCCGACGGAGGGCCACACACCACACCATACATGGGGCACCGCTGTTGGTACTGTTAGGGCAGAAACATATTTCCTCGCTTTGACGGACATCATATTAGCATGCGCCCCGCTGCGGGAGGGGGAGGGTTGAAATTCGGCCCCCTCCTGATTTTCCCCAGATGACGCAAAAACGAAGAGACGGAGAACAACGAAACTTACAGTACCTTTTCCCTGATAAATTTTAAGCATCTGACCAAATTTTTTAGGTCAGGTCATGTCAGGTCAAGGAGCTATTCAAGGTCAAGTGACCCGAACTCAATACCTAAAATCACGAGTTTGAAGCGGCGCCTAAGGAACATCTGCCAACCGATCAGTTTGAAACTTTCACAATATGATTAAGCCCTTAAAGTCTACAAATATGTAATCTCGGAATTTTAATATTGTTGACCTAAAATGGGGTCAATTTTTGTGTCACCCCATTGGTGGGGTGGATCAGGGTCAGGCTGAAAATCCTCACACCGTGTACTCTTACCACGATATTGACCTTACAGTTGAGTTTTTAACCATCTGACCTCTCAAAGGTCATGTCAGGTCACAGGAACATACAGTGATTGTTTTGTCAATAACTTCTCACTGAATTGAGATAAAGCTCCCATTTTACTTGCATTGTGCTTATATTGTCAGAGGGAGTGGATTGATGATATGCAACATGAGCATACCAGGTCACCATGTGACCTTGACCTAACTCGATGTGAGGTCATTTTCAAAATTTGACCTAGCAAGGTCATAATCATTCGATTCGCCACGATGAGAGGAACCCAATGATGCATAAATAGTTGCTGTAGCTTTGTTGAGTAAAAATCTAGAGGGGCTGCCACCCCCGTGGCGCAGCCGGCAAAGGCGTCACGCTTGGGTGTGGAAGGCCCCTGGATCAAGGCTGACCTATGGTAGCCTTTTCCGCGCCCGCCTCCTACCCAGGATATAGCGGTACACTTGGGAGTGCGTGCCGCAGCAGTGGAATCAACGCCGTGCCAGCCGGCGTCCCTGTTTGTGGGTGCACGGGCCTGATCGGCCTTTAAAGTAATCCACCGGTCTGGTCTCCCGCCCGCGGCTCTCATGTGAGGGCTCGGCCTGTGCCGGGAGCTGCGGCTTGGGGAGACCGGAGCAGCCTATGGCCCGCCAAGTGCGGTGCCGCTGTCCCGTAAGGGTGCCGGCAAATGGAAACTTCCGCTCTGTACATAGTGTGAGTGCGTTGTATGAATGATACTAGCTACAACACAAAAATGCTCCGGGGATAGGGAGCGCAAAAATATTTTTAAAAATCTAGAGGGGTAAGCCTACACCGCCCAGTTGTAAGCCTATGAAACCTTGTTTGACCTTTGCTGATCTCAATATTGACCTGACATAAAAACACTTCTTATAATTTCTCTTCGTCTCGTCAAGAGCTTTGCAACGCGCTCCTTAATTTTCCTTTAGCCTTTCTGGAAAATGAGATACGGAGGGGGACGAAATACGCCCCAGCAGCGGGGCGCGCCATGCCAGGGACCCCAGCGGGGCGAGTGCTAAGCAACCAGTGCAGCTGAATTTCGCAAAAGCAAATACTAACGACCTATACGACTTCCCACATCCTACTCAAACCATGATTTCTTGTCTCGAAACAAACTACTTATTTCAGAGTAAGACCGCAGTGAGTGTGGCGGCAGCCCAGTCCGCGCCTACTGAGCAGAGCCCACCTGGGAGGCCTTGAGGAATAGCACGTCCTCGCACGGCCCGAAGCTGCCGATGGCGTGTGTCAGGTCGTTGGCGATGACGATGATGTCGCGACCGGTGGGGTACTCGGGCGTCACCAGCGTCATCTTCCAGGCCACCATCCCGACCTGGCGGACACCCACGGTCAGCGACAGCGCTGGATATAGCTCCTCCCATAGCAGAATGTGATACAAAGAAACTGGCGGGTATGCGTCGCTTCACATAGGACATTACCGTACAGCTAGCGTTTAGGATGGGGGAGGGCTTTACATCGTGCCACCTACCAAAGTCAAACGGCATCGCCCAATCTTCCAGTGTTAGAGGATATTTTGGTGGTCACATGCTGAAAGTCATGAGAATGAGTTCGAGCGCAGTTCGAGGGAAAACAGGTTTGTGAACCATGAACCATGGACACTCAAGTCGAACTCCTCACGGTCGGTGCACGGCCCCGCTCGCTTCGGCCGGCTTCAGTCCCCCGACGTACCTTGTTCTCGCCCGGTAGCCGCTTGACCTCCACCAGGTTGTGGTCGTCATCCACCACCAGCTCCACGATCTGAGGCAGCGTGTCCTCGGGAACCTCCACGTTCTCGTTGTGCCGCCGGTGCTCTGACCACAGCTTGTCCAGCGCCTGCGTGACAGGAGGTGTCGAGATGAGCGATAGCACGTGCACAAACCCAGACGGGCGGGGCAACAGCTGTTGTTCAATCGTGAAAACAGAGGAGGCATGCCTGGTGTTTTAGTTGAATTGAAATAAAAAACTGATGACGGTGTATGGGCATATAACTAGTCAAACTCAATCCATCAAACATCCATCGTGGCTTTACAAAATGACAGCAAATAGTAATGGAATAATGGTTTGGGACAACGAGTAATAGGCACCCATGCCATCAGCACGGGGTGAGGGTACAAGGACTTTATACTCCACAACCCACAGAACCCTTCAGTCTCAATCTAGCCTGCATTCACCGTGGACGAAATGGCACAGGCAATATCAATGGAACGAGGCCACTGGAAAGGGCTATTAAATTGAGTTAAAAGTGCCGGCGCGCGACCTGCCGGGTCACACCTGTCTGAACATCTCCGGGAAGTCGTACACATATGTGGTACCGCTGTGCTGCGCCTGGAATCGCTTCAGCTGCAGGTAGTCCTTGGTGAGGTAGGGCGTATCCACGGCCAGGCCGTGCAGGGGACCCTGCTTGGCGCCCAGCGCCTCAAACTTCACCTGGGGGCCGCCAACACTCCTGGTCACGGTACACCTCACACTGGGCATGTACACAATCGAAATCTTTAAAATCCAAACACCGAAAGCCTCACAGAAACTACACTTTACAGCAAGAAACCAAGCCATTTACATCTAAAATGCGAGTCTGGAACACACCGTATATTTCATTATCTCCTGTGAGCCCTCTGATTCTCGTATATCACCACTGCGCAGATGAGCCGTCGTACCTGTCCGGTGGAGGGGTCGGTGACCTCCTTGTAGATGGCGATGTCCAAGTAGTAGCCGTTCTCGTTGCTGAGACAGAGCCGGATGGAGGTGGTGGGCCCCTGGGCCGAGGAGCGCAGCGTCATGCGCACCTCCGCCTGCAGCACGCGCAGCTTCCAGAGCCGCGGGCCGTACCGCATCACCATCGGCCGCACCGACTCCACCACCTGCGGCGACGGGCGAGTCAGACTCCACCAACTGCGGCAACGGGCAAGTCAGACTCCACCAACTGCGGCAACGGGCGAGTCAGACTCCACCACCTGCGGCAACCGGCGAGTCAGACTCCACCAACTGCGGCAACAGGCGAGTCAGACTCCACCACCTGCGGCAACCGGCGAGTCAGACTCCACCAACTGCGGCAACGGGCAAGTCAGACTCCACCACCTGCGGCAACGGGCGAGTCAGACTCCACCAACTGCGGCAACGGGCGAGCCAGACTTCACCGACTGCGGCAACGGGAGAGGCAGACTCCACTGCTGCAGCAGGGTTAGACCCCAGCACCGCAGTAGGAAGCGAGTCAGACTCCACTAATGAAGCAGGAAGCGAGTCACACTCCATCACCTGCAGAAATGATGGTGTCAGAGTGCACTGATGAAGAGTGCGTCAAAACTAACAGCATACTTTTGGATGCATAAGGCGTGTGAGGGCACATAAGCAGCCACAAATGCAGCCCTCAGGGACGTATAATATGTTAAAAACTAGCAGCGTTCCATGGTACAAATTTTCTCCCGCTGCACGGTTGCGTCCGCTTCAGTCCTTAAGCGGCCGGTTCTGTCTCACCTTGGCCGGGTCCAGCGTGACGGTGGGTACGAAGTTCATGAAGATGTGGTTGCAGTCGGTGCGCGCGGCCAGAGGGTGAGAGAAGGCCACCTCCAGCTCGTCCATCGACTCCAGCAGCAGCCGCTCACCCTCGTTCTGCAGAAACTCGAAGCTGGCCTCCTTGGTGATGAGGTCCGAGTGGCGGATGATGGAGCGGATGAAGAACCGGAAGTCGGTCACTTCCTGTCCCTCCGGCACCTGTGGGCACGCGCGCCAGACTCAGCGTCAGAGGAGGTGACGTCTTTGGGCATCCAACGCCAGCATCTAGCATCGGCGACACCAGATGGCCAGTGTCTCACCCGATGTTCTAACAATGAAGACGACGGAGCAACCATTTCACTTTCAAATCCATACATATGAAATTCCAAATCCAGACATATTAAACGCACCAGCCCGCTGCAGCTTCAACACTCATTCCCTAAGCCCATAAACCCCGAGACATCCTGTCCTTTCACAGCCGATAGCCCAGTGACCTTGGCCTTGCCGAGGTAGAGGTGCATCTTGTGGTTGGAGGTGGGCAGCGCCTCCAGGTTGTAGGTGCGCAGCCGGTTCATCTCCAGCTGGTAGGCCAGCGCCGGCTCCAGGTGGCGGTAGATGCGGTCCTCCACGAAGCCGTCCCGCGACCGGTAGGTGAAGTAGCGCGGAAACTCGCGCGCGTGCAGCATCACGAACGTGATGCGGCGCACCATGCTCTGCGACAACGGCGGCAGGCAGGGTCAGCTCTGGTGGAGGTCAAGCGTCGAGGGGTCCGGGAAACGGCGAGTCCGTGCACTCATGATCGTGAGCGCAATGGAAAATGCTGTATGAGGTGAGATCTTTTATGGGGATACTTTTAGACAGCTGTACGTGTAATTTCGACGTGTCGAAAGTTGTGACTTTGAAACATTGCGAATGATGCCTGAAAATCCTACCAGTTTCTGCAATTCCCATGTACAAATCACAGAGGTCTACGCCCCTGGTCTAATGTGCTCCAATGTGAGGATAAAAAAACAGGTTCGGGAGCTTTGGAACACAACTGAGAAGTGGTATCTCCACGCAGCAGCATTCAACAAAAACAGGACACTACGCCCCAGTGAGCCTTGCGACCTCATTGTCTGACCAAGATCCTCAATTACAAGAGAAGTAGCGTTGTCTGGCCCGTGCCACATCCACACGCCCCCGAACCCACCACCACCGCTGCGCCCCGAATGTAACCGCACACCGAGTGAGATTCGTTCGACCCCTCCAGCTGACCTAGCCCAGGAACAGCTATGACTGCACCCCACAAACCCGACAACTTCGCGTTCAGGAGGCCGCTCGGGCCCTGTGGCTCACCTGCGCGAGGAAGGGGCGCTTCTGTGCGCAGAAGGCGGAGAGCTGCGTGTTGAGCCCCTCGTCGGTCTGTTCCTCCTTGACGCGGATGGCGATGTTGAGGATCAGCTTCGGCTCCTCCTCCTCCGCCTGCCAGCACGCGTAGGAATCGGTAAACTTGGTGGGGAGCCAGAAAACTTCACCGATTTACAGAATCAACTTGGGATAAGATTGTACTTGTACCATGTAGTGCGTAACATTGAGAGGATTTAAGTGACCTGTACCTTTGCTCGCTTAACAGCTGGTCGGAAACCGGCCCAGTTTTATAGGTCACAAACAACAAAGTACAGAGCTGCCCCAGAGGGTGGATTCGTTGTCTGTTTCCGCTCCCTGTTGAGACGCCCGCACCGGTCAGTCATCGTGCCTTTGGCGGGGCATCGTGTCCCTCGGGATTCGGCGAGGCTCCGTACCTCAGGTAAGTCAGCAAGACATCGTGCCCCCGGGGAGTGACCGGAATACCATATCGCTGAGGAGCTGCCCAGGTACCGTACCTGGGGGCTGAATAGGAATCGTACTTCCTTGGGCCGCTGGGGAATCTCACTTGCTGGGTTCGGAGGGGCATCGTACATCTGGCGGGTTGGCGGGGTATACTACCTCAATGGGGGGAGGGTCGCTGTGGTATAGCACCTTTTGAGGTCTGAGGAGTACCGTACCTCTGGGGAATCGGCGGGTATGGGGAATGGGGAATACGGTACCGTACCTCTGGGGAGTCGGCAGGGTACCGTACCTCTGGGGAGTCGGCGGGGTACCGTACCTCTGGGGAGTCGGCGGGGTACCGTACCTCTGGGGAGTCGGCGGGGTACCGTACCTCTGGGGAGTCGGCAGGGTACCGTACCTCTGGGGAGTCGGCGGCGTACCGCACCTCTGGGGAGTCGGCAGGGTACCGTACCTCTGGGGAGTCGGCGGGGTACCGTACCTCTGGGGAGTCGGCGGGTTACCGTACCTCTGGGGAGTCGGCGGGGTACCGTACCTCCGGGAAGTTGGCGGGGTACTGTACCTCTGAGGTGTCGGCGGGGTACAGTACCTCCGGGGAGTCGGCGGGGTCAGGCCCGGATGGCAGGGAGCCGCCCAGCGTCATGGAGGTGCCCAGGTGGTCAGCGTCCATGTCTCGGCTCTGCGAGCGTTCGCGCAGCGTGGGGATCAGCTCCTCCTGCCGCCGGGAACAGCGTCAGAGCGGTCTGATGTGACGTCAGTGCATCACCACCACCTCACCACGTCACACGGCACGGCGTCACAGTGATCTGATGTGACGTCAGTCCACCACCACCACCTCACCATATCACAAGACACAACGCCACGGCGATCTGATGTGACGCCAGTGCATGACCATTACCTCACCACATCACAACGCACGTCGTCTGATGTGACATCAGTCCGCCTCTATCAACCCGACCCATTACGTCAACTTCCAGGCAACACCTATACACCCAGTACAATATCGTGTAAGGAAACGCGAATAACAAAAGGAAGCCAAGCACAGGGCATAGCATGCACCAAAATATGACAAAAAAATTAATGTTTGCTTACCTTTTATTCAAAATACATAAAAGGACCTAGTATCAACAGGACAGGCATTTTAAATGGTCCAGTATTTGTCAAAAAATTTTCCCGAGTAATGTACTTCTTTGAAGTGGCATTACCTATTTGAACGTCTCAGAAAGCCTGAGAAATTCCTGAGTCAGGTCGGATTTTGGGGGAGCTCCACGCTGCGGTATTGGGGGAGCAGTTCCAGCGCCAGCCGCCAATCACCACCTCTCACCTGCGCCAGCTCCACCAGGCTCTCGAAGCCCGAGGCGAACTCGTCGAAGCCGCGGAAGGCGGCCATGCAGCCTACCCGGTCGCAGTTCTCCCGCTCGGGAGCCAGCAGGGCGCCCGGCTGTTCCAGTTTCCCGCCCATCCTGCCGGTCGGCGAAGACACGTCAACACAGCCGCGCGGGGAGCCTGCACAGGCGCGCCCCGAGCCCACGCACGGGCGTCACGGTACACAGGGGACTTGTGGTTATACACAGCACCAGCAGGGGAGCGGAACCATGCCAAGGGTTACAGGAGATTCCGGATAGGTACCCAGCAAGAGGCCAATCCAAATAATGGGAACCACAAATAAAAGGGTGTAGAATAGAGTGACGGAAAATGAGCAAGGAGGGAAGCGCGAGCGCGCAAGAGTGATAAGATGAAAGGAAATGGAGGAAAGGATGAAAGATAACTCTGGTTACGGAGATAAACTATAAAAAACCAAACAGCAGCCCAGAAGCAGCACAAATTAGAAAAATGTTAGGGATGCTACGTTTACAAAGTATTCAAGCATTACACTTTTCTGCAAGTCCTGCAGCAGTGAAAATTTGCCGTAGTTATATCTAACCAAAAACACGCACTTTGAAAATAAGTTTGTAACTTCATAAGGAAAATTTCAGCAGTTCTGATAAAATTCAGAGCCACACTAAACAACTAAATAGGGAAACCAATATTAGCAAACCATCAGTTGGTTATTTGAGCTTAAGGCCGCGCCAGCCGTTAGGTAGCGTAGAGCCCACAGCAAACCATCACAAAGGGATCCTATTTGAATCCTGTTTAATTTGAGGAGGTGAAACCTAGGGAATGATCATACCAGCAGCGTGCCATGCAGTAAGTGGGAAACCAAACCAGAGCAGGGCAAAGCGTGTCAGGAGACAAAGGGCATTGGTACACTTCCAACCATTCACTTGGCACCCAAGTATCATAGGCAAAGAAGTACAGGAGACATAGAAGAGCACTGTTCGGAGACAGGAGAGCAGACGCAGTTTCCCTATGGAGCAGGGTCAGATGCCGCAGAAGGGTGAAATAAGCAGAGGCCAGCCAGCAGCGCCGGTCACGAGAGGGCAGGGCAGAGCAGGGCAGAAGAGGGTGCCAGAGCCGCGCCCACAGCCCACGCGCAGAAACAAAGTCACAGAGGCCGGGCCGGCGGCGGCAAGAGCCGGTAAGCCCAGACACCCGGCGGCCAGATAGAGCCAGTTCACAGCGGCAGGCGAGCGTGCGTGGCGGGTCGGAGAGGCGGAGGGTGGAGGCCGGCGCCCGTACACCACCGTCCTGTACAAAGCGCCGCCGGCTGGTCTGAGGTGGTCAGGCGGCGCCAGTTTACCTGAGAGGGTCGGCCCTGCCGGAGGCGCCCACGTGTGTCGGCGGCCACAGCAGGGAGGGCGGGAGCGGGGAGGGAGAGCGCGGCCGGCCGCCGCCGCCGCTGCTGCTGCTGCTGCCCAGGAGCGTACCACCGCCAGCGCCAGCCACACAGGAGGTGGTGCCGCGCACGTCGCTGAGCCTCTTCAGGTTCCGGTCGGCGCTGAAACAGAGGTGTGCCGGCACCGACGTCACGAGACGGGCCGCGCCGCCGCCCGCTCACTACAACCCCGCCGGCTCACCGTTACCGAGAGATCAGCGGCCACCTACAGCGTTAGTGCTGGGGAGAGGACGGCGGGGACGCCGGCGAAACTCAACAAGGACGACAGGAGAGTTAGTGAGAGGAGCTTGTCTACCAGCTCGGACGGACTGACGGGTCAGCGGCTGGTTTGTGAGTGCAGCATCAGTAAGCGTGAGAGACAAAGGGCGACGGCTGTGAGAATCAGACCGAGTATGACGAGCGGGTGAGCGGTGTTAGCGTGGTACTGACAGTCACGAAGCCAGCAGGCGTGCAGTGGAACCCACAACCAGACCCCCGCGGCCGGCGCGCGTGCACCCACCTGTTGGGATGTGACGTCGGCAGGAAGAAACTGAAGAGAACCACGCAGACGGAGGCGCCGACGGCGGGTGACGGCAGCTCAAAGTGTTTCACACAGGCCAGGTCGTAGGATATGTAGGCGCGGCGTACATACACCTGGAAACAAGGCGTAGAGTCCGTCTCAACGGGCAAAAAGCACTGCAGGATATTCGTAAAGCAGAGAAAGTATGTGGTGAGCGCTAAGACTGCCAGCAAGCACATCCGTGACAGTACATATAGCTAAAATAATATTGTGTTAATGACAAAGCTTTGTTAAACTATGTTAACCGACTCACCAAACATGTGTTTCGAGACCCTCGGACAAGAGCGAGCAGACGTTGGTAGCATCACGCAGCGCCCTTGTGCCCACTGCGTCCTACGGTACTACCAACCTCTAGCGAGGAGACGCGAACGGCCGTCTTGTGGTGGTAGAAGAAGTCGTGCAGGATATCGAAGATGCTCGTCTCGGAGAGTATAAGGTTCTGCAGGTTCTCGGGCTGGTAGCCGTGACCGAACGAGTCCACCGCCGACAGGAAGATGGACTCCATCTGGTTGTGACGCAGCTCGTACGCCGGCTGCTGGGCCGTGATCAGCATCTGCAGATACAGAGACAGAGTGACCACCTGCAATCGGGGAACCGGCCGCGGCTCAGTACACGACGCTGGATCCGTCACCCAGGATAGACAACCGCCACAGCAACTATATCGCAGCCACTTTGTACACGCGTAACATTACATTCTCTTCACACAAGTGTCACAGGTAATTTCGTCAACGCCAGCACAACAGTGCCGTGTTCAATCCGAACACGAATTCACGGGAGAATCCTACAAGGCGTGTCTCTAGTGACACGTCCCGCACTGGCAGACCCTCCCCTCCGACCTGTAGGAGGCTGGCCGACTACGCCACTGACCTGGCGCGCCCTGAGGGACACCTTGGCGTTCTCTGTGCGGCTGAGTGTAGTCAGCTCCTCCATAATGCCGGACAACTCGTCCGGCATCTGGGGGTCCGCCCGCACCAGGTAGTCCAGCAGCTGGGTCACCAGCTGGTTTTTCTGGCCCACCTGGCGGAGGCAGGAAGCAAGTCTTGAGGCTTTACGAAGTTCCAACTGCTGGCGTCACATGGCATCGACAACTCCCACCCTGTTGTAGTAAAGGCGGCTTCAGATTGGTGGTTGGGTGCTGCCTTCCATTCTAAAGCGGGATCCAAAACGAATAGGCCTTCAAATCTTGAACTGTAAAAAAACTCGCACTAAAACAGGGGGCACACCCCAAAATAAGTGCATGTTTTTTGCAGACTCTAAAAAAATAGGGGGGCACATCTAGGTGGGGGCACACCCTCAAACCTTGCCCCCCAAACGAAATCCTGGTTGCGCCACTGTTCTGAATGGGTTAAACGGAATAGACCACTTTGTCAAAACTAAAAAAGACAATTTATGAACAATATAGGTCTACAGATCAGGAAACTATTTTCTGTTTCCACCTCGAATCGCGCAAGATAGAGATATCTCCCCTTGTCTTATTACCCTGGATTGATCCGAGCATTGCGCGTAATCACGAATCTGGCACCTTGCGGTGGCTCCAGACATGTAAGGTTGCGTGGCCATGCCATTTGTTAACATTTATCACTTGACGTGCGCTGCCAGTACCTGTCATAGATGTCTGAATTTCATCAATCTTAACATGGAATCCTATGGACAAAGGAAAATGTCATCGCTATCGTGACGTCATACAGATTTATATGATAATCAACCTATCACAATAAGAACACAAATGCAGCCTAGTTGCGGCTTATGCCTCGGTTGCCGTGTACGCGCTCAAGCTCATGAGAAATCATGGGAGTGATTAAGATTTGATGTGATAAAGAGGACGTGGACCGCGAATTCCCCGAAAAAAATTATTCAGGTTATCTTCCTCCGGATCACTCACTAGCTAATCCCCACAATTGGTTATTCCGTTCAACTGATCCCCGAAGCGTGGTGACTGGTTGCTTAGAACGATAGGAGTGGAATCGTATCGTAGTAGTATGTGTGGCTTGCACGCAACAATATGAAACAATTTCGCGACAGGATATCAACGAAAACACCGAGAGCTGCTCTTTAGAGAAGCCGTCCTTGGCTGTGACCGTGCGCCAACCGCATTTCACCAAAATTATATATTTGTATCTGCATTGTATCACCAACGTGACAAAAATCCCATCACATAAGAAATCAGTCCCAATAAAAATATTCCACAACCTCAACACAGCATAACACCAGAACAGTGGCAGTTTTGTCACCGTAAACACTGCGATTTCGTTCTTTAACGTCCCAAGCGGATCTCAAAATACATCGCTTCGGGTAAGACATTTAAAAATCCGTTCACCACACGAGGGATGCGTACACAAGCTCCCAGAGGCGGCAGCGTCCACTGTGCTCGATGACATACTACAAAGCCGCCCCGGTAGCTCAGTTGGTAGAGCGTTGGACTCCGACCCACTGCTCAGGAACATGCAGTGGCAGTGCATGTCCAGGCTTGGGATCGGTTCCCCTGAGACGCTCCGGCGCTCAATAGTTTACCCGACGTACAGGTCGGCTGGCAAATGACTGATGAGAGGGTGACCTGAGTGGGGCGGCCGTCCCTGTGCTTTGTGGGACGTTAAACTTTGGCTTCTAAATCAACCCTTCATTGTGGGAGTTGCTCGTTCGGGTGGTGGGGTCGGGGTCTCCGTGACAAGTCCCTTGATGACTTTAGTGAGACTCCGACTAAAACAGCCGAACTGAGAACAACTTGGACGAAATTCATAATAAAAATTGAAAAAAAGTTGAACGTGAATGTTTATAAGGGTACGGGCACGTGAACAACAAAACTCTAAAAGACGGAATGATATAATACAGCCTCTAAGACTTTACATCGAAACACGATATCGCTTTGCTGGCGCTAGCTTGAAGCGATTGCACGTTGAAATAGCTGAACAAGTCTCTGTAGCCCAGTGCTGGCAGGTCAAGAATGGTTCGCACGCTACAGAAGAAATTTATACTGGACACTCCCACGCGAATGGGATGGCATCTGGCAGCACAGCCTCAAATTACAGAGCAACATCCAAGAATTGACCGAGCATCTGAGTTGAACACAGACATGACTGCACGCTTATCCAACTTGTGTCTGGGGAACCCGACTGGAAGGTTGAAATAATGAGAAGGGCTAATGCCCCATTTTCCATTAGTACTATGACATTTTTGAGAGCCGGAAAAGTAAGTTTTGACCCAGAATGACTTCAAGATCTCTAAGCTTCCATGGTTTCTCGTTGGATTTTGTATGATGAAGTGACAAATTCGCGGCTCAGAGTAATTTTGAAGGATTTACATTTTGTCGCGTTTAGAGATCAGTCGCTGGGCAGCTTCCAGTCCATCGCCCAGCGTGCTATCACATCCAAATCATTTTTTACTCTAATTACGTCGTATTGGCTGTCAATGTGACGAAAAATCACAAGTCAACAGCAAACATCCAGCATTTCGTTGTAATTACAGATGGTAAATCGTTCACGAAGCGAAGGAATGACAAAGACGAGATGTGACCCCCTTCAGGCATTCCGGAGATGGCAGACGTCCAGTCGGACACCTTGACGTCCTTCACCTAGCCAGATACGATGAGCGCCATTTCAATATTCATCCTTCTAGGTCATATATGCATTAAAGCTTGTAAAGCAGTAAAGATGATTGACACTGAAGTGTAATGGAGAAATCAGGGCAAACCACATCGATCTGAGATTTCTCTTGAATAGCCGCCCAACCATGTGCAAGAAAAGCCGCTAGATATTAAGTACAAGATCAATGTTCCATAAAGCCGTGTTGGGTTTCCGAATGGTGAAGCCTGACGTTGATAAATCTGATCGCTATCTTCTCAAATACCTTCATAACAGAAGCAACAGTGACAACAAACAATAAAGTTCTAATCTTGCAAGAGCCTTATTTGTTGATAAAGACAAGATGTGTATCTCGCCAATGTTCTGAAAAATTATCGTTAGCCTGTGAATTAAAAAAAAATATTGAACGAGTGACTGCCATCTACATCCCACACTCTTGAGAGATATGAACATTTATATCGTCTGGGCCACAGGCCTTACTCACAACCAAATTATTTAATCAACAATCGTACATTTAAACCAATAATAAATCCTAAACACGTTCATCTTATCCACATATTTTCTGCTATGATTCCGCCTTTCTTTCTGAGGATTTCCACAATGAGTACGGCCACCGCGGCGCCGGTACCGACAGCAAAAGCCACAAAGAGCTGCTTCAGATGCGCAAGCTGGATGATTGTGAAGGAGCCGATAACAGTGTCGGTCCGACAAAAAATTCTATTGGTATATGAATACTTCGACTGCTTTCCTTCTCGCTGGATAATGCCGCCCTCCACCAACCGCAGCAAAACCTGGTTTATCAGTGGAGTGTAAATAAGGTTTTGGCGGAGAGGCAGGTGGCCAGCTGTGTTTACCACTCGCACAGGCCACATGCAGAATGAAGGCTGTTCCAGCGATGAGCCGATGCTGACTTCCCATTTCTTCATCTTTTCTACCGAGTCCACCAAAAGCACTCCAAGACGAGGTGGGCCGGGCGCAGTGAGCGGTAGATCACTCATGTTCTTCAAGAACAGCTTGGGAATCATGATGTCCTGAATCGCCGTGGAAAGGACACGCTGGACCCGCCAGCCCTTACGCAATGCCTCTGGTAGGCTTTGGAACGGTAATTTATGCTCACGAACAGCCACATTAGAGAGAAGATCACCCGAGAAGGCCGTGACAATAAGCAGAGCCAACATGTACAGAATGAACACGGCACAACGATACGACATTGATTTTTGGTGCGTTTCTGCGCCCTGGCTACTCAGAATCCCGAATACAATAAGGATCCAAAAAGATATGGAGGTATCTCGAGACTCCGGTTCGCCGCTGTGAATGTGACCATGAGCACGCGCTATCAAGCACAAGATGACAACCGCAATGGCTTCCAAGACCAGCAGGGCTACCCAGGTGCCAGTGCTGAAGCGTTCGGTGATATCGAATGAGTCCCAAGAGCCTGTGCTGGTCGGAATTATCACTCCAATCCTCTCCCTGCCAAAGGAGGTCGAAAACGCCACGAGTCGGCGCCGACGAGGAGATGATATCATCCATCCAGCGAAGAGGTCAGCCCGGTTAGCGTGAATCTCATAGGCACCCGAGTCCCAGGCTGAGCCGTTGGTGGCCCGGACTCCACGCAGCGTGTACGCGAAACCCAGGTACTGTTGGAGAGTCAATATCACGTTGCCATACAACCCTCCCGTGATGCGGCCATCTTGGATCGTAAGTCTGGTCGAATGTTCGGCCAGGAATCCGTTGTCATCCATGGGGTAGACGATCCGCAGCGTGACACCCCGCATGAGTCCGCGGCCAGCAGCGGACCCCGGTGCTTGGCGGCGCGGTCGATACCGCCCCCCCTTCACAAAAGCCGGCAGGTGAGACGGCGCCGCCCGGTTTGTAGTCAGCTCCGCGGTACAGGCGCGCTGTGCCGTTCTCGGCCGTCAGGTACCGATGCTGCGGGGAGTATCCAGCCAGGAGGGGGCTGACCCGGAGGCCGACAGTGAAACCAGTAGCCAGCGGCGGCCAACATCACGACGGACCTGCCCCAGCGCCGCCTGCTGGGCCGCACCGCTCAGCACGCCGTCCGGCAGGATCCAGACGTGCAGTGCCGGGGCCGACTGAGGTCCCTTCTCCACTGATGAGTCGGTCGGAGCACCTCGGTGGATGTACGCGAACACCCCAGCCCAGGCCAGCCGCCTCAGCAGGGCGACTGAGGCCGACTGCGGCACCGAGAGCGGCACAAACACTCGCGCCCGGGACGAGTGCTCGGTACGCAGCAGCTCCACCAGACAGCTGAGCTGCTCCTCCGATCCTAGAGCTGCCGCTGAACCTGTTGCAATGCCGCCCGCTACCCCGCTGATTATCAAGCTTACTGTACCACATAAAGATAGGAAGGCTAGTGTCGCCGAATACGGCATGGTTGGTGGCAGCACGAACACTGACAAAGCGCAACGCACGTATTGAGCTTATAAGACCACAGTCACTTCTTTCAGTATTCGAGTGAACTTCATGGTGTCCATACATCAATTATTGCAATGTCCTTAGCAAACATACAACTCAATCGCTCGTGCCGCTGTCTGTAAACATCAATTTATGAGCCCTCCTGCTAGGCTTGTAACGGTCGCTGAATGCCCTGGGTAAGCATATCAACAGCGAGCGATCCAACGAGACAATGACTTGGGTTTAAGGCTGACCACCTTAAGGGAAAAATGGCACTTATATGGAATTTCAACTTAGCTATCAGTAGCGTAAAACATACAACAAAATATTGTATACTTTGTTTCTCTCAAAATTCATAATACTGCTAAGTCTAGCCGTTTTATGGCTTCAGGGGAACGGATCAACATGTTACTTATGGTCAGGGGAAGGATTTCTTTCATTTCGCTAACCTTCTGTGCGGGGCGCTGCCAGTTCTCCAACAAGGCCAAATCCACCGGGAAGGAGACGCATCTCAGCGGGTTATCTACGATAACACTGATCAAAGACCAAAATGACTTGGCGTGAGAACATACGTACCCGAACAAGTGCTCATGGTACTGGTTCTGAATCAGGAATCTATTTTTCTTCGCTATCGGTTCACAATCTTGAATTTTCCCTATGTTCTATTTGTTTTCGTTCAAGTCAGCTTTGGAGCTATAGCAATAGCAATATTATAACAATGAAAATAGTAGATCCCAATTTATTAATGCACGGTCAATAACTGAGGTCGCAGGCCAAGTCTTACATAACAAAATCCTGAATGCTCAAACAGGATGGCGTTTGTCAACGCATTTGCTTTGTCTGCCCGTACGAAATTTTTAGACTATTGGTCTGTGAGGGATTGAGGTGCACTCCACGGCACCCGGTATGCCAACATGTGGACTCGGTCGTCGATCAGGCCCCGTGCAAGCTGTTCGGCAACATTACGTCATCACGGCTGGACGGGCAAAACGGTTACTATGCAGCGCATAGGAGAAACTACACTTTTTCAAAGCTCTCAAACACCTATTTAAAAGCTGGATTAACAAAGGTTATGTGCTTGAATGGAAAGCTGGAACATTTCTATGTATGAAACCACCCTGCGTTTCGTGGAAAATCCGGCGGAGAATGCTCTATTTGCAAATTTTCTAGAGCGTGTAAAATTAAAAGCAGCTTCAGCACTAACAGCTCTTGACAGTCTGGTTTGGACAGGCTAATGACACTTTTGATTGGCTGTCGATCTTTATTGCTGTTTGTGTTGCCATGGCAACGCCTGAAGACAACAATAAATAATTGACTAGAATCCTTAGATCTGGCGGATAATTGTAAACGTATTTTTATATTTTTCTCATCTCTAACCAAAACGCAGGATTTTAACGAGTTTTCAGGTATTATCTTGACATTAATGTTATTATACTTATCTTAATCCATGTCGGCGTGCATGATTGAAAACTTCTGTGAGTTTTCGTAACATCTTAGCTACAGGTATTTGAGTCCAATGTTCACGTTCTGGTACGGCTTCGTTCTACTCGATGCTAATCTTGCGTTCTTTTGATAAGCAATCAAATTATCTGCATGTGGCTGCTAATAGTTTGAACTTATATCATAGAAGGTATCTAAAATTGTGATCAAGAAGCATTACTACACTTTTATCTTTCATTTTAAAGCTGAAATATCAGTGCTGGTACGTTTGTCAAAATCACAGTTCATGGCTGTATAAATGCATATGGGTCTGCGTTCATCAAGTAAATGTCCTTCCAAAAAATTATTAATGTTTTTCATTTTCTCAACAGATGCACGTAAAATACGCCGCTATCTGTTTCGACCAAGGATACTGTTTTACCAGTGAAGGAAGTTCATTTCGATTTACACTAGATTGCTGCCAAATACACCCCAAACTTTGTATATTTCAGCTTATACTTCCAAAGCTTGGCATATTCTACTAGAACTTGTATGTCCTTTCTTGACGTGCTGCTTTTAGCGGATACTGCTTCCCGAAATAGTTTGCTGAGCCTCCCCAAATAGGCTCGAAATGAATTGAACCACCTGTCTTGCATTTCCCGGCCTTCCTATGTCCTACGATCTTGACTATGACCCTCCGTCTTTCTACATCAGCCCGCCCACTCACCATGGAGTGTGAGAAGATGGTTTCCACGACGACGGCCATGTCGTCCTTGTGCTGCTCGGCCAGAAGGTGCACACACTTGTCGTAGGAGCCAACCTGGAACTGGCTCTCCACCTGCGAGTACCACAGAGAGCGGTCATAGAGGCGAAGTCGCACCGCTACGGTTCTTCACCTTGAGCCTTCGGGAGGGGGCGGGGGTGGGGGCGTGGAGGTTTTTGGGCACGTTCGGAAGGAAATGGAGGGGTCTGGGTGGCGCAGTCGGCTCAATCACGTAACCTTTGAAGTGCACAAATGGTCGCGGGATCTAGCCATCCAGAGGAAGGTTAAGGCGCCCTGCCGTAGCTAGTCACTTACCCACTCCCCCTCCCCATCTTGACGCTACACATCTTTACAGTTCGTGCGTCGCTAAATCTCGAAGCATTACGTTATTTATTGTGATACACAAAATTCTAATAAACAAATATACCACCATCAAACGGAGGAACGCAATAGCAAGCAAACGGCAACTGCTCAAGGGAATTTCCAGTAATATTTCAGGGGAGAAGGGGAAGACTTTGAATACAGACTAAGCCTGGCGAGCTAAGCACACAGCGCAACATGTGAGTGGCAGACGAACTATGACATCCAAGTAAAATAGTGAGACAATCCAGCAGGTAACACGAGGTTCGTCAAATACAATGGCTAAACGGGCGGAACATAATGAAACCGGAGACAGCCAAACACATGATATAATTGAAGCAGGGTCGCGTCCATGACCAATCTATAACCGGCGAGGTTGAAGCGCCCTAAACCCTAACAATCAATCATCCACCCATCAGAGTTGCGCCGTCATCAACACTGCAGCAGTTGTCTCCGCCCGCGGCGGGCAGTGTCTCCACTCACCCGCAGGTAGCCCCTCAGCAGCTCTGTCTCCCCTCACCAACGGTGTCTCCACTCACCCGCAGGTAGCCCCTCAGCAGCTCTGTCTCCCCCTCACCGGCGGTGTCTCCACTCACCCGCAGGTAGCCCCTCAGCAGCCTGTCTCCCCCACCGGCGGTGTCTCCACCACCCGCAGTATCCCCTCACAGTCTGTCTCCCCCTTCACCGGCGGTGTCTCCACTCACCCGCAGGTAGCCCCTCAGCTGCTCTGTCTCCCCCTCACCGGCGGTGTCTCCACTCACCCGCAGGTAGCCCCTCAGCAGCTCCTGCACCACCGACTTGAGGCGGCCGCGGATACCGCTGCGGTACCTCTGCACTAGCTGCACCACCCCCTGCGTGGTCAGGAAGAAGTCCTCCCGCTCCTGACGCCGCGCCAGCGTGGCCGCGTGGCTGTAAAAGACAGCAGTCAGGCACCAGCTCTCCGCACAACCCTCACTGGTTCAGACAGCCCAGCCACAACCCTGAGAGGAGAGTGTCGTTCATGGAACCACGTCACCAAGAAGGCTTCCGAACATATTGAGAATATTGGTGTTTTCGATATTGGGAACGTGGATTTTGCATCGTATGAAAACATAAGAGCTGTGCGATTTTAGAAAATAAAAACATTTGGAGAGCGGGAGAATTCGGTAGCAGCACAGCCGCTCGACGTAGCAAAAACGTAAGTGACATTTCGACAAATTTGAGTCCTGGTCCAATTGAAATCCGAAATATAACTGATTAATGGTAACTGTTATAGGCCCTAGCCCGACAAACTGTTTACAGGCCATAGTGCGTAATGCATAGAATCTATGTAGAATCCGTATCTAATACTGATCTGATCAGTATTAGCTCACAAGCAAGAGAACGTGAATAAAATGTGTTAAGTGTAAATAAGAAAGTGAGGACGTTCCGGATGTGTTTCGGCACACCATATCAACGCCGTAGTGCTCGGTCGTCTCTTCAAGTAGATCTAAAGTGTGAAGTCGGAGCACCGCGTCGGAAATTTCTCCACGGGGTGAAGCGGTGGGGCTGCCCTAGGTCTTCAGCTCTGGCGGCCTCATCATTGCCTCCCTAACACCCTCCAGTATTTAAAGCAACAGCAGACACTGTCACTTGCTGACGAGATGTCATACTTGGGAGGTTCAATTTAATCATTTGAATTGAGGCCATTCAAAAAGGCTGATGCCGCTGGTTCGTACTGGATCAATACAGTCAAGGCTGTTGGTTATCTTCAATGTGTTGACATAGCAGCCGTGCACTTAAATGCTGATGCTCATTGCGTCAAGCCCCTTCCTGAAAGCTATTCCACATGGCATGGCCGGAACTGCCTTTTGACATTTGTGCGTGGTCATGTGTCAATTGAATTGTGTCTGTGCATTACTATGATGTTTGTGGACCACTGATGACTACCCCACCATTGTTGTGAGAGTGGGGTGGAGACAGACTGGAAATAGCTGGGAACATGGTCGAGGTCGGGCAACAATTGATGAGGGTGACTGGGCAATTTTGAAACGCATACATGTTGGCTGCACTTGCGCCTGGGCGCCTTTACACATTCACAGAAAAAAACGCGATAGGATGGTTCTTTAATAAAGTGTAAATAACTTTGCGCTTTTCGTGACTGAATGATCAGGGTTTCTAACTCGATGAAAATAGAGTGTGTGCTTGTTCTACTTGTACATGCTAAGGGAAGGCAAAATACGGCCTGGACACGACCTTTTTGCTGATCGTTCAGATCACAATGTTCGGGATTGGTAAATCATGTGACTAAAACTCTTTGTTTCCGACAACAATGTTTCTCAATTAATCAATAGCCTTCTTGCCTTCCTGCCCACCTCGCATTGGGATTAAATCAGGAAGGATGCTTATGGGCCCACTGCCGACTGATTTTAACCAATTGTCCAGCGTTCGTTATAGCACCAATCTCAATTTTGAAGGTTCGCTGGGAGCCCATTCGAGAGGCAATATGGCGTGAGGCAGCGCTGCCCCGAACCTAGGTGGATGTTCGGACTGCACGCTGTCCACCGAGTGGACGGTGTGGACCACACACTGTCCACCGAGTGGACGGCGTGGACTCCACGCTGTCCACCGAGTGGACGGTGTGGACTGCACACTGTCCACCGAGTGGACGGTGTGGACTGCACGCTGTCCACCGAGTGGACGGTGTGGACTGCACACTGTCCACCGAGTGGACGGTGTGGACTGCACGCTGTCCACCGAGTGGACGTGTGAATGCACACTGTCCACCGAGTGGACGGTGTGGACTGCATGCTGTCCACCGAGTGGACGGTGTGGACTGCACGCTGTCCACCGAGTGGACGGTGGACTGCACTTCCACCGAGTGGACGGTGTGGACTCCACACTGGAAGAGGGACACTTCACCCGGCGGCGGGACTGTGGAGCTGATAGGGCGGCTCACCTGTCGATGACGTTGGCGATCTTCTGGCTGGGGAACTGAGTCAGCACTGAGGTGATGTTGTAGCTGTACTGGTTGAGCAGCTGTCGGATCCGCTTCTCCACGGCGAGGGGCACCCGGCCGGAGATGGAGGAGATGATGTCCTGTCACAACGCGGTCTGTCACGCACATGCAGCCCTTCTGCACACTTCTGCACAGGCGCGCGCGTACACGCACCATCAACGCTGACACGCCAGCAACTAGAGACAACTACGGGTACAGTATTTGATCTCATTGATTCACAATCATTTTAAACGAGTTGGTCATGCATTAAAGGGTGAAGTCATGGACATATATAGAGCAAGGTGTAGACACGCATGAATAAATAACCATAGCATACAGCCTTTCCCGACAAACATAAGTACAAAGTAATCATAAAGTACTTTTTAGAGTGTAAAGTACTTTTAGAGCAGCTAGCACATATTTTCTGAGAGTCAGCCCAAAAATTACTAAAGTGGCGAGCGATGAAACCACTCCAAATCAACACCAGCCTCAGAGGCAAATGTACCAAAGCTAGATATGTTAAGGAGTCAAGTGACCTGTCTGCATACATCACAAGTTGAAAGTGGAATGCTGTACCTGCAGCTCGAGCATGGGCAGCGCCGGATCCCGCAGCGCGGACATCACCCGCTCCACCGTCTCCTTCATCCGGCGCAGGAACACCGGCTCCGGCAAACAGTAGCCTGCGGCGGTGGGGAAGCTCACACACTGCTCACACAACAACCACCGGCGGTGGGGAAGCTCACACACTGCTCACACACAGCCACCGGCGGAGGAAAGGCTCACATACTGCTCACACAACAACCACCGGCGGTGGGGAAGCTCACACACTGCTCACACAACAACCACCGGCGGTGAGGAAGATCACACACTGCTCACACAACAACCTTCGGCGGTGGGGAAGCTCACATACTGCTCATATAACAACCACCGGCGGTGGGGAAGATCACACACTGCTCATACAACAACCATCGGCGGCGACAAGGCCCGCATTGTAGTCCCCAGCGGCCGAGAGGCTCAAACACTAGCCACACAGCATCCCTCAGCTGTCTAGGAGGCTCAAACACTGCTCGCACAGCATCCCTCAGCTGTCTGGGAGGCTCAAACACTGCTCGCACAGTAACCCTCAGCTGGCCGGGAGGCTCAAACACTGATCACACAGTATCCCTCAGCTGTCTAGGAGGCTCAAACACTGCTCGCACAGCATCCCTCAGCTGTCTGGGAGGCTCAAACACTGCTCGCACAGTAACCCTCAGCTGGCCGGGAGGCTCAAACACTGATCACACAGTATCCCTCAGCTGTCTAGGAGGCTCAAACACTGATCACACAGTATCCCTCAGCTGTCTAGGAGACTCAAACACTGTTCGCACAGTAACCCTCAGCTGTCAGGGAGGCTCAAACACTGATCGCACAGTATTCCTCAGCTGGCCGGGAGGCTCAAACACTGATCACACAGCAGCCCGCAATGACCGGGACGCTCACAGTGCCCGCATAACCCTCAGTGGGCTGGGAGACTCCCGAGTTGCCCGCACAGTAGCCTACAGCGACTGGGAGGCTCAAACGCTTCTCACGGTGACATAGGTCAGCTCTAATACTGCTCACAGGACAGAACACCAGCTGCAGTTGACAGACACTGGCGGTAGCAGGAGGCGTGCGGACTGTTAAGAACTCCTATTCCTTAGTCTGGTTTTAGACGGTCACCAGGCCCACCACGCCAGCATCCAGGATCTCATTAGCTTTCCGCCTGACCTGCCGCAGCATTACAGTGTCCTCCGCCTGCCGGCAGCGGCGACCGAGGCTCACCGTTCAGTATGTTGTCGAGTCGTTGTTTGTCGGCCTGGAAGCGCTGGTGCAGCTGGTCGCCCATCACCTTCAGGTGGTCCGACTTCACCTCAGGGAACACGCCCGCGAACTTACTGGCCCGCGTCATACGGCTTGGGTCGTCCACCTGAAAACCACGGTGGAGTTCACACGGGGTGGGGGGAGGGGAGCGTAGCTGCATCAGAGGACGATTCCTCTTGTTGTATATCATCTTCCATTCGAATACATGTCGCTTTTGGCATCCACAGAACATGTTGAATAAATTTCCAGGGGAAGGCAGAGCACATCACGTCAAGATATGCATCCGAGTTGCGTTTACCCTCATCTCCCAGTTAGAGAGATGCCGGGCTTGGCTCTCCCTTACCTCCAGCCGAGCTGTGGTTACCCCCATCCAGTTAGAGAGATGCCGGGCAGTGAAGTGCGCTCCCTCACCTCCAGTCGGGCTGTGTTTACCCCCGTCTCCCAGTTAGAGAGATGCCGGGCTGTGCAGAGCGCTCCCTCACTCCCAGTCTCCCAGTTAAAGAGATGCCGGGCTGTGCAGTGCGCTTCCTCACCTCCAGTCGGGCGATGACGTTGCCGGCGTTGAGGACGGCTCCCGGCCGTTTGGTGTAGGCCACGCGGCCGGAGACCACCGTGTGCAGCGTCATCACCATCTTCATCACCTGCGGCACCGCGACAAGGTCCGTTGTACATTAGAGACGGGAGGAAGGCACAGTGGTGTGTAAGCGCACCATGCCGACCAGCATTGTGGACATACATAGACAACTTTTAGCCTCGCGGAATATCTATTGTATTTCTTTGGCGTTTGGAATCTTCGGTATTTAAAGCAGAAGCCGAAGTGCTTTCAAACGCGAGATAAGTCTGCCTTCAAGCCGCATGACCACCCAAAAAGTGGAAAGAGGTGGAGGGAGTTTTCAAATTCCTACAGATTACCTTCGGGACTGGGCTCATTGTAGCCTTAGCCTCATGGTGCCTACAAAAAGGCCGTTATTCAAGTATTTGATTGAAATAATACAATTTAGGGTACATTATAGCGGAAGAGGACGGAGCGGAGCGGGGCTCAGCCTCGTGCCCGCCCAGTCTTGACGTCACAGCAGGTTTCAGACAGGAAACAAACATTTCCCCGGTCCTTGTCTCAGACACGGACCCACTATCAGTGGAAGGCAAACAATACCACTCATTCCAACATTACCTCGATCTCGCAGTAAGCTTGTCCAGCCTGTACGTGGCCGCCGTCCTCCACCAGGTAGTTCATCAGTTTACCGGCGGAGGGCGCGCGCAAGATGGTCGGGTCGTTCTCCTTCTCAAACACCACCGTCTGGTTACCAATCACCACACGGTAGCTGCAGGGCAAACACAGAAGCGATCACAGGACGGCTGACGAACACATTTTGCAAGCGATTCCCATTCGGAGGCTTATCTAAAGTGCACCGTTAGTTTATGAGCACAGAGCAAATGTTGCTGCAGTACAATTTTGAGCTCCAGTAATGAATGACAGGTGCCAATTGACATTGATTATCGGAACACCCAAGCCTGTAATTATGCTGATGAAAGACAATTATAAAGTGTCTTCAGACATAGCTGTTTATGTAATGTTTGCATACAATAAAGTCCAAAGCAGGTACGCAAAAATGGTAAAACGGCATATCGTCGCGAAAAGGTTACAGCTTTCCTGGGCCTGAAAATAACGCACCCCTGAATCGTTGACTCTTTGTCATCTTTATCCCGCCCTTGGCACAATCGAATCCCACCAGCAATCGCACCCCTATCAGCCAACTCACCTGTCGACCTCCTCCTTCATGTAGGTGTTGAAGCTCATGCCGTCCACAGACAGCAGCATGCTGGAGTCTCGCATTCGGTGCACCTCGATCTCCTTGTAGGAGTCGTTCATGGAGAGGAAGTAGAGGTTGGGGGCGGTGCGCGAGGCCCGCACGCAGTACTTGACGCCCTCGAGGATGAGCTCCACGTCCACCGAGTTGATGAGGCTGGACTGAGGCAGGATCTGACCCCTGGGCGGACACGGACACAAGCGTCAAGCTGGATTACTGGCAGTGGGGGAGAACTGAAATTACGGCGATTTTTGCGATTCAATGTGGTTAGTTGTGAAACAGCAGTTTGTACGGAAATAAGATGTTTCCGACGCAAGGACCAACCCAAACTACACAGGAATTGAGCGGATAATAGCGGCAGCTCCAGGTAAAAGTAACAACTCAAGTAGCTAGATCTGCTCACGAGGCCACGGCTGCCACCGATACAGGTCCTCCTCCTGCTGATAAATCTGCGGCCCCGAAATAGGCGCTTATGTGCATTAGAATACTACCTAGTCTAGCAGTTGGACGCCGTTCCGTGGTATATGATTCGCACGTTTGTAAATTACGCAAAGTTTCATATTCCCTGTGCTCGTTTAATGCTGCAAATTTAGCTGTGTCCCTGATACTGATTCCTCTAAGTAAAGGCGTATCATATCGATTTGACTCCTGAACCTAGGACGCGGTCAGACTTAAGCTGAGGCCACACTTCAGCCATGCCAAGGAGGAACTGTGGGATACAAGCAATGAGGAGATTTGAATGATAGTACCCACCCCATGAACAGGCTCCTATGCCCTCACCATTACCTAGCCACGAGAACTCTTCCAACAGCGCCAATTCTAAACTGCTCGCGTCCGCCGTCCGATCCGCATGATCCAACCCGGCATCAAACACCCCCGGCGGCAGCTGTGGGCGGCGGTACTCACTTTTCCAGCGAGTTCTGGAACTTCTGGAAGGCGCTGGCGATGGTCTGGTCGGCGATGTGGAGCGCGCCGCAGATGACGCCGACCATGACGTCGGGCCGCTCCACCTGCATGCGCGTGGCGATCAGCCGGTCCAGCCACGCCGTCGAGATGCTGTTGTTCTGAAGAGAACACAACGTGAGGTTAGAACCCTCAATCGGAAACCTCTACCAGCAGCGATAGAGTCAATGACTGGTGCAGTTGCACTGCACACAGGGTTACAGTGGAAAGCATGGTCGAAAACTGAAAGTTGCCGAATTGGCAGTGACTTTATACATCAATTATTCTGCCATGATTTAGATTCAACAAGGTGTCTGTACCTATATGCTTATACAAAATATTACGTAGGAATAGTGATCTTATCCACCCATATCATTACTTTGAAGTACAGTGATCCCATACACAAGTTGCCTACAACTCATTACTGTTAGCTACTATTCCTCTCCGTAAAACATTGCATTTTTTCACACTCCAGAACCAGACGGCAAGTTCATGCGACAACTGGCTGCATCGCTGCGGGCGTCTCACCATCTCCCACCCTACACCGATAGAAAAGGAGGCTGGAGCGGCCTGTGGGACCCACCTGGAAGGCCTCCGTCTCCAGCAGGGTGATGAGAATCTCCACAGTGCTGCGGAACTCGGCCCGTATCGTCAGCTCCTTCAACGCTATCACCAGGTTCCTGAGGACGCACATCCGGTGTAAATGGAGTGGTAACGCGCTCGGGGGGGCAGTGCCTTGATAAGCAATGCCAGCAGTATGTGTTTTATAGTATTGTAGTTTGCTACCAGGAAATTTGACAACTGTAGCCGAGTAGCGCGGAAAATTAAGCCGAAATCTAACCAATCCCAGAAATTAAAATCCATCATGTACGAGAAGCATCTATATATCAAGATAAAAGAATCAAAAGACGTACCTGAGGCTTTACCCACACGAACAATACCATGCGTTTGGGGCAGGAAGTGAACGGAAAGTGCTTACTCTCTGGCCTCCTCTCGGTTGTCGCCCCAGGAGAAGCAGTGTCCGAACTGGGAGTCGGCGAACTCGTGCAAGCCGCCACTGCCAGCCACGCTGAAGTAGCCCCACACGTTCTTACTGCTGCGGAACGTCAGCTCCTCCACCGTGCCCGAGCTCGGCTTAAAACCTGCCACGGCGGAACGCGAGCGTAACGGCCTCCGCCAAAAACCGGTGTTCAAATCCTGCCGCGTTGCAACCACGCTCAAAACCTGTCGCAACACTGACTGGGGATCACCGGATAAACGTAAGAACGAACTATATATGGTTTAAAACATACAGCGTTGTAAACTCGCTGTAAGGCCAAGAAACCAGACCAGTCAACCGAAGTAAGTCCACCATCACACTCCAATCCAACAACGGGCCTCATCTTGCCCGCTTTCTCCGGCTGCGCCATACAATGGACACCAGGTTCCAGCCAGTGACGGACCTTCGTCGGGATTCTCGCTGGTGATGCGGGCAGCGATCACGTGACCGAAGGCCAGCTTCCGGCGGCTGGTGTCGTCGAAGTTGATCTGGGAGTCGCCCCACGGGTCCTCACCCCACAGCAGCCGAATGCACTTGATCCGCCGCAGCGGGATCCCCATCGCGATCTGTGGGCCGCAACAGAGACGCCGCATGAGAGAGGTCCCCTAAACAGCTGCATGAATGCTTCCGGTGCATCATATGGGGTGGCGAGGGATGACCAATCAAAAAATATAAAAACGTCAAATTCAAACACTAGTGAATGCTCCCCTGTAATTGACCACCAGTTTTGTCAAAAAAAATGTGATGCTCAAGCTGATCTTTGAATATAAGAGGCGGATTTCTGACAACCAGGAGTTGCTACAATCTGGGCAGGCTGGGCGGTCTATGCAGCTGCCCCCGGTGACATCGGCCGGTGCGTGCAGCGGACTCGCCTGTATCTGGGCGGCCGGCAGGTTGATATCGCTGATCATCTCTGTGCAGGGGTGCTCCACCTGCAGGCGTGGGTTCAGCTCCAGGAAGTAGAAGTCGCCGTGCTCGTCAAACAGGTACTCCACGGTGCCGGCGCTGACGTAGCCGACCATCTTGGCCAGGCGCACGGCAGACTGGCGACGGGAGCGGGACGTCAGCACCGCGGCCACTTACCGCCGCGCAACGACGGGCCCGCAGCTCACGGCAGCGCGCCGAGGTCACGCGGCGATGATGTCGAATGTGGCTATAGATGGGAAGAACGTGGGACATGTTCCAACACAGTTAGGCACACCCTTTTACTCCAAGAGGTCTCTCTATTACATTTAAAGTCAACGCCTGAGTATATAGGATACGTTCCAGTGACCATTCAGAATCAGCCATACAGACCTGAGCATTCAAAAACAGGACTACGCTTTATTCATTTTGTTTAAAGGCGGGTACAATAAAAAAACCACGGTTTTCAAAACTCTCTGGGACACCCCCTTTCGTTCTAGTGCCATCCATCCAAAAATACCACGTTTCGAACGGTTAGCAGGGAGCGCGGCCGGCACCTGTTCCATTTTCTCGAAGACGGCGTGGTCGGCGATGATGCAGGGCGCCTCCTCGATGATCTTCTGGTGGCGGCGCTGGATGGAGCAGTCGCGGCCAAACAGGGAGATGGCGGTGCCGTACTGGTCGGCCAGCAGCTGCACCTCCAGGTGGCGCGCCTGTGTCGCCATCTTCATCACGAACACAGGCGAGCCCGGCACCTCCGCCCGCACCTGCCGCACCGCGCACAGCAGTCAGCTGAGACGTACACGGACACCTGCCGCACCGCGCACAGCAGTCAGCTGAGACGTACAGGAGGCCAGGTGGGCTATACAGAACGTTAGCTGAGTCATACCGGTCAGCTGGGAAATGCACATATGCCAACTGCGAAATATACACAGGTAAGCTGGGCAATTGAGGGGTCAGTTGGACAATAGAGGTCAGCTGGGCAATAGAAGTCAGCTGGGCAATAGAAGTCAGCTGGGTCATACAAAGAGCTGAGCTGCATACAGAGCTGAGCTAGGTCACACCCAGATGCTAGCTTGGCCATATACATATATAGGTCAGCTTGGCTATACCAAGTGGTCAGCTGGGTCGCGCACATAGATCCGCTGGGTTAAGTCAAGATGTAAGTTAGGCCATAAACTACTGTGACTGTGCAAAACACGATAGTTGCTGACTATAAACCACAGACTCTGTTCACACACAAGTTACTGGCCATGCATGACAGTTTCGGCGCCATACACGATAGTCAGCCGTGTCAAACACAGCCTCGCCACAACAGCACCACTAGTGATGACAATGCATCGAATGGAAGAAATCGCGATCGCATACACCAACTGCAAGCTCGCACAGCAAGACAGGGTTCGGTTGGCCGCACAATCACATCCGTTTCTCACCGTCTCTGAGCTCACCTGTCGGAACTGGTTGCAGAACTGGTCTTCCGACTCCACTTTGCGGATGCCCTTGCCACCGCCGCCCTCCGAGGCCTTGATCATCACCGGGAATCCGATGCGGCGGGTGGCCTCCAGGCCCTCTGCCTCTGTGCTGATACAGCCCGCCTTGTACAGCTCCGAAGAGATGCGCAGCGAGCCCTGACCCAGGTCCTTGCAGTTCCACTGCGCCTTCAGGCCTAAAACAGGAACGTCGTTTGGAGCTAAAGTGGGTGGTAATCACACTGATATGGCATATGGTAGGGGATAGGGCACTTTCTTGGGATGGGAACTGAGCTCTGTACGCGTAGAGCATACCGAAAAGCCCTAGTTTTATATTTAGTTTCTCTCAGAGCTCCACTCCGAAGGAGTAACAACGTTTCGTTAGCGTACTCTTTTTGAAGCGAGTCTTATTTTCAAAAGCGTTATTCAACACAGCTCATTTTTAAAGGCACTTCTCTCAGGCATTCTCCCCCCTAAAGGCCGTGACCAGCTGTTCCGTGATAACTGGAGCCAGCGCGGGGCCGGTGGGGAGGAGTTCCACTCCCACCACCTCTTGTTTCTCTGCAAGTTATGAGCTCTAAGACTAACACAAGGCTATTAAGGGGGTTTACGGTATGCACTACCTCCCGACTACCTCAGTTCGGGTCCCATCACAAAGGCGCCACAATCCCTTTAAGGATGATAACAATGAAGCTTATACGAGAAAACGTTCTGAAAAAGGATCTGAATCAACATTAAGCAAGATGGTCGTATGGTTTCTCTCTGCTGCTAGACTCATTGAAAATCAATATACGACAAAGAATAATAGAACGACATGACCACGCTCTCAAACCACGGATAAAAACATATTAACAACAGATTGTTCTGTACAGCACACAGTGTCCTACCTGAGCCAGACCAGGGCAGCGTGTCCTTCCCGAACCTCACCAGGGCAGCGTGTCCTACCTGAGCCCGACCAGGGCAGCGTGTCCCTTCCCGAACCTCACCAGGGCAGCGTGTCCTACCTGAGCCCGACCAGGGCAGCGTGGGAATGTCGGCCGTCTGCGCCACGATGCTGGAGGCAATCTTATCGCCCAGCGCCCACATGGCTTTCTCGGACGGCCCGATGAACACGATGTTGTTCTTGTGCAGCAGCTCGGGCAGCTTGGGGTTCTCTGAGGCGTGGCCCCAGCCGGCCCAGACCGCCTGCACTGACATACGCTTGGCGATGTCGACAATGAGCTCCACATTGGCGTAGTTGTTGTTGTTGCTGCCGCCCGGCACCGGGACGTAGTGATCCGCCATTCGGATGTACTCCGCGTTGGCTGAAAAAAGAAACAGTTTGTTGCATAGTGAGAAGTAGGGCACAGTCCAAAAGCGTTTCACATTCAGCGGAAGTAGCAGGTCGGTAATTTCGATCTTACCTCAATCAACTGCTTAAAGGGAGATACGCGAAATTATTATTATTGTGTTTCTTGCTATTTGAAAAAACCTGATTACGAAACTATCAAACGAAACTATCAATTATTTTTGTATCTTCGGCAAAATTTTGGGAGGCCACTCACTTATTATCGAAATAGGTTAACAATTCCGATAAAAAGTTGAAACCTTCACCCATCACTTACTTTTCGAAAACTATTTAAAGATGAAAAGCAATGTTTTTGTAACATAAATGTCTGTTCTCCTGTATTTGTATTAATTTTAAAAAGCTTTTAAAAACTACAAAATGAATTAATTTGTCCTAGAAACGGAAAAAACATAATTACTCAAGTCTTCAGCCGTTTCGTACCTCGGGTCTTGAGACATTTTCTGCTTCAGCCCCAGGATGACAAAACTTTTGCGTCAGATAGATCACGTGACCCCAGTTTGGGAATTCCTAGGCTTCTGATTGGTTAATTGTGGTTTCTTTTAAGCCCTATGTTTCTGTTTCAAGAGTTTTGGAATGTTGTTTTTCTTAAAGTAATTTTTTTCTCTAGTAGTCCAAAGTTCTACGTCAATGTTTAGGATAGATATGGCCTAATTCTTAGAGAAATTGGTAGTCTTAGCCGTGTGTACGTCACATACACCGATATGAGGTGTACCGGTAAAGTCGTCTAGAAATGTTGACTTTGAGAGCAATTTTAAGGCATTTGCAGGCCGAATTCGCAAAAATGACAATAGGACTTCTGAAACAACTTTTTGTGACCTCTTGATCTAGCCAATACATTTTTTTCGCGTATCTCCCTTTAATGAGGGAAGGCTACAAATCGCTATACATGCAGACGTGACAGCGCTTAATTTCTTCAGTAGAAACACAGATACTGGGAAACGGCATATAGCGACGGCCTACACTTACAAAAAGAATACACTAGCACAGAAAAGTACACTGGAATAGTTGAACTTGGATATGCTCTAGGAAATAGTCGAACCAATACTGCAATGCTAAGAAATGTCAGAATCGATTCAGAGGGAAAGTTTGGCAACGTACTTTGCATTGAGTGAAGTGCGTTTTGAATAATAAAAACTATAACAAGTCAAACAATTCGCGCCATTCTAAAAATATCTACACAATTCAAGGTGGAATCTCAATACAGTAGCTTTCAGCTCACATAAGTAGATATACTAAGCGCCTGGGCAAAGTGGCTTGGCACTGAATGATATTCAATGAATTATCAGTGAAATCAATCGCGCAGCCTAAAGCATTCTGGACCTTTCAATGAAGCCCTACACAGAATGAATATTTCATTCCTGTCCTTTGCAACACAAGTAACCCATAACATTTAACGCTCGAGATGCTCCATGCATAAAACGAAAACAAGGCTGGCATCACCGTGTTCGCTTGCATTACCCTTCATGTCCTCTGGTGTCACCATGGCGACAAAGCGAATGACCTTTTTCATTACGGAACATCTCATAGGCCCAGCGGCGGATGGAGCGCATACACTTGACTGCGGCGATCCCATTGTTGGCTATCAACACCTGTGACAGAGCAGAAACGTGAGATGAGATAGATAGATAGATATATAGACGAGAGAGAGGGAGGCGGGGCAGGGGCAAGGGCAAGGAGGTAGATATGGATAAAAGAGACAGGAACAGGGGGTATGAGATGAGGAGGAGCAAGGCGAGAGATAAAAGCAGAGCAGGAGACAAGAAAGAAGAGGAGAAAGATGGATAAATGGGTCTTTAATGAGAAGAGAGTTTGAAATTGAAGGTACAAACTGTGGGGGGAGAGATGGGGAGTAAAATGTAGGGATATGATGGTAAAGAGAGCAAAGGAAGAGAGACTATGGATGGATATAAAATGACTGAATAATTAGTTGGGAGAAAATGCCTAGAAATACATTTATCTTGAGTGCTTTCCTGGTGAAAAGGCGCTAGCAAGGTTGACATAGCCGAGATTTCCAGCGATGAAGACCATAAAGCAATCTTTGAACATATTCTATTTTTGAGACAGCTCCCGGGTAAAAAGAGACAAAACGAAAATAAGCACGAATCTAGCCCCTAGAACGTAGGAATATGGGAGATCATGTCTCAACCCATACGTGACAACTCACCCTGTTGATGGCCAGTGTGCCACCCAGACGTTTGACCAGCTCCTCCGGAGTGGCAACCACCACATGTTGTCTGGTCTTTCCTCCGAACCGGACCTTCTCAGGTTGGCCGGCAGCGGCAGATTCCTCAGATGCCATGTCTGCTGCAAAACAACAGCAACATGCTCAGAAGGAGCATTTGATGAATGACAACAGCTTTGCAGGATACCCAGGATGGAGCTATCTGACCAAGATCCTTATGAGTCTCCTTTGTTTTAACACACCAGGATGGATCTAAGGAACCAAAGGGAGCTGTCATCGCCCCCTTGGTACCGTCCATGAAATCACCCCTACGAACGCCAAGTATCTAATTCTGGAGCCTTGAACGCCTTTAACATGCGAAACATATGCCTTACCTTCTATCATTTGCCACTGCCAGAAGCAGACCTCAGTTCAAGTATCTGGTGGCCCCTCTCCAGACAGTGGTGCCACTATGGTTAAAGTTACTCCGCTTTTTCCCAGTAATATTTTTTAATCACCAAGCCTTAAACGCCCACATCAGGACAACGTCCCTTGGAATGCACAACAGGCACTGCCCAGGTGGTATTAGTCACCCTTTGAGTATTTTCCCATGCACTTTTACCAAAATCCTAGAGCCGATACTGGACTAGACCTGAAATAAGGGCTCAGGTACTACGTTCTAATTTATTCAAAGATGACATCAAACAGAAAAGTACAAGTACAAGCCTTCATATTAGTAAGCATAAGCCAATGAAACAGAAAATCGATATATTATGAATGTGTCCTTTGATTCCCTAGAGGTTCTTGGCCACCAACAGTTACATAACATGAAATTATTCCAGGAATTAATTATGCTAAATAAAATATTTAATGGTTATAATTTATTCAAGATCCATCCCAAAAATCTCTGCTTACTTGACTTGTAATTTTACGCTTGACCTACAAAAACCCGCAATTTTACGCTTGATAAATTGACACGTTTCATGTACATCAGTAGGAGTTGCATGCAAAGAAAGACATCTTCTATGACTGCCTGTTTTGATACATTCAAGCATACACATATGACACCAGCATTTTCACTAAGCAGGGCTTCCCTCTCAGCCAAACAGGATCTCAGGAGGCTGCACAGTAGGGACTTATGATGAAACATCACGGTCCAGGCAAGGAAGACATGCTCCCATCTGCAAAACATGACAGGTAGGTAACTAACAAGGTGGTTGGGGCAGACCAAATGTAGCCCCACATGGGGCAGACATCTCACTGATGTGGCAGATGTTCCCATGAATGGAAAAAATTTATTCCATCCATTTTATATTTTATGAAATGTCTAACAAGACTCAACAGAAAACCTGTTAGCAGAATTTACTGCATTTCATATCAAGGATCAAGGATCAAGGATTTAATATCAAGGATTGCTGTCCTCACCCTGCCCTCTCCTTAACCCCACAAAAACCAAAAAAAAAACATAGCCACAGCAAAAACACATTTTCACTCAAATACAATGATAACAAACTGGGCAAACTCTATGTCATTAGAGCTTGAGGCCGAAAACATTAACAAATGCCAGTACTTTTCCGCTATGGACGAAAGACCCCCGCCAGTGGTTACCGCCAGAGCACCTCGACCAAATGACCTAGGTCACGAAGCCAAAAACCTCCGTATATCAAAAAACCAGACAAACAAACACGAGTGTTGTTTCACCGCCCACCAATTAGTCAAATTATGTCAAAAACTGTTTACCTCTGGTACCAACCTAAAAGCAAACAAAAACCCCGGGATCCGAAGTCCAAAAACGTTGTCTGACAGTCTGAGTCAATCATTTTGTGCTTTATATCATGAAATAGCTTTTCCCCATGCTTCCAGGGGAGGTCGCCCGACCGACCTCAGGCACGAAACAAAAACCCGGAAACACCTTGTAACCCTGGAGGGGCAGAAGTGTAGGAGTTCAAATCGATCGACTTAAAGGCCTACAGAGCTCTAAAGAAGTGAGGACCTGTGACCTCGTCTGGTGATCGACCTGGGACCCGGGAAAAATTTCAGGAGATGGAAAAGACAGGAGAGGTAGACCCCCAACCGCGGTGCTGCGCCTGGTCGTTTTCTGCTATCCCGAAAAACCTAGGGGCCCGAGCCCCGCAGGTTAAAAATGAAAAATATACCCCAAGCCTGGGAATCTACCAGTTCCCCTAACAAGACCTTGTTGAAATCTGTAAAACCGCAGACCAGGCCTTGCACCCTTTCCCTGAGACTAAAATAGGGTCATTTGCACCTAACCACCCAATTCATCTGTTTGTAATTGAATGTAAGTAAGAAAAACAAAGTATTATAAAGGAGCAAACATTAATTATTCCCACAAATGACAAGTACAAGTATAACTGAGCAGAACTGTGCCTCAAAGGACTCACTCCTAATTTTCTACTGCTTAAGTTCCCCATGAATGTAACACAGGATTTGGATCCATCAAATTTGAATATAGGAGAAGATTTACCTGCAATTAATAGCAGCATGAAATGTACAACATGGCATTGTAAGTCATGTTATTACTCATAGATTCCTTAATTGACATCACAAAAATGCAGGTAACTATCTTAAAATTTTAAGCTTAGAATACCTGCACTTGCAAGAAGGTGCATACTGGCCTGTCGCCTTGAATCCTAGATGTAAAATACTGGATTTAAGGAACAAAATCTAAGTTCATTTTAAATCCAAGATTTGATGTGATAGGCCAGTATACACCTTGCTAACTTGATTCTACTTCCAAACACACAACATGCGCAAACAGTGCAACACACACCGATTATAATTATGCTCCTTGTCTGAGCATTAAAAACCTATAAACTTGCAATACTTGTTAACAAGTTAAGAAAATTGGTTTGAAGGATGACTTGAAGGGATGAAACCTATCCCTACCAGGTACAGGGCTGTTCCTGCTCTTCACTAAATGGTGCTGGGAGTGGGGGGTGGGGGGGTAGCCCAGTCTTCAGAGGGTGGCCCGTCTGCAAAGTATGGCAGCAGGCCAGATGAGTCTCACCAGCCACCTAGAATTCTTGCACCAATTTGCAAAGCTAGTTACCAAAGATTCACACCAACCCACAATATACCATGGAGAAAACACACCCATGGTTGGCAAAGTCAGTTTTCCCTTCTCCTGCATGATTTTGTTAATTTTCGGTGCCACCTTCCTCACACCAGACTCGCGAATTCGCACCAGGGCGGTAAAATTCGCACCACTCACTCCGATCTCGAAGAGCACTCACTCCAATGAGATTTCATTGAAAGTGCCATACTTTGCACAATGGGAGGGTGGCAGGTTTGGACAAGATCTACAGGGATCTTGTTGGGGCAGCTTTGGGGCAGAACAGTTGGTTTTGGGAAACTTCTGCCCATCTTTGGGGCAGGTAAGGAAACTCCAGGGCAGAAAATGACCCTTGAGCAGCACTAACACAGAGGCACCAAAAAGAAGAAAAATAGTTTCTACTCTTTTAAGTGACCTTCCTAAAGTACAAAATACAAATTTATGCCCAGATAAAAAGAAAGGTCAGCCCCAGCAACCAAATTTATGCCCTGATTGGGGCAGGATTTTGGATGCCGCAAAAACCTCATCCAGAAGCCTGTCATGTTCTGCAGATTGGGGGGTAGCAATGTGAGGTATGATGGAGCTGATAGACTTAACAAATCGCTCAGTTGGCTTCAAGGCAAGCTAAGGAATTTCAATGACATCTGGAATTTTATTGGAAGATAATGTAGAATAAATTAGCTTTTCTCAGTAAACTGACAGGCTTCTTTTGGCCAAGAAATCTGGCAGCCTCACTTCATACTTTCTTCATGGAAGGCATGGAAACAATCCCAGTATAACTTTATTATTTAACATCATTATATCAATCATCTTCCACTAGGCCTTCATTTTCCCATTGCTCACTTTAAGATATAAGCGGCCAAAAACATTGGATCATTAGGACAAATTCTATTTAGTTTCAACAAGCACGAATGGCTTAATAAGTATCTTGTGGCTTAATAACGTTCTGACAAAATGCAAGGTAAAAATGAAGACTCAACTGAAAACTATCTTTTTGAGGATTTCTTGAATTATCTCAAACACATTCCACACACACGCCAGCGATAAGAACACCACCAACTCTCCCAAATTCTTTCCAACAAGTTACCTACCTAGTAGATAGATAAGGAAGAGTGATCCTCCGTTCTATATTTGATTCATTATCATCATTGGAGAAACAATTTATTGTTCCATCTTTTGAAATAGGTCCGCCGCAATTGGAACAACATTTTGTGTTCAAAAAGATGATTTACTTTTTAGTCACTAAATGCCCTAGCTTTGATTTATCAAATTAAAAGAGTCTGAAAATTCCAGCAAATTGTGGACTGAAATTTCATCAGCCAGTATATGTTTTTCAAAAAATATTATAGGCAAAGGACTGACCTTCTGAAGCTAATGTAAACAAACAATGCGAAAGCGTGGCTTCGGATATTAAATATTCCAGCGCAGTGAAACCGTGAGGGAGTGGTAGACCCAGGGGAGGGAGAAGGCATTTGCCCCCCCCTTCCAAACGGAAAAGCTCGTCCAAAACTATGTTTATGCCCCCTCAAAGCTGTCGACCTCCTTTTTCCCCGACTCCTTTTTAGGTTAAAGGCAAGGGTTTGGTGCTTCAACTGTCAACTTTAAACAGAACCAGTCAACTTCCATGCGGACATTGCCGTCCCGGTGGCTCAGTTGGTAGAGCGTTGGGCTCCGGCCCGCTGCCAGAAGCATGCAGTAGCAGCGCAGCCAGGCTTGGGATCGGTTCCCCTGAGACGCTCCGGCGCTCAATAGTTTACCCGATGCCCAGGTCGGCTGGCAACTGACTGGTGAGAGGGTAACCTGAGCGGGGTGGCCGTCCCTGTGCTTTGTGGGACGTTAAACTTTGGCTTCCAAATTAACCCTCCATTGAGGAAGTTGCTCGTTCGGGTGGTGGGGTCAGGGACTCCGTGACAAGTCCCTTGATGACTTTAGTGAGACTCCGACTCCAACAGCCTTACTAGCAACAATTTGAACAAAATTTATAAAAAAAACACGAGGTCTTGGCATAGGCGAATCCAGGATTGCTGATTAGGGGCGCCTCCTCGGTGGCGCTATTTTTGACCGGCAAAACCTATCAGGTGGACGCAAAATCCTATCGGTGGGCGGTGATTTTCGCATCCTGGGGGATTGGGAAGTGATATTTCAGGGGACGCCATCCACCTTTTAGGGGGTGGCGCCGTGACCATTTCAGGGGGCGCCGAGGGTCAATGGGGGGCACGTGCTCCCCCTTTGCCTCTCCCCCTGGATCCGCCTATGGGCCTTGGTCCTCTGGATATTTAGAATCGCTTGTGAATGAATGATCCCTGAATAGCAAGAGCAACCATCCTGCAGCCATATCTTTCGCCCCGTGGCATCTTTTTTTATTTATTTGTTTGCTTTCTAACTTACGTTTACCATCGAAGCCCAGTGGCGGCGCTTCGATAGAGGCACATTATGCACTGCCTAGCTGCCTAGCCTGGTTGAAGTAGGTATGCATTTTATGTGGAATAAATATACTTTGACTCGATGCTTAAACTACAAAGAATATCCTTTTTCGGATTACTGAGCCAAAGAACCGATTATTTGAATCACTGACAATCCACCTTCGCATGCGACAAATGATGAACGAGGTACCGTCACCAAATGCGAAGTGAGGCACTTTGCGACTCAGCTGAATCTGCCCAACCCCATGGCGAATCTAACGTGTTCTTTTTTATTGACATGTTTTATTGGTGTTTCTTTATATCTAATACCTTATTCATTCGGACGTCAGTACTGACTCGTTGAACCAGCAAATTAGGCTTTCTAAGCGGCTCTTTAATCCGGCATTTGTGACGTGGGCACTAGCGATCTCGCTCTCGCAGAGAGCCATTAATTTTACTTCGCCCACCATCTCCCTCTTCGATCTTTGAGCGAGTTTGGGATCTAACCCCTCACAGGGGCGGATTCAGGTGGGAGAGGAAAATCCGGCCCCAAAGTGAAATAGAAGGGGGTAAATAAGTATTGCCCCCTGAGGAAACTAATTTTATACAATTCATGAACTGCAGAGGACTTCTTCGCCGTAAAAACCTTTCTAAGCGCCTTTGTTCCTTTGGGGAGCGCAGCCTCGAAGGTGAAACTCAACCACCCCTGCACGAGTTTAACACGCGCATTGACGGGGGTCTGAGCCACCTTCGCATTGACGGGGGGGCGGTACCCGCCCCTAAGATCTCGAGAACCACGGTAGGTAGCGAAAAACGGTAAACGGCGTTGGGCTGCCCATCCACTTCTCCATCGAAAACATTTGAACCATTTTTGTCAGGTCACATTTAAGGTCACGAGAGGTCAAAACATGCCCGTCATAGGGATAACATGTAAATTCAGTTTTTCGGCCATTACATCTGAACAAGTAAAGATAGAGCAAAACGACTTAAACTATATGAATCCTCTTAGCAAGCCAAATCGAATGATATATAATTTGACCTTGCTAGGTCAAATCAAGGATTTGACCTGACCTGAGGTCAGGTCAGGGTCAAATTATATAAAATGCATATCATTAGAACCGCAAAGCCCAGGCAAGTCTAATGCAGCTAAAATAAATGCTCTATCACCATCCGTTACTGAGTTATTCCGTAAAAACCATTTTTCCCATGTATTTCCAATGGAGAGGTCATGCCTCGTACCTGACCTTAGGTCATCGATATCAAAAATACCGGAACATATTTTAGAGAACTCGGTGGGGCCATTATGTGATATGAGTTTCAATCGGATAAGTTCACCCTGCTCCGACTTATGCTATCTTAAACTTCTTTTGAGGTCGGGTCACTTGACCTGTACTGGTGACCTGACCTGAGATGACCTAACCTTAAAATTTTCACAGAAGTTGTAAAAATGATGAGGGAAAAGGTATACCAAGTACGGCGGCGCTACGCGCCGCCGTTTTTCTACTGTCTCCAAAAACCCGAGGGGGGCGGGTACCCGCCCCCGTCAATGCGCGTGTTAATCATGCCGCCCTATAGGTCAGCCTAAAGCACATATATGCTGCAATCGCACAATGTTGTAGTTGTTGTTTTTTTTTGCTTATCGATTTGAGCTTGCCCCCTCTCCTGCCGACCTGCTGGATTTGCCCGCGTCCACTAGCAGGTAAAAAGTATGGGCGACGTCCTTACCTCTAAGCCAATCGTGCCCAGGCTGTCATAATGTTCAAGCGCCTCCACTGTAGAAGCAACCGTCTAGTTAAAGTGTGGCAAAATATTTCATCGTGTGGCGTTTTTTTCCTTCTTTCTTTTTACTTGGGTGTGCCCCCAAACCTTACCGATTAGATCCACCACTGCTCCAGCGAGAAATGAGAACGTCGGTGGAAATTAACCAGAACGGCGTCGTCTCCGTTTGCGCTTAAATTCACACCAAAGATCCATGCCCGGCACAAGTAGCCGTAAATGTGACAAAGAGAAAATTCTCCCCTCAAAATTTCAGAGCGTCTTTAGAAATCAAAACCCTAGAATCCCATATAAGGGGCCGTTCATAAATTACGTCACGCTCCGAGAGGGAGTAGGTCAGCCGAAATGGCGTGGGGCAGTGGAGGTTGACCTAAAGTGGCGTGCTATTCCACTGGGCGGTCTAATACCGCCGGAATTTTTGGGGGTTTGTTTTTATTGTTAATTGGTGGTTTGGTAAATAATCCACACTCATTTGAGTCTGAAATACAAAATGATCATCGGGCGCTATCTTCGTTACATCGCAACATCCAAAACATAAATAAACACGCTTTTTCTCTAAGTTTGTTTAGGAAGAGCAAAAGAAAGGTAACACGGAAACCGGTCGTGTACCTTAAAAATACTAGTAGAGTAGTACCATAATGCGATTATGATATGTTTGAGTGCGAAAATCAAAGACGCCTATTATTCCTGGAGTGGGCCTGTATACGTTGTTTTAGCTCAATACCACGGTTCTACGACGTCCGATGATACTTTATCCCCGCTCGCCATAAATCGTCAGAATAAGTCCAATCCTCTTTGTCAGCAAGTCAGAAAATGCTGAACCCGTTAGCACCTTAAGCAGAACCTGTGACATGCGCATAAAATACCGTAAACTAGAGGTCCTATTTGCGCTGAAATTTCATTCAAAACGGTATTGCCATGGGGTGACCATGCCATAAGTGTCGCCACCGGCAAAAAGTGGGGGGGCCACCCAAACTTCAACCTGATGCTGACAGAAAACTTTCAACGTCAGGACCAAAAACTGTTCGAATTTGGGCTCTTTGTTGCCTCCCGCAGCGGCTGGATATAAGAATGTCCGGTTTTCTCTCATTTTGACTGAGATCAGGAAATTTTTGGCCAAAAGTGGGGGCCAGGCCCCCTAGCCCCCCTTTTCCGACGCGTATGGACCATGCTGCCCCAGGGCCATAGGGTGGGGCGTAGTGGGCTTTTGCTATGCCTTTTTCTTAATTCAACGCTAATTATTATATAAGAATCGAAGACACATGACTGTTTGCACAGTCGCAGATAAGCATATGAAGTAATTTTACAGCAAAAATGGGGACAAAATAAGTTAATAAAAGTATCAAAAACTCAAAAGTATCAAACACACCAGCGTTAGGGTGTCCGTGTTGCCCTAAGTGTGAGGTTTGCGATGTGGAGGCCGAAATTTTTTCATGCATTACATCACCTTAGGGGGGGGTTAGGCCAAAATGTGACGTGCCGTGACGTAGGAGAGGGGGTTCGAAAACAATATAAGAAACGTGACGTAATTTGTGAACGGCCCCTCGCTGCATAGCAGAGTTTGTTCGAGTTCATGGCGGGGAGGCTTGAGTCCCTTAGTCTTCCCCGTCTCAAAGAAGTCTTCAGCCACTGTTTGTTGTTGTTCACAAGCGTTCATACTATGAGGCAATAGGAGGGTATATCGGCATAAACAACTTTAAATATACGAATTTTTAGGTGCTACCGGATGATTAACAATGTTTACACCAACGCCGACAGTCTCGTGTGTGCTCTCCTGGACTGTGTTGGGCGCCAAACCGATTTCGAGGGAAGGTTCAGTGACATCTCTCAGGACGAGAAGCTCCTGATGGCTACAGCCCTGGCCCGACGCACAGGTGCCGACGCATATCGCGCTTGTTCCGCAATCTTGATTGCCTCATATCCATCAGTACGGCACTCGAAAAGTCCCGGGATTTGTGTAAAAGTGTTGGGGGTGTTTGAACACCCCTCGGGTTTTCCGACGGTGCCAGAAAACGGTGGCGGGAAGCTCCTCCGTACTTGGCACACCCTTGATCAACGCAACATTTCCAATAATTTTTAACACACGCATTGACGGGGTCTGAGCCACCTTTGCTTTGATGGAGAGAGGCGGGTACCCGCTCACTCCCCCCCAAATCTCAAGAACACACTAGCTAACGGTAAATAATGAATAAACGGTAAATTACGAATAACAGTAAAATGTGTTAGGAAGTCCATCCAAAGCTATATAGGTAACATTGGAACTATTTTTTGTCGGGTCTTATTTAAGGTCACTAGAGGTCAAGGTATGTCACCATAAGGATAAACGAAGGTTTCTTCGTCATTACATCTGACCTAGATCTAAAAAAGGGTAAAGTATCAAGCATCAGGTATCTCATATAGCTACTACTATAGCAGCCTTTATGCGGGAAAGGAGAGTTTGACTTTAAGAAAAGAACATTGCCATTGACCTGTGACCTTGATCTTGATATTGAGTAGCGTAGCATACCATAGGTACGTCATGCTGAATAACGTCATCAGACCGGACCACTGGGGGCAATGACCTTTACCTGAGACCTTTGACCTTGGCCTTGACCTTTACGTGAGGCTGCCATTGCATATAATCCCGATTACTAATCATATCATAATAATCATTATAAAGCCATATGATATGACTTTATTACGTCACCACTCAGTTTACAGTGCAGGCGGGCTGGTGCAACCACTGTGATTAAGATTTGAAAGCTTATAAGTTAACAATTATTGACCGATTTTCAAAATTGTTTCACAAATCGACGCGCTCATGAATTCTCGCTAATGCGGACGACGCTTTCTGGCTGCGAACGGTTCTCCGGCCACCTTGGAAAAATGGGTAGGAAGCACTTTAGGACCTCTGCACTGCGCGTGTTATAGCCCTTCTTAATTTAACGTCTGCGGAAATTTAATAGGCATAGAGTACTCTGGGCGATATGAATTATGTCAATAGTGGGTTCTACACGCGTTAAAAATATATATGCGTTAAAAATCCATTATAAAGGTTTTTCATCCCTCGTATTTGAAGAGGGAGGGACTTTCCTGTCTTCGTGAGTATTTACTCCATCTTGTTGGTATTTGTGTTGTAAGTCATGCAGTTGCCGTATGAAAATAGGTGGGTAGGTTCCTACACATTTTGTATTATTTAGCTAACGGTAATTATAATTTAGTATTAAATTTAAACGGTAATTTTATTTAGCTTCGGGTAATCTACCGAGTAAATATAATTTTACATAGAAGGATCAAAATATTAACAAGTTTTGTATGTATTAATGAGTCCTTACAATATCGAAAAAATATCGATAGTGCTTGCCATGTTTAGGCTTATCCTGCATAATATAGGTGCAACACAGTATACTCGAACTCTACTATATATAGCATGATGCATATATGTATCATGCTAGTTCTGCTTCGAAATTGACTTTTCTGAAGCCATCGATGCTTACCTGCCATATTACATGAACAACATGTTCTGATATCCTGCTTGTCAAAAGCAATTCATCGAACTCAACTTGTGTGGTAAAAATGAAGATTCAAATGTCATAGGGTCACGGCAGGTCACGTGACCTGAGATAATCGGGTCAAAGTGCTGGAAATTGTGACAATCGACCCGATCGGGTGACTCTTATCTCTCACCATGCAACGCTATGGCGTTCAGGGTTCAAATATAAATATTTCGAAGAATTCATTACACCCCCTCATTAGCTACAGTTAGGGATACCGCCACGGACCGCAACAACGGCTTCCAGTTCTGATAACCGGTGCAGGTGGTCAGATGTGGCGCGGTGGTGGTCGGACGCTTGGATCGCCGGAGGTATCGATGCCCGCGGTCGCCGCCGTGCACGGGCGCTAAAGAGAAGCGGCTGACGTCAGTGTGGGCCGAGCGGTCTCAGCCAATCAGAGCCCACGCCGACGAGGATGAACAGTGAGGCAGGCTCGCGCCACCGGCGCGCCAGCTCGTAAAACAGCGGTAGAACGTCCCACCCCCACGCACCGGAACTACGGTACTTGGAGACGGTTAATTTCAAGCTTGTCAAGCGCTGGTGAGCACTTCTGCTACGTTGGGAATTCAGGATCTAGTTGTGGTCTTTGCGTTCCGACACCTGTGCCGCTTTGCAATTCTGGCAGAGCACTGCGGTGCCGGTGCTTGTCCGGAACCGCGGCATGATATCTATAGGTACATTTAGTGCGCCCACATTTTCCATACTTGTAGCTTCATGGAATTTACAGTATCTCCTATCCGTAGTGCATTTATTTCGTCAGTGAGTCTCATGGAGTGGGAAGTCACAGGGGCCTCCTCACCAAGGAATTTTTGCTCGCGGTATTATATTTGAGGGGGAAGGTGAAGCGAAGTTTGAACATATTATATTTCTTTGAAAACACCACCAATGCCCTTTATTTCCACTAGAATTAGAATAATTTAGGTAGATCCACGCAGATAATTGTAAAAAGCGCAGAACCCGCAAGTTAAGTCCTACAATCTAAGGACGACAGATAAGGGGGCGGATAGGCGATCTTGGATGGCAAAGGCACACCCTGGACAGCAGAGGCGCCCCCTGGTCAGCAAAAGACACCTCCCCCAAGAACACCAACGGCGCCCCTGGATAGCATTGGCAAAGGCACCCCCAAGGTAGGCGCCCCCTGAGTGGGCGCCCTTGGAAGTCGAAGGCGACCACCCTGGGATGGAGGCGCCCCCTGGGGAGGAAGGCACCCCCTCCTGAAAATCTTGCACACCCGCTCGAAAACGAAATCCACCATCCCTGCTATAATCTTAAGGGGAGACGTTTCCCCTGGTTCGTAAGTTGGGGGACGCGTCCCCCATCCTCCCACTTTCGATGTTCATGAGGAGTCCCAAACCAGTCAAGGGGTTACTCTTCCTTAACAATTCGAGGTCTTCCTACACTCGGTCAAGGGGGTTAATCTCCATTAACAATTTGAGGTCTTGCTACACTATTATCAAGAATTTATTATTTTACCTTTTGCATTATGCTGCTTCTGCCAAAGGGCTGTGCCCGAATATATAATCTCGGTGTATTAGCTCAATTTTACCTCCAGGATTCGAGGACTCACGTTATTAAACATCCTGTCAACTTATAATCTTGCTCCTCTGTTCAGCGCTGCGAAATCTCTTCTGCCATTCTTAGAAAGTTGTTCTTATAATTTGTTTTAAAGGCGTTATCATTTTCGACTAAAATGTCAAAATCTTTCAAACTGACAAGACAAGAGCAAATAATTTTGAAACGAAATATGGTTTGAAAGAATCTGAAGCTCTCCCTCTCTCTCTCTCTCTCTCTCTCTCTCTCTCTCTCTCTCTCTCTCTCTCTCTTTCTCTCCCCTAGCTAATTCGTTGAAGCAGTCTGCAATAGGTTTGCTATTTATTTATTAGAATTTACCAGTCTACAGTGGCGGATCCAAAGGCTTCATTTCTGGCGAGGGGCTTTATGGGGCTCAGGGAGCTCGAGCCTCCCCCTTTATTGCCTCGGAACACCCTCCGGCTATGCATTTGCTATAGGCACTCTGGAATTTGTAGGCTGGAGCCCCTCTAGCCCCCCCTTGGATCCACCACTGCTAGTCTGGGTTTGTTTTGAATCAGCAAGGAGCACACACGTCAGAATATGGGGCGTGGGCCAGAGCTCAAATTTCAAAAAATGTTCCCGATTACAGCCAAATGGGAAATAAATCTGGAAATAGTTGTATCCAACTAGTGTGGAAGGCACCCATGAACCAAATGCGACGAGTTTTTGAGTTCTAGAGGGGAAAGTTTTTTGTCAGCAGCAGTTTTAAAATTGACTGGTCCCCTCACTTTTCATCAGTGGCGACCCTCAGGGCAAGTAAAACATAAAAATAAAGCAGCACTAGGTTTACTCAGGGTTTTATGTCAATGTGGAAGAGACACATGAACATGTGTGGATGAATACGCGAATGAATCTTAGTGAATAAATGTTCCAACAATGTTATCGATTAGCACAAAGCTTAGCATAAAGGTCTGGATTCTGTTTGAAATTTGCTCCCATTAAGTTGGCTCCCAAATTAATCTTCGGGTTTCATTTGGTATCGGATACACGATTTCTGTGGCCCGAGCCCTAACTGGAACAGTTTCAACGGTCCTTTGCATCTGGACTCATCTCAGTGACTGGTCTAGGAAATCGGTAAGGGGGTGCGGGGGGGAGAATGCCGCACAGCTCATGTACTTTAACACGCGCACTGAAGGGGGCCTCGGAAGCCCCACCTATTTTTACGAGATGGCCGGAGAACCACCCGTAGCCGAAAAACGGTGCTCGGGTAAATTTAGGTATTTAAGGGCGCGTCTATTGATGAAGGAATTTTGAAAATAGATTGAAGACTTTGGACTTATAGGCTTTCAAAGTCAGACCTACATTTTGAGATCACTTCAATCGCGCGGTTGGATCAGATTGCTTCCATTAGAGACCGAGTTGTGACGTCATAACGCCACTTAAGCCCGATGATATGTCAGGGTAACCTCACATAAAGGTCCAGGTCAAACGTCAAGGTCATATAAGCACTCTCAAGGTCATTTGTGTCATAGCTATGATGTCATAGTTAAGGTGACTCATGTGTCTTTGACCGTCTATCTGTATCACGAGGGTCTGTGTAAGAATATACTTCGCTGCTGGTCACTTGGGAGTGTATCTAGGTGTCTCTAGTGCTTAGTTAGTTATAATGTACCGCAATAATTTTCCTGCGAAGATTCTGTCACGCCAGGCACTCACTTTCAGTGAGTTATGCTGTGCTAAAATCATTTTCCTGTTAAGATACTGTGTTGTCACTCGCGTTTAGATAATTATACTGCACCGCAATGATTTGCCTGCGAAGATACTGCACTGCCGGGCACTAGCGTTTAGTTATTTATACTGCACCGCAATGATTTGCCTGCGAAGATACTGCACTGCCGGGCACTAGCGTTTAGTTATTTATACTGCACCGCAATGATTTGCCTGCGAAGATACTGCACTGCCGGCAGGGGCGGACGCAGACTCGAGTTGGGGGGGCAAACCCAAGTCTGCATCTCCTCCTGGGGGGGGGGGGTGGGAGCGAAGATTTTTTTGTTCTATAGACCTGGTGTAAACACCTTTTTTCAGTGCCCGACAGACCTTGTATAAGCTACATCTCCAAGTACATGATCGCTCTCGGGGGGGAGGGTGAGAGCAAATATTTTTTGCTCTACAGACCTAGTGTAAACACATCTTTTCGAAAATTTTTCGGCGTTTGGGGGCCCAAAAGATAGTTTGCCCCCCCCCCACCAGCGCTTTGGGGGGCATGACCGGAATGCCTCCCCTGCGTCCGCCAATGACTGCCGGACTCTAGCGTTTAGTTAGTTATACTAGTACCGCAATGATTTTCCTGCGAAGATACTGTAGTGCCGGGCACTAGCGTTTAGTCCTAGTTATACTGTACCGCAATGATTTGCCTGCGAAGATACTGCACTGCCGGGCACTCGCGTTTAGTTAGTTATACTGTACCGCAATGATTTTCCTGCGATGATACTGCACTGCCGGGCACTAGCGTTTACTTAGTTAGACTGTCCCGCAGTGATTTGCCTGCGAAGATACTGCACTGCCGGGCACTAGCGTTTAGTTAGTTATACTGCACTGCAATGATTTGCCTGCGAAGATACTGCACTGCCGGGCACTAGCCTCTAGTCAGTTAGACTGTGCCGCAATTAATAGCATATGAAGATCATGCACCGCCGGGTATTTTTGCCTATAGTAAATGCATAGCTGAAAGCTGATCCGAGACGATGGCGGGGAAGGCTCAAGCCCCTAGCCCCCCCCAAGTGAATTCCTGGATCCGCCAGGAGCTGTATTGTATAACTCTCCGGTGTATGGTGCAAGGGTCGAATTATCTAAAAGGTTTAGGGATGATTTTCGTGACTTAGCGGATGGTCCGGACCCTCTTTAAAAGCGCGTGATATTTTGGTGCTAGGTGTTTTGTCGGAAAATACCCTGGATAAATGACGCAAAATAACGTAGCAAATGAGCAAGGTTGAAGGTCTCCTCTCGACCCAGGTGGGGGGGGGGTGGGCGTGTGTGGGGAGGGGTCCTGGATGGATTAACGCTGGTACGGTAATACAAATCCTATACAAAGCTTATGGGAGACCCAAAATCCAGGGGTCCCTGACTCCAGCCCCCAGGATCTCCGCCCATGGGAGTAAGTCAGAGTTTTTTTCAAAATCAGTGACTAGACAATAATAGTACATTTGTTTCATTACTTTCCGTCATTAATCTTTAGTATTTTCTGACAAAATATCTAGCACCAAAATCTCTCCGTTTTTTTTTCAAAAGAGACTCTGAAACAGTCGCCAATAGGTGCAAATTTCGCTGAGCCGAGAAGTATGTGGAGTGGGAGGGAGCATAGGCGACGCCACCAACAACAAGACAGGGAGCTAATCAATCTTGAGGTTCCTTCTTTCCCCTTCTAGAAACAAAAACTGGTCGGATTGAGGTCCCTTGTTACCGTCCTGGCCAGAGGTTACAAAACTTCCCGATTGTGGTTCAATTTGGCTGAAATCGGGAGATTTTGTCAATGGAAAGTGGAAGGATAGGTCCGTACTTGTCCCCCCCTCTCCGCTTCCCTACGTGTATCAGAGAGTGGAAAGCACAACTATGCCCACAAAACTGCAATTATTTGGATGCATCCACTTCTCTAAGACAAGCTGAATTCCCACCTTGCCTTTTTATTGAAAGCGAAACTAGTGCGCCAGGGTCCAATATAGCCTAATAGCTTTAAGGGGTGCTCTCCGACGTTTAGGGGTATTATTCTACTTTCAGCACTGCTCGTGCACGCCTATCAGTATGCGATTCCAGAAGACTGATTTATATAAAGCTCATCTGTATAGAGCTTATCTGTATTCATATAGCGCTCTGATATTTTTTACTTTCATTGGGAACTTTCCATTTTCATATCATTTAAACAAGCTGGTCGACGATAAATAAACACTACATTTAAAGACAAGGGAACAGATACAACTGACACTGGATTTGCTTTAATACTTATGATTTCTTCCACCTGATGTCGACTCAGACTTGGGTTATGAATATCAGTAGATAAAGCCAGGTTTGTCACCACCGGAAATACCACGGGACCCCTCCCCATAGTGTTCATAAAAAACTAACACTAAGTAGGAACTTGACGAAAACCTGAACGTTATCGGAAACAGGAGCGAAAGTTAACAAGGATTCCAGCTCCGGAGAGTAGTTGGTTTCAGAGGAGATAGCCTACTATCCGTGAGGGGGCCAAATTTCGCCCGCAGCCCCGGGCTGCCCGCTTGTTACCCGGTGGCGCCACTTCTGGGTGGTGAGACTGAGGCCCCTCGGCGGGTTTCGCCTCCGGAGGTGCGTGACTGCAGTGACGGGGAGGCGGTCTCTGGCAGGAATGGGGTCAGGGTGCCACTGGTCGAGACGGGCTGCAACGGGCTGAACCTGAGCGCCGCCTCGGCGCCGCCGCCACAGCTGGTTCTGGAGATGATGACATTTCAGCCGGATCCTTCCTCCCGCAGCTTCCTTTTCCGGACGGAATGTACCGGTGCCTTGTCAGGCGTTTAGTACTGGTTGCTTCACAACAGGATGTCGGCGCTGTGTGAACATTTACTTAAGGAAGGGTATTTCTCGGGAATGGTCTTTCACCGCAGCTGCTGAAGGACAGGGAATAGGTATTGGACTCTACATAATAAAAGCTTTGATATATCGTACATTTCTGGTGTAAAGGAAATTCAGCCCGCCATTTGTGAGTCTCTGTCGTACTGTTTAATATGTGTTATTGCCCCAACTGGAAACGTGAGGCAAATACTTGGGTTTATGTACAATTTCCTATACTAATTTGGTGACTTAAAATATCCCACATTCATTCGGCTAATTTCTAGTGCGTACTTGCTCAAAATATCTATGGATGCCTGCATGCGTGTATGTAATTGTACGTACATGTTTGTATGTGGTTAATCCTAACTCAAGCCTACCATTGGGTCCCGCATGACTAGCTGCAATAATACCTAACTATTCAAGTGGATTATATTAATCACTCAGTTCCGACTCTGTTTTAAAATTCGGAGACCTTTTAATCAGCGAAGAAAAACCTAATGAATTTTGATATAAGTCATAAGGAAATATGATTAAATATATAACTGTTATATCTAGTTATTTATATATGATGCATGTGTTGCTCATGTTTTCAAGAGTCTATAGTCTCTGCAATGTATTTCCATTGCATATGCCATAAGTTTGCCAAGAAAATAAAAACATGCTTGAAATGTATTGAGCTACGCCTATCTAAAGAAGTGGATACATCTGCATTCTCCAGCTTATCACGCAGAACTCAGCGATTTGGGCCGCTGTCACTGCCGGCACCTGAGATAGGGCAAAGACATTGATGAATACAAGGGGTCTAGGGGGCTCAAGCCCCCCCCACTTGGAATGCCAGAGTGCAATATGCATAAGGTATTCCGGGTGGGCTATGCATTTCCACGACCACCCGGAACGTCATAGTAAATGCATAGCCGGAGGCTGTTCCGAGGCAATGGCGGGGGAGACTTCAGCCCAGTAGCTCCCCCTCCAAATGAACTTGATCCGCCACTGGGCGAAGGTATTCCCACTTCACGTGCTGCATATGTCACTGGGCTCGATGACTTGTTGACTAGCGTTATCTGTGGCCGGTCCCCAATGTCAGACGCACCGGGGAAGGTCGGCACGTCAAAGCGCAGTACTTTTGGGTGATGCGCAGATGGAGGTATCGCTCACCACCACTCGCGAGAGGGGAACTGCTCCGCCTCAGAATCTTTCCGCCTGACAGAGGCAAGAGGGGCATAGCTCGGCTGACTTTGCATCCCCTTTTTATTGTCTGGGGATGATTTTTTCACAATGGTTCCTGGAATAAAAAGACTGGATGCTGGTGTCAAAGTGAAATGAAACTGACTACGACGACGTTTTCAGGAAACAGCTTTTCCATTAGAGCTTACACTGAAGCACCCGGTTGAAGGACGACATTGGATTTCTTGCAAAATGAAACTCTGGTAATGATAAACGCGCCCTTTCACTGCTATGCAGAAACAGAAAGGTGAACATAAAAATAACGCTGAACGAACCGTTATTCTTCGGCCCACTGTGGATTACGTTCACCATTGTTCCGAGTTTGTCAGTCGTAAGATACACGGTAGCAGCTGCAAGCACGGCGTGCATACTCTGTGGTGCAATGTATACAAATACGTTTATTATTTTTCCATCTTTTTCGTATACCATACATATTTAGCAATCCTCACCAACGCATTTGTTCCAGGAGCATGCTTCCTTAAATAACCCGTTTTAAATGAGTTGCACCGCGCCATGATGGGACTGGACAAGTTCGTAGAAGTGCTTAAATTGTGGGTAATCACAAGAATGAAATCGGCTTATGCACTTGAATGGATCAAGAAATGTTGCAAGCAATCATTCCAGGCGCGAATACATAATTTTTCTCAGTGTGGGGAGGTGGAGGGGGAGGGGGAGGTAGGTGTGACCATGGGTAGGTCCAGAGCAATACGTTAAGCTTTTTTAAAAAAACTGTATCCGCGCCTGGATCTTGGGAAAATGTTCGCTCCGAGGTGCCACCCAAAAAGGTGCTGGAAACCCCTCCACCACTGAACATACGAGCGCCTCTAATTGTAATTACTGTACCTGTAATTGTAATTCGTAGTGTAATTGCCATCTAGATGAGTTAGCTCCTGTCCTTACCAACAGAAACATCATTCGTATATGGATAGCTAATTACGATTCCCGGTAAATATAACACAAGACCCTTAGAAATCTACTCCATACGTAGGACAGCAGCTGAGAAGAATCAATAAAAAGTGCGTAACTACCCGTAAAATAACATCATCCACACTGACCATGTGATCAGTACTTGACACCCCTCAAACCCGTCACGGCAGCAATGTACACTCGCCTGTGTGCAGCAGTCAGCGTCACTGAGTCTTGCACCAGACCGGGCCGTAACACAGGTGTTCCGCCGCGACTCGACGCGCACCTCACCGGAACAGCACCGCCCGCCGTCACCGACGCCGCCACACTGCACCGACTACGGCGACGGCCTCACGGGCGGCCGCCTCACCCCACCGGCCGGCCGGCTCTCACCGGCGACGGAGGCGCCACTCCAGGCGTGAGTTAGTTGTTTGTTTGAGCTTTTAGGCGTGCCAACCGTGAGGCCATGGCCTAAGTCTATATATTTCATGTCGATCACTGGGGCATCGCAGCTATATCGCTGTGACATTATTTAATTTTTAGTGTCAAGCGTCAAACTCGCTCAGTCATTGCTGTTTCTTAACGTCAGTACAATTTGACGTTACGACAAGGCTGTTTTACGTCGCTGCATTTGCGCTGGGACATTGCGTCACTTGAGTTGTAACTTCGTGCTACAGGGTCGATTGATTGATTATTGGGTTTTAGGGGCGCGCCAACCTGCGAGGTCATATAGCGCCCATAACACTTCTCTGCAGTCAAAGCTTATAATTTTGTCTGTCTTTAGGGGAAACTAAAGTCTCGTCTAAAGCGAAGTAATATTTACATTAAAGAGTGATTCTTTCACATCGTAGTTATGATTTTCACTGCACGGATACATGATCACAGATTTAAACAGGTTTGCCGCGCCGGCAGGCGCTCGGCGCGGGGCGCCGGGGCATCACTTCCGGCGCCCACCCCACACCAACGGACCCAGGGGCCCGGGGGCGCGGGGGCAGCCTAGACGCCGGACCTAAGCCCGACGTCTAACGGAGGCCCTCCCCGTCGCTCCGAGACTTGAAAGGCCCCGGAGCGAAAGGGAGGACCCGCCAAATCGGCGCCAGGCGCCTATCAGCGCGGTTGTCTACCACAACACACGCTTTTAACCAGGATCAAATATTATCGTAAAGTCAATGTCTCTAAGATAGGACAGCACCCGTTCAACCATACTGGAGTCACGGCCAATCAATTCTAGAAGTGTGGACTCCTGCCGGTGCACGCCAAAATGCAAAGACCTGTGTCTAGCATATTCCGGGCACGAGACTATAGCATGTGTCGGACCGACAGGGGCGCCGCACATCGCTGGCATTGTGGTCGAGGTTCGCCGCATAGCAGGTATCGGTGAGTGGCCAGCGTGTGGCCAGTCCGCAATCGACACAACGTCACTTCCTCACGGCGGTTAGGCCGCAGCGAGGATGGCCACTCACCGATCTCAGGTTTGATAACTTTCAACTTGTTATTGATTATATCATTCCATTGTTCTTGCCATACACTGCGAAGGTGAGTACATATATATATATATATATATATATGGGTACAAATCTCTAGCCGGGATTCGTTGCGCACGCCTGCAGGGCCTACGGGAAGCACGTCGGGCCGCTGCGTCTGCCACTTCATTCAATTGTATTTCAACATGACTTGGGACCCAGCAGAGTGTTACATACTTTCCCAGTCTGGCGAGGCGGGTTAAGCGCAGGACAATGCTTAAAACAAGTCCATCACTTGGGTTGAAACCACTCACAGCTTGAATGCTGCTAAGGCTATGTGAAAATAACGTATTTTGTGGCATCACAAACTTCTAAAAGCATAGAGCTTTATCCAAGGCGGTGAGTTCAGAGGTGAAAACCGATGCAAAAGATGAAAGTGAGAAATTTCTTGTTACTGTATCCGTAACAAAAGCGCATCCCACTCCAGCTTCAGTTTTTGATCCGTTAGTGTAGAACGACACATGATCTGCATACTGTGCGATGTGTTCGAGCGCCAATCGTTTAAATTCAGTAGGGATAGTATCGGATTTGGTTTTCCCTGCGAGAGTCATGTCGGTTTTTGGGCAGCTAAGTTCCCAAGGAGGGATGTCCAGGGTCGTGCGAAATTCATGTGACATGGTAGGTAAGCCAAGAGCTCGTAGTCTAGGGTGGTTTAGATCCGTCAAGGTAATTTAGTTCCGATCGTGTTTCAGCAAAATATATAGAACTTTGATTTGAGGAGCGGGGGGAGGAAAGACTGAGGGGGCGCTAACATGTATGTATTTTATTTGATATCTCAGCATACATAAATTTAACACTCAACGGGCGCGATCGGCACAAAAAACCCATAAGGGTCTTAAATCGCGGTGCCTATCGCTCAGTTTAATGACCTGCGCAGTAAGCATTGCTCCACCACCAACCAAAACGGGCTTCCACCATTCGCGACAAATCACACAACACTTGGGACAACTTATAATATAATCCACTCAGCGCCAATCACCTCAGACAACAGTTTCCACAAATGTGGACCGTACACCATTCGACTCTGAGCGCTCCCCCATCCAGCTCACAAGTTGAAACGCTTGGTTTGTATGAGGAAACTTTGAAATGCGTTGGCAATGATAATTTGCAAACTTTTATCTGTAATGTTTCCAAAGATTAGAGTATCAATCACTGGTTTCATTGCTAAATTCCTGAGAATGTCATTGGTCGCTATCAAATATAATACAGTATTTCTATGCTCAGCAAATTTTGGACTTTCAAAGACGAAGTGCCTAACATCCTCCCTGAGATGACCACATGAACATGCTGGACTGTGTGATGGGTTATATTTAAAGACGTCTGCGTTGAGCTGAGTTAGTCCCATTCTAAACCTGGAATGAAATGTATTTCCTAGTTTTGTGCCCAGAAAGTAATAATTGGGGGGTTTGGCAGCACTGTATATTTCTGTAACAGTGCGTTTGAGTTTGCTTGCGTTCCGCATGTTCATTATGCTTTCTGGAAGATCGTTCCAGCTTTTTATGGAGATTCGAAAGAAAGATCGTTGAAAGAAAGATGTTCTTGAATTCGGCATGGTCAATGTTCTTGCATTCCATAAGAGTCTGCCCGTTCTATTTTGCCTAGTTTCTGTAATGAGGGATGTGATGTAGATGGGTAAATTATCTCCAGCATACAACATTTTATGGAAAACTATAAGTTTGTGAATCTTTCTACGCGATTTTAAAGTCTCTAGTCCTAACTCAGCCCGTAGGTTTCCTGATGGGGTTCTGAACAGTGCCCCAGTTATAAGCTTAGCTACCCTGCTTTGCAATCTTTCGAGCCTGATTGAATCGGATATGGTAATATGATCGTCGTATACTGCATCTGCATAATCGAAGAGAGGTCGGATGTAAATCTTATACAATTTAACCAGAATCTGTTTGGGGACATACCTTGCAATAGGATAAATTGGACTAAGTGATTTGACTGCTTTGTTAAGCATACAGTTCACATAACATACCAGCTGGGGGCGTCTTTCCGGAATAATGGAGTCCCTCCGACGTCAACTGTATATTTTTAGGGGCGAGGTCGGTCTTCTGAGGTAGTATCGGAAGGCTGGATCTAGGATTTGGCGTTAGGGGCGCCACTGTCTGGAGAGATTCCGCCAAACACAGTCGACCGGGGACCTGAGGTAAGCGATACTTAACCAGTAACGGACACAGTGGCGGATACAGGGGGTCTAGGGGGCTCAAGCCCCTAAAAATGTCAGAGTACCTATAGAAACTGCATAGCCGAAGGCTGTTGCAAGGCAATGGCGGGGAGGCTCGAGCCCCTAGCCCCCCCCCAATGAATCCCTGGATCCGCCACGTAACGGACATGCCACTTCACTTGGGTTGCGGACCAAAGTACGTAAGGAAGAAGTTCGTATGCCTAAAGTACGTACGCAAAAGTACGTATGGCTAAAGTACGTATAGATAAAGTACGTACGTGGATAATAATCGTAATGGAAAAAGTTCGTATGGAAAAAGTTCGTACGGTTTTAAGTACGTAGGGGTAAAATGTTCGTAAGGTAAAAAGTTCGTATGGATAAAGTTCGTACGGTTTAAAGTGCGTAGGGGTAAAATGTTCGTAATGCAAAAAGTTCGTAAGGAAAAGTTCGTATGGAAAAGTTCGTATGGAAAATTTCGTACGGGATAAAGTACGTAGGATCAAAATTTTCGTAAGGATAACATGTTTCGTAATCACACAAATTCGTATGAGTAAAGCTCATGGAGGTAAAATATTCGCCATGAAAAAAATCGCATGGAAAACTACATGACACGAAGTACAGAGGTAATCATCACCTGCCCACATCTCGCCGGGCTTTCAAATAGCTTAAGCGCAGTGGCGGATATCTATGCCCGCTGGCCAGGGGCGTCGCCACCGGGGGCTTCGGGGACCAGACCCTCCCGCTCTTGGAAAGTGGCGGGGAGGGGCCAGTCCCCCGCTTTTGGTTGAAAATACTATTGAAAATGCCACGTTAGAGTGAACATAGGGATTCATCACGAGCCCCAGCCCCTCCCACCTGGCGCCGGCCCTCCCACCCGAAAATCTGTGGCGACGCCCCTGTCTATGGTCGCATTTCAGGTGGCCTAGGGGGCTTGAGCCTCCCCCTTTTATGCATTTATTATGTATGTACATTTGTTTACGTATTTTTACATACGTACTTTTGCGTACGTGTTTTTGGCATACGAGTTTTATACCCTACGTAAATTTGCTTACGAACTTTTGTGTATGTACTTTTGCGTACGTTCTTTTGGCATACGATTTTTATACCCTACGTAAATTTGCTTACGAACTTTTGCGTACGTATTTTTGCGTACGTACTTTTGGCATACGAGTTTTATACCGTACGTACATTTGCTTACGAACTTTTGTGTACGTACTTTTGGCATACGAGTTTTATACCCTACGTACATTTGCTTACGAGCTTTTGCGTACGAAGTTTATCTATACGTACTTTAGCCATACGAACTTTGGTCCGTAAATCATGCCACTTACGGCAGTAGTCATGGCCGCTGTCAGGGCTGCATAGGTCAGGCCGGGCGCCTCCACATTGACGCCTTTTCAAAAGTACTGCACATATCGCAAGGGGCGGAGATTTGTTAGAATAATTGAAGGTGTCCAAATTTTAAACTTCAATAACCACCATATTAACCCCGCCCCAGGGGGCCTCAAATTCACCTTTATCCTAGTGGGGACGGAAGATGGGATAGCGCTCTTCATTTTAACACACGCATTGACGGGGGTCTGAGCCACCTTCGGATTGACGAGGGGCGGGTACCCGCCCCCCTACGATCTCGAGAACCACGGTAGGTAGCAAAAAACGGTAAACGGCGTTGGGTAGCCCATCCGCTTCTCCATCGAAAATATTTGAACCATTTTTGTCAGGTCACATTTAAGGTCACCAGAGGTCAAAAACATGCCGTCACATGCCGTCATAGGGATAACATGTAAATTAAGTTTTTCGGCCATTACATCTGAACAAGTAAAGATAGAGCAAAACGACTTAAACCCTATGAATCCTCGCAGCAAGCCGAATCGAATGATATATGACTTGACCTTGCTAGGTCAAATCAAAGATTTGACCTGACCTGAGGTCAGGTTAGGGTCAAATTATATAAAATGCATATCATTAGAACCGCAAAGCTAAGGCGAGTCTAATGAAGCTAAAATAAACGCTCTATCACCATCTGTTACTGAGTTATTCAGTAAAAACCATATTTCCCATGTATTATTAATGGAGAGGTCATGCTTCGTACCTGACCTTAGATCATCAATATCAAAAATACCGGAACAAATTTTAGAGAACTCGGTGAGCCCATTATGTGATATAAGTTTCAATTGGATAAGTTCACCCTGCTCCGACTTGTGCTATCTTAAACTTTTTTGAGGTCGGTTCACTTGACCTGTACTGATGACCTGACCTGAGATGACCTATCCTTAAAATTTTCACAGAAGTTGCAAAAATGATGAGGGAGAAGGTACACCAAGTACGGCGGCGCTGCGCGCCGCCGTATTTCTGCTGACTCCGAAAAACCCAAGGGGGCGGGTACCCGCCCCACCGTCAATGCGCGTGTTAATTAACTTTCTTAGTGTATTTTCCCAAAACGTCAAGGTTAAGGTCAAGTAGGGTGGAACTACTACTTTTGATCTTATTAATCGTCCTGCAAAGAATATGTCTTTAAACCAGGTCCTATTGAAACAAGCTGAAAGGAAATTGAGCGTATTCTGATAAATTGTGCAAAAATGTTAGGTCATGACAAGTAACTGACCTGACCCAAGATCGGGTCAACGCTGGAATGTTCACCAACACAGTCATGCGAGGTATCATTGGACTCGCCAGTGCAAAACAAGTACAATTAAATGAGCAACGATAACTATAGTTATTTTGATTTATTTTCAGTTTTTTTTAATCCCTCGAAAAATCTAAATAGGTATACACATACATTTACAGGTCAATAAAGTATTATGCAGCAGCCAGTAGTCAGTCATCATAGTTTTTGGTGAAGAGGAAAAATGTCGATCAAAATATGGTTCTGCGTGTAAAAGTGTCAATGTCGTAGCCCCCGATGTCAATGTTTTATCCTAAAAGTGAGCTTATCCTAAATGACCTAATATGGCCTTATGCAAGGGGTCAAATTTATAAACGTAGAGAAGATGGACACAAGACAGGACGCTATTCCGCCTAAAAATCCCATAGACACGGTTTTGGAGCTATACTCCAGCCCAAATTAAGGATTCGACCCAGCATGACCTACAATGACCCAGGACAAGTCATTGACTGACAAAATGTACTACTTGGTTTTCAACCGACCCAAAATCGCAGATGAATAAGAAACAGGTTCGAAAGACCACTTGTGGACGAAAAAGAGTGTTGACGTATTTTCCCATTGGCTTTTCGATGAGGAGGGCATTTCAAATAGCTGACCCCAGGTCAATGATATAAGAAACACTGTTACCCTATCTTGCAGCTCTGGGTGGGCCTACAGCATGATGAGATTTACATTTTTGTTTCAAAATCTGTAGGTATGGCACACCTTAAAAGTTTTTCGGAGGTAGGGCTGTTTGAATTGAGCTGGTGACCTGACCCAACATGACCGGAGTTTAAAACGTTAAGAAAGCTGCAAAAGTGTTCATTGATAAGGTAGACGAAGTTTCACGGCGCTCCATTTCCGCCTTCGTCGTTCTTTTACAATCTCAGGAACACCTTAGGGGTTTAATTGAACCCCCACTGGGGTGAGGGTTAAAAGGAACAGTGTAACATAAAGTTTGGGCTTCTTTCAGGTTTTCAGGTTTGTTGTATTGCATAAGACCAATTTAAGTCCTTAAAAGGACGAATACAATTTAAACACTAGTTCGAATTTTCATTGGGGGTGCCCGGGCACTCCCAAAGATATATAAATCCACACCCCTGGCTATGGCAGTCCTAAATGTATGTACGCGCATTCCTCCAGTGTTCCTAAACATAATAGCCTCATTCCTAAGGAGCTTCCTGATGAAACCAGCTTTAAGGCGCCTGCTCACAGTTTCGGCATCTGTATTCATCATAGCAAACGAGCATGGGTCACGGTAACCGGAATGTGCTATTTCTGGCCCTCACGTGACTCGTGATACAACCCACCAGTAAGCACGTTAACCTTTGCCCGGAATTAAGTTTGCAAAATAGTAAATATGTTTTCGCGGGGAATAAATTCATCAACTGTTGACGAAAAATCGTCGTCACGACAAAGCTGAGTCACGAAAAATCGTCAGCAAATAATCCCCATGAGCAGGTTTGGCTGCATGCGACCTCCATATGGACTAGCATTCACCACTCTACCACCATCGAATTAGACGAGCATCGGCTGCCGATAGCTTTGGTAGCCCACCCGGGCGCTGCACGTGAACTGCTCTGTCACGTTGCCCCGGTGGCGCTGCCAGCCTGCCGGGGGTGCGTTAGCTGGCCCGGCGCCGCTCCGTTCGACACGATCCTTGGCCGTGGCGCGCGTGTTTACTCTGTGTTGCTGGGCCCTGGGCCGGCGGCGGCAGCTCTATGCCACCGGCCCAGCGTTGCTGGCGAGAAAAACAGCTGAGCTGGCCACAGACGCCGCCGCAGCTGTCACGTCGGGAGATGTCAAAACAGCCAACCCGTGCGCCAAAACCGACCCCGGCCGCGTCATAAGCCGTTCTAAAGCGGACGAAATGAATTGATGGCTGATTTTAACCCCAGAATTCAGACTCAGCACGCTGTTTCCAGCTGTTTCTGGGGTTATGCTACACTCGTTGTCCAGCTCATAATCAGGCAGTTGTGTCGTGGTCCTCGCGAGCCCCAGAGCATGTGCTTATTTGGAGGAAAACGGGTTGTTTCATGCACAAAAGCTGATGCGGCACAGATGTCGGAGAAAAGTCTTTAGGACGGACCAACTGCTGAGGTCATATGGCGTTGCCAACCCTCACCCTGTTGGGAGGCTATGTTCGAGATCAGTAAGTCATTATTCTGCATTCCCACCCGGGACTTGAAATCGGGTCAACCGCGTGGAAGGCGGACGCGCTACCACTGAACGTTTTGTCAAACAATGCACATTTTCTCTGGTTGCGACCGGAAAACGAATTGAAATACTCGTAACGCATTTCATTTTTAAGTCGTCTATACATAATTTAAATGCCTTGGAAAATGAGCATCATGTCCTAGATTCTCTTTCCGATGCATGATACATGACAAATGTGTGCTGCCGCTCTGGATGAAAGAACCCTTAAATTATTGCTGACAGAGGTTCCCAAATGCAGGGCTGAGTCGTAGCAGTTGACCATTCTACATCAGCTTCGCCGAAATCCCCCAACGCACTGGCTGGGTTTTGTAACTCACGTTATTTCGGAAACGTAATGATGAGAAAATGTAACCGTAAACCAGACTTGTCATGGTACTAAGACACTCCCTCGCCAGCTCATGCCGATTCTGCAACCCAGTTAGGCATACAGACAAATGTGGAAAATCGCCTTAGATGACATCATCAGGCACCAGTGGCGGATCCAGGGGGGGCAAAAAGACAATTGCCCCCCAAACGGAAAAGCTCGGGGCAAAACTATGTTTTTGCCCCCAAAAGCGATCGACCTCCTTTTTTCCCCCGACTCCTTTTTAGCTTGTAAGCAAGATTTTGGTGCTTCAACTCTCAACTTCAAACAGAATTAGTGAAATTCAGTGTAAATATTGGGGCTTGTATAGGAAAAAAATATCTTGAGTCCATATTTTTCACCCCGTGGCGTTTTTTGCTTTTCGTCTTCAGTTCCCAAAATCCTACCGAAAAGGCATATTTTAACGCAATTTTCCACTGCACGACCTTTTTTTGCTTTTCGACTTTGGTTTGCCCCTCCCAAACCATCCGGCTAGATCCGCCACTGACAGGCACGTGTTGGCGTGAGTCGGTACGTTCACATCACCGGAGGACAGCGATTGTGGGGATTATGCCGACATTCCTCAGAGCGATTTGGCTTAGGTGGGATTGCTGCGGTGGGCTGGTCAACGAGTTATTAGGATATGTGAACGCCGACGGATTTAGCGCTGCAGTCTCGGGCGGGTAGAACAGACAGGACAGGACATCATAACCGAGAGGTAGTATCAAATATGCGTGAATGCTTGTTGGCGACAATCGTATTGCCAGACATTGGTCAAGGAGGCATCATATTCCGACTTAGTTGGTTGTAAAGGACTCTTACACCCGTGTAGGTACAGGAAATCCGGCCTAAGCGGGGCCACGGCCCGACGCCCCATCACTACTTCCCTGGTTCGCGGTTACACTAATACCGATGCTCCCGCCAGGCAGTTGTGTGTGGGTTGGGAGTGTGGGCACCCATGACACGCTCATTCAAGGCTTTCATCACCTGGCACGCCCACCCGCTGCACCTGGCAGGAGGAGCTCTAGGGACCCAGCCACCACATAAGTATGTACAACATAAGTATGTGCTACCCATAAAAGGCAGAATTTAAGGGGCAATGTATCTATATCCAAGCCGGCTGCTTTTCCGCAAAATGCACGTAATGTTTTTATGAAGAGCACATTTTGAAACCGAACATCAAGGAAAAGCGAAGGGCAGCTGGGCGTTGTGCTGCGGAAATGTGCCAGCTTCTCGAAACCACTCCATATCCAGTTTTGGAACGATTCCACTACATTCACATTTTTGCGCACCCTATTGAAACTCAGCATCTTCTGGAGATATAAGGCCATTTCAATCGTGACTGGTGGTGTCGCCACCAGGCTACTTACTTGTAAACACTAAAAAGCATATATTTCATTTGTATGAAAACAATCACAGCTAACGTCGCGTATGTGCTCGCAAAACTTCATTTGTCATGACCCCCGTTATCCCTCTCGAGCAACGAGCCTCCTTCCTCCGTCCGTTCAAACACCCGATCACGCCTGCTGATGAAATGTATTTTTCGGACATCGGGCCGCACGGCCGCATGGTCTCAACGCCGGCGGCGCGACGCGGCAGTTTCGAGTCGTCCGACGCGCGACGAGCGCGCGCGGGTCCGGCGCGCTGGGCGGCCGGCGCTAGTTAGAGCGTCACAGCTGGTCATGGGTCCACTCCCGACGGCAGCGTCGCTAGCGACGGCCGTCGGCGGCGGCGGCGCGGCGGTGGAGGGGCGCGCCTCCGCCGCGGGAGCGTTCGTCACACATTGGCACGCGCACTGGCACTGAGAACCAGTGCACCAAGCCGAAAACATGAACAAGTCGGCGATGCCCCCATACGGTACTGGCATTTCCATAAACTCGGTGATAAAACAAACGTAACGGGTGACTTTCACAGAACCAAACCTTACAGGCCATGCTTCTGGCTTTGAAATAAAAACGTTTCCTTGACTGGGTAGATCTCGGCACATCCCGTGCATACTACGACTTAGACCTTAAACAACCTCGGGGCATCGTAGCCCTTCCTTCTTTCCTTTCTTGATTGATCAGTGATGTAAGGTCTACAATTCGGCAAACATCAATTTCTGGCCACACCACACCCTCTAATTTTGGCGATACACGTTTTGTGAAACGGCGCTGACCGATAAAACGGGGTTCGCGACAATAAAACGGCTTCTGCCAGGCAGGGAGCAGTTTCCAGGGTTGCGACACAGCTGAGCGGTCAAATCTGGGCACCGGGCGTCACACGCAGGCGGTAGCGAAATGTCGTGAAGTAAGACAGAAGGAGCGGCACGATCAAAGAACGCAACAGCTTCACAGCACACTGCCAACTAAGAAATGTTACTGGAAAGTAGTAGTAATATCGCCATGTAGAGCCCTTTAAATTTGTTTAGTGTTATCCCCAAGCAAGAAGCAGCAATTTTTAAAAGCGACAACGGGGTTAAAAATGACCGCGTTTGTTGGAAATTGTCGAACAACTGAATCACACAACCCTAGCTCCTCCACTGGTTCAAAGTACAACATGTGACCTTTCAACCAATCAGGGCGCTCGAATGTGGCAGCCGGACAGTTTCCAACAAACACGACCGGGGGGTGCGATCCAGTGAGCAACGAGAACAGCCCGAGGGAGGGCAGGGCTGCCCGTCACGGGCCGAACACCACCGTTCATCCGGCGACAGAGAATCTCCAACGACGGCGACGAGCCGCAGCAAGCGGTTAGTTTGACGAGGGACCGGTCTGCCAGAAAACACACAGACAACAGGCACACACGCAACGAACGTAACGGGAGGACAAACCTCCAACGGGGGCCGACACAAAAGGCGGGAGTATTTGCTCTGACTGGACGTCATTATGCCTGTGGTAAGCTGACGCCGGGCGGAGAGGCGCCGGCGGCGGGGTGTGTTGGCAGGGTGGCTACTGCTCGTCCTCGGCCGGGAAGCTGGAGGGCCAGCCGGAGTCGGCGGCAGCGCGCGGCGCCCACGGGTCGGCGGAGGCCGACGACCAGGCGGCATCACTGCTGCCCCACAGCGGGGCGTCCCAGAGGCCGCCCACGCCGCCGCCGAAGCCAGGCCAGTCGTTAATTGGGTCTGCTGCGGAGATGAAAGCGAAACTCAGTCAGCGGCCAACACCCATACAGGAGAGCGTAGGTGTTCACAGTACACCACCTCAGTGGCTCTCAACGGGAGGGAGGCGGCTGGGGTGAGTGACTGGAGTTCGAGGGAACATACAGAACGGGAAGCAAACTCTGCCACTGACGGATCCCTGTATGAAGGCGATAGACCCTTCTGTGGCGATGAAAGACCGGTCTGTGCCAATGGCAGACTCATCTGTTCCGGTGACGGGCCCTCTGCCGCTTCATCAGTGATGGCAGCCCTAGTCAGTGAATGACCTTTCTGCGCATGTGACAGGCCCCTGCATCAATAACGGAGCCCCAGAGCCGGTGGTGGACCCCCTCTGCGCCTGTAACAGGCCCGTCTACTTCAGTGACAGTGCCCTCAGAACCACCCACTAACCTGGTGCGCGCTGGCGACGCTCCTGTTCGTACTGCTGAACCTTGGCACGCCGCTCAGCCTGCAGACTCTGCATGAGGGAAGGCTGCTGCGCCGGCGTTGGCGGCGGCACAGCCGTCGACCAGGACAGCAGAGAGTGCAGACCGAAGCTGGACGGCTCCTCGAAAGTCTCCAGCGTCGGCTGACGGGCAGAGACTATGGTCAGCGCGTCATCTGGGCTGTCAATGGAGACAAGTACGACTGGTGGAAACACCGGGCGCGGCGGACGTTACCTAGTCTTAACAATTAACGGGGTTTAAAGACGCACAAAATGTTAACGTTATACGGCGTCGCCAACCCTCACCCCGTTGAGAAATATTTGAAAGACCCGATCACCGTATTCAGAGGCTCTATTGGGGCTTGAACCCGGGACCGATGACTTTGGGGATAGGAACGCCATCAGCCAGGCCACTCATCCCCAGTAACCTAGCATTCAGTCCACGGCGACCGCTATATCGACACACTACAGTTCCATTGGGTTTGCACACTCTGGTAGTCTGATCCAGGCTCAGAGCCGTCAGCAGCGGTACTAGCACGTGTAAGGAACTGCCTACAGAAGGAACCACCACGCCATATATCTGATGACAGACCACCTGCCCTGGAGTCGGCGGTTATCTATCAGGCTCGGGGGCGGGTGCGGGGTGGCGGTACCTTGACAGGATTCTGTAGGGCGGCCGGCAGTTCGGCGGCGGGCGGCCAGAGCGGCGGCTCGGCGGCCGGAGGCGTCGGCTGGCGGTGGGGCGGCGCGATGGGGCCCAGAGCGGCGGCCGGCTGGTGCCGTTCCGGGGCCACGCGGCCCACCGCCGGTCGCCTCACCTTCCGCGGACCGTCACCCTGGCCTGCAGCCGGACACACATACACACACAACGTGTCAGAAATCACGTCAGCCCCAGCCTCCGCGCATCGGGCCCGGACAGTCTGACGGAGGCAGTGCTGAAAACGGGTGGACAAATCCAATGTCATTTAGTCGTCACCGTCACCTTTAGTCCGTAACAGTCGTCACCTGGAATAGAACACTAGCACGCAACACAGAGCTCAAGATAGCAACACTGTTCAACCTAGCACTCAAGACCACTCCCGCAGTGTTTCTGCTATTTAGTAAGTTAAGATGAATGGCTTTATGAATCATACCTAAGCAAAATCATTTACAGCTCGATTTACTTGACGAGGAGTATTGAAAACATACACAAAATGTTTCGACCATGTAGCTCCCCAAGCACCAACTGCCGCTACCTCCGGCCACGGGGGCTGTCAGCGCCTTCAGCAGAGGTGTGGCGTACCTGAGACCACGCTGGCGAATGATGAGCGAGCCGGCAGGCCGCGGGCGAAACTCTCCGTCTGCTGCGCCAGCAGATCCAGCGCGTCCTCACCGCCGACGGCCGGCGCCGGCGCGTCCCAGAGCGGGGCGCCGGCAGCGACGCTCGGCGCAGCGGCGACGGGCGGCTGCGGCACCGGAGACCAGCTGGGGAGCGGGTACCGCCGGTGGCTGCTACCGTCGCTGCCGGGTACGACGGAGAAAAGTTACCACTGGTACAGACCAGCTGGCGGGAGCGGGTCCCACCAGCGGCCACTACCGTCGCTGTCCGGTAGACAGAGTAGCGTTAGGGGGATTGCCCTGACTGTTAACATGAGCTCGGAAGAGACTGGCAGTCAGTAATCAGGAGGAATCAGACATTGCCTATAAAACGGGAGAATGCAGGGTTGCAAAAGAGCCGCGCAGTTTTTTGTGTGATATATCCGTGAATAACTTATTGGTAAAAAATAATGCACACTTCATAGCCACAAGTTAATACAATGTATACCGATAGCGTTAAATTGATGATCATCAAAATTGGCAGCCTTTTTAAGTCACCCTGTCCAGCACACATTGAGAGGTAATGCAGTGATTCGTGGCGGTGGCTTCCTGCCACGAGGGTTAGTGTTCTGGATAGAACCATCCCGCCCGCCCTAAGCCAAAACTGATCACCTAAACACGGCATTTCGAAACAACCAGCGACGCAGTGTATAGCACTCAAGTATCTAAGCAATTATAGCATATTCAAACCTTTGGAGCGCGGTTTTTCTTGTCCTTTTTCTCCTCAGAAGTCTTCGGTTTGTACGGCAGTTCCAGTGATCCCATGTTTGGAAGGCTGCTACTGGATTTAGCTTTGCTTTTCTTCACCGGCTTTGTTTTGGAGTTGGGCTCGGCTGCAGGCTTGGCCTGCTCGCTTTTATCGGTGGTTTTCATATTGCATTGTCCCGCTCCGTTCGACGTATTGCCCCTGTCCCGGTCCGTTTTAATACTTGAATCCTGAAAGCAAAAAAAGTTATCCATTACCACGGGACATTAAGCACAGCAATCGTAAGAAAATCGGCAAAAATATTCGACGCGTATCAGACAAATGCCTGGCAGCTATGGAAGTATCCCAATATCCAAACCTACAATTTGAACGAATTATGGACATTGTTAAGATGTTCCCTGGCCTCTCCCCGTCGAATCCGGAAATGTAAAAAACACTGAAGATTATATATTCGGGCACAGCCCTTCATCAGAATCGTGGAGTACATATCAATAATTCTCAGTCCTAGTATAGCCAGACCTCGAATTGAGCTTCACACAAAAATGCCTTTAAAAGCATTTCCGGATTCGAGGGAGAGGCCAGGGAACATCTTAACAACTCATCATCATGCTCCTCGCCGCAGCACTTGAAAACTTATCGACTTATGGACATACCAATTACCATAATCATGTGGCATAGACAACTATTCATCTGTCGAAAGGGATTCTGGACGAAATCTCACCCGCCCTTCAGAAAACCCTTTCATAGACACTGTTTCTGGCGCACATACCCATAGCGTTAAGGTCTCTCACACTAAACCCTTTCCCGGTGTGGTTACCCACCTCATCCACGGTGGATATGTCAGTTGACGAGGTCACGCTGTCAGCATCGTCGTTGTTTTCGGCGCGCCGCGAGCCGCCACCGTCGCCGGCTCGTGCCGACGGCCGCACGCCGTTGGGTCGCACGTCCTCAGTCACAGTCAACGGCGGCGCCTGCATGCCCAGACTCTGCATCAGGCTGCTGGCCCAGCCGCGCTGGTTTTTGGCCTCCTTCAGCGCGCGTCGGCGTCTCATCACCGCCTCCGACTCCTCGGCGGTGGGCTTCTCAGGCCGCACACGTGACCTGGAGAGTGGCTCCTCCCGCTTGGGGGCGCGCGGCCCGGCCGGCGGCGTCACCGGCTTCGGCGTCGACTCCGGCTTGGCTTCCGGCGGTTTTCGACCAGCCTGATCGGCGGTGCCGTTGGCTGCGAGCGGCCCGGCGACGGGCGGCGCCGGCGCTGACGACATCTCGCCGATCCTGCGCAGATCCAGCAGCCGGGGCCGCTGCTGGTAGGAGCGCAACACGGCCGACGGCGGCCGCAGGTCGAACGTGTCCTTCAGGATGCGGTCCGACTCGAAAAACGCCGCCGCCAGGATACTGAACAGCATGAAGATCATGAAGGTGACGGCCACGCAGTAGAGTAACGGCTCCCACTCGGGTCTGGGCACGGCGCGCTGACAGTGGGGCAGCAGCGGCGGCGGCAGGCTGGCCAGCAGCGGGTACACCAGCACGCCCGGCAGACTGGTCTGTAGCCGCAGCGACCGCCGCACCACCGACAACGTAAAATCCGGCGTGAACGCCACCTCCACCTTCCGGCTCGAGTTGGGCTGCAGCTGGAACGGTGCGCAGTTGAGTACGCGGAAGCCGAAGCCCTCGCACGGCAGGCCGTTGACGGTAAAGTTGAAGATGGAGATGGGCACCTCGCCCACGTTGCGCGTGGTAAACGCTCGTTTTACAGTGAAGTTGGGTATCAGGTACTTGGCAGGTCGTCTCGAACCTGTGAAACAGGGTATCTGTTAGACTTCTCCACCGTAGGTTGCCTCTGGCGAAACACTGAGCAGTGAGTCAGCAGAATGGGATGCGGTGATATTTTGTTATTTTTTAACAGCGCCGTTGGTTGGGATAATATGACACTTGAAGAATAGATAATAAATGGCTCGGATATAGCGTTTTTGGCTGCCAAGTTAGCCTTACAGTGCAGTAGAGTTCTTTACATTTCAACAAAGGAACGGCATCGGGAAAACCCTAATAACGGCTAAAGAAAGCGTTCGGCGTGTCATGCAAATATCACGTTGATACGGGTCACTCTTAAAATTTTCACTTGGTGCCGCAGAAGGCAATCGATACCTTCCAGAGGTGGGGGTCACTGCCAAAATTTGTGTAACCTCTCCCGCTGCTTCAGCTACTTTGGCCATCTACTCCGCTATCGCCACTGTCATCATAAATCGCTACCCAAAACTCGTTTTACATTATTTTTTATTTTACATAAATTCTAAGGAAAACTTCTACCTCACTTTCTGTTGAGGAACGAATTAGCATTTTATCGTAACATGTGTTAACCGAATGGAACAACAAAAATCGTTATTCCAATCTCTTTAATTTTCTGATGGTGAAAAACATTTTCCTCGATCTACATCTCTTAATCTTTGGTATATCGATCCCGTAACAGGCTGTCATTAATGATTGCGGTCTTATGGTCAGCAGTGATAGCGATATTAAGCCAATTTTAGTCCGCTACCAGCTACTCTTCTACCTCTCCGTAACAGAAGCCGCTACCACTACTACGCTACCACTGAGAGTCCGCAAGTAGCGGAGTAGCGGACTCGAGAATGGGGACGCCCCGCTCTGACAAATTCTATCACATAATGAGGCATGACTTGATACATTCCAGCAGTACGTTGTCAAGCGAGAGGGACCAGCACTGGGAACACCTCACAACGGCCAACAACCTGGAAGCCAGCTGGATTCTGGAAAACCAGAGCACAATGTTCGAATTCAACTGCTTGGTGGGCCAAAATCTGATTCTTACGCAATTTCAGATGAAAATGAAGGTCTGCACAAAAAACGGTTTACATTAGCCGCGCTGACGATGCACAGTCGCTTTTATGGGATCAACGCATGGGATGAGGTATAGTCTAAACAAAGGTACAACAAAAACAGGCAAAAAACAACAGCGATGAAGAAGTGGTTTACTTTCCAAGCTCCAGGCATAGATCGTACCAAGAACCGAGCCACGGACTTAGCTTAGACGTAGAGACTGGGCTTATTCTTACTTAATGATTTTGTTAAAATAATAATTGATCCAAATACACCGAAGAGGTATTTGTATGAATTGGATGAGTCTCCATTCGATACTCTTAGCTGACGCTTCTACCAGATGCTCACAGTCTTTAAGATGTTTTTCGGCGAGTTCGAACAGCAGGGGTGAGGAGGACCCGGGCCGCTGGTTGCCGAACTTTAACTGGCCGTGAGCCCCCCGGCCCTGGACGACTAGCATGTCCATCACCGTCAGGTTATTCCTGTGGGAACACAGACCCAACAGATTCAGACACCTCAGAATCAAGAGACCGCAATGCTTCACCAGCTATTTGAGACATACGCCTGTATTCTTTCACGACAACGTACACTATTCAAGGTATTCCTACAATGATTCGCCATCCACCGACGACCACGTTCTGTTTGTAACCGTATCCACCGTCAAAGTCCGCCCACCAGCGTCTGTGGCCGGATTCAGACTCCCACCTCCGCCGACCGCGCCTGACCTGATGATGAGGACGTCGCTGGCGGCCGCCTCCTGGTTGGGCAGGAACACCAGCGGCACCAGCAGCCGGTCCAGCGGCGGCACCAGCGCCGCCACAGTGTCGCGGTGCAGCGGCTGGTCCGGCCACCACTCCGTCCTGCCCGCCTCCAGCAGCGTGAAGCTGGCCGGCACCGCCGACCGCGCCGCCCGCTGCCCGCCCGCCGGCGACTCGCCGAGACTGCCGGAGAACGGGGCGTCTCACGCGTGCAACCGTACAGGGGACAAAACAGCTGTCAGACACTGCTTCAACGTGAAGGAAACAATCAGTTACATTCACCCATCATATTTAATGCTATAGGTTTGAAAAAAGATTCAGGGTATGACAGAATCAAGCTGCGATAGTTTTGAAGAAAAAAACTCAGGGTATGACAGAACCAAGTTGCAACAGTTTTGAAAAAGTTCAGGGTATGAAAGAATCAAGTTGCGACAATTTTGAAAAAAGACTCAGGGTGTGAGAATCCTGTAGCGACAGTTTTGAAAAAGACTCAGGGTATGACAGAACCACGTTGCGGCCACATCTGTACAAACATAAGCAGAAACATTACACGGGCGCTGAGAGGGTAGCCGTTTCAGGGCACTCACAGCTGGCGAATGATGTCCATGGTGGCCTGGGTGGCCGGGTAGTCACTGAGCAGCGTCAGGTGCACCGCCAGAGGCTGGTCCGACGGGTTCTCCACCGACAGCTCCCGCACAGACACGTTCCCCACCTGCAACAGCGACAGCCGCGCGTGACAGACCGGACAGGAGGCCAACAGGTCCAGCCGCTCCACGGCCCAGTCTGAACTCATGGTGGGAGGCACGCTGACTGGAAAATGTGAGCGCCAGGCTTGGAAAGCGCTGGAACACTCACAAGCTCCTAGAGACCAGTAGCAAAGTCATAACGCCCCAGTGTCTTTTTGGGTCAGATAATGACCTAGAAACGCAGAACGATGACTAACTAGAAAACATGCGGTACACCTATACCTAAGGTCTGCGCTCTCGCTAACATCTGCCAGCATCTGACAGTCGGGCAGTGACCGGCGGCGGCGGCGGCGGCGGGGTTTACCTGGGTGACGCCGAACCGGAGGCGGCGCCGGTTCAGCAGTTGCGGCCACACCAGCTGCGCGCGCGCCCGCAGCCGGTGGCCGCGCACCTCCGTGGTGTCCAGCCGCAGACTGAGGTTGTGCCAGCGCCCGCCGCCCGCCGCCACCAGGTACTTGGTGTGCTGCGCGTGGAACAGCGCCGAGTCCAGGTCGCCCACCGTCGCCGGCAGCGCCAGACCCTGCAGCCACTTGGCGCCACCTGCGGCCGTCGCGGCACCGGTCAGGCGACGTTAAAACACGGCACAGACGAGGGAATGGTCAAACAGAGCCGTAGTGCAGCTAGAGCAACAAAGAGAAACAGTCATACGGAGCCTGAGACACGGCAGCGGCTGAACTCAACGGCACACGTAGCAGCGAGTGGGGGTACAGAGCAGGCCTGCCCCATTGTAACTTTCTCTTGCCGACCTCGTTTTTGTTATGGTCGGCATCCCTCGCTGCTGTCCTCATGAATGTACCCGGCACCGCCCCTCGTTCCTATCCGTCGACGTCACGTCTCCCATGGTGTCGCCATCTGGAGCGCCCTCACCGCACTGGCAAGTGCCCAGGACCTCCTCCTTCCGTGGGTCCCCTCTCACTGTCCGTCAGGCTAGACATCGCCACTAGAGCGGCGGCCTGCGCAGCCCGCTCCCACTCAGTCTGGGACTGATCAGCGGGGTGGTTCCACGGCCTGATGGCAGAGCGCCCTCCCCCACCGGTAACGACAAAAGAGCGATCAACAGCCGTGGAGAACCTACCCACTGAGGACCGACCACTGGTCGCAGTCGGTGCAATACCTGGAAGGGATCAGACACGTCCCAACCCAGCGCTGTTAAGTCCAGCGCCCCGTACCACCCGCGGGAAGGCGGCAGACACGGGGTTCCCGTACTGACCGAATGTCCAGCTCTGGTGGATATTCGTCTTCCCCACATCTGCAGCTTGATCTATTATTTGGGTTTTAGGGCACGCCATCCTGGATGCTAATATAGCGTGCACTTCCTCGGCAGCATCTTGCCGAGAGCAGCAGAGGTTCACGGCGGCGGGGTCGTGGCAGCCGCTTACAGGGCCCTCCAGAGTTGCCAGTTACCTGAGCGCTGCGCCCGGTGTGGCTGCGTCGCCTGTGCTCCGTCCTTCACCCGTAGCCCCATGGCCGTGTGCGTGGAAACTTAGTGAAAAGTGAGCGAATGTTCAGGTGCGTGTGGCTGAAAGAAGACATCGTCCCGATGTATGACTTCTAATGTGTTTTACTGTGAGTGGATGAACGTGGTTCGGAGTGAATTTGTATGTTGCCTGCTACCTAACCTGTTCTTTGACCTGGGCTTACTAATAGCCATACTAATGGATGGGTTCCGTGAAGTTGAGGTAATATAAAGACATAAATAAATAAGGAACAATTAATGACAGGTAATTAAACCAACATCTTCCACGCCTGATCCTAACATTGTCCACAAGCAGTGTAAGGCACCCTCCTACTGGTAAACAGACCCGAATGACAACTACGCCGCGCAGCCGCGTACACCGACCAGCGGCGACCGTGGCTCCGGCAGCGCGCTCACGTTTGGAGCTGAGCTGGAAGCCGGTGTAGCAGTCGTCCCCGCAGGCGGCGGCCGGCCGGAACAGCAGCCGGCCCAGGCTGGTGTTGGTGTGAGGCCGCAGCACTAGCGGCGCGCCCCCTGGCGGCCGCTCGTGCGCCAGCCGGCCGTCGGCCGGGTCCGCCCGTACCGACGACAAGGACATGGCGTGGCCGAAGGTAGAGTGAATACTCAGCGGCTCGGCCGACGTCTTACCCTGCCGCGACGGGGTCGGGTCAACAGGGTGGTGCTCCGTGCGCTACGGCAGGGGGATGTGATATGCTACAGTAGACACTAGTGCAACTGAATTAGGAGTCCAGAACTTTGTAGAAAATAGGTCGCCCGCCCTAAGAAATCATGCCTGAAAATGAGAGCAAAATTATCCTGAAAGATTAATATGATGTTCACCATATTACAAATCATAAACACTTATTGTCACCTTCAATGTAGAATAAAACTGGTGTTAGGGTCCTCCTGATGGGAGATTTATTTGTTGCATATTATTCAAACAGATTAAGTGTACTATGAAGCATATCCTCATCCACTAGGGCAGCACCTCCAAGCAGGTATTCCCGCAGCCTTTTCTAAAGCAGCCACAGATCTGACCAATACATGTGTAAACACACAGCAGATAAGACACCATCTGGCGTCCACTCACCGGGAAAGCCTTCTCGAATGTGACGGTGCTGGGGTGGGAGGCCAGGCCGCCGCTAGCCACCCGCAGCCGGAACGGCACAGAGCGCTGCTCGTGCTCCGTGTGTACGAACGAGGTGGCGGCGAACAGGCCCTCGCGAGCCGTGGAGACGATCCCCACTCGGATGACGGCGTAGTGGCCCGGCTGCAGCAGAAGCTGGGGAGGGGGGGACACGTCAACAGCTGCAGGGGCTGACCGATCATGGACTGTGCACTCTCATAACAGCGGGTGAAACACTACGGGGAGAGGTCAGGGGTGCTACGGTTTTGCAGAACTGAAGCGTGAGAGATCACGATTGCGGGAATCAAAACGGTAAATGCGATCAATCCATAAAATACAGAGCAGAAATACTGAAGATCCAAAATAAGCCAAAAATGCACAACATGACTTGTTAGCTATTTCACACAGTTCAATGGCAGCCCCAAAACATACGCAGCGTTACAGTCAGTGGGCTCTGTTAGGACGTGCAGTCACGTGGTCACCTGCCCTGGCCGTCTGACCCACCCGTTCTACTGCAGTACTGGCCAGTCTGTTCTGTGGTCCAGTCTGTGTGCCGCGGGGTCTGACCTGAAGACCTATGGTCCACATCGTTTGCTCTGCAGTCTGGCCTGGGTGGCCTGTCTTCTGACCTGTTTGTTCTCCAGCGGTTCGCCCTCCCTAGAGTCTGACCCGGGTGTCCAGTGTTCTGAACCGTTTCCTCCGTAGAGGCTCGCCCTCCCTAAAGTCTGACCTGGGTTCCCTGGCTGCCCTGTGTTCTGACCTGTTTGCTCTGCAGCGGCTCCCCCTCCCTGCCGTCTGACCTGGGTTTCCTGTGTTCTGACCTGTTTACTCTGCAGCGGCTCCCCCTCCCTCCCGTCTGACCTGGGTGCCCTATGTTCAGACCTGTTTACTCTGCAGCGGCTCCCCCTCCCTGCCGTCTGACCTGGGTGCCCTATGTTCAGACCTGTTTACTCTGCAGCGGCTCCCCCTCCCTGCCGTCTGACCTGGGTGCTCATGTTCTGACCTGTTTGCTCTGCAGCAGCTCCCTCTCCCTGCCGTCTGACCTGGGTTTCCTGTGTTCCGACTTATTTACTCTGCAGCGGCTCCCCCTCCCTGCAGTCTGACCTGGGTTTCCTGCGTTCCGACTTATTTACTCTGCAGCGGCTCCCCCTCCCTGCCGTCTGACCTGGGTGCTCATGTTCTGACCTGTTTACTCTGCAGCGGCTCCCCCTCCCTGCCGTCTGACCTGGGTTTCCTGTGTTCCGACTTATTTACTCTGCAGCGGCTCCCCCTCCCTGCAGTCTGACCTGGGTTTCCTGCGTTCTGACCTGTTTACTCTGCAGCGGCTCGCCCTCTCTGCCCTCTGACCTGGCTGCCCTATGTTCAGACCTGTTTGCTCTGCAGCGGCTCCCCCTCCCTGCCGTCTGACCTGGGTTTCCTGTGTTCCGACTTATTTACTCTGCAGCGGCTCCCCTCCCTGCCGTCTGACCTGGCTGCCCTGTGTTCTGACCTGTTTGCTCTGTAGCAGCTCCCCCTCCCTGCCCTCTGACCTGGCTGCCCTATGTTCTGACCTGTTTGCTCTGCAGCGGCTCGCCCTCCTGGGAGCGCGTCTCTGCCGGGTCGCCGCGCTCGGTGCCTACCAGCTCCACAACGCTGCCGCTGAGGTTGCTGCCCCAGCCCTGCAGCTGTACTGGCACCGGGTTCTCGTTCAACAGGTAATAGAACATGTCGCGCTTCTCGCCCACCCCCAGCGTGCCGAAGTCGAGCACGTCCGGGCTCGGACCGCCCTCCTCCGTCGGCGGAATATACTGCCGAATGCACGTGAGGAAATCACATTTACACGACGTCATCAAATACTAGCCGGCATAAATATGCATGCTTTCGTAACAGCACAATGAATTGACATGCGGCTTAAGTCCTTCCACTCTTCTACAGATTCCAGCATATGAGTTTTTCGCCAATGCGAGGAAATCACATCATTGGAACGGTCACCAAACAATGTGGTTGAAGACGATAAACCTTACACTCAACTCAGGATACATCCCGATAAAGGCAACAGCGAGGCAATCCTCCATGGACGTGTGCAAAGTCTGAAGATGCGCCATTTTTTATACTTGGATTCCAAAAGCAAAATATCCAGCAAAAGCGAAACATTTGTGCCTGGGTGTCTCCTCCCCTGCCAGCTAAGGAGCTCAGAGTCGGCGCGGCTCTGCCCCGCTCCGCAGCAGCAGTAGCTCACCGTGCTCAGTTTGCCGGTGTAGCAGCTGACCGGCAGCCGCAGCTCGGTGACGTTAGTGTGCAGCACCAGGTGCGCGCGCAGCTGCAGCTCGGGCCGCAGCTGTCGCAGCTCCAGCGTCGCCAGCTCCGCCGAGCCATTTCGCGCCAAAACCAGCGGCCCCCGCCACCGCAGCTGCCGGTCAAAGGCACAGTTCTGATTCAGAACAGGAGGCTCGTGAGCGACATCAGGTTTATAGATTGACCGGTTTTTATCAAACTGGTGATTCCACGATCCGGTGACACGTTGGAAAACAACGGCTGCACCCAACCCAACGCCAATCGAGAATAAATACGTTCAAATGGTAGGATTTCTTTTGTACGGCAATAGTGCAAATGACTTTCTCTTCGAAGACCGCAATACAACAACAACAAAAAAATTGCACGATTATAGACATGATTCTACAATGTGTGATAATGACCGTCAGATGTGACTCGCTACACGTACTACAGAAACAAAAAAACTGAACTAACCGCTTTTAGCTACCACACGCAAGGTGTGTTGGACAGTTTGTCCAGAAAAATTTCCACTTTCTTCTGGAAGGACAGTCTACCTAAACACATTATCAAACACTCCAAACGTCCCTCACCAAGCGTGAGAGACTATCGAGTCCCCCACGTCCAGAGGCCCACCTTGAGCACGCCCCGTGGCTGAGATTATCTAGTCCCCACGTCCAGAGGTTCACCCTGAGCACGCCCCGGAGCCGAGACTATCTAGTCCCCGCGTCCAGAGGTTCACCATGGAACACGCCCCGGAGCCGATACTATCTAGTCCCCACGTCAAGGGGTTCACCCTGAGCACGCGCCGGAGCCGAGACTATCTAGTCCCCACGTCCAGAGGTCCACCCTGAGCACGCGCCGGAACCGAGACTATCTAGTCCCCACGTCCAGAGGTCCACCCTGAGCACGCGCCGGAACCGAGACTATCTAGTCCCCACGTCCAGAGGTCCACCCTGGAGCACGCGCCGGAACCGAGACTATCTAGTCCCCACGTCCAGAGGTCCACCCTGAGCACGCGCCGGGACCGAGACTATCTAGTCCCCACGTCCAGAGGTTCACCCTGAGCACGCCCCGGTGCCGCTGCGCCTGGTGCCTGACCGTGAAGTGGGGTTGCGCCGCCGGCGCCAGCGTCACGTTGAACACGGCCAGCGACACCGCCATCTGGTTGGTGACCACCACAGAGCGCGGCTCCGGCTCGGCCTCGGCCGACACGCGGAACTGCAGCTGCCCAGCGTCGTACTCCAGAGCGCCGCTCACCAGCTCAGCCGTGTACGGCACCTGGGGACAGGGGACTGTCTCAGCCGTGTACGGCACCTGCGGACGGGGGGACTGTCTCAGCCGTGTACGGCACCTGCGGACGGGAGACTGTCTCAGCCGTGTACGGCACCTGAGGACGGGGGACTGTCTCAGCCGTGTACGGCACCTGCGGACGGGGGACTGTCTCAGCCGGGGGACTGTCTCAGCCGTGCACGGCAACTGTGGACAAGGGGACTGTCTCAGCCGTGTACGGCACCTGCGGACGGGGACTGTCTCAGCCGTGTACGGCACCTGCGGACGGGGGACTGTCTCAGCCGTGTACGGCACCTGCGGACGGGGGACTGTCTCAGCCGGGGGACTGTCTCAGCCGTGTACGGCACCTGTGGACGGGGACTGTCTCAGCCGTGTACGGCACCTGCGGACGGGGGACTGTCTCAGCCGTGTACGGCACCTGCGGACGGGGACTGTCTCAGCCGTGTACGGCACCTGCGGACGGGGGTCTGTCTCAGCCGGGGGACTGTCTCAGCCGTGTACTGCACCTGCGGACGGGGGACTGTCTCAACCGTGCACGGTACCTGCGGACAGGGGGACTGTCTCAGTCGTGTACTCATATATACTTTAAGTGTCTCCGCTTATGGCTAAGGTAAGAATAAACACGAGAATAGAGTGATTTCTTATAAGTTTTATCTTCAGTGCCTCCATTAAGTAAATGGTGTTTCGTAAGATTCAAAACAGCGCAGCGACCAGATAACAACAGCTTTCAGCTTATAGCTAATGCCATCAATACATCAGCAACAACTGGACAAGACGAACCATGGCGTGCATTAGTGATCCCATAAAAATATATCAATAACATAGCCTATTCAAACTGAAAGTGCAACACAACACCGCAGTAAGGTAACGCACGCCATATCATCAATGCATAATTCTAGTATAACATTCATAGGTGACACCAGTGGGACGAAGCAGCATACATATCCGGCAAAAACTATGCAGTTGACCAATAAAGTTAAGTACGATGTCGCCTGGATAGTCAGAGACGATTCAGGCGAGGGATTTGCCACCACTAACTGGCCTTTTCACGAAGTTTCAAACAGTGCTCACCTGTATCTTATGCTGATTACTCTTGGATTTTATAAATATTTTGCCGCTGAGCTGTTTATCAGATTTTACCCGATCCGCTGAAAAAGACATAATGCACGGATTAGTTACCGATAACACACAGGACTGAGCTCATTAGAAGGGGGTGCAGCACCCATCACAACTCAGCGGCCAGTAGTCAAGGCCATGAGTAAACTTGCCTAGTGTTGACAAAGCAGCTGATTAACCTTCACTGAAGGTCAACGTCTATGGCATGTCAGGCAATTGATTAACACTGAAACTTGTGCCAACACCTGAAGTACATACACATAGCAATCATCCAATGGTCCAACAATGATGAAACTCCGGGTGGTAGTGAGATGATATAAGACGGTACGATCAGCCGATGGAAAATAATTGGGCCACTCTGGTGCTCAGCTCAGAGTTTTTATAGCTCTGGTTCAGATGAAGGGAGCTCCAGTCCAATATATAGTTTAGAGCTTATTTGTGTGCGTCGGAATTTTGGGGCGCTTTAGCATCTACGGTCGCGTTGCACCCAAGTAGAATTCATGTCAAGCAATGTCAGACGTTAAGTACGCCCAGATGCCTGTAAAGGTGTTAAGGATGCAGGTGACCTTCCCCACCCCATCTTTACACCCCAAGATATTATTTACTGCTAAAAACAAAATGCTGATTAATTTCTAACACGCTTAATGTGTTGTGCATTTTGCGAGGCCAAAACTAAGCCATGCTCCAACATCGGCGACCGGGGATCGCCATAACGTTAAAATCACACCGTTCATGTTGGTGCACGTGCACTTGGGACACAGACATTCCAGATCAGGTCCCGATCGCTCTCCCTCTCTCTCGATTACTACCACCGCAACCATTACAACTGAGCTGACTGCATTCCAATGGCCGGTCATCTGCATCAATGCCCCTGGAAACATCCGATGCAGCTACATCGGTGTCGAGTGCGTCTCATTGTCTGGCACCGGCACAGTACGGGACAGGCGCGCACCCTCGTTAGCCGGCTTATCACCGTGGTGTCTGAACACCGTTTGCGGAATGAAGCCTGTAGGCATTGGATAGACGAATGGGTTACAGGTCCGTTCAACGCTTCAGTGAACATGTTAGATTTTTTTATTGCACACTCTTAGTCAATTTTGCTTAATTTTATGAGCATCCACCTTGTGGTATCCCAAAGTCAGATCGAGCTGGCAGAAACCACGTGTCAAGAAACGGAACACGTTTTACGAGAGGTAAAACAAGTTCGCAAGCATTTTCTTACAAAATTTCCAGTTAAAATGGAGAGGGCGTATCCTTTTTAATGTTTCCACTCTGATGCTCAGCCGGCAATGACTCACAAAACTACTACCGCCCAGCCACGCCTCAATGAAAATGCGGTTTTCCCGGCACGATGCACCCGCTCTCGCCACGCTGGTCCCACGTGCACACTAGGGCCGCAGCAGAAGCGCCCTGTACCCACATTCCAGCTCATTCGGGCATAGAGCTCCCACCACTCACGTAAGGGTCCGGGTTTGCCGCGTTCGCGCAGCATTTGGTAAGGCGTCATATTCAATCTGCACAGTTCGATATCGAACACGGCTCCACACACGATATCGTGCTGGATAATGAGGCTCGGGATTAGCTGATTCCCCGCCTCCCACGTGGCAAAAGCCGCCCATTAAGCCAACCGTCTATTTTCGTGCCGGTGTTTGAGCTGAACAGTGGATGCAGATCTCAACAAAGTAGGCGGCTCTTAACGTACACAGAGCGGAAGTGGCACCGTTTGAAACTGACACGCAAGCGTCACCTGTGATGGAAATGAGCTCAGCACTGAAATTTCCACCGGTCTAGACCTGTAGCATCTAGTGCGGATATAGAGGAGAATCTTAACCAAGCGTCTGAGGGAGGAGACAGCCCCGCCGAAATCGCGAAAAGCATGGCATCTTCGAAGATTGGCCAAAATCAGCTCAAAGTGGGTGTAACTTGGCCGTTTAGGAGGATGTGACCGGATTATACCTCTCCCCCCACCACCCTGGATTCGCCGTATAGAGAAAAATTAATTTAGAAAATGAAGCCTAATCGAGAAGGGGATGCTTTTTATACCAAAATAATCCAATGTTATGCAGATGTGTGAACATATTCTACTCCTCCTGTATCAAAGTGAACGATTTTGACCCCTTTGTCTGTCATGCCTACAGGTATCGTGACTAATGCCAATTCAGAACCTTTTTCCCCGTTTGACTTCAAGTTAAGTCAATTCTCCGTATGCACATTCTCAGGGACAATTCCCACAAGAACATGGCCATTTGAGTCAGTGGTCTTCCAAATCACTGGTGGTCACGCATTAATTCAACCGTCACGAACAATGAGGTTATCATTGGCCCATATTCACCCCTTATTTGACATCCATCCTTTTGAGGTCTCGTCTGATTATTTACACCTTTGAGAGGCAAAAATTGTTGTATGACCAACCCACCAGATTTTATATTGTAATCGAATTGTGAATAATTTTTCAGTACTTCAAGGCCCAGGCCCATCCAGTGGCATCACCACGAAATTTGTTTGCTGGGGAGGGACAGACAGCGACCTGGAGGTATGGGGGAGGGGATGGGAAGCGGAGCTCTTATCACAATGTCTCTAAAAACATTACCGACGTATTTCATCCCACTAAAATTTGGAAAATTTACGCACATCAATAAAGATAACAATCCCCTGAAGGTCCCTCCAGGAGACACCGCGCAAGAGTAAAGAGCGGCCCGCCCGCGCCAAGCTCTGTGGTCAGTCGTAGAACTCTGCGTTAGACAGGGCCCTATTGAAGGTAATTAACTACTTTTTTGAAGTGCTAAAAAAGACTATTTATTAACAAAAATCGGCCTGGATATCAGTAACAACTTTTTCCACCTTCAATCGCTCAGAACAAAAATATCGCCTTTTTCTTAAAGGGAAGGCGGCACCTTCATAACGTGATTTTAACTGAGATAGCCAAGTTGTAAAGCAAGTCGGAAAACCCGGTACCCAATATATCATTTGTCTTGAAACTCGAGATTTCCGTAGAAAAAGTTAAAACCTACCTGCAATGTACCCCTCTTGTACCCCTAGCAGCGGGCCACAGTTGTCATGGCTGTTGGTGTAACGACATATGCTGACGTCACGGTGAGCATCAGCCAATCGAAGCCCTTGAAGCGTTTCGGGTATGATAGTGGTTGCCAGATCATGACATCATCCACAGGCAGATAATTATTTATTTCCCAAGAGGAGGATTTTAAAAATCAAAATATTGAACTTATTGTACATTTTTCAGAGAAATCATGAGTGGTTTCATTATTTTCGGCTAAAAGTACGCCTAATTACAATAAATTCCAGGATTCGACCAAGGTGCCACATTCCCTTTAACACCCTGGGTTGATCTAAGCATCGCAAGTAATTACGAAGCTGGCCGCTAGGGTGCCACCCGTGGCATGTTATGTTGTGACGGGCCTTGTCATTAGCCGTGTTCACGGCACATGTGTACTTTGGGGATAGTCTGTACAGCCAATCAGCGTCGAGCAGGATTTGGAGATGGGGCGGAGTCAAGCTTGGCGGAAAGATGGGCATGACGTCATACTCATATGTACAATGTGAACAGTTGGAGAGCGTGCACACAGCACGAATATATTTTACACAAAACGGCGCACCTGCGACAATCACTCCCGTGCTAAAGGTATGACATAGGGACTGCCTCAAACTTCAAGAACACGCTTTGTGCTGGATGTAGTCACAGAACGTACACAGGGGCCAACGTAAAGGCACAGATGGGTGGAGCGTAGGTAACCTGAGACATGTTTTTTAGCCTGAGGCATGTTTACCTAACACAGTGCACAGCTGCGGTAAACAGGGTTATTGTTAACCTCTATCGCGAGACCTGCGTGACAATGGGATTGACACCAATCAAATTGTTGCGACCAGATGAAAAGGGATTACTTCCTGGTTTGAATTACGGCCTGTTTTTTTTTTTACTTCAAACGGCGAGTAAATTTAATACAGACAGCTATGGGCGAAATAAAATATGTCAATAGTGTGGTTCGCCATGCTTTACAAGACTGCTGCTTCCGTTCAAAACCCATGATAAAAGTGGGACACTCCCTTTAAGCCCTCTCTAGCACCCCGTTTTGTTACAAGCACGGCCCTCCTTGGCAATCGGGATCATCTAGAAAAGAGGGCCCTATCTGGTCAGCTGGGTCCTCTACCCGATAAGACCACTGAGTCAAGCAGGGTCCTTTGAGCAGCAGGGCCCACTCGCAGAGGTAGCTATAGCCAGCAGAGGCTCTGTCTGAACAGCTGGGCCCTCTTTAACCAAATTTAATTAGAAAAAAAATATTTTAAAAAAATCAATAAGTCACTATGCCAAGCTAATTAGTTAATCATTGGTTATTCTTGCATTGCGTTTTTTGTGAGCCATTTTAGTCCTGATGTGTCCAGAGCTATTCCGGGAAGAGCATTTGCACCAATTGCACCCATTTGTAAACACATAGTGATAAGGTTTAGGATAAATATTCGTCTACTTCTAATCTCTTCGCAGCTGATTTGGACTGGCGGAAGTGGTGTGATAAGCTACGTGGATTTTAAACATATTTCCACCAAGACCCTACAACATTCCCATCACAAAGACAACAGCACTGCAACGAAGAACAGGGAAAGCAGTGAGTAGATGTCCATCATTCTGCACGTGTATCCATCTCCAGCGGCAAGAATACGTAAACGGACCGAGCCTTTGTGAGCACAGGGGCGGCACGGTGGCAGACCAAATAAGGGTATCTGAGATGACCGCCGAAGAAAGGGGTTTGGTATTCACCGTAGAAGGCTAGTTTGACGTTTGCGATAGAAGAGTATGGTACTAAAGATAGGCGAGTTTGGCACTAGTGGGGGAAGGTGGGCTTGGTTCTCAGGGTACAATGGCAGTAGCGGTGGCTGAGTATCCTGCTCACGGAGAAGACAGGTTGAGATCTAACGCTGCAGCGTGAGGTACGAACTCCCGCCGAATGCGGTTTGGTTACTCACGGTAGAAAGTGAGTTTGGCGACGGTGGCGGCGCGGCCGGTGGTGGGCGCCAGCTTCACAGGCTCGAACTCGATCTCGATGGCCTCGTTCGCCGGACTGGCCACCACGTGCTGCCGATACACACAGAGAGCGGGTAAGAATCGGCAGCAATCCTCCACGCTACGCAACACCAAAACAATGGTGGAACTGACGGTGGTGTCAGAGGCATTGATGATTATGATAAATTGTTGGGGTTTAACGACACACCAACTGCCAAGGTTATACGGCGTCGCTAGCCTTCACCGTTAGGGTGAGGGCGATTTGGGGGATCAGATAAACTTACCGAGGCTCTGACGGGACTTGAACCAGGGACCCATGGCTCAGAAGACATGGACACTTTCCACTGAGCCATGCACCCCTGGCATTGATGATTGTGAACTTTCCCATCGGTAAAAACATACGGTTGAAACCCTATCTTCACAGCAATTCTTTACTTTAATTCATTCATGTATTTGCTGCAAAAACCCTCACACAAATGTGGTGACTTTTCAGGTGCCGTCGTGATGTATATTATGCGATCACAATAATGGAGAGAGAAGGTAGGGTCACAAAAGATGACAAAGGAAGTTGGGACACTTGTTTCCGCATATTATCCATTTGCACCCCCGCTTCAGTCCACAAATAAGGGTCCTGGTGTGTATGGATGATCTCTCACTTCCTCACCAAATTCCATAACTCGCATCTTCACGCCCGCCCTTGATACAAATACGGCAAACCAACGAGCCAAGGTCTACTTCTTAGTTAGGGTTCACGGCGTACCACATGCGACAGTCACGCAGCAACAAACTAGGGGAGGGGAAGAGGGAACTCGGCTGTTATGGCTAGCTGTTATTTTGTTTACATGGGAAGATTTTGTTTACAACAAAATCTTCCCATGCACCGCCCAAAAAAGCGAAAATTGCCAGGCAGCTATAGACCGGAAAACATTCCTCCAATTTGTTCATCGTATCATCCATGACAGGTCTTTATACTGTATATCATCTACACGACAATCTGTTTTCTTCTGGCGGTCTGCAAGAAAGTCCTTAAAGGGAGTCTCCCACTTTTATGATGGGTTTTGAACTAAGATAGCAGTTTTGTAGTACGTCGAGAAACAACTATTGGCATAATTAATTTCACACAAAGCTCTCGGTATACAATGCCCACCAGCTTTAAAGTTCAAAGTAAAGGGGCTTATTGTCTCATTTCAAACCTTGTAGGAATTCCTTCCATATGGTTGCAGTAATCTGATTGGTCGTAAGCCCTCAGCCTGGTCTACTCGCTGAAAATACCATGCTAGCGAGTGAACCAGCATGCAGCTGCCTGTCGACTGAAAACCTCGGGCTAGTTAACGTCCATTGCATTGGGTCAAAATGCGCCCAATGGTCGCAACAAACATCACATGCTCCCTCCCCCGTGCTTGCCAAGACAAGCATAAAACATTTTTTCTCCAAAATCCAACTCTGAAACTGTTTCGTTACATCAGGCACATGCATTATCTTTCCAACACGGAATAAACACAGCCGGCGTAACGACATCTGTCGTTTAGTTTTTGCACCAATGCTTCTTGTACTGCACGCGATTTTCGCATGCGGAAACGCTGTGAATGGGACTTTACAGCGAGTCTATGATCAAACTCTGCGATTGCAGTGATTATTAAAGCTGTTATTTCGACGTCACTTTTGGTTCGAAAAGAGGAGATATTTAGGTTTTTAGCGCATGAAGTGGAGAAAAATGTTGTTTCCTGATATTCAGACCTCTCTCGTTCTTAAATTGTTCTTTTGAGAATTTCGGCAACGTGATCCATTCCCTTTAATCCATAAAGGAAGGCCATTTGCTGCAGGCGATGACATTACGCAATCAACCAATACTTTCTAAGCCTTCTAATGGTGACTATACCCGGACATTTGATTTTGGCTCCAAATCATGCGAATAAGCTTACCATGAATTTTTATCCGACCACCGAGACAAAAACGCCTATAGTTACTACCGATGGCCAACATTTCAACTCTCTCCTCTCTGAAGTCGAGCCAAAGCACTCATACCGGCCACTCAACTATCGCTGCGGATTTAAAATCGTCGCGTCAGCGGAGGCTGCTTTTAGGTTATCGACGGCTTCCCTCGATTCTACAGGTTGGACTGCCGCGGTATTTCCGCCGGTTATCCCGTGAAAAAGTCTGGGGGAACGGCGCTGGCAGCGGTGCCGACGAGACGCGGCGTGGGCGGAATGGACAGACGGGCGGTGACGTCACCGCAGGAGAGTGGCCAGCTGACCCACAAGGTCGGGTTGCGACAGACAGATGTGCGGAATGTTCAGCCGATTAGGACAGGCGATCTCGGCACCCCCACACCTGCCAGCGCTGAGAAGCTGGTCACGTGTGAATCCACACCGAGTCCCTCATAACGCCGGTCTTAATGCGCCACATGGAACTCTCAATACGGCGTGCGTTCTTCGCACCAAGCGTCTTCCCTGATTTCTGTGAAATGCATAGTTGCTGGACAATGTTCTAAGCCCTGCGTAAAAAATGTAATCACTGATACAGCAGAGAGCAAAAAACACACACACAAACACGAAAAAGAGCACCAGGCTGAAACAAAATCAAACCAACACCTAAAATTTAAGTTTGAGCCCTGACGAACGCGAAGATCGGCGCTATAGCAACAAAGTACTCCGACTAATTGGGCGATAGTCGACGTAATAGAAAAATTCAACCAGAACACACCTTCCGCGAATACTGTTCAGCTTAATGTATACTGTAAATGCGAATAATGTTCAGCTTCAGTTTTCACCACCACCTTCCAAGGGCAGATACCCCAGCTAGGTGTCGTACAAAGCAAACAGGAACTAGTGTTTTATTCATGAACATCGAGTGTCCCTGCATGCACGTGACGGTACCAAAGTCACCAACGGCGACAGATCGTGCAGCAATACCCCATCGCCAGACAGCAGCAGCGGTTTAGCGACAAACTTTCGGGCGAACTCGCAATTGTTTTGCACTAACAGCGTCATAAATAGGTAGACAGTTATAACCATATCAGCACACGAGACGCAAGTGGGAAAGCCAGCTTAATTGTTATGTATTATACACAATAATAAGCCTGACCAAATCCACTGAATCAACATATTTACCCGGTATATATATATATATATATATATATATATATATATATATATATATATATATATATATATATAAAAAATATATATATATATATATAATATATAAATATATATAATATATATATGAGTATTTTGGAAGCAAGTCGCTATCTAAACATGTTTTGTTGAATGACACGGCAGCGTTAGCGTTGATGAGATTTCCCAGTTTTTTTTAAAGAAACATTGAGACAACTTCAAGAAAACTCATCAACGCGAAAGCTACCGTGTCATTTGAACCAACGTTTACTCAACAGGCAACGAAGAGGGTCTATGCACTCCTAACCGTATCTTAAAGCTGAGCCTCCGCAGCGTGCAGTTCACATCCTTAGAACGAGTCACTTAAGAGCACTTAGCGCTTCCAAAGGTCTACTGCAAGAAATATTGATCTAAACATGTCTTCTCAGACTTATGTACATACCTTCCTCTTCAAACTATAGCATCTTGCCTATGTAATTTTCATCCCGACTAGTTTGGTTTAAGGCATCCATAAATAAATCAGGAAGTAGAACTGCGCAAAGAAGGACAACAAATTGAGGACCATATATTTGACCGCAGCAACCCTTTCAGGTTTGGCCTCGAAACACGCTGAGACTGAATGTGATCCAAATGATTTGCCGTTGGCGCATAACGCGAGGAGAACCGCCCCCTCCCTAGGCACTGGTCTCTTAATGGAACCAGTGGACGATGGACATGTCAAAAAGGCAGTAAATTTTGATGGTCCCAATCATCTGAAAGCCACTCTCGCCGAAGCTGAACACACTGATCACTGATCCGGCCACATCAGTGACGGCACGCCCACTCTCCGTGCCGAACTTGCGAGACGATCTATGTCTCAAAACCACCTCTACTTGTTTGAAATACATCCACGACACAAATCCTGAAATGATGACTCATTCCTGAATTCTGTGGTAATGGACAATCTTTGGAACCTGATTTTACGAATAAACCCTCTAGTGCTCTAATTATCGACAGGGATGACTTACTTAGGCCCAGTTTAGCCAACATGTCTTTCGGAGCTTTGTACTTTTCCAAACCAGTTTCTTTTGAAACACATTTCTAGAGCATCGATCCAGGTAAATATCCCATTCCAACCGTAATCTATGCACAACTGCAGTCACATAGCTCCCAATTTTACTATCATTATTATTTTTCAAGCAAGCGCGAACTTAACGCATCTTTTCGGGCATGTAGACCCGCTGTGGGACGTGGCAAAATTTGTATTTTTTCCCAGAAGTAAACTCGACTGAACTCTCGCCCCGGTGGGGAATGGTGGGGAGGAGGGGGTGTTTGAGCACTCTCTCAGGATTTTTCCGGCGGCACGGAAAAAACGACAGCGCGGAGCGCCGCCATTCTTGGCAAACCTTATGCTTGATCAGTTCCGCATCTTTCCCCAAAATTTTAAGGATGAGTCATCCCAGGTCAGGTCATCAGTGCAAGTCAACTGACCTCACCTCCAAAATTGTTTCAAGTGGTATAAATAAGAAAAGGATGAATCTATCTAATCTAATTCAAACTTATAACACATAATGGCCCCACAGAGTACTACGAACTATATCCCGGGATTTTCATGTCGACGACCTAGGGTAAGATACATTCATGCATTGGGAATGCGGAAATTGGCCGAAAAATTGTTCTATTTCTGTAGACACCACTTTGAATACCTTCGTATTCCACAAATTGTAGTATATTGGGCCCCTTTATAGCTTCGTGTTGCAATTTTGGACCTGTGACCTCTGAGAGGTTATCTGGGGCTACTTAAGCAGGTTTTCAGACTTGGGTCAATAACTTTGCAGGAAATAATGATAGAGCTTTTATTTTAATACCATTACGTTAGGATTGTTATTGCAAGTCGACTTATGTGCATATAGACTGTGCTAGGTTAGATGGTGACCTTAACCTGACCTTAGGTCAGGCCATTTTTATGTTTTAACCTAGAATAGTCATATTGTACTTTATGCAATTCGATGTAACGAAAGGAAGCGAATGGTGCCTACACAATGATTCTAACTCAACCCTGTCAGACGCTAGAGCCCAAAAAACTATTCTCTAACATGCCACCTTCTTTGACCTGTCATGACCGCAATATTGACCTGAGCCAAAAAGTGATCAATGTAGTTTCGTCATGACTTTTTATGAGATATCCACCAGTGTTCGCGTTTATTCGCTATCCCACATAGGAGCCGAGTTCTAGGGGGGTGTTTGAACACCCCCCACCAGGGCGAAGGTGGCTTGGAGGCCCACCGGGGCGATGTTAATATGCAGAGCACGTGTCTTTGGGACTAAAATCTGGGCCAAACTACAGAACAATGGCAAGTGCTGTCAGATACATATTCCATGTTGGGGTGCACGGGTTACAGTCGTGACGTCCGTTAAACAGTCGCTTGGCAAGCTACGACTGTTGTGTCCAGGTAGCACAAGTGGTAAGGAATGCTTCGGCATGGGGAGGAGCTTAACTTGTTAAAATGGACATTCATCTCTACCGGTTTACAATCTGTCTAACCACTCTCTTCAGTGACCGTCTTTGATTGACTCTATAAGTTTTGAAATAAAACCAATGCTCGAAATGATCTGCCCTACTCGGCGCGACTCTAGGTGCGCTCCATCGATTTATGCAGTAAATGAAAGTTAGTTACCAGGGGAAGTGTTTACCCGACCCACGAATTCGCAGGCAGAAATGCCTCATTTAAATATAAATTCAATTCTCAATAATGTTTTTCTCAGAATGTCATCGGATAAAGATTATATTTTCTCTGCGTCAGAGCCGAGAGGGCTTCTCCAGGTCAATCACATTCAGTCTATCTCAAGTTATTTTATTCTTATTTCTTTTACAGTTTTGTGTCCTAGAAGATCGAGGACAAAGGATTCAGGATTGGGTCACCCAATTCACGAACAAAGTCAAGTGCAATAAAACAAAACATGTAGATAAAATCAAACTAAACCAGCTTCAACAAATTATACCACCCCTCATATCTAGCCTCTACAATGCTGAAACGTATGAAAGACATTCTGGCGATACGAGTTTAGGGAATCGTGAAAAGGTCGGCCCCTGGTGCTGTCGAGGAAGTGTTTGCTAACCGTGGAAGCTTCACAAATATCCCTTTATGGTATTTACACGGCGTGGGTGTGCATGAGTTTTTGTTGTCTAAAAGCACGCGCCGGAATAGAGAGGTAGCAAACAAGTTGGCTCTAGCAAAAATCATGAATTTCCATAACTGCTAAAAAAACCTTGTGGACGAACATAAGATCGCGCTTTGCCCCCCCCCACGATTGAAGTGAAACGAGACTGAAATGCTTGATCGTTTGGGTTTAGCGACGCACCAACTGCCAGGGTTATACGGCATAGCCAACTCTTCCCTGTTGCATGGGAATTCGGGTATCAGAGTTGAAATATTTGAGCAAGTAAGACAATGATGATGATTGCATTCGAGCGGCGGCGTTGATCTGACATGTTTACTGCGTTCTTTCAATGCACAGCAGCTATCCCTCTCCAAGTGGTGCCACCATATATACTGCAGTACAGAGCAAACGTGAAAGTTGTATGATACAAACACAGAATTCACGTTGAAGTGAATTCTGCAGCTATCCCTCTCAAGTGGTGCCACCATATATACTGCAGTACAGAGCAAACGTGAAAGTTGTATGATACAAACACAGAATTCACGTTGAAGTGTCTCCTTCCTGACTATTTGAAACGATTTGATTAATACCCTGAGAGTCCTACTGGCTCGTTTGATGACGCCGTCGATGTTAAGTCCAAGACTGTGTTTAGTGTTCGAAATAGCCCCAAAGTCGTGGATCACTTTTGCGTGCTTCAGAGCGGTGTTTTCGATTAAATGTGTCGATTTTAGAGGTTTCCTTTTTAGCGTGATAGTACAGGTTTTGCATTTGGTCGGATTTAAATTCCGTTCCCAGAAGTACGATAGTACTTCTGAGAAGGAGAGAGCACCGTGCCTACTCGAAGGAGAGAGGCATCAGCTACGCAAGTGATCCGGCCGAATAACTTCACGTCGTGGGCAGGCCCCAGGCCCGAAGAGCAGATAGTATCAGAGAGGTCATTTATAAACAGTGAGGACAGTAATGGTGACAGCAATCCCCTTTCAGGTGTGCCTGAGGCAACCGGGCACTAGTCTGAGCACTTGTGATGTACATGCTGCTGTCTGGTTTCAGATAGGATGCAAACGATGTTAACGCCGATTATGAGATGTTGAAGGAATCTTTCAGTTTGTGTCCTAAACATGAGTGATTGAGACTTTGGAAGCTCGCAGTATATTCGGTACACGCACACGCACGCACGCACGCACGCACGCACGCACGCACGCACGCACGCACGCACGCACGCACGCACGCACGCACGCACGCACGCACGCACGCACGCACGCACGCACGCACGCACGCACGCACGCACGCACGCACGCACGCACGCACGCACGCACGCACGCACGCACGCACGCACGCACGCACACACACACACACACACACACACACACACACACACACACACACACACACACACACACACACACACACACACACACACACACACACACACACACACACACACACACACACACACACACACACACACACACACACACACACACACACACACACACACACACACACACACACACACACACACACACACACACACACACACACACACACACACACACACACACACACACACACACACACACACACACACACACACACACACACACACACACACACACACACACACACACACACACACACACACACACACACACACACACACACACACACACACACACACACACACACAAAACACACATATATATATATATATATATATATATATATATATAATATATATATATATATAATATATATATATATATATATATATATAAAAGTAAATATACAATATATATATAAATATATATATATATATATATATATATATATATATATATATATATAACATATATATATATATATATATAAGATAAAACCCGGCTGACATGTTGCAACAAATACGGGTAAGTAACCTTTTCGGGAACCTTTGCAAAGAGCGGATTTGAGCAACACTGATCCGTAGTTTTTTGGGGTCTTTGAGATTTCGATTTTGAAAAAAGGCACTATGCTAGCCTCCTTTTACCAATTTGGAAGTGCTTCCAGCGCCAACGACGTTGCATATATATTGCACAGGGGTCTGATAAGTTCATTGCAACATTCACGAACAGTGCAGGTCCTTAGTCCGTCGGGTCGACATGCCTTGTTAACCGGAATACTTTCCAGTATTGATTTCGCGGTGTTACAATAACGCTCCGTAGGGGGAGCGTCGGTATGTTGTACAACAGACAGTCAGGGAAGTCTGTCACTGCGGGTTCGGTGAACTTTGCGGCAAACGTTCGGTTTAAGAGATTGGCTTTTGCTCAATCGTCAGCTATTTCGATCCGGACGTCAAGCAAGACGGACATCCTCCGCTTTATCCTTGCAGGCTTTTTATACTTTAATACAATTTCAGATTTTCACTGAAATAGTACACAACCCCGGTAATACCAGCCCCGGTGGGCCTCCGAGCCACCTTCGCCCTGCTGAAGGGTGGGGGGGGAAGGGCCTCAAACACCACCCTTCAACTCGGTCCCTATACGGGATAGAAAAAAACGAACACGCTAGTAGTTAGCCCATACAAATTCATGAAGGTCACTTTTTGGCTACGGTCAATATTGAGGTCATGACAGGTCAAAGAGGGTGGCATGTTAGAGAGGAGTTTCAGGGCTCTAGCGTCTGGAAGAGTTGGGTTAGAACCATTTTTAGGAACTATTCGCTTTCTCTCGTTACGGCAATCCGAATGATAAATAATATGACTATACTAGGTCAAAACATAAAAATGACCTGACCTAAGGTCAGGCCAAGGTCACCGTCTAATCTTGCGTAGTCAATAAGCATATCGATCGATTGACAATAATAACCCAAACGTAATGGTATCAAAATAAAGGCTTTATTATCAGTTGCTGTAAAGTTATTGACCCAGGTCTGAAAACCTACTTAAGTAGCCCCAGATGACCTCTCAAAGGCCGCAGGTCCCAACTTGCAACGAACTTATAAAGGGACCTAAGATATTATGATTTGGAGGATACGAAGGTATTTCAAGCGGTATCTAGAGAAAAAGAGCAATTTTCGGCCAATTTCAGTTTTCCCCATGCATTTCCAATCCGTACCTGACCCCAGATCATCAATATGAGTAATCCCGGAACAAATTTCGTAGCACTCTTATGTGGCATAGGTTTCAATTCGATAGATTCGCCCTTTTCTCACTTATCCCACATTAAACATTTTTGGAGGCAAAGTCACTTGACCTGCACTGGTGAACTGACCTGAGATGACCCAATGTTAAAATTTTGGGAAAAGTTGCGGAATTGATCAAGAATAAGGTGTAGCAAGTACGGCGGCGCTTTACGCCGCCGTTTCTCGTGCCGCCGAAAAATCCCGAGGGGGTGTTCAAAGATCCCCTCCCACCGGGGCGAGTGTTAGTAATAACTATATTTTTCGCCGGACGATTCCTTTAAAATGACGACACTTTAAAAAAATTCGGCGGTAGTTTCCTCCCTCTCAGCACGGTTGCGTTTCATCCGTCCACAGGCGACCTCTTTCTCTATCGAAGGACAGCTCAGCTCAGGGTCAAACTATGGCGGAAAGCCACGTTTATAGACTAGCGGCCGGAAGTCTATACATGGACATCTTGGCGAGGACAGACAATTCTTACCAGACCAACTCGTAATGGCTATGAAAACATCGTCAGTTAGAACTCAGAAGCTGCAGGACTGAGTTCAATGTTGTGCATACCCGTAAGAAAATACATGTTTGGGATAGTTTCGAGTAAGTCTCAAACTGACAGAAGGCAGATGAAAGCAGAACGATTCGATGTCATACAAAAGCGTGCGTCCGGTTCGAAACAGGCCGGAGCGGCAGTCCTGCCGGGAGTTTGGCACTGTGACACTCCAGCCCTCCCGCCCGACCCGGGACAGCCAGTGGCAGGCACCACTCTGTGTCGGGCCGGCTCTGCAGCCGACCGTCAGTGCCGTACCGGCGCGTGGTGCGGCGCGGACGGTGGCGCAGCGTCCCGCAAGGTCGGCCGCACCGGAGGACAGCCGCGCACGCCGCTGCGGGCCCTGCCGCGGATCTGCCACGCGGCACATCGCGCGAGGATACACGCCCCACCGGGTCGCTACCACGCTTTCCCACAGCCGGCGCATGAAATGGTGCGGTTTGACACGTTCCGGATACTGATCACAGCAACGGCAACATGCACTCACTGTTCGACTGTTGGAAGGACTGATTAAAGAAACTTGAAGGTCTCGAGGCGACAGAGGTGTAACTCCTCGTGCCATAAAATGCACGCTAGTGCACCCGTTCAGTCGTCGGGGTCTCTGGGAATGCCTTATTTCATCTGCTGTCTTCATAAGTCGTGATGATGCTTAACGGCACCAGGTCCTCAGAATACAGAACGCTAACTGAGACACTGTTCCTAGAATTACAGAGCAAAAGCAAATTGTATGCAGTCTACATACGGCAGTCGAGCTGGAAGGCCGTGCCTTCCGCCCCGGGCCGCTCCTCGTACAGCACCTCGGTGGGGCACTACGGAGCTTGTTTATCGCACCGATAGAGCATCAATCTAGTGCGCCAATGGCGAGCCCGCGTCACATCGACACTTCCGTGATTGCGGCAAGTGCTGCTTTCAGTATCCTAGTTTAACAAGTCTCTCTCTCTCTCTCTCTCTCTCTCTCTCTCTCTCTCTCTCTCTCTCTCTCTCTCTCTCTCTCTCTCTCTCTCTCTCTCTCTCTCTCTCTCTCTCTCTCTCTCTCTCTCTCTCTCTCTCTCTCTCTCTCTCTCTCTCTCTCTCTCTCTCTCTCTCTCTCTCTCTCTCTCTCTCTCTCTCTCTCTCTCTCTCTCTCTCTCTCTCTCTCTCTCTCTCTCTCTCTCTCTCTCTCTCTCTCTCTCTCTCTCTCTCTCTCTCTCTCTCTCTCTCTCTCTCTCTCTCTCTCTCTCTCTCTCTCTCTCTCTCTCTCTCTCTCTCTCTCTCTCTCTCTCTCTCTCTCTCTCTCTCTCTCTCTCTCTCTCTCTCTCTCTCTCTCTCTCTCTCTCTCTCTCTCCTCTCTCTCTCTCTCTCTCTCTCTCTCTCTCTCTCTCTCTCTCTCTCTCTCTCTCTCTCTCTCTCTCTCTCTCTCTCTCTCTCTCTCTCTCTCTCTCTCTCTCTCTCTCTCTCTCTCTCTCTCTCCTCTCTCTCTCTCTCTCTCTCTCTCTCTCTCTCTCTCTCTCTCTCTCTCTCTCTCTCTCTCTCTCTCTCTCTCTCTCTCTCTCTCTCTCTCTCTCTCTCTCTCTCTCTCTCTCTCTCTCTCTCTCTCTCTCTCTCTCTCTCTCTGGATAAAAAATACAGCAGAGAACAGCAGTGCCTGGCCGCCCAAACATGGAGAATTTAAAATACCCAGCTAAACACGGATGGCCTGGCACTAACATCGGGGAGGGCCGGCCGTCACTTCCAGGACGGACCAGGACTTCCTGCGGCCAGACGACGCTATCATCAATGTTTTCTAGTACTGAATCACCGTCACTCATTTTTCTCCGGCCTTTTCACATCACAAAATAGAAAGAGGCAAGTTTTAAACCAGTTCGGCCATCCACTTCAAACACATAGCTGATATACTAGGGGACACACATCCGCTCAGCCACAAAATAGAGTTATTCCTTACATGTTGGCCCAATGTCCAAATTGTGACTGTCTGAATGATCAGGTAGGCACAGCTAGGGAATTTACAAACAAAACTAAAGGGGAACTCGTAGATTTGCCGGCTTAGCAGTCATTTTGTCCAATCACAATCCATCTTCTGAACTCAACCACAACACCGCAACAAGGTCAATGCATGTAGGACACCACACTGCACACTAGCTCAACCTTCTGTCTGTCGGCTACTTCTACTTCTACCGTATATTGACCACAATCATCGAGTTGATTATTTTGTCAATTGAAGTGCTGTAGCTCGTGTCTCGCAAAGCCACAAGAACAAACAATAATCACACAAGAGTTACAAGAGAGAAATCAAAGAATCACGATCCAAAGATTCTTCTGGCAGTAGATTCCAGTCCCTGATGGTCCTTGGAAGGAATGAGTGCAGACGGTAATCGGTCCTGCACTGCGGCAAGACAAACTGCTGGTGGTGCCCTCGTTTTGCCCGCTCAGGGAGCGGTGTTAGCTTTTCTCTTAGCTCATCTGCTTTTGCGTTGCCATTGGCGATCTTTCGAAGCATTGTTAGGCGTGCCGCCTTCCGTCGCTGCTCAAGCAGTGGCCATTTGAGCTGACTTAGCATGACTGAGACACTAGAGGCGCGTTTGTAGTCCCTCATCACGAACCGCGCAGCTCTGCGTTGAATTGCTTCGATTCTGTTGATATTATTTTGATGATGAGGATCCCACACGGAGCTAGCATATTCCAAGCAAGGGCGCACATATGCTTTGTATGCGGTTTCCTTTACCTTTACCTTTCCTTTACCTTATCTCCACAGGCCATCCGGTTGACATCCGCTTCGGATCCCTTTAATACTTTCCAAAGCTCCTGCCTCCTAGAGCATGACTGGTGTTTCAAATGCTTGGCTACCCGGCTATTCATGCCTAAAGAACCCGAATATTGTCCTCTCACATAAAATATTTCAGGTCAGAGATTCAAGCCACTCAGCTTTAAAATGCGGCTCGGATACCACTAGATTCCGGTTAGAGGAGTCAGATGTTTATTTCCTCCAGACTTGAAGCGTAGCCTGGTGTTCAGATGGCGCTTGTCTGTTCGCGCATCGATGTGTTTTTGGGCGACCTGCGTTCTGTCAGCGGCTACGGATTTCCGTATTTAACGAAAAAGGTGACTTTGATTTAAACATTGACATACGGTGCTCAGGGACGCCCCGGACCCAACCAGAAGAGCCCGTCACCAGCCTGGGGGCTCCGTCACCAGCCTGGGGGCCCCTGTCGCCAGCTCGGTCATCAGACATACAGACAGGCAATGACCAGCCGGAACCACCGATTTTGGCAGTCGGGAACCCTTACATATATCCCACAATCATAAGCTGCCTGAGAAAGACGAGGCGCTTCCTCTACAGAGCCTGCGGCCTGTTGTGACCAATACCGGGGTCAGGTGTCAATCATAGTCCCCATGTAATCGGCTGGACCTTTCCTGTGGCCAGCTGGGCGCTTCCCGGTGCCCAAATGAGTTCACTTTAGTAACAGGCGGGGTTATCACAATGCTTGCGCCAACCACAGGTCCCCTGCAGTTAGCAGGCACCTCTCCAGAAGCGTCACCCAGGGTCCTGTTGTCAGCCACGCTCCTCACACGGTCAACTGGCCAATTGTGTATGATAATTGTGGGGTTCCCGTGACTATCCATCCGTTCTCTGACCAGAAGGGCACCCTATGGTCAACTGTGGCATCTCTAGCTGCGGCTTCTGTTTCTAGTCTACCAGGGGCTCCTCTTGCGAAGTGCGGTTCCTGTAGTCAGTCCTCTGATACATAGTGCGGTTCCCATTCATAAGTTGGGGCTGCCCTACCTCTAGAAAGACCTAGGGCCCCTTCAAATAGAGAGTCCCTCACTTTGAGGAAACAGGGCTACCTGATACCAGCATGGGTCATTGCAATCATTTAAGGACACCTTTGCCTGGTCAGAACCACAGTAACCGGTCAGCTCTCCTTGCAGTCAGCCAGGTCCGACGAAGGAAGCCTGGATCGCGCGTCGGGAGCTCGCTCGAAGGTAGAAGAGCAGCTTCCGAGGACAAAAAGAACTAGCTGGCTCCTAATCGGTGGTCCAAGCTCTTTTAACGGGTTCTGGCTGACGATACGGAGCCGCAGACAACAACACCGATTTTGGCTAGCAAGAGAAGTCACTGGGTGGAAACTACGAACCCACTATCACTGCGAGACTTCGTTTGTGGACAGGTGGCCCCACTGATTATAACAGAGACCTGAATGACCAGGCCAATCACAACTCCAAGGAGCAGTTATGGTTCGCCAGAGACGGCCATGCCGGATGCAGAGGTGCGGCAGTTGCATTCATGGGAACCTGTGTACGAGGAGTCCCAGACAAAATAGTAGCCGATGTTACAGCTACAGGGGCTGCAGCTGACCACGGGGTGTTTTGCAGGCAGACGGGACCTCAGGTAGCCACGAGACCACAAGGATCCCACACTTATCACACGGGTGCCCAGCTGGGCTGAGGGTGCCCGGCTGCCCACAGGGGAGGTCCAGTTGATATAGAGATTAATATTGTCAGCAGGTCTGGATTTGATCACACGAGGCCAATGGTTGCCTTCAGGGAGGGTCTCATCTTCCATTAAGGAGTCCGCCATTGTCAATGGTCCCCGGGCTGACCAAAGACGTAGTCCTGGCTGTTGATAAGGGACCAGGCGGCGACAGGCGCCAGAACAGCAGTGCGATTCAGATGCTAAGATGCACGTGAAGTCCCCGGAAGGACGAGCCGCCGATACTGTGGTCCGCCTTATCGGTGTAGGGTTGTGATCCGAAACACATTTAGGAAAAAACATTTCGGCTTTATTCCCTGGTGTTTTCCTTTCGTAAAGAGAGCATTCTCGGATCATTTGGAGCAATTTTTTCCGAATTTGGTTTAAAAGAGGCAACCTGGACGTGATAATTCTAAATTAGAAAAATATATAGTATATATAAAGTATAATAAAAATATATATATGGTATATGGTAACCAGCACAGTTCATAACGTCCTAAAATACCCGGCAGTCAAAAGTTTTAAAAACAAGTTTATACCCGGACCACGCTCAGAGGCGACAGCGGATCCAGGACTGTTTCAAGGAGGGCTCAAACCTCCTTGGTTGTTGCTTCAAACAACCTCTAACTATGTAACTATGCGGTTACTATCGACACTGAAATTTCTGGGGGAGGGGGAGGTTGAGAGCCCTTGTATCTACCACTGCCACAGAGTACATTTCAATCCCATTTAGACGTAGCAAATCCCATAGAATAGGAATTTAGTGATAATATCGATCATTCAACATATGATACTGCATTCCTCCCTACTAACTCTAAAATACCAGAACTTCGCCAAGCCCGGAAACCTTACTGGCCTCTGGGACGGTGCTCTCGTAATTTTGGGACACCTAGCGGAAGTCCCGGTAGCGGAGCTAATATGTTGCATCTACCCATTTCTACACCGTGAAAAGAGAACGCTGCTTTGCTTGCTAGTGACCACGCCCAACAGTTTCAACACCTACCGCAGCCCCATTAAACTCTCATTTACCTGCTCGTTCAAAAGAGACACAAACCTTTCGCCCAAAGCGGAGAACACCAAGCATCCATGATTATTCTTTCAATCCCATCAGGTAACCCCACTCAATGGAGATACCAGCCGGCGGGGCACGAGTCCGCCCGAGCTCGTCGCTCGCTAGGAGGGAATGACATCTCACACCTTCAGCCCATCTCCGGTCTGGGTTCGGAGGCAGCGGTGGCTAGCTGCGAACAAGATTGCGCAGGTCTCACTCTGCAGGCTATGCGCGATGCCGCGGCGACGAATGACAGCCGGCACAGAGTCGATAAACAAAGCGTGACGACACGGCCCGGCGGGCCTGTGCCAGGTATCTGCGCCATTGCAGCTGTGCTGGGAGATGCCGAGCACACCCAACGGGTCGTTTCCGTGCATGACCACGCAGTTCATAGTTGAACCGGCGGCTCGCAAACACGTTAACTAATGGTTAAAAAGGCAACTACCAGAGATGTTATTCGATGGCTTATGCAGAGACCGAAAATATATTTTCGGCAAAAAACAACATCGGATTTTGTGTAGGAACATGTTTCTAATAATGCTCTAATAACTCCACTCACGCGAACACAACATCGACATCACCCAAACCGCGCTTCAACGGTGTCTGAGCAGGAACCCCACACAGCAGAACGAACGGAGATTTCCAACAAACGCTGTAAGCCACCAAATCCTGCTGCAAACGAGATGCCGACTTCTCAAACACAGTAGAAATTACAAGGCCAAAAACACGCAAATATCTGCCAGGTAAACCTGCAAGTGGATCACAAACTTCTCCAGCCGAGCACGCTTCGGCTTGTTTGCTTGCGATTCAGCTGTGGCAGCATCATCGGACACTGTTGCTTCTTCAGACTGGCACTGTTTTCAAACTTAAAAAAATGATGAGACACGCTTAACCTTCGCCCGGGTGGGGGTCTTTTAGACCCTCCTCGGGTTTTTCCGAGGCGACCAAAAAACGGCGGCGCAGCGGCGCCAAACTTGGTCTAGCTGTTCCTTCATCATTTTTACATCTTTCCTGAAAATTTTGGCTCAAGGTCATATCAGGTCAGGTCACCAGGCCAGGTGAAGTGACCTCACCTCAAAAAATACTTAGGACCGCATGACTAAAAGAAGGGTTAATCGATCAAGTTGAAACTCATACCACATATTGGGCCCACCAGGAGCTACAACATTTGTTCCAGGATTTTTGATATTGGTGACCTAAGGGCATGTGCAGAGCATGACCTCCCCATTATCAATACATGGGGAAAATCAGGAAATGAGCTTTTCTCAGTAAGTTTGGATGGAATCAACTTCAAACATCGGTTGCGACTTGCTCTTGGCCCATTTCTGGAGCTGATGCCAAAATTTTTGACTCTTGACCTTTAAAAGGTCACCTTAGGTCAAATAAGCATTTTTGGTGTTTTTCTCTACAAATTTTGAATAAAATGAGATGGAGCTTTTATTTTGTCACCAAAGTGTTTGTATAGTCACTGGAAGTCAAATGATATACATCATGACTATACCACGTCAAGTTGGGTCAGACTTGACCTGGGTCAGGTCAAATTCTTAAATTTGACCTGGCATAGTAATATTATACATCATTCGATTCGTACTGACGAGAGGATTGCAATGGTGCATAAACTATGGCTGTATCTTGTTTGGTTTGGAAGCTATTGGCGAAAAAGTAAACGCCCTTATGCATGGGTGGCTATGGACATTCCCAAGAATATGCCCAATATTTAGTGACCTGTAGCTCCCTAGGCTTTGACCTGACACGAAAATGAATGCCACTGTAATGAAAGAGCATCTCAAGAGCTTTCGAATAGTGTTAGAAAAATGTTTCTAGCTATCATAGTTTCTGAGATATATGAGGTTTTCTTAGTACACCTCATATTAGCGATTTTGACCTATTTTGACCTCTGGTGACCTTGATATTGACCTGACAAGAAAAATGACCGAAGTATTTTCGATATCATTTTCGAAGAGCTTTCGATTGCCGTTTTGCGATTTTTTCTAGCTCTCTTAGTTTTTGAGATCGTAGGGGGTCTTTTTTAGCCCCCCACCAGGGCGAAGGTGGCTCGTACCCGCCACCGGGGCAAGGGTTAACCGTATTGGTTGGGGATTTTCGGGATTATCAAAACTTGTGCAGCGATTTACCCTTAAAAAACCGGTATAACGATGAACAGACCAGTGTATGAACTCGACTTACCTGCGAAGAAAGCATCTCCTAACACGCTTTTCATTAAGAAAAGCAGCTTATTTCGAATTCAAAGCTTGTCTGGTGTTTGGGTTAAGCCAACCTAACAAACTTCTTGAAAGCAAGTAGGCTTACGCGACGCAGCGAGATAGAGGCTTCAGCAAACTTTCGTGGTGTCCAACTTGGCAATCCATGGGGTTTCATCAGCTCATACAGGATAGCAAAAAAAAAATATTGAACAATCATCAGAGTTCCTCAATTCCCTACGAACAACTCCAAGTTAACATAGCCGCCATAAGAGGCAGGAACCGGGTTAAAGAGGCCCTACCTTCGAAGATTTTAGCTAGATTTTTCTCCGTTTTCTGCTAGATTGGAGAAATCGTTTATTTTTATCGGGATCATGCGACAAAAGTAAACATGAGCCCCCTACCAATGTTTCCAACTCTGTAGTCGGTTTATACGTGCCAGCACGGGGTTGGTGAGGATACTGCCCCCTCGCTTTTTGGCCGAGAGTGAACCGGCCGGCACAATATTCTTCTTTTATAACGATTCTTGTAATGTTCGGTGATAATCTCGATAGGTCACATTTTTCACCATTCTACACCATTCTCAATTTTGTCGCACGTTTTATTAGGCACCAGCACTTGACTGGCTTTAAAACGAGCAGTCAGAGAGTTTTTTCTTGTCAATTTCATGAGTGTCTTCCAATTCAAGGAAGCCGACACCGCTCAATTCTCGGCAGCCTTGGAATGACCATCATTACAGATCCACCAGCGGTGGCAGGCCGCAGGAAAAACGGTAGATTCTGACTAATGTCTATACCAGCCTTTTCATCTGCTACTTATGACCTTCAACACATCACATAAAAGTGAAACATGTCACAAGAGTGATGGAATTAGTCCTTCTAAGAAATACTTATTGAATTGTAAAAGATATCGTCTATTTCTACACAGGTATCACAGTTACTCTTTTGGGAGATTTACAAATAAAACCAGACATTGATTGAAATGCATAATTTCTGTGGAATGAATGCAATGTTATAACGCCCTATGTAAAGTAAGCGTGGCTTGCAGTATTGCGGGCGTGCTGTCGTGACAAGAAGCATTCCGTGGTTCGACAAATAGCGGCAGCCTAAGACAGACCGCGTGACAAGAAAGCAGTCACCACGCGAATCCTTGCACGACGAGAAGACAGCGCAAAAAAACAGTATTCGATCTGTCGGCAACACAAAACCAGGCCTCACACCCCTCCATATATTTGTATTTGTATTTATTTGAGTTATCACCTACGGGATGGCCCCAATAAACGGCGAAGTACAGGAGATAAAACATTGAACAATATGTACATACACAGCATTAAAGCAGAAGCGCTACAAGACCTTAATTAAAATGACCAAAAGGAAGTAGCGCATCAAATAATACCTATGAATACACACAGGCAATACAAACCATAAAAGACAACAGAGGACATAAAATATAATAAAACCTTAAAAGTCCCTAAAGACAATAAGCCATAAAAGTTCCTAAAGACAATAAAACAATAAAAATCACTAAAATCTATCCGCATCATAGGGTACATCACTGGTACATAGAACAGCTAAGCTACAGAGAGGCGACATAGGCTTTAACTGTGACCGAAATGATTGGTAGGCATCCGTGAAAACATCTACTGTCGGGCACATTTGTAAAAATAAATTCGTTGCCTGAAGTCTCGTAAAGAGGCCTTCTTTGGCGGTGCCTACCCTTGCATACGGCACTTTCAGCAGGGTTCGTGGTTGCTGACGGGTAGCACGAGATGGGACATGCAAGTAGAATGCCGCGAGAAGAGATGATGAAGAGATACGACACAGTCCGGCCAAGTATAATTTTTGCATATTATCTAGCAAATAAGTGGGCATTTCTTGGCCCAGTCCCTGCTGGGCATTCGGCGAGCCCTAGAGCGGGCAATGGCCGGAGCGCAACTGGAAATCAAGGTTAATGCCGACGAGACAAAGTCGTGGCACAAGCACACAAGAAACGAGGGCTGCAGCCGCGACTTCCACCATATCCGACCGCAACAGCGTGGATGCAGCCCCTTGTCCTTTGCCGCAGAGCAATGTCACCCGACGCCCTAACCCCGTACCCGCCGACCCAAGCCTTGCAGCTGGATCCAAGCAAACCAGTCGGACTAGCAAGAAAAGCCACATTCCTGGATTTTCTTTATCAGATATTTTGCTTTCAAAAGAACGATATCTTCGGAAAGCAGAGAGATGAATTCAACCGAGTTATTTTATAATTAACAATAAATCCATGGCAAGAGACCTATCTAATGTTAATGGGAATGTGGCACGTTTACAGTAACATCTGCACTGAGATAGCGCGGGTATAGAGCATATCGTAGAGCCCCTCGCTTTAAATTGCACTGGTCCTAGGACTCACCCTCTTCTCCTAGAAACAGTCTGTGTTAAGAGCGGAATGCGACCTTTCCAGGTCCCGCGCCGGCCACAGTCACAATATGAACAGCTGGTGGCGGCTGTTCGGCTCGCAGGGGTTAGGGGAGCGAAGGCGCGGCAACGGTGCCTTCGACAAGAGGTACGCTGATGAACCGCTGTTACTCCGTACAAGGCGAGCTCTGAGAGAAGCGAAATGTGAATTCTTTTGGTATGCTCCACGCGACTGATAGCTCAGTTCACATCCAGTAAAGGTGTCCTACTCCCTTTAAAGGGCATTGTACACATTTACAATGGGGTTTGACCTGAGATAGCCACGTGATTCAGCGTGTCGAAAAACACCAGGTTTGACATTTCACTTGTGCCAGGACTGTCCGTTTGCAGATCGGAACCCTGTGTTTACAGCGGGCAGTGGCCCCGCCATCACCGAGCCACCGCCGTCAGTCATAAAATGGCTGCCCTCCCAAGAACACGAACAATGACTCATGTCTGGACACGCTCTATGTAAAATCGGAAACGCACGTTCCAAAAAAATGGGAGTGCTCAGTTCCATTTTCCAGGCCACCAGAAAATAGTATATGAAGCCTTTTGCCTGGTCGATTCACACTCTAAATGAAATTTGGAGGGAGTTCTACTTAGAATTAAGATATTCAACTTTGAACTCTACCTTAAATATTCATTCAAATATCACGGTTTCACTCCACCGGAAAATACGGATGGAACAAATTGCATTGAAACGATCTTTCATAACTTCAATTGGATTCCTGGACACCGTTTTTGAACAAACAAAAACATGCAAAGTAATAGTAGGAATCGGTTAGGGTTTAGGGAAGCGCCGACGTCAGGGGTCATGCGGCAATAGTAGGAATAAATAATAATAATTGTTGAGGTTTAACGACGCACCAACTGCCAAGGTCATACGGCGTCGCCAACTCTCACCCAGTTAAGATGGTGGCTCAGACTCCCGTTAATGCGCGTGTTAGAAGTAAAGTAGTGCGCTCATGAAGCGCTGTTGCTCTGTAAAAGGGGAGCTCTGCGAAAAAGCAAGTATTAAGCCAGGGGCTTTGCGGTATGCTCTACGCCGCTGTTAATTAGTTCAAATCAGCGAAGAACATCCCATATTCCCTTGAACGCTGGAATGCAACAATCCCAATGGCGTGGCGAACATCCACTCAACAAATACGTGCGGCACGTCAACTCGTTCATCACATTCCGAATCCAGACATGTTTACCCGCCCATTCATGCTGAGACGCCTTTCTAGCTGATCGCTCGACGCCATGGCTAGATCAATAGCTGAAACCATTCAAGAAATAGAAGAAAACATCACCACCGCCATTGATGTGATCATTTTCACAACTCGGCCGCCGTTCAACTGGCGGTACGTTCGATAACGGAAGTAGTTAAGCGAGACGTCCTCGGTTTTATGCCGCTCACGAAATTTTCGCCGGCAGCGCGACCGTAATTGGCCGTCACGTATGTAGATGGCAGAGCCTTTGGCTGGCAGGAAGTCAGCAGCACGTCAGCAATGTACTTTGCACAGGCCAGAGCACTGTCAGCGCCACGTTTGAGGACAGGGCTGCTTGTGGACAAAAAATAGCAACCCTCAGAGTGTATCTCGACTAACGTCATAATTTCTAGAAGTCACCTCAACGTTACATTCAGAAACAAAATCTATCTTACCACTGCACTGTGCGGCCGATTACAGTTTTTCAGGATAAAAGTCTGGGGCCGCCCAAAATTATTGGGAAATGACCCAAAGCACGCACCTAATGCTCTTACACCTTTTTCACTTAGAGAAAGCTCTACACATAAAATTTCATCAAAACGAAGACAATTTGGTAATGTATTCGGGTAGACGTGAATGCAATATAAATAGACAGATACTTCAGCACATAATACACTTCAAACCTATTGCAAACAGACACTGGTGATGTTTCATACAATTTCTTCCATGAAAGCACCCTCACCATCACCATCATCATCATCAATCGTTAACCATGGTGCACCATCCCTTTAGTCCTCGTCCGAAGAGTATGGCGGAGCTCCTGAGTGTGCGAATCGGAGGCACATCGGTGATGGTTTCGTCTTCGCCCACCTTCATTTTCTGAGTGGGGCAACCACGGGATCTTACATGACCTGAAGACCACGTAAGATATTGAGAATAGCAGTTTGTAGGAAAGCGGTCTTCCTGCAGGGATGTTTGTGTAGGTACCGAACATCTTTCATCCGCGCTTCCAGGGACTCTTCAATCATGACTCCGATGAGCATACATGGAGCTGCTTCAATAATGGCTTGCCGATGAAGGAGGATTTTGGGAAGAGTTGGCGTCATCCGGGCCCAGAGATAACATATCAGGGCCACAAACATATCCACCCTCCCGTCGAGAAAATCTCCGAACTTGGCAGTGTCGATGGAGAATTTTCCCCTGACTGTTTGGTGAGTGCAGATGATATTCTCGATCAGCTAGCAGTCGGTGCCAGTTACTTGGGAGAAGGCTTCGTTTGCCTGGAAAAGGCGTCGGGCCACATTTCCAGTGTTTGTTGTGCCAAATCAACCGGGCAGAGGCTGGTTCACAATAAGGTCGAGCTCATTTTCCAGAACATTCTAGATTTCCCGCTTGCGCATCTTGGCGGAAGCATTCGCTTCAGGTCCACGAACAGCTGATGACTTCAGGGGCAAATGATAGCCAAGCTTGAGGAGAGCTGTAACCCGAATCCATGCATGCAGACTGGAGATAAAAAGATACGGTGCGGTCCTTTGGAGGGAGGGACCACACGATAGCTAAGTCTTTCTCTGGGTACGCTTTGAGCCACATAGGTAGCAGACCTGATACTATCTTGTGTCTCTGATGATTTTGATAACCTTAGCGTCTGCCATGGGCAGGTGTAGCTGGTGGCGAACCATGGCGACTACTTCATCGATGATGTCTATTTGAGTGCGCTGCAGGGCATATATTTTTATTTAGCTTGATGGTGGGCATTCGAAGTAGCGGTATTGAGCGCCAATTCTTGGAGCGGGCAGAGGTGATTTGAACGGCCGTGAAAACTGGGTGTCTCAGATGGTGATGGTGGGTGAGGGGAGACACTCTCGAGGTAAGCAGGCTCAGAGAGCCACACAGCCTGGCTGGAAACCATGCGTGCCCATGAACGGGATACTCCTTCCTAACGTTTCCTTAAATTTGTCCCGAAGTTTTTAATTTTTAGAGAGCTGCATCGCAGCAGATGGAAACCGGAAGTCTGAGAAATATTCTTAAGACTTCTTCTGGGCTCGCGGTTCGAATACTCTTGCAATGAGAGCTGCTTAGGAGGCCGTCTAAGAGGTCAAGGCGGGTGAGGATCTCTGAAAAAGGTGAAGCGTAAGATTCGGAATAACTATAAAATATAGGAAAAACGCAGCGGGACACATAATATTTTGACACCACAGGATAGCAAAAAGATCAGGCTGTAATACCATGCTACCCAGCTTTCGAATCTCATTGAATCTTGTCGAAAAATTAAATTTGGAATCTTATTTTTCGGCTTCCCATGTGTTTCTGTGTATGTACCTAAAGAATTGCCCCCTTACCACGGAAATAAGAGACAGGTTCTTCAATATTTGTCAGAATGCTCTCCTGGTCCAAGTGTATCATTGACACAGTTAAAATCGTTTGTGTCGTCCAATGACGTCGCTGTTACAAACAAATGTTCTATCTACATTTCACCTGGAAGAAAACACGGTCATAGGCGGGGGCTGATTTAAAGTGCAATAACTAAGAAACAAATATCAAAAATACATCAAAAGTATGATCTGTTATGCATGCCAGGGGTATTGCAGTTATCAGAAATGGCCACTTTCACTAGTTCCATCAAAGTAAAAAATTGGTCAACATGCGACTTTTGTCCCGCCCCGCCGCAAAGTGCACTGCTATTTTGTCCATCTTGCTCATTTGCATCTGCCATTAAGTAAATGGTGGGAATAGTTTTGCCCAACTTCAGGGGCGCCGCCACGGAATTTTCACAGGGGGGACGGACCCAGGCTGGTGCTGACCGGGGAAGCCGAATTTTGAGCATATGCGGTACCTGACAGAATTTATGAAGGTTGACCCAAAAAGCTTTGGGGGACGTCCCCCCTGGTTGGCCAACAGGGGAGACGCGTCCCCGTCCCCCCCGCCCGCTTTCCGCGCCCATGCCCAACTTTATCTTGAAAGAGCAGAAAGTTGAAATCACTTCACCGAATATCGTTCTACAGCGGTTTTCCCCGGATAGAGTAAAGTGTCCAGTCACGCCATGCAAGCCATGTTAGACCAATATCTGGTCACAAGAAAACGCCTCCACGAAGTGTGCAGAATTATATCACGATTTCGCAACGGTTCAGCTGCATTTATGAGAAGTATATCTGTTGAAAAAATACATTAAACACGACAAGTGCTTATATCTGAGTGAGCTCTGAAATGATCTTCGGAATAAGCGTCCTCAGGCGATCCGTAATTCGCGTCGTTCCAACAGCCTAATTTCATGACAGACCAGAGCGCATAAGTGCTACGGAGCTTCGAGCAAGGCTAATTGTAACCGAACTACTATGATTTGCGCCGTTTAACCTCCCCCTTTGGCCGTTCTGCATTTCCAACACTACACATATACTTGGTGAGTGAACATTTGGCCCCATATGCCTCGTGAGCGAGCCGCGAGCATTGATCACGGTCCAAATCCAACGGGAAGAAAAAAGGTAGATAATCCAAACGCTTAAGTGTAAAACCAGGCCCGAAACTGCAAACACTTAATGGTGGGCATAGCCAGATCCGAGATGCAGACGGGGGAGGGGGGCAGGTATTGGCCACATGAGATGCAAGCATTGGCGCCCCCTGGTAAATCGCGCGCTTTAGAAATACTTCCCCATGCTCCAAGTAACACCACTCTGACCACTGAAGTTCGCCCATCGGAAGTCCTGGATCCGATATGCCATGGGATTATTTTGCCATAGAATTTGGGGCAAAACAACTATTCCCCGATCTGCATACAAACCTTTACTAATAAAGCATAATTGTTTTTCTTCAGAGCTCGGAAAGTGGTTCCGCAGGCATAGAACAGAAATTCATGTCTATGTCACAGTAACGTTTGGTTATACGTAAGGACAGAAGATAAAATAAATTCTACGGTTCAATGATAGCGATATTTTAGGCTCGCCGGAGAATGATCTAAAGAAAAATATGGATCCAGTGGGTTCCACCTGCATTGAGCTAACGCCTCAGGTCTGGTGACAACCGTACCCCCTGACACTTTTGGGGGTCTATCAGCGACTGCTGTAGCACGCAGGGGACCCTGAGAGTAAGCTCGCCCCCATGGTATTTCAGAGGGCCTCACTAAACGCAAAACTAATTTACCTACTTCATTCGATAAACACAGGCGCGTCAATTCTGGGAAAAGCTTACCTAAAATCATCCAAAGATCGGATTGGAACGCTGGGAAGATGACAAACGGACAAAAAGAACGACACTGGAACTAGAAAATGCACCGTGAGGCACATATTTTAACCGAGTGCCGAGAACAGGGCAGAGAGCCGAGTTTCGTCCGGCCCCTGTCAATGTAATCCCTACATGTAGCTGTTGCAGCTAGCGCAGAAAAAGAGCAAGAGGCAAAAAGTTACGACACATGCTATTCTTACACATCCCTAGGCTGGGAGCATAGATATAGCTTTCTTGGAAACTTGGTGTGCAGACCCGGCCGTACCACTTAAAAATTAAAGTAGAAAAGTAAAGATGGGCCGTGTTGACGCAACCGGCACACCAATTCCAGGAATATATAGATTAGCGGTCCCAAGCCAAACGACACGGTGGCAGCCATTCAGATGACTACGTGACTCTATTTTTAAACACGAATGCCGTTGTTTTTAAAACACAGGGCCGATTGTTTACTAATTTTTAGCTGCACTTTTAACACATTCTCTGAAACACTGTTGTTCGTGGTGAAGGCGAAGGCAGAGAGACAAGTATATGTATTCTATGTCCTTCAACAATTTCCAAATTCTGAGCTCTATTACTAACAAGGTGCGCCGAATATATTTTTGTCTCGGTTTCCATGGTTCCTTAGTCTTGTTTTTGATGACCACCTTTGCCGAAAAGCGAGCTGCACACAGATACTTTATCGGGAACGGTATAAGCCGTACCAGCCTTAAGGCGAGGCTGAAAAAAATCGCTGGAAAATTCAAACAAAACAAACATCGACAGGTTTTTTCCGGAGAATCTGTCCTGAGCGTTGTCTCCTAAAACAAAACAAGAAATCTGCTTTTGCGTTGTCTTTCTCTATCAATAGGTATTGGGACAGTATGCTGAAGGTAGGATGCCCCGAATCCGTCAACCAACAATTAATGGGCGCTGTATCAAAGCCGTTGTTTTAGTTTAACCTTCATGGCCAGGATTCAGAGGGTTCGTGACCCGCAGATAATGATTGACTACATGACCTCAAATGGGGCCATGACCAATCGTTGGGAGCCACTGCTCTAGATAAAAACTGAAAATCAATCAAGAACATCCTCTGTCGTAGCCTCCCGGATACTTTAAGGTTTAATTTCGGTCAAATCCACGTCCATGAGCAATAGTTGAATTCCGCCTTTCTTTCAAACTACATACTAGGCTCTGGACGTTAGTGCCACAACAAATACCTCGTCTCAATGGAGGTTGTAAGTACGCTTCCGTCTGCAAATCAACAAAACTCATCAAACAGGGCCATCCCATGTAAAAGACAAGCGTCCTGCGCATTTCGGAACACTCATCGTCACTCATCGCCAACAAATTCGGACGTGACTCCAAGATACATCCAGTATTGTAGCCCACACGTTCTGAACACAATCTGACGCCCATGGCCAACTGGACACCGCGCGTTATTGCTGCCTGCTCAGGGTCATCGTATCCCAACGGCGACGTTGGTGTACACATCTGACCCGAGGAGGTGCCCACCATCCCGCGCACACTCTAAGGGGCCGTCCATAGATCACGTGCCGCATATTTGGAGGTTTTTGCCCTCTCCCAATGCAAGTTTTTTGCGCCCATGTGTTATGTTTGATAACGCGGTGGCCATGGGCGGATCCAGAACTTTACAGGGGGAGGGGAGGGGAGGGCAGGGCAGGGCAGGGCAGGGCTCGAGCCTCCTCATCAAATTTCCAAACAATATCATGAACCAGAAATCAATCAAGCCTCAGCTCTCGCGGAAATTTACTACCGATGTAAATCGGCTGGGCAGGCGGCGGCAACAGATCAAGTAACGACTACGACTAGGTTTATTGAGGTCACTTCCAGCACCAAGCGACACGTAAAGAGCCGCTTTCCTGCGAACTAGTCGTAAAACGGACTCCGCAGCAGAGAGGGACGCGTCGCATTCAGCAGCCTTTGGTTGAGAATTAACGTTTATACGTATTCACCATGACTACAAAAGCATTGAAAGAACCTTTATCACAGTGAACATGCAGATAAGACCCTGCGTTCAGGAAATGCAATTCATATATTGGGCCCAGCTTATCACTTCCACCGGAATCCTGCCTGGAAATAAAAAAGGATGGATGGACTGGTTTGGTTTATGTTTCTTGATAAGACTTAGGGTATGCATTTCGTCCTCAGCTGATTGTTCGTTCTGAGAACAAAAGTAAGCGGTAGGGAAACCAAGAGAAAGTCGGTTGAGTGGCCGTGCATTGGTAAAGAAGCAGACGGAGGATGAGTGAAATATAAATCGATTCCAAAACAATTCTACGTGATATTTCATTCATAGGTGAGCGTTTAAAAAAGAAAAGCGTTGCGGGAAGCCCACAGCACTCGCACCGCCGGAACTAGGCACTTACAAGTTCCATCAGCGTGGACAGACATATCCTCCTAATAAAAGGCCAATGTCTTCCGTTGCGGGCAGTAAAATTTATTATCTTAAACACCTCAAAAGTATGTATGATCCATTATCTCTCCACATACCGCACATTTTGCCCGCGATTTTTCAGCGAGATTTCATTTTTCATTTCATTTTCATTTCATTTTGAGTTTCAGCCCAGTGAAATTATCATCGCAAATGTTTTTTTCACACTTCACTCAAAGCCTGCCCAAACCAGCGCACCGGCATTCAGCGCAATGGCCGCTGCACCACACAGCCCGCCAAGCTGTAATGCACAGCCGAATATATCCGAGCCCGCACAAACCCTGCAGTGAATGCCTACTGCCGTCAGCTTTCGAAGTAGCCGCCTGCGCCGCAAATTTGACAAAAGCGTTTTCGTTCATGATCACATTATTGAAAGAATGCAGGCGTACAACTCCACTTCTTTAGAACGATGTAAAGATCTTCGCGAACCACTACTAGTGATATCACATTTGTTAATGCCCATTGGCAATATATATTCTATGTTTTCGAGAAAATACGAAAGTTCCATTGTTGGCAGTGCGCAGGTTTATGCTACCGCCCCACTACCGCCTCAGAAAACTGTCAGTCCTAAAGACGTCCTCATTCACGTGTCGCAGCCCCGCTCTCTACCGCTCTCTACTACCGCCTCAGAAAACTGTCAGTCCTAAAGACGTCCTCATTCACGTGTCGCAGCTCCGCTCTCTCCACGATAGGTAAAACGCGGCTTGCAAAGACGGGATGATTCCCGGTGTTAGCTGCAGCAGCTTGCAAATCAAACATGCATCGACGTTTCGGACGCGCGCGCCTGTTCAGCGGGTAGCGACTGCGCCGGCGCGCGGGGTGAAACCCCCATCGCACTTGTCTGCCCGACATTTGTACAGATCGGACCCAGCTGACTGGAAATGGCAATCTCACCGTACAGACGACACAGAGAAAGCATCTACGGAGGGGGCGGGTACGGTGCACATGGTGCCGATCACTCTAAGGCTCGGTCCGACCGGGGCGGGAAAGGGCCACTTCTGCTCCTCCTAGCGTTGAAACTTCGGACACTGGTTCACAATGACTTGCCTAGTCTCTAAATAGTTGCAGCTGGGGACTGGCACAACAGCTTTCACACATAACGCAGATTACTGATAAGATAGTATGTATGCACCGGCTTACTGTCATTTCTCTTTAGCAAGGAGGCGCTAGCGCCTGAACCTCTTCAACATTAGCATTGCTTGAGCTACCATGCACCAGTTTAAAACCTTCGAAGTTTGTCGGCACGTAAAATTATTACTTGGCGGATATTTTTATTTAAGGGCTCTAGGCCCAGGGTTGAAGCAGGGTAGCAATCTACATAAATGCAAAGGCAATAACCGGGACAAGCTGATCGATCAGTGATGTGGATGAACACAGGTCTGCACTGTCACAAACGAGCACGCAGGTGTACCTGTGTTTGCTACAGCTGTAAAAACATAATCGTAATCCCTCACTAAGCAGTCAGCACGTGCAAGCGCCTAAAATGCCTTCCCACCCTGCCTTACTGCGTACTGGTTTCTTCAGAGAACTGATATCCCATCACTTCGTTACCGGTTTTCGAACAGTTTTTGCAATGACAATGGGTCATTGCGTTAGCGGACCCTAATAATTCAACTTTCGAGCCATAATGCCATAACGGGAAAATAACATACAAGGTGATGACCAGCCCGCTAAAAGCTGCTCGAGTCAGACCACACCATAACGTTATGCCACCACGCCCAGTTCGTCTCCCGCCAATGTTATAGCCACAATCACAGCCCCAGGCGGTTCTTATCGGTACGTCTGGCTCCACAATGCCTTCCCCGTGCTGGCAATAGCAGACACCTGCGCAAGAATACGGGCCAGAGCGGCAATGGTTGCACCATCTGCGACACCAGACGAGCAAGTCACAAGTAGCGAACCCTCTCAGCTTAAAAGAAACCACTTAGATCTTAGAAAGAGAGTAGAAACTTATGAAACAGATACCGGACTAGCTATTCAAGATCCTTAAAGGCAGCCTTTTCAACTAACAACATAAACTTTTTTGTTCGACGTGTTCATTTTAATCGTTCTTTACGTTTTCATCAAAATGGGGTCTAAATCTGCCCTTTGAATCGATGGCAACCACCAGGCCCTTATCACGCGTTTGGGATATACATCACCGAAGTGATCATCGATGCAACGGAACAGCGAAACACGAATCTCTCTTGCACGTAAAATCACTCATTTGCAGAGGTAATGAGTCACGAAAAAGCCGTTTGACCTCATGTGAATCGCATGACTAAGGCCTTTAACATGTACGGTGCCAGCTAGCTTTCACAAACAGTGACACACGTCTGGCCTAGCAGAGCCCTGAGGAGTTTTCTGCTGAAAATCCCAAATGAAGCATAACTTTATTGTCAAATTTGTCCCCTGTAACAGAGCGGGATGCTTTGTATCATGATTTCATTGGACAGAGTTTCACAGCACTCTGGCAAAAGGGTTATGGAGATTCTAGATCACCCAACGCTGTAGTGGCAAGATGCAGAGGCGGAACCAGGATTGCCGATTGGGGGTCCTTTTTTGGGGGGGCGCCATCCGGACCAGGGGGCGCCACTTTTGACCGGCAAAATCTATCAGGTGGGCGCAAAATCCTATCGGTGGGTGCCGATTTTCGCATCCTGGGGGAGCGACATTTCAGGGGGCACCATCGACCTTTCAGGGACCATTTCATTACCATTTCAGGGGGCGCCGAGGGTCGATGGGGGGACGTGCCCCCTTTGCCCCCCTGAACCCGCCTATGGCAAGATGGTTGAGTACAAGTATCGAGTGTAACATCCACCAGCGACAATCTTGCGACAGGCAAGTGGCAGGGAGGGAAGTGCGGCGTGGCGGGTTCGCCGCTGTCGCGGGGACTGCGGCAGGGAGCCACGGCCACCTCCCACGCCGAGTCCAAAAGCAGACAGAGCCTAAGCAGAGGTATGCCTCTCAATGCCAGTAAAGACAGCCACAGGGCGAGTGGCGATTGTCTCACACAATGCTGAGTACTAGACACGAGTCGAGAGCCGATCCCGCGAGCCTCCCGGGACCAACTGGAACTCACTTAGCCGTGTGCAGATTTTTACGGGTAGACCGAACTCTTCCAGCCGTGATCCAATTTCCTAAAACCGACGGACAGCTTTATTTCCGGTTACATGCGGGCTGCGTTTGTATAAAGCAGGGTGTTATTTCGAAAACTAATTTTCTTGGGCACACTTTAATGATTCATATCACATGCGATAAAACAGTTTGGACGGGAAAGACAACTCTCCAACTCCCGATCATTTCAGAGCAAACGCAGGGGTTTCAAGAGGTGTTCTCCATCCTACAATAATATTTGAAATCCCCAGTAAGGTCGATGCTACACCCGGCCAGTGGAAACCACTCCGAAACGGCAGTCAAGTACAATCAGCTGTATGCAATCACCATCCGTATACTCAGCTGCCGTACCACTACCATTTTTATCACATTGGGACCACTCGTAACAGACCCACTTGCCCAGCTACGGGGGTATTGGCGCGGGTGTTTAAGCGTTCTCTCCACCGAGTCAGATGGGAGACGGAAGGCGGCTTCCCGCCGTGGGGGTTGAACCCACATTGATCGACACTATCCCAGTCTGGAGCTAGCAATGAAGCCATTGGGCCACCCGGTCCCTAAAGCATGAGCAGATTATGCCCGTGAACGACGAGAGTTGGCCAATGCAGTGCTAACATTGTCGTTACCAGCTCGATACCTTCAGGTAATTCTCTTGAGACAAAATACTATTTGCAGTCAGAGCACCCTGCAAACCTAGTGACGATGACGCATAAATAATCTCAGAAGGATGGGAAGAATAAAAATCCAGGTATAGTCCAAAGAACTGTACAAGACGCCTTGTAAGAGTTCATGGGAGGCAAAATATTCGCTATTATCTATTTACAAGAGGCCATTTGGAAAACACGGAAAGGGACCGTTTTACATAATGGCCACTAAGAACGCGCAGAAGCAGACTGTCCGACTGGCGACAGGAGCCGCCTTCGCGCGAGGCCAGTAGAAATGCTGGTCCCACCTGACCAGCCGCCGTAAGTAGGCCGATGGCGGAAGCCGGCAACAAATCGATGCAAAAAATCTAAGGTACACCATCGCAGCCAGTCCTTGGTAACTGCCCCATGGGGGAGGTGGGTGGCGCAAGAACGGGCTCTTTGGCGAGTGGTGTCTGCAGCACATCCGCGCCGTGCCTTCCCCGAAACCCACAGCGCCGCCCCAGTGTGACCCCTGTCTGGGACCGCGGGGGGTGACGTGCCGGCGTCTCCCCGGCACCCGACCATCGCCACGTCGCCACACACCGCAACACAATCGATGCCGGCACACGGGCCCGCCGCTTATACCGGAGGCCTGGCGGCTCAGGGGCCGACTCAAACCCAGTCCCGGCGGCACCGCGGGTCAAACAACGCCACCGGACAGAGGGACGACACCAACCACCGACACAGCACCACCGAGCGCGCCGCACCGCAGCCTCCGCTCTGCTGAACGCCAATTTGTGAAAGGGAAATGTATGCACTTCTACACAATACCAGTAGCAAGCGATATCCGAGCGGGGACCTCCTAATGCCAATGGAGCATCTGCGACTCTTAGCTATGGAATTAATATATGCATTTTCTTGTTTTTTTAACGGTGTGTTATATTATAGCAGTGGCACCATAGAAGGAACCCTCGCAAACACACGACAAAGAGCCGCGCTTAAAGTACTTCAGATGGGAGCGCGCATTCAACATTCAACAGGGCGGTCAATATAGGAGCGTTGCCAGCAATTCATCAAACCGGCTGCCGTTTGAAGGCTGGGAGATTAAAGAACGCACTGGTTTTTAGCATCAGAGGTAACGTACTCAATAAGGCAGAGGAAAAGATCATAGGATAAGCTAAAACTAAACAAAAGTTATTGAAGTGAGCGAGCAGAAATATATAACAGAGACGATACGGTCAGCGACGGGATATGACACAAGAAACATTGAAAGTCCAGTCACGCATGTAAGGGCTTTCAAATCAACACTTCACCGACAGTGACGGCGAAACGTCCAAATTTAAGGGGAGGGGGCACCACGGGGTTTTCCACCCATTTCTTTACAGTCAACGCCATAGGGTGTGTTAAAATTTCTGATTTAAGGATGGACCGTGCCCCGGTGCCGCCCCCTCCCCTCCCCCAGTTCCACCGCCAGTGCTCACTGATGTACACAAAACGTACTGTAGTAACACTGGGCGGTGCCTGTGGAACTCACCACTGTGAAGCACATGACGCCCCGGGCACCACGTGCTTCCACCATCTGGGCACCCTCGCCCTCTCCAGCCGGGTACGGCGATGGAGTCTGGACGTCGCCTCAAAGCCTATGGACTTGTCGGGACTTTACAAACTATCCTGAGGGCGTGTAGACCTATCCATCCGTCGGTGGACGGTCTACAGCGATTTCTTCAGAAAACAGACCTCAACACATCCAGCATCCAGTGACGCTGAATAGCCGTAATCACGTCGCTGTTGAATGAAGCTGTAGGTGTTTGGGCTTGTCACTGACCTGGCGCTGAATTGATTCTAGACAGTTACGCACTCAGCCGGAGGTGGGAGGGCGACTAGCCTGCAGGTGAATGGGTTTGTGACCGACCTGCAGGTGAATGGGTTTGTGACCGACCTGCAGGTGAATGGGCTTGTGACTGACCTGCAGGTGAATGGGTTTGTGACTGTATTTGTTTTTTTTTTTTGTGTCCTGAAGGTGTTTTTTTTTTTTTGTGCCGTGGGGGTGTGTTTTTTTTTTTTTCCCTACAGGGGGGGGGTTTTTTTGGTGACCTGCGGGGGGATGGGTTTTTGACCGACCTGCAGGTGAATGGGTTGTGACCGACCTGCAGGTGAATGGGTTTGTGACCGACCTGCAGGTGAATGGGGTTTGTGACCGACCTGCAGGTGAATGGGTTTGTGACCGACCGCAGGTGAATGGGTTTGTGACCGACCTGCAGGTGAATGGGCTTGTGACTGACCTGCAGGTGACTGGGTTTGTGACTGACCTGAAGGTGAATGGGTTTGTGACTGACCTGCAGGTGGATAGGTTTGTTGGCAGCGTTGATGAGCGGCAGCCAGAGAACGCGCGGCTGGCTGCCGGCGGCTACCAGGCCAAACTGGATGGGCTGCAGCGGGCAGAAGAGGCCCGGCTCGGAGGTGACCTCCACCTCCACCGGCAGCACCAGGTAGTCCTCGGCCGGACCGGTGCTGTTGGTCTTTATCCTGCGGCACGCACCGACCGTCAGCAGTCGACACACGGCACATGCCGCAGCTACAGTCGCACACATGTACAAACCAAGCCACCCTCGAGAACACCGGTTAATACAGGGAAAAGAGGAGAAATACTCTGAACGAGTCTGTTAAATTACTCCCGTCCGCGCCTCAGGCTGTACAAACATTTGAGCGTCATTTGCTTTCCTCGAATAAACCTTCTTTCCACAATTATGACAACGTTTCACCCAATTACTCTTTTCTATATATTTGCGGTCGAAATTGCACTGTATTTTTACAGCACCCCAAGACAAGCCCACGCGGCCGTTACATACTCCGCCGGAAGGCTACAGGGCGCGCGCGGCGGCTGACCTGATAAAGGCGGTGTGGTTGTTCTCCTGCCTGGCCACGAAGCTAGCGCGCATGACGGGCCGGCTGTGGTAGGGCGGCACCTGCCACTGGGCGCGGCGACCCTCCACGCCTCCGTGGGGCAGCTCCAGGTGCAGGTCACCGCCGCTGCTGTACATCTCCAGCACCTGCAGCCCCACACCGGCGTCACACACCGCCGCCACCGGCCCCACAGGCTTACACTGCTGCAGCCGCGCCTCACGCCCAGGGCATGACGTCCGGAAATCCCGGTATCCCAGCTGTTATACTTGGCAACTAAACAGGAGTCAGACAGCATCAAGATATTGTAAATATATGATATGAGATAACACTGCACCAGTAAAAAAAACTGTGTTCAAGTCCACATGCTTAACAGGGCACTCCTTCATGAGACATTCTGGACTAGACTTCTTCAAACTATTTTTGGACTACGGATAAACTACAGACTTTCGGAACAAAACTGCTAACGTGACCAGCAGCTTAACTAATGAAGTTGCCGCATTGAAACACAAATCAAGTGCTAGTTATCTCAAGCATATCTAATTCACTGCCCGTGTACCCTTCCACGTCAGGCGACCTCTGCTGTTGCCTGCCGCAGTCAACCATCAAGAACGTTGTTATCGGCTGTTCCGACATCCTACCAGGGAAAAGGGAGCATCCAAGGCAGACAGGGGATCACTTTACGCTAAATCACGCCAGCCCAAAGGACTTGGGCTTTATTTTCATTTGAAAATCATGATTAATATGACTCTGATAAATCATCCGATTCTTGCATTAGTTTAATTTTAGATTTCATATTCGTTCATTTAATTCATTTTGTTTCATTTCCATTTGATAACCTACCAGTGTGAGCTGAATACAGCCCCTTTCGTCAGGCGCCCTCCCCCATCCAGGTCACGTGCCGCGGCCCGTTGAACCGACCTCCAGGAACCAATCCTGCCTACGCCCCTGACCGTGATCTATCCCGAGGTCGGCGGGTGTGGGCGGCAAGGATATGCAACAAAGCTCGCCCAGGAATCCGCTCAACCATAGCACACGTGTTTGAGTTCACACGCAGAGGCTCTGGCCGGGTACGACGGGCATAATTTGATACAGGTGACCGGAAGGCCATTAATGCTGCGCTCATCCAACTTAATGAAGGTTTCGATGTTTCGAAAACGCTATGATACCGGCTCAGAAAAGTCACTTGCCATGCCCCAATCAATACGTTCCTACCAGGACGAGGAGGATACAGCCTAGAACAGGTCAACAGCGTAAAGACAACGGTTGCCAACGACATCGGCTAAAAGCGAGCAGCAGGCTCAATTGAACGTGCTGCAACATCACTCTCCGCGCCCGGTTTGGCCCGTCTCTCCGGGTGGTTCGATCGATAAGGTGAAATTTATTCTAGAGCGATTCAATGTGTATTCATCCAGTAGCAATCCAATGTGTATTCATCCAATACCAATTAAATTTGAGCAGCTAGTTGTTCGCAGATATGGTAGAAACTAATTTTATTGGTATTTTCTTAAGATAAAGCTGAGGGCTTACTTCGAGTTTAGGTCTGAAAACCATTTAACACGCACAGTGAAGTGGGGCTCTAAAGTGTCATCTCCCACCTATTTTTCCGGGATGGCCGGAGGGGCGCTCGTGGCCGAAAAAACGTCACTTGAGCCTATTTAGGAGATTTCATCAGCAGCTCGATTAATGGAATAGTGTTAACAAAATCGGTCAAAAATTATTTGACTTCTAGGCCTTCAAAGTCAGACCTGTACTTTGGTATCACCACAATCGCACGGTAGCACTAGTTCATCTGCCTCAAACCGAGTGGTGACGTCACAATGCCATATATAGTAATCTGGATTATGTGTTAAGCTCATCTCACATACAGGTCAAGGTCAAAGTCAAAGACCACAGGTCGAAATCATACCACCATTTCAAGGTCATCACCCGCATGGCTCAAGGTCAGATGTCATCACACAGCATGACGAATATTATGTTATTACTGGTTATAAGCGCGGTTACTCTGTTAATATCAAGGTCACATGTCCTGATCAGAGGTCATGGGTCAAAGCCAAACACTTATTTCCTGCCTAACGGTGGCAATAGTAATAGTGTACACCATGGGGAAGACATAAGATTGTTACGCTACAGGTCAATGGCCTTGAATGACCCTCAGTCCAAAATTCCAGAGAACATTGCATGAGACCTTTCCTCCTTGGTCTTAGTCCACTTTCAGTGTATTCGCGATTTTTCTGCGCTTAATCACAGCATTTCCCAAGACAATTCCAGCAGGGCTCCGATTTGTCCTTAATAATTTTGTTTGACTTTGCGATATTAGCTTGGGTCGTCTTGAAAGTTGATCGTGGACCGCATCCGACCCTCAAAACGCGTTTCCCTAACCCTCTTGGTTTTTGGGACCTCAGGGGAGTGGCACTTTAGATCCCCCTCCAGTATGTGCTGACACTAGATCCTCCTCACTACCGCGCGTGTTCCGGAAATTGTCAATAGGTTTCACTATTTACACCGGCCAACAATTTATGTATTGTTTTGAAATGTAACTTTAACAAGAATTATCCTAAAACTGACTGTGAAGACAGAAAAAACAACGAAGTATGTGAATACTTCCCTTCTTTTTACACCACTTGAAAGATAAACGACTTTACAGACTCAAAATAATTTGACCCACCAAATTTAATATCTGCTTTCTAAATGCATATTTCCTAACATATTAAGCATCATCATTGGGCTTTTTGGGCACGACGACATCTCAGGTCATTTGGCACCCATAACCTATGAAGAAGAAAAAAAACTAAGAAACCAGCAGTTTTGAAACATTAATAAATAAACGGGAGTGCGTCCCTTAGACGACCTACGGTTCTCAGCCTTCGCTGCGCTGGCAGGCACCCGCCAGAGGGCGCCCGGACACCACTTCCGGCGTCCACCCTGATCACACGGCGGCTATATTCCCCATACTTTCCATTTCTATCAGCTGTTAACTTCTGCTGTACAGCATTCATTATTTAAGTACCAGACCATGGCTGGTGCCAGGGTTGAAAAACCCGGGTTTTTGTAAAAGCCCACGGGTCTGGGTTTTTGCGGGTTTTGTGGGTTTTTCCGGGTTTTTAATTTTGTTTTGTAGCATTATCACCGCACCGTGATCTAGATTCTAGATTAATGTCATTGTTTGAGCACGCATTCAGACTGTGATGCTTTCAATATCATCGCTTTCAATATCATCGTTGCCTACCAGTCTTTGCCTTAGGTGGTGGAGGTGAGAAGAAGCTCCTATTCCCCAAGCTGTTCTGAAGTACCCGATTGACGGCAGCGTGCAGAACCCTTCCTAGTTTATGGGCACCCATGAATAAGAAAAATGAACCGACTTTTGACCAGAATAACAATTTTTGGGGCTTATAAACTCATCCACTGCTATGGTCATGCGGCGTCGTCGACTCTTGTTACTGTTTTCTCTTAGGAGCCGGATTCTCCGTACTCAAGAAATCCACCGGACGTAAGCCCGGACGACCCGTAAAAGCAATTGCGACAAGCACCACACCACTCCCCACAGGAATTCATTTTTTATAAATCAGTAGCTCATATTCCTCATGGACAAATGCTAGCGCTGAAAATCTTAGTCGGGTACATCAATAAAGGCCAGATCACAATTCTCAGAGCACAGCAGGGGCGTATCCATTATTTGCTCAGGGGAAGGGGCGTGGATATAGGCTCCGGGGCACAGCACGAGGCCCGAGCGCAAATAGCGCTAATGAAAATAAAAGAACGTCAGCGGTGGCTGATGAGATGGTGGAGTGAATCGGTGTGGTTCACGTGACTTTTATTGGCTGTTTTACCTACATTGTTTCTTTGTCTATCTAGCTAAATAAAGCGTGGTATCCTTTTTATTATTTTGTGACTCAGGGACCATCGTGCCCCCAACACGAATTCTTTGGGCAGTTTTAGAAAAATTGACCGGTGCTTGAACACAACCTCCCCTCCCGCCAGAAAAAACTATTGAGTCGCCCAAGAACGAGTCTAGGGATCCCCGAGACCAGCTCTGAGGGCCTCGTGAACCAAGACAAACTCTTGAAGACTCTTGAAGGTCCTCGAGACTAACACTGGGAGCCCCAAGAACAATTCTTGGGGTTCTCGAAACCAACTCTGGGGACCCCAAGGAACGAATCTAGGGACCCCGAAACCAACTTTCAGCCAGGTTCAAGACCAACTCTATTGGCCGACGAGACAAACCCTCGAAGGCCTTGGAGACCAACTCTGGGGCCCCCGAGACGAATTCTTAAAGGCCATCCGAGAGCAACCCTGGGCTCTCCAGAAAACTTTTCGGATCCCCCAAGTCAGAATATTGGGCCCCACGAGACCAACTTTGGGAGCCCTCAGAGACCAGCTCTGGCCCACCCCCCGTGACAAACTCTTGAGGGTCCTCCAGACCAACTCTGAAAACCCCGTAGAAAACTTTTGGGGCTGCTCCAGATACCAAGTCTGGAGGCCAGAGATAAACTCTGGTGTCCCGATAGCCGAATCTGTGGCCCCCAATTCAAAATTTTGGTGGGCCCTACCAGACCAACGCTTGGGTCCCTGAGACTTGCTATTGAGAGTCTCCGAGACAAACATTGTGATGGTGTCAGTGTTCTTATAATCAACTTGGGGAGCATAAATCAGAAAACGACAGGAGGCCGTGCAGGAATCTCTTTACAGTGCTTAAGCTCAGCAAAGGGAGAGGCGGTCGCCCTACCTTGGCTGCGCGCCTGGAATACAGCACGATGTGACTCCACCACCATAAGCCATTTTTTCCATTCCATGAGCTGGACAAAGAAACTTTTGTGTGACTAAGGTCAAAGTCAGTCAGAGTCACAATCTGAGACTGCACTGTTACTTTGGCATATTTTGACCTTGCAGAGATGTTTATAAATTAAGATATATATAGGTTGAATTCTGGAAAAACTGCATGGTGCAGACCAAAACGTACGTCATATTCAGAGACAGTATTGGTGTTATCCAGCGACTTTTACATATGGCAAAAACAAGATAGAAATTTGTGTTGCACAATTTGTAATTCCGACATGTGGATTCTTAGGAATGATTTTCCTGGTAAGACGGCAAGAATTTCCAAATGCACTTTTCCAGCGGGTTGTATGAGGTGGCATATGGTACCAATTCTGCCAATCTTTGACATATTCTACAATACCAAGGCTTAGTAGCTTTAAAAGTGATGTGAATATCAAAAAGACGACATTTTTACTCAGGGCATCTAGAAAATGATTTATGCAAAAACCCGGGTGGGTTTTATCCATTAAAAACCACTAAAAACCCAAAAACCCGGGCAGTGGGTAGTGGGCAGTGCCAACCTGGCTGGTGCTAGCTGGAATGGCGACGCCGACTTTCCAGGAATCGCCGGCGAGAGTAGACAAAACCGGCGGGCTTCTGAGCGCCGAGCCGCCTGGGGAGTTTTTGGCCGGCGAGTCGCGGACCGGTCACAGGAGGCCAGCGCAGCCCGGACCTCCAAAAAGCACATCATTAGCGCCAGCGGTGCTGCTATTAACGCGAGCGATGCAATAAGAACAATAAACTGTGTTATGTCGATGTCCAGCTGTTTATCGCAACCACTCCCCCTCCCCCACGATAAAGTAGGCACACTATCATCGTTTCTGTTCTTAGCTTGATAGTAATGAACAAATCATGTTTGGAATGGGAGCATACTGTTCACAAGGTTAACTATAGTCCTTCTCGCCCAGGAAACTATGCAAAAATCGCAGCGCACATGACAAAAATACCTGCTCTTTTTAGACAATTTACTGCTCTAGCAAAAATAAATGTAGGCATTAGTGGTGTCAAGTTCCAGTACTTCCGAACCCATTACCACTCCGATTTCGACTTGTATGGTACATCGGGCTCAGAAATAAATATAAAAAAGTACAAAAAAGACTAAATGTCAATACAGTGCCACTTACGGGTAATTCTGAAAGCAAAAGCATCAGGAAGTCTCAAATGCAAGCTGACTGAGGCTGTAGAAGTATTGGTCCAGTCTCGATGTAGTACAGTTAATACAATCTTGTTTCGTGGTGCTTGAACAAACACAAACAAAGCGTCCCGCAACTCGTGAAATGATTGATAGCGTGCAATTGTCCTTGGAATCAGACAGCAGTTAAGCATCTGGCATGCATACAATATCTGAGGCATTAACAGTGGCGTAGCGAAGAATTACCAAGGACCATGGCGCTGCTCGGCGACTGGTAAGGTCTCGATAGCAAATATGAAAATAGCCTAAAAACTTTAGGCCAAGTGGCACTAAAGAGAATTGTGCTCTCAGGTTTCGGTAGTGTATGCATGAGTTGAAAAATTAGCTACGAAGCAGTCGGTGCATACGAAATAAGTGAGCAGTACTAGAAGTGCCAAAAATGTGTCGGAATTCGGAAGGCCAGGCCGACAGATTTCTTAAAAAGACTGGGAATTCATCGGTTTTCAGCCCGGACTGCTCAGCAATTGATACCACCGGTAATCAGCATACTGATCGATACCACCGGTGGGCACTATAGCGACACCCTTCACTACCGGTTGCTTCCTCTGGTTTACACTATAGTGATATACCACGGTAAACAATAGATCGACACCACCGGTATGCACTATACCGATTGATTTGATACCACTGGGAAACACTATACATATTGATACCTCTGGTAAATACTATACTGATTGATACTTTTGGGAACCACGGTTAAAATCGAGGGTTTTCTCCACTCTGTGAAAAGTTCAGTTCGGAGCGCTTTTGGTTTATTCTGCAAACCTTCGTCAGCGAAATTTCGCTGACGAAAGTTTGCAAAACAAACCCAAAGCGCTCCGAACCGAGCTTTTCACCGAGTGGAGAAAACCCTTAATTTTCACCGTACGCGTAATCCACTTGTCACGTCATTCCGATTTGGTAATCACTATACTGACTGATACATTTGGTGAGCATTACCCCGATTGCTACCTTATGGTGAGCACTGTACCGATTCACTGCGGTCCTTACCTGTAGTGGTGTTTTATGTGGGTTGTACATTTCTATTAACGGTGAATAACTTGAATTTAATGGCATTTTCACTCCTACCAAAGGTTTTAACCGGTACGGATTTGGCGTGCCCTCGGCTTTAACCTGGAATAAACAGTCCGCGAGTCAGCGCTGTGTGTGGGTAGGCCGCGTGGTGTATTTAGCATATTTAGCCAAGTGCTTTTTAGGCAATAAATTGAATTCAGATGCGATTCGTCGAATATGTACACATGAAGAATGTGTTGGCAGCCACAGGAGCCGTGAACATCAAATTATCAATTAAATCAGACACAAATACCACATGAATGTTAGAGGATGGAAAGTGACTGACAACTGCATGTAAGACCACAAAGCTGTTACGAGAGCAGACACGGAAATAAACTGCGAGATGACAATTCATTTGCAATTAATGACAAAAGCTTAACTAAATGCAAAACATAGGAAAAATCTCAGCCAAACTTTCAAGGCTAAGAACGTCAATATTTACCTGAAACCGAAAACTTCCGACAGAAGAATGGATATACAGAAAGCTTTCGACAGGCCCCACTTCTCGACCTAAAAACACCACGTCTAACGATGTATTCCCTAACGGCGGGATCATCTGTAAGAGAAACGTCGATAAGTAACAGGCAGAACAACGCAGACTGGACTTGAATGACTGTTGCTTATGCATTATTTTATTTTACGTTCAAACACTAACAATATCGAATTCAACAAGATTGATGCACTTGGACAGCGAACACGACCGCAAGCGTTGGAGTAGGGGAGGGGGAGGGGGTGAATAACAGGTAAAACCAAGGTTCAAACGTTTTTCGACTGGATCCTTCCAACCGTGGCCGACTTAGTCAACATTCCGACGTATGTCCGTGGTAGCATTTACAGGCCAGCAGATACCAAACCAGAGGGAGATAGCTTTGAAGTGAGTAACGAAATTGTGGCCCGCGAGGGCCCAGTTTTGTTCACACATTGCATACACAGTCGTGTCTGAGCCCGGTTCTCGCCCGAATCTGACCCACATGGAACCACTCGTCTTTCAAAGCAAAACACAAACATTTCACAATGGTATAGATGAGTGTTAGTTGGGACGCATTAAGGCTAGGTAGATATGCATCTAATTTACCAGTTTGGTGATACATTTATCATTAAAGACTCCCCCTACGACTGGCTGTACACAAACCAGGGCTGGGTGTTTGCGCTGATGCAGTGCTGAGTTTTGTGTACATACCGTCATCCGTACCGACCCACCTTTTCCTGGAAGAATGTGCAATGGAAGTGCACTGTACTGCCCGATATGGACAGCATTGATATCGTGTGCTCCGTCGACGGGTTATATATTGTGACGCGCTCGGCGTGGGGCATGCCGACGGCACTGAAAACAGATGGGGTCACGTCATTTTCCGCATTCTGCACTCGCCGCTAGCGTTTGTTCCATTTACGGTATAAATGACGTCATCAGCCTCACTGTAGCTTTTGGGAAACAAAGCTGGCATTAAAATATCCACCGCGGCGCACAATAATACATCCAGGCATATCCCACACCATTTGAAAAACAGACACCGTGCAGGTTGCACAAAAGACCTGCCGTTTCACCCCGACGACGCGCAGTCAGGCAGCCAGCGCTCGTGTCTCAAGAGCATGGGACGAGTCACAACCTACCGCTTGACCAATCACACAGCGGCGTCCCACGGCCGTGCAAACTCGACTCACCATGCACACCAGACAGCACGCGAGCGCCAATGCACAACTGCACCCACGCTGATCTCTTTCATGTACATACATACATACATAAGAAAAACTCAATACACAGCCGCACCTACGCCAAATGTTTTTTATTGCCAGTTTCAAACCCCAGAGAATTCCCTTGCCGCACGTACGAAACAACTTGGAATGAATAAATATATATATATATATATATATATATATATATATATATATATATATATATATATATATATATATATATAGATGCTACTGCGTTAGCAAACTTCATACCGATACAATATTTAAGAGCAGAGAGAAGTTCCGCTGACTACGACATAAGAAATTGTTTATTTATCTCTCAGCGGAACACAGTGCGGTCTTCTACCATATTTAACTGAACTGCCTCGCATCAATGCCGCACAGATCGCTCCGATGCGGCCGATTCTAGCCGAGTGCCCTTCGGAGCCGCCTTTCACCTTTGACCGGGCCCGGACTTATACGCCGGGTGGAAGCATAAGAAGCTTTTAGCTGGTGAACAGGAAATGTTTGTACTTAGTACCAAGTGGGCACAGAAGGAGCAAAAACCGGCTGCGATGCCGAAACTTTCAGAGTCAAGACTCTTCTCAGTTCGGAACTAATCGTGCGATCGCCGTGTAACGGGCTTGTGGATAAGGTAAACAGGCGCGGCAGGGTGGCTGGGTGCTGCGGGGCAGTCTGCTGTGGCAGCCCCAGACTGAGCGGTGACGTCAGAAGGTGGCAGGTCCAATCTGGCGCGGCCAGTGGGCGGCGCCGCAGCTATCGCTGCCACATCCAGGGGACGCGGCGAGGGCCCGACCGCCGCCGGATGTGGCAGCCACACACGCCGGTTTCAACTCCACACGCCACCACGGCCGGCCAACAGCCGGCGCTCTTTTGGGGACCAACTCCTGGACCACTGAGACTGCACGCTGAATGACTTCGTAATTTTCAGGGAGGGTTTTCCGGTTAAAGGCGTCTTACGACATTCACTGACGCGCCCCAGACATTGCGTTGACAAGCTGTGCTTACGCAGCGGTAATCAATCATGTCTAGCAGCAACTATCAACCGCTTAGAAAACAAAAACACACCAAACAAAATCAGACGCGACAAGCAGTGTTTGTGCTACCCCCAACCCCCCGCCCTATGGGTCTGGCAGTGAGAGGGGGCGTGGCTGAATATTGGGATTGCTAAGCTGTTTTTACCGATAATCTCTTTGCACATCCATTGCATGTAAATTCCATTTGTGGGTTGCAAAAAATAAGAATATCAGCTCCCACTTACCCAAACCTTGCTCCAAGAACACAGCAGGGCACTATCATTACTTCTTTCATGCATAGGTATTCGGGGATACTTAGCAAACGGTACTAAAATTTACGATAAACTCAAAATTATCCTGACTCCGCTCGCGAACCTATAAATTGCCCAAATATAAAGAAACCTTTCGACATATTCATGCAAAGCCATGACGGACGTCATGCCCGCTAGCCTCTGTACAACAATTTAACAATGTTTTTCTTTAAATAAGCAAAGGCTATCAGGATACAGCAGTGACGCCTCAAAGATTTTGTCAGTATATTCTTCAGCGTGCCAGGTGAACCGGGTGGGGAGATTTCCGGTGTCATAGATATGCCACAGTTACCCTTGAACTCCAGGGAGCGAGGCCACACTAAGTGCAAATTTACGGCAGACATATGTGCAGTGGTTTCCTGATCCCCACAGACGCTGGGAAGTGAGCAGCCCTCAGTGCTTCAAGCAAATGCACTCAGCCGCATCGCATCGGTTCCGCTCAACTCGTAATCACGACAGATGCAACCGACGTGTCACGTCTGGCTACTTACTGTGTTTTAAAATCCAACATGGGAGGCTCGAACCGAATCGAGGGCTGTTTTTCCAAATCGGACGGCGACCGGCTGGGAGTACCATCAGCTGATATACTCTGAAAAAAGCATACAGATGACAATGAAATAACGATATTCTGATGGGAAGCATCATTGTTCGGAGTGCATTTCACTATTTGATAAGGTTGCTTCGACACACTGACGAAAAAACCAAGACAAAACTAAAAGATCTCGTCGAAGAGGCACCGTCCCCACCACCTTCTTCATTACTTTACACGCAAAAGCCGTATTGCATCACGGATACGGGCTCAGCTATCCATTTGTAGCATAGAAGGCCTCTCAAAATGCGTCCCGTCAACGTGCACAGGATACAAACAGTTCAAAGGCAGCACTAGTTCTTCGGCGACATGCCACAAAATTCATAACTCTTCATTCTAAATTCACTAAACTTGGCGGTGGCAGGCTTCTTCGCGCACCCTTTGAATCCCCAACTATAATCCACCAATCCTAGCTCGGCCTCTCTGCCGTAGCCATGACCCTGCCCTCGCAAGTGTTTCAACACTTCGTGACCCATTACTTGAAATGACCTACCCTTTGCTTCGCGACATTAAAGTAACCAACCCTTCTCAAAAAATTCTCCCACACACTTTAGAGGCGGGCAACATGTTAGGGCTATTCTGTCTTCGCATCAATACGTGTCGCGACTTGTCACACTTCACGTGTGTGACCTTAATGTAAGGGTGCCGGGGTCGGGATCACGGTGTGGGCACACCTGGCTACCCTTTCATAAAAGGAATCTTTAGCGAATCCAGGACTCGAGTTTGAGAGGGGTCAACTAGGCCACATCTCGGGAAAAGTGATATGATTTCCCTGGGAGGGAAACACTGCTCGCTGAGGGGAGGAGAAGACGTGCCAACTCCAGCAGTGGACAACTAAAAGTAGTGTTTTTGTCCCATCTCCTATAATTTCAGCTTTACCGGATATTTGGGGAAAACAATGGGCATTGCCCTTTTGTATATATATATATATATATATATATATATATATATATATATATATATATATATATTTGCATTTTCTAGCTTATGATGTTTAATTTATAAGCGAGCCGTCTGGAGGAGAATGGTAAATGGCCCTAATCAGTATTTGGGGGAGAGTGTTGGGCATAGGCCCCACGGCTCCCCCTTGGATCGTCCAGTACCTCCACGTCCTCACAGCGTCTGGGCTTTTCAGGAAATAAACAACGCCTTAACGCCCAAGCCCATATGCAGCACTCATCGGGCCGGTTCCCCATACACAAATTCTACCAAGTCTACGTGATGCACCCATGTGGTATATTGTTCTCGCTGGATATCACAGACAAACTAAATGTTGCTTTTTTAATGCTCCTGCAAAGACTGGTCACCACCAAGCAGCTTCCCAAGATACTTAAAATTCACTTCAATGCCCGGCGCCTGCCTAATGCTGAACTGCACTGTAGCTCAACAGAGACAACTCGTCGCCAGCAGCCTTGTTTACTTGATCAACCATTCCTCTCTTGTTATAAAAAACTAAAAATGCCGGATTAAAAACAGAGCTTAAACGGGATTTTTTCGAGAACATCAGCAAATAAAAAAACAGTATTGCATACAGAAGGTCCCAAAAAACGGACTGCTGGCTGGACCAGCCTTGAAATATTGACCAGAAGCAAATTTCATAAAGCTCTATGAGTAAGTACTACGTAGCTAGCGAGTATTTACTACCTAACAATTTCATAAAGGTTGTTAGTAGATACTTGATAGTCTGACAAGGTATTTAGTCATATAGGTATAACTAGGGAACTCTCGATCCCCCTCGATGGTCAGTGAGTTTCACAAAAGTTTAGAAATTGTTTATTTAGAAATTGGCTTCAGGTCTCTCGTCATTTCAACAAGATCTTGAACAATTTTCTTGATTTGATGTTTATAGCGGTTCCTAGGTTTTTCCAAAACAACATAACACTGAATATTTCCGATTCTTCGTAAAATCCCCACCTGGCTTGAGTAAGATTGTTTTGCGGACTGACCATGCCAATAAACCAGAAGGGGGGGCGGTGTATAGTCCCTCGCAAGCTTCCCAACGATTTCACAGCAGAGGAGTCATACTGAAAGTGGAACAGGAAACGCTTCTTACAACAAAGCGAAATAATACATAGTTTCTGAGAAGAATAAGAATATCATGTAGCTTGTCAAGGGACATTCCCGGATTAAGCATATCATAAGCTTAGAAGCGGAGCTATTAGGTACTGATAAGTCACAATACTTCATTTGTCTTGCTATCTGAACATTTAGCCAACATAAACAAAGCAGAACCTAAATGGTGTCATCGTTTAACCTCAGATTTCAAACGGTGGCACTGTTTTAGAGATTGACGAGCGACAATTTCATGCTTACGAAATGCTCTATCGAAACAAGCGGCGCCCAATATCCCGGAGATGATATACATACTCGGGTACCTGGTAGAATATTCTACTTCTAACTGCAAGAATAACGCCTTTTATTTTGCGTAACATTTTTGCCTCAGAAAGAAGGACGCCCCACCACTACAAATGAGAGCCTAAGCATGAAGTTCCAGGTACACCCTTCAACTAGAACAAATTTCAACATGCAACACAAAAACCGATACCAACAGTTCACATTACTCTTATAAAAATTGGTTTGCAACGGAAAATCAAAATTTATCCATGAAAAAATTGTCATACTGATCAGTACCCGGAGTAGCTTTGCAGGTTTTTTTATAAGAATGACAGGGTTTAACTTGAACATACCTCATACATGTGCACAGCCACACCGTCCACCAGATACCGCAACTCATTGTCGATCTGGATAAAAGCTGAAACACAAGAAAATGTGCCAGGTAGATACAGTTACAAGTTAGAGCACACAATTACCACATACTGCTTCACATAATCTCAAGATTGAGCACAGATATAGTTTGGGAGATTGTCTTAGACAAAATATCTGAATTGGAAAATTAGTTAACAAATTATTCATCCAAAGCTAGGACCATGTAAGTCACACACAAAACATACAAGTCTAGGACACAATACAAAACATGATAAGTTTGAACCACTCTGTAATGAAAATTTACACATTGTTCACATAAATGAATATTATTTATGATGAAGCCAATCTCAACAAACAAGTGGACTTGGAAAACTTTTCAAAAACTCAAAAAAGGCTGCAATAAAATTCAATTTATACATCCCCTTAGGGCTTGATTATTCATGGGAGAGAAATGGTTCCAGTTAAGATTGACAAGGGATGGTAAAGGTATTGGGAATCACATGCCAGCTTGAAATGGGAAAATGGGATGGGATGGGACCCAATTTTCCTAATTATATCCAGGGTATAACATTTTGTTAGAATAGGGGGATGATGGGAAGGGAGAACTCATTGGACAAATTTTCCTAAATGGAATTTGATGGAACATACTGTTATGCGGGACCCAACAGTATGGTTGAAAAAAATGGTGTGCCATGTTGACATTAGAGTTCCAGTGAAACAATTTTGCTGAACTACTTTTACCTAATGCCATAGGGCATACCGACATTATTCCATTCACCTAGAACAGAATAATGTAGAAGCAAATGCATTGTATGTGCACACATGCATTAGACCAACCAGATCATCCTCCCACCCATATACAAGACAATGGGAAGGGCCCCACATTTGGAATATTGTAATCTAGCCTGAAGATGATTTAATCAGACAAGATATAGAGCAGCTTCTGAGGTAAGTCAATACAAAACTAGCAAAATTCCACATCATATTGGAAGCAGTCTCAGTATCTTTTTCTCCATCACAATCTTACATACACAATCATGGGGGTAAAACCACAGGTACAGATATAACCCAGGCAACCACAATTCTACACATTTGTCTGAATCTTTGCCAATACCAACAGGCAATCCTCCTGTTTTTATAAGGTCACAAGAGAGAAAAATAATTGGAATAAAGAACAAAGTCAATGATTAGGATCCCTCTTATATACAATTGAAGTTTTAGACTAATATTATGAATATGTCAGTACAAAGCTCAGGACCATGTAGCGCTGCCCAGCGTTACAGTGCCTGCACTTGACAGGAGCAAGCACAGGTTTGGTAGCTTTAATTTCTAAAGCTCCTGCTTAAAATAATGGCTTAATGATACCAAACATAAGGTATGTAAAGAGAAAGACTCCCATAAATTTTGGTGATCAACGATGCACCAACTGCCAAGATTATATCGTGTAATCAGCTCTTACCTTGTTGGAAGGGATTTTGGGGATCAGATCAGCTTATTCATAGGCTCTGCTAGGACTTGAACCTAGGACCTGTGGCTAGGAAGGCAGGTGCTCTACCATTAAGTCACTCATCCCCCCCCAAACAAGATTCCCAATCTGAAGAAGTGCATGGATAGCTATTCCAATGCTCTCCATGAAAAACGGTTGAGAAATAATGGTGGTAAGGATCACAGTTTTCTTGACTTTAACCTGCCTCGTTAACTAAAAGAAACTTCAAAGAGTAAAACTTTTCAGTAATGGAACAAATGGTTTGGCTCTTTTAAGCTTTGTAAGTCAATTTGGCAGTTTCTAGTCCCAAAAAGCTGGCATATTTTCTGCCAGTTTTTCATGGAGGGCATTGGGGCAGCCTCATGTGTGGGTTGAAATCCAAGTTAAGCCAACCATGAAAATTAAGACCAGGATGTTATAATTTAACCACAGCTTCACATCACCCAAACTTATTTTGAAATCCAAATTGTGTCACAGAAAGTGAGTTTTGGGACTACAGCAATCTTAAGCAACTCTTTGCTTTAAATTTTTTAATTTTCAGAAAATCACAAATAATAGTGACTGCTGCCCTTGGACCCAAAATTCAGAACAAGACTTTGAACAATCTGAACGGAAGTGTTTAGAAATGCATCTGCTTTACAAACTCTATCCATTATCTTTGCCTACCCCTCTGGCAGAAGCCTTGCCTTATAAACTTGGCATTTGAATGACAATAATATGAAATGTAGTTTAAGAGCATACCTACTGTAGATGACCATGTGCAAATGTGCACCTACCTATTTTGATTTTGTCAATGACTTCATCTGCCAGGTGATGATTTTGGAAACAACGGAAATTAGTTACATTGAAATCAACAACAAAAAACAATCAGATAATGTTAGTTCAAAGTAATAGCTAGCCTCACCCCTGCAAGCTCACGTGTGCCTAAAAATGTATTGTTTTCACCCACATGGGCAGGCTTTGATAAATTGTTACACGCATTCATACCCAGGCATACAAATGCACAAGTTGATATTCTTTACCTTGGTTGTGGCCCTGTGAAACATCCAAGAACGCACCAAAAATGCTTATCACAAATAAAATATTCACAACGTATCCATCCTCCATTTTCGCTCACACTAACATCCCCACACACCAAACACAAATTACGCGAACCACTACGCTTTGGAAATCAACAACCTAAATATGGCAGCTTTACCCAAAGGTGATCTCAGAGGGTGCGTTCGTAATGCGGATGCCCCAGCCAGCACGAGTTCTCGAACCATGGGCCTTGGGCCTTACAACTAAGGGTCCACTGAGGCACTGAATGCTCGAGCTTTGTCCATTATTTGGTCAATATAGGGAAATTTTTCACTAATATTCTGATTCTTTTTAATTTTTGTGAAGCTTAAGAACCCAGTTCTCACTCTCATTATTCCTTTCCCCGCTACGTCATTTCCATTCGGCCAAATTGTAGATGACATTTGCCGTATTCCGAACACCATCATTCTTTAACTTTATGAAGGTATTTTAGTACTCTTCTAAAAAAAGTATGCTCTCCCTTCATCCGAAGCAAATATGCATAACATTTTCGGCGAAATCGAAGCGACAAAATGAGGAAATGTCCGGGTTTTATTTAGGGATGACGACCATGTATACCATTTGTGTATTACAGCAAAATAACTATCTTAACCCGCGCCCCACGGGGTCGGCGCCACCTTGCCCCACGGGGGCCATCGATAGCCCCCCTCTAATCGAAAATATGGGCGTTAGCGCAAATCTGCAGTGCAATAGAAAGCTGCGTGAATTCAGTAAGAAATTACTTCGCATTTTTAGTGCTCAGGTCAACGGTTTGACCTCCAGAGGTCAAATTAGGTCAAGATCGGCTATTTTCACTCAAATATGCAATGATTAAGCAAACTGGGCATACCTCTTATGTCATTAGAGCTATTGAGGCCTGGTAAAGTACATTTGATAGCAAATTGCCAGTACTGTTTCCGCTATATGGAACGTAAAGACCTCCCGCCAGTGGTTTGACCGCCAGAGGTCACCTCGTGACCTAATATGACCTGAGGTCACGAAAGGTCAAAAGTGACCTTGCCGTATATCAAATGAAAGGCAGTGACAAGACAAACACGATGGTGTTTGTTTCACCGCTCTAGCTCAATTAGGTCAAAAGTTATTGTCAAAATACTGTTTTTGACCTCTGGTGACCTTGGATGACCTTGGAAAAGTCAAAGGGCAAATATGACACCTGGGATCCGTGAAAGGGTGTCCAAAAACGTTGTTCTGAGCAGTCTGAGTATTTGCAATCATTTTTGTGGCTTTTATATCATGAAATAGCTTTTCCCCATGTTTTCCAATGGGAGAGGTCGCCTCGTGACTTGACCTCAGGGCACGAAATCGAAAAATCCCGGAAATACACATTGTAGACCCTGGAGGGGTCATGAAGTGTAGGAAGTTTCAAATCGATCGACTTTGAAATGTAGCTCTTACAGAGCTCTAAAGTTGAAGTGAGGTGACCTTGGTTGACCTCGTCTGGTGACCTGACCTTGGGTGACCCGGGGTAAAAATTTCAGGGATGATGGGAAAATGATGCAGTGAGAGGTAGAGCCCTCAACCGCGGTGATGTGCCTCGTCGTTTTTCTGCTATCCCGGAAAAACCTTAGGGGGCCATCGATGGCCCCCGGTGGGGCGAGGTTAAAACGAAACAAAATCATCCATTGGATACATTGTTGCAGGAATGGAAGGATGTACATACATGCAAAGGCGGATTCACACAAGATGGATCCACAGGCACAGGGCACGTGCCCCCATAGACGTATCCAGGATTGCCGATCGGGGGGTACCTTCCGGGCGGGGGACGCCATCCGGACCAGGGAGCACCACTTTTGATCGGCAAAACCTATCAGGTGGGCGCAAAATCCTAGCGGTGGGCGCCGATTTTTGCATCGGGGGGGGTGGGTGGGAAGTGACATTTCAGGGGGCGTTATAACCATTTCAGGGGGTACCGAGGGTTGATCGTGGGGCACGTGCCTCCTTTACCCCCTCTCCCTGGTTCCGCCTATGCCCCCACCCCTCGATTGAGGGCATCGACGTCCTTTAGGACGTCCTTGGCGCCCTCTTGAAGTGTCGCTTCCCCCCAAGATGTGAATATCGGTGCCTGGGGCGATAAGATTTGGTTCGCCTGCGCCTCTACATGGGATTGCTGCGCCATTAAAATGTGGTACCCCTCTCGCTCAAATGGCGCCCCCTCCCCCGAGCTCAAACATCCTGGGGTCAACACCAATAAGGACGTGAAAAGGGCCAAAAGGCGCTGAGTGAGACAGAATGATATGGACGCAAAATATCTTCATACAGTGGCGGATACTAGGAAGACTCACGGGCTCAGAACCCCCCGCCCAACTTTCTAGAGTGGCAAGTAAATGCATAGACATACGTCAGTGGCGAATCCAGAGCCTCATTTGAAAGGAGGGGGCTAGGCTCGAGCTTCCCCCGCTATTGCCTCGGTTCAGCTTTCCCTTATGCATTAACTATACATATGGTTTGAACTATATATAAACTATATGCCTTTACAGACATTTTTGGCGGGGGGGGGGCTTGAGCCCATAACCCCCTTGCATCCATCACTGTTGGAGGCTAATCAGAGGCATGTGCCATGTGCCCCCCTCCTTTCCCGATAAATACATTGGATCCGCGTATTACCCCACTTTTCATCGTAGACAGGACATTTTTTCTGAAACTATGAACCAGGGGCGTAGCCAACGGGGGCGGCAGGGACAGCCCCCCCCTGAAGGTCCGAAGGGCCCCCTGAGGACACGGGACGCGCGGCTCACCCGCACTATGCTTTGTGCCCAAATTTGAAATTTCACACCAGACAGGGCCCTCTTAAGCCCTCTTCCGCACTCTGTTCTGTAACAAGCGGGGCCCTTTTTACCCATCAGAGCCCTTTTGGCGCTGTCGCAGGGGCCCTTTTCGTCCCCCCCCCTGAGCGAAATTCTGGCTACGCCCCTGCATATGCGGGATAGTGAAAAAACACAGTGTTGGTTATGCCATAAATAGAACGACGAAACTATATCGGTCACAGTTTGGCTCAGGGCAATGTTGAGGTCTTGACAGATCAAAAAATGTTTTAGGTTATTAGTTTTTTGGCTCTAGCATCTGTCTGGCTCGCGTGAGCCAATTTTCACGCATCATTTCATTGCTCCACTTGCAACAAGTCTGATGATGCATGAGTATACTTGTTCAAAGTTTACAAATTGTCTGACCCAAGTCAGGTCAGGGTGACTATCTGATCTAAAATGGTCAATATGCGTATCAGTTTTAACTCGTAATGACAAAATCAACCCAATGACATCAGAACAAAAGCTCTGACACCTTTTCGGATTTTCTGATAAGTTATTGACCCAAGTCTGAAAACCTGCTTGAGTACTACTATGTTAACTCTCAAAGGCCACAGGTCAAAACTTGTGACTTGATCTTCGGACCGGCCAAGATACCACGATATTTAAAATAAGCTATTGTAATAGCTACAGAAATAGTTACTATTTCACCATTTCCCGATTTTCCACACATTTTCAACGGAGAGGCAATGATAGATATATATGTACCCGTATCTGACCCTAAGCCATCGATATAAAAAATCTCGTTACCAAAACGTATGGCACCTGGGCTTGTAATGTGATGATTTTTCAATGAATAGAATTGACATATTCTGCCTGGTGCCACCTGAAACATTTTTGGAGCGGATGCGACTGGACCTCGCTTGATAACCCAACCGAAAATGACCTTAACCTAAAACTTCGGTTAAGTTGCGTAACTGATCATAGATAAGATGTGTCGAGTACGGCGGTGTTCCGCGGCGCAATTTTTTACACCGTAAGGAAAACCCAGGACGTTTTAACATTCCCCTTCCACACTAGGGTAAGGGTTGAACTAATACATTTTTACAAGCAAACTGGAGACAATTTTTTGACTCCAGCCCCTCTCAACGGTCAACCGTCCTTCGTATTTGTCTCGATTGGGGGAAAGTGACCTCCTAGTTTTGGATGCGTGAAACCGTATCCGATAAAATATTAATGCAGTAGCCTGCCGCAAAGACATTACGGGATGGTGAAAAAGCACTTGCTAAGCAACCAAGCACATGGAACATCCGCATGTTAGAAGCTTGTGTGGAAATAAGAATACAAACTTTTTACCAACTGTTCGCGCAAATTCTCTCCGAAATAAGCGCTTAGCCAGTTTAAAAATAATAGCGTTTATAACTTTTACAAACAGGCAGAACCCTGATATTAAAATCTCAACTTAGGCGCTTTTATAAACTATAAGTTCTTCGCGGTTACGCGGATATCTGTTGATCGAACAGTACAAATACGTCTTTCTTGAACAAAAACTGGGATAGCCAGCGACAAACGGAAGGGTCGTTGGGAGAGTCTTTCAACTAATCATTACTGGAGGGTGTGGCCACAGATGTCATCTCGTTACTGAAACTCGCCACTGCCTTCGCACGAGACCGAAAATGTCAGCGATCCCCGCCCCGTTTATCCAGTGGCACAGTGCGTTACCTACGACGCCGCACTCACAGGGGGCGCCACGAGACCAACAGTGACATCTCTGGGACTCGTTGCTTATCTCCTCCGAGAGTTTGAAACGAACGATGACGTCTTAACAGGAGAACGAGTGAGACCTTTTCAAGATATGTATCATTTTCCCAGCTGAGTTTACGACTTGACAATGCACTTACCCCGAGAGTACTGATTGGTGACGGTGTTCACCCCGAAATTGTAGATCCCAGGGGCCTCAGGCTTGTGGTCGCCAGTCTTGCAAAACAAGTTTCCCGGTACAAAGGGGAACGTGCCACGGCTCTTCACCGCTCAAAATTGTTGGCATTACGTTGATGCTGACGCTGCAATCAGCCAGTGGGCCAGTGCGAGGAGGTTCCGGCACTCGATTCACATACTTCGTTTGGGTTCCGACGACAGAAGAGCATTCCTCAAAAGTGAAGCGTTCCCAGAAGGGTTTCTCCACAAACCTAGCAGCAACGATGCATGTTTTCAACACGCAGCAAAAAAAAAACAGACTCTCTCATATGCAGACCAGACACAACCAATGACGTAGTTTAGATCTATTTAATTGACGCGGCGGTTACATTAAATCCAACTAGCATAGCCATCAACGCCAAGTTACAGTGAAGTCACGATGGCGCAGCGACTGTCGGACAGTCAGAGAACATTACACAAATCGCAGAATCCACCGTATTATGGCGTCTGGTCGGCCCGCGGCGCTGACTGGTGCGCCATCCGCCGCCGTCCACTCCGTTCCACCACCCACTCTTAGAGAAGTTAGAAAAAAACGTAATGCATTGAACTAGCACGAGAACGCAACCAACTACGAGCAGTAGTGAGTGCTGGACCAGCAGCGGTCACGCCGGCCGACGTCGGCGTCCGCGCCGACACGGCGCTGCGGCGTCGCCGGCGCCGCGGCGGTGTCGGTCGGGCCGCCGTGGCCCGGCGCGGCGCGGTGACGGGCGTGCCGGGTCGGCACGCAGTTCACAGGCCAGTCTCGTTATCATCCAGTGCGTAGTCGCAGTGGTGGGTGCCGCTAGCGGCTACCTTGCCTAATCCACGTCCATGTTGTCTGAGGGCGGCGGAGGCGCCGGCTCGGAGGCTGCCTCCGGCTCGGCGGGCGTCTCGGAGGCGGCCGGCGCTGGCGGCGGCTCCTCCGCCTTAGGCTTGGGCTTGGGCTTGTTTAGTACCGGGTTGACAAGGTTCTCGAATAACTGCCGGAAGTACAGATGAAAGGGCGGTCAGTAAACATAGACCTGCGGGCGCTACGAGGTCACAGCGCACTTCCAAATAGCTGGAGAGCCGATGGAATGAATGGCGAATGGTCAAGCAACAAAAGCAAATAGCAAAAGATACAGGGAGGAACATGTCGCAAGTGACCAGATATGTGGCCAGGATTCCTCAGCGTGGAGACTGCAGGCCTTATGCCATGGAAAATGCCTGCAAACATACAAAGCGAATATCTAGCCGTTCCCCTCAGTGTTTCCGTTTCACTTTTACTATACACATCACAGAAGAAAAGTACTTTTTGGCCAAACAATTTCTACCTGTAGATTATGCACAAATCTAATGCAGAGTGACTCCACGGAGAGGTGCGGGGGCGAGAGAGGTGCAGCCGCTTTGAACTTGCGAGTAAGTGAGCACTGGATCACACCATAAATTATTTAAAGAGAACGTGGCACCTTCATAGTCGGATTTGAACTGTGATAGTAGCGTGATCCCAGAACTTGACGTTCGCGGAGGAAAAGGGTAAAAATTCCCCCCTACTGACCCCGTCCTCCCGGTTGTTCACGCCCTTTGAGGCGATCTAAGGAAAGTGACGTCATGCTCCAGCCCCGCTGCGCTTACAGCGTGAACACCTTTAAAACCCAAGTGATAAACATGTCTTTGGTATTGTTGATTTCAAATCAACATAACATGCTTTATTGATTAGTATGAAACGTGAGACATGCTTCAAAATGTCAATAAATATAAAGGAAACTGATAAATGCCACTTTGGTTCCTCATTGCTTGGTTCGTATTCGTATTCATTTTTGGCGCAAACCAAACCGGTTCAATCCAGACCCCGTTCGTTGTTTGGCAGCATTACGTCATCATGGCTGGAGGGCACTACAGTACTATGCAGGGCATTGGAGAAATCACTTTTGAAGCTCAAATAACCTGTTTTAGAACTGTATCAACAAAACTTATAGGCTGAACAGAAAGCTAAATTTTTATTTGTGAAACCATCAGACGTTTACAAAACCCAGGAAAATATTATTTTACAAATTTTACAGAGCGTGTCAAAATAAGGACATTTCAGCACTAACAGCTGTTTGCAGTAAGACTAATCTCGATTTTGATTGGCGTTGATTTCGATCTTGATTGGCGTTGGTGGACCTGCAGCAGAAGACAATAAACACCGGTGATCTCTGAGCGAAGTAAATTTATTTCTCTCGGCTATTAGGTAGGCCTGAGTTGATCAAATAAATGCATGCCCTTTCAACAAATTCTTAAGTGTTATAATTTTTCATTAGATTTACGTAAAAACGCTGCTCGCCGTGAGATCAAGGTTACTGTCAAATGGGTGAAACAACTTGATTTCGATTTATACTAGATTGGTGCCAAATACGCCCAAACTGGTATGTTTCAGCTGATCCTTCCAAAAACTTAGTAGAATCTCCTAAACTTAGTAGGAAAGGGCGGTGACGTCATCATGGGAGGACTATATTTAGTAGGACACTGTTGTACCCGTAGTTAAAGTACCCGGTTCAATCTGACACAAAGAATTACCAGCTCATTCGCCGATTTGACGTTCCGCTTATTTGGAGTCAGAACCACATGACGAAATGCATGGAGCGCAGCGTAATAGTATTTCTCAGAGTGGTTCTAATCTGGCCGCTTTACCGGTCTCGTCGTGGTCTGTCAATTAGGTCGGTTTATTAGCCATTTTTAATCGGAAAAAGGGCTAAATCCATTGTTTTCAACATTGATTGCATCTAAAACCACCACAGCCTGGAATTGAACCAACGTGCCACATTCCCTTAGGGTCATCATACTTTCATTTTTTATACATTTTCCTTTTTGTATTTCCAAGACCCACGCCCACACATGCACCGTGCTTGTTACAGTGGCGGCGGAGGATCCGGATTTAAAGGGAATGTGGCACCTTTATAACGTGATTTTAACTGAGATAAGTTATAGTTATAGAATCAAGCTATAAAGTATGCCGGAAAACCCGGTAATCCATATGTCATTTGTCTTGAAAATCAAAATTTCCGCGGAGAAAAGCCATCAACTACCTGAAATGTACCCCTCATGTATGTACATCAAGCAGCAAGCCACAGTTGTCAGGCTGTTGGTGTGACGACATATGCTGACGTCACGGTGAGTATCAGCCAATAGGAAGCCTTTGAAGCCTATGGAATATGGTATTGGTTGCCAGATCATGACATCATCCACAGGCGGAGAATTATTGTTTTCTAGAGGCACATTTTAAAAATCAAAATATGGAGCTTATTGTACATTTTTCAGAGAAAACATGGACGATTCCATGATTTTCGGCCAAAAGTATCCCCTAATTAAACTAAATTCCAGGATTCGACCAAGGTGCCACATTCCCTAAGGAGGGAGGAGGAGGGGGGTCCACCATGGATTTTTCAACCCATTTCTTTCCAGTCAACGCCGTAGGGTTAATGTTAAAATTCATCATTTTAGAGGGGCACGGTGCCCCCTCCTCTTAGTTTAGCCGCATATCGCTTGTAACCCGCACCACCTATTCACTCCGCTAGTAACATACCGAAAGTCAATCGTTAGAGAGGCTACGCGAGCAGTCAGGCCACGCCATACCCCTCAGCAAATCTCCGGCTACCCGTGAGTCACAACTGCTAGCCATGCGTCCAAAGCGGAATAACTCGAAGGCAGAGGGCATCACGTCGAGGACGGGGTCTTCCCCAAGTTCAACAGAATATCACCAAACTTAAATACGAACAAACTAGCTTCTAGTTCCTCAATACAAAACCAAGCCATTTTTCACGTCCTATGGACTCATGGTTGCTAGTCCACTGTTGCCGCCCCATAATCCCAATTGCGGTCCAGAGAAAAAAACATCCATCCTGCCAGTTGAGCTCATATTTCCAAATAAGGGGATGTATAAATTGGTACGAATATTACGCACAGCTCCCGTAGAAAGTGCGACGGCAGTTTCCCCAGTTTCAAAACCACCACTATCTAATACCACAGACTTCTATTCTCGCGATAGCACCAGCGGGGTACGTGGGTATGACGGGAAGAGTGCACATAACACGTAATGATGACCACGGCGTCGAATGGGCCGCGGCCCACTACCCCTGAGCCGGCAGGGTGACGTCACCACTCGCCGCGCCATTTCCACGCGCCGCAGCGCCGTATAAGGTGAGACGGACACATTCACCGGTGGCAGGGCGCACATCGCCGGTTTAGGGGGCGGAGGCCGAGCTCCGCACGTGCGCTCCGATGCCTCTAGTGAAGACACGAGCGGACCTCCAAATGGGTTACGGCCACAAGGGCGCGGGGAGCCGACACTATCGCCATAACGGGAATGTAAAGGCTTAGAATACCCGATCACTTCGTGACTGGGCGAGCTGTTCGGGCGGCGGTACAAAGGTGCCAGCAAAAGCTCGTATAACTATATCATTAAAATATACATACATTATTAAATCATACAGAATTATAACCTCACAAGACCTTTAAGTGATTGCATAAACAAAGAACGAAGGCGATCCCACGCTGCAGGACAAAAATTGGATTTGACTCCGGGTTTTACTTAGCCTCCGATCATCAAAGAGGTTAGAGCAGGAACGGTTAGAAGGACGTACATAACTAATTGTTTTTTTGCCAACTCGGTACATTAGTTTTCTATTGATTTGCGGCAGGAATGGGTAAGAAGTTGATACCATTATATATATATATATATATATATATATATATATATATATATATATTTTTCTGGAACCCTTTACCACGGGGCTTGGACCACAATAATCCAAAATTGAAATTGTAGGGAAAAAATAAAATTGCAGTTGGAGGACAAAAAGTCCTAACTAATAAAAAAACATATTTTTTCAGAAGCAGAACGTCGATCTATGAAAACATCAATGCAATGGCGAGGTAGAGGGGCATACAATGGTACCAGCAAAGCGACCAATATTTAAGAAATTTGGAGAAACTAGGGCAGAGGCGAATTGCCAGCACTCAAATCATCGAAATGCGGGAATGCTCGAATCATGAAAATGCTCTGTTGCAGGCAAAGTACCGCGTAATCCGCCACAAGGCTGTAACTCTCGTCAGACATATTACTTCCGCAGTCAGACATGATTTCTCTGGGCTTCACTCATTTTGATTATCAGGCAAATAACCTTGACCTGGAGATTCTATATGAAATAGTCATATAAACTGATAACTATACATTAATACGATATATGGTTTGATTTTATATACAACACTTACAGTACGGGACGCAGCCCTTCGAGATCTTACCAATGACATAAAAAATTTGGACTTTCAGCTCTTTGGCTTCTCACGGCAGAATAACATTATTTAAGCAACGCAACAAGAAGCACACGATGAGAACGTAGGACCTGAATGCTGAGATTTAAACCATCACGGAAGTCTTGAACACTGCATCAGGGTGCAGGCATTGCATCAGGGCTAGCCAAACATACCAACAAACAATAGTCTGTTTCACCAAAGACTCACTTTTCGCGAAAAAATCGGCACTTCCAGAGCTTAACGTTTACCCTACTTCTGTCAAACTCCACATGCAACCGACAGGAGACAACGAGAGACGGCCGGAGGCGGCCTCCTATAGTGCAAGGGGATGCTGAATTCTGCCTAGAGACGTTTATACCTCCGCAAAAACGGCGAGCATGGGAACAATCAGAATATGAAACAAAATGAGGTTTCAGTATGTTCTACAACACAGATCGAATCCCATACAACACTATCTTCTCATTGAGGGAGCATGTCCTCGGAGTTCGTAACCATCGCTACCAGCGAACAGGTGCGGGGCCATTCAATCCTCAACCGGGTGCCGACAAAAAAAAACATTCCCTCTAGAATGAAAAACTCTCACGGATTTGGGCTTGTCGTTATCTTAACCACTGGCTGACTAAAAACTTCCCGATTTCTTCCCGATTTGGCTGAAATCTGGATACTCTGATGAAAAGTGCGAGCAATGCCCCCCCCCCATTCCGACGCGAATGTCGGAGTCAACGCACAGCTGGCCGGGAATAGAAAGCACGTACGATAACTGATGGAACGGATTTTATTCAAAACAGATGATAGCCGCACCGTCCAGTCACCCAATAGTTAAAGGGAATGGGCACTGGTCGAATCCGAATTTGGTAATTAGGCGTAATTTTAGTCAAAATAATGAAACCACCAATTTCTCGAAAAATACAATAAGCCCAATGTTTGGTTTTAAAAATACTCCTCTAAAAAAAAATAAATATCAGACTGTGGATGATGTCACGATCGGCAACCACTACCATACTGAAACGCTTCAGGTCTTCGATTGGCGATGCTCATCGTGACGTCAGCATGTGTCGTCACACCAGTAGCAACAACAATGGCCGCCGGTAATGGGGGGAGGGGGCTGGGTCAGGTAGATTTAGCTTTTTTCTACGGAAATATCGAGTTCCAAGACAAATGAAATAGAAGTACCGGGTTTTCCGACCTGCTTACAACTTGGCTATCTCAGTTAAAATCACATTGTAAGGTGCCACATTCCCTTGAAAGGAATATTGCACCCCGATGCAGCTCCAGACTGTAGTTTTTTTTTTTTGGAGGAGGGGCGATCTTTGTTGAAAATAATGGACATGGCATTAATTCTGAAAAAAACATGACCTTAATTCTAAAAAAATAAGCCTAATAATAAAAAATAATAATAATTTTTATCATCATGATGATATAAAAAATAAGCCTAATATTTCACTTTAGTCCATCCTCCTCTCTTACAAAAACAAATATTAAAATCCACGCGACGTTTAATCGGCACGATCTGATAATGCTTTGTGCCAGATTGAGCCTCTTTCGTTTGCGTCGAATGCAAATGAAGCGCTTCACGCTGCAAGAGATTAGTATTAGGAACCAAAGTAGCATTCAATTCAAGCTATTTTTCTTGATATGTTAACACATATTTCATGTTTGAAACCAGTCATTGAAGAAAGTTATACGCAACAATGGTCGCCAGTACCAAGGGCACGTTCAGCACGTAGGTTTTAAAGATGTCCAAGTAAAACATATTTGTCGGCGCCACGGAACTTGAGCATTACGCCCCGTTCCCAAGGTCACCACATACCACGTGATGAAATGTTGATCAAGTGGATTCTAGGCATGCTCTAACACATGCTATCTCGGTTGAAATCCCGTTATGAAGGTACACAGAGGTAAAAATCCTGCTAACTCGCCAACAAAGCTAGTGGCAACGTAGATCAAGTCGATTACAAAATAGACAAGACTGTGCATACCTCAGCGTGGGAAGTTGGCACTCAGTCTGCCAGTACGCTATGTAAGATTTAAAAGGACTCCCGAGAGTTTGGCAAATAATCGATTTTTGACACCGAAGCTCATAGTTTTTGTTACACGAGTTTGGTTTGAAATTCCGTTGGTGACACTTGGACACTTGTTCTGACCTCTGGTGCCCCATTCCCTTTTAGAGCCTCGGCGGCGGCGGGTGGGTGCTGTACAGTACAGTAGCCGTGCTGACCTGTTTTTCACTCCAGATCTGGGCGGCGGTGGTGGGCGGGTCCTGCGCGCGCGGCAGGTTGTACAGCACGCCCAGCGTCCTGTCCAGCCACTCACGCTTCTCAGCGATCGTCTTCTCCACCTGTGGCAGACCAGACAGACGGTCAACAACTCACCCCGTAGCGGTGCAGATTAGTCAAACGTAGGGTCACAACGCAGAGGATGGGTACAATATACAGTGGGAGCAAAAGGCTGCCCCCAAACGGAAAGTCGAAAACATGTTTTGCCCCAAACGATCGACCCCTTTTCCCCACTCATTTTAAGTTTATAGGCAACATTTGGTGCTTAACTCTCAACTTCTAACGGAACCAGTTAAGTTCAGTAAAATACGGGCCTGGATAGGAAAAAGGATCTGACTCATATTTTCAGCCCGTGACGTTTTTTCTTCTTGCCCAAACACCCGTACCGGGTAGTCATATTTTAGCGCAATTTTGCGTTGCGCGACGTTTTTTTTTTGCTTTTCGACTTTGGTTTGCCCTTCCCAAACCGACCGGCTAGATCCGCCACTGACAATATATATATATATATATATATATATATATATATATATTTTCTAGTTTCTATGTTAGGCATCTCTTCTCGGAATGAGGTCTCATGTTTTGTGGGGTTGTAATTCAATTTGGCGTTTCCTAAGCTATAAAACCGTTGAAGTTTCCTCGGAAAGAAACCAGACGTCTCAGCAAAGTCGGTAACCACTGCTAAATACAATTGTATTTACCAAAACATTTTCCACTAAATAGGATTTTCCTCCACAACATCACAGCAGAGTCCCCGTCAGCAATCGTCCACACCACACGAAAAAATTCAGCACAAGGCAATTCCCAGGCTCTTCCCAATTTCGAGGCGGGCCTCTAACGACACCAGCTGACGAGGCTCACCTTTTCGACATCGGCGGGGTCCAGGTGGCTGTAGCGCTCGTCTCCGCCTCGGAATGCCTGGACCGCCTTATCGCTGAGCTGCAGAGACGAACTGATGGCCTCGATGGCTGCCGGCCGCTCCTCAAAGTCGCGCCGGCGGGCCTTCACCGGCTCACCCAGCCGCTGCCGACGGACACGGGGTCACACCGTCTCCACAATCACAAGACACGGGGTCACACCGTCCCCACAATCACAAGACACGGGGTCACACCGTCCCCACAATCACAAGACACGGGGTCACGCCGTCCCCACAACCACAAGACACGGGGCCACACCGTCTCAACAATCACAAGACACGGGGTCACACCGTCTCCACAATCACAAGACACGGGGCCACGCCGTCTCCACAATCACAAGACACGGGGTCACACGGTCCCCACAATCACAAGACACGGGGTCAGACAGTCCCCGCTGCCAACGGACACGGGGTCAGACGGTCTCCACTGTCAAAAGGCACGGGGTCAGACAGTCTCCGCTGTCAAAAGACGCGCGGTCTCATGTACTGCTAACGGATGGAAGGCAAGGCCGCCGACTCCTAGTGACTGCTGGCAAACAAGTTCAAGACAACGCTAACAAACCTGTGCTTCTGCTATAGCGAGCCCCAAAAGCAACGCTGTCGCAGCGGCCCGTACCTTCAGCTCGGCCAGTTTATCCACATAGACGTTCTTCTGGCACTCCTCGCCGTCCTCGTACAGCCAGTTCTCGGTGTCGTCCAGCTGTCCGTTGACGGAGGCCTTGACGTCCTCGCGCTCAAATTCGGACAGCTCCTCCGCCAGGCGGCTCCGCAGGTCGTACACGTACTCCTCCACCGCGTTCTTGCAGTCCTGGGTCACAGAGACAGGCGGCGTTAGACAATAAACCTACAGCGGTCTCGCCGTTCAGCACCGGGACGGTCAGGGTCGAACAGTACCAGTACCTCTCTACCCCACCGGGCTAGACGGTACAAGTGCAAACGAACGTCTCTGGTATGTCACGTTGAACCGTACGGCAGCGCGATGCAAAGGAAAGTGCTTTATATAACTCGAGAACAACAGATTACAACGATTCATTAACAAATGCCCCGATAAGCCTGCATCAAATAGTGACAAAAGAGGACCATTTAAAACTGACTCGCAATAAAATACGTGGGAGTGAATAGATACCCCACGTATAAAAATATACAACTCTTGCGTCGATGGCAACGAAAAGTCAGAATGAATCATCAGGTGCAGAACAGGTTCTTGCAGATCCGTAAAAAACCACACGGTTCACGGAATCTCAACCGTCGGGCAGATCCTCACGCAACAGCCATCGGGATGGCAAACGATTAATTATGGCGAAAACGAACAGCCCAAAAACGGTTTGCCTCTCACGTCATTCGCCCAGAACTGAGTGCCGGGGATATGAAAGGAAGCCCCCACCAAGACTTGCCGAAAGTAAAAATCTTCCCTAAATGAGTCACGTGCAAAAAAAAACGAAAGACCACGATAAGAAGGACTAGTGAAATGGAAGAAACAGACTCATATTGAAGCATCGATCAGCCCACAGCCCCATTCCACAAACCGGCCTAACGATTGAAGCAGCCTACAAATCTGGCCCGGTTCTCGTGCAGTTAACGATGTCCAGTGAGCTACAACATATCCTGAACTTGGCATGCGCCTGGTACTTGGCCGAAGTCTCATTTTGTGCCCTGTGGAGCTCAGAGGCTTGTTGAAGAGCCATTTGACAGAACGATAAAGGTAAAGGAACACAATGACCAGTTGGATATTAAATATATTCAAAAGCACACACAAAGAAGAACACACAACTGAAGTAACTCGTAACACAAACACACGCTCAAAAAACAAACTCGTTCGTAACTCAAACACACGCTGAAGAAGTTACGAAACGCGTCCGTTGTGCTTGCTTTTGAATATATTTAATATCCAACTTGTCAGTGTGTTCCTTTATAGCTCAGAGGCTATTGGTACTCCAAGAAGTGAGAGTGGCAACCACACTCGCTGACAAAGGAGGGTTGCTGACTATATCTGAGATGTCGACTTGGCTGACTATATCACTGAGATGTCGACTTGGCAGCCAGGTACCGCAACACTTCCTACAAATCGAACCGGTTTGGGCTGATCAGCTGATAATCAGTCAAAATGGAGTTGTAATTGGTTACAAATGGTAGGACGCCATCTGCGAACGTGCCGCCAGCCGCCGCCTTAGTAGAGACTACCCAGCCATAGCCTATCTATAAAAGTGCGATGCAGGGTGGAGCAGGCGAAACCCACGGACCGATTACAAACTCGTTGATGCTGGTCACCTCAGCCCAACGCTTGGAAGCGCGGGTCCAACGGTTACGGTTTAAAACGCTTTAAGGGGCAATGTACAGGTGATCAAAATGTGGAAAGACGTAATTAGTCTCATTTGCATGGACACCGAAAGCGGAGGGAGCGGGAGGGACGGCAGGAAGAATGCGTCTCCCTCCAACAGCTGGTAAACACGAGGATTTTTGCCTCCCTTCAAAAAATTCATGGACCATCCTAGTTCTTTTTTGTATTTTACCCTCCTGATTCTGCGTGGACTTACTTAAATGTTCACAATTCTAGCGCTGGGGCGTTTTTAAAGGCCAATCAAACCTCGCCTCCCACCCTCCCCGATCAACGCCAGTCCGGGGCTGTTCTCCCCAGTGACAATCTCCTGACGACGTACCTACTTATCTGTTCCCGATTTCGGCCTCAAACTGAGATGCCTACACCTGTGAAACTTTTCACTAGTCCCAATTCAGTGACGTAATCTCGCCATTCGTTACACAAAACTCAAGAAAACGAGTAGGACACTTGATCAACAAACCCAGTCGGGCAAAAAGCGGGGATCTAAACCCACCACGTCTTGTGAAACGATGTACGCATTGTATGTACTGTCGCTAATGGGTTGACTGCGCATCCCTTAATCTTTATCAACAGAGATAGGGCGGTAAAATATCAAATAGGTTACACAAATGACTTCTTCAATCAACGCCTGCGGGAACGGATGTTCGAAGACCGAGCGAATGTTTCATTCTTAAGCTAAAATGTTACGTCTAGAGTAAAACACCCAGCAACACGCTGCTGACGTGTCCGCTACCATTATCGGCCGCCGGTGACATAAGCCCGATATGACTGTACCAGACCGGAATCTGAGGGATGCCCCGGTTGGTCGGTCCAAACCGCCTGTCCTTATCCAGCTATTCAGTCAACTGTCCTTTACCCGCTAATCGGCCTAACCTGTCATTTACCCGTTAAACGGCCTAACCTACATGTGCTTTACCCATTAATGGGACAAACCTGTCTGTCCTCTATGCGTTAATCGGACAAACCTGCCTGTAATTTATCCGTTAATCGTTCTAACCCGCCCGTCCTTTATCCGTTAATCGGTCTAACCCGCCCGTCCTTTATCCGTTAATCGGTCTAACCTGCCCGTCCTTTATCCATCCATCGGACTAACCTGCCTGTTCCTTTACCCGTTGGTCAGTCTGACCTGCCTGTCGTTTACCCGTTAATCCGCCTGACCTGTCTGTCCCTTTCCCGTCAGTCGATCTCACCTGCCGGTCCTTTTCCAGTTTGTCAGCGGCCACCATCTGTCCCTCGCGCTCCAGCAGGTGGTCCAGCTCGCGTCGGCTGAGGCCGGGCACCACCGTCTCCACCGGCAGGTCTGTCTTCTTCACACGCACCTTCTTCTCCTTGGCGTCACCCTGCCCGCACAACAGACACCGTCAGAGGAACAGGTGCCACCGGCGACAGCGCATATAACACTACACTGCTCTCAACTACATGAATCTAAAATAAACCATCCACGAACAACCATATCCGCCTTATGATCGTTTTTACTTCCGAAAACTTTTGACAGATCAGTAAATAGGAGCAAATCACGTTACCGGCAATGCCCCAAACAGGTAAGCAGCTGAGTGACCATCCCATCACCAATAGCTGACGACTAAGCCACCGCACCGTCACCAACGCCCTCCCCACTCACGCTGTTGGCCTCCTTCACCTCGCCGTTGGTCTCCGAGTCGGTCTTGGTCTCCTGCTGCCGGTCGCCGTCCGTGTCCATGGTCTCGCCCTCCTGGGCGGCCGCGTCGCCGGCGGGCGGCGGCTGGGCGTCGGCAGCGGCCTCGGCGGGCGCCGCCGCCTCCGCCTCCGGCGCCGCGTCCGGCTGCCGCTCCAGCAGCGTGGCCGACGACACCGTGAACACGCCGTGCAGGTTCATCCGCACCTTGACCTTCACCTTCTGAGGCTCACCCTCCGGCGTCGGGCAGACGTTGCTGACGGTGAACGAGCCTGCCGAGGGTGGGGCAGGGGGTCAGGCGGCAGATGGTGGCGCGGCTACTCAGACGACGATGATGATGTCAGGTGGGCAGACATGTTTAGAGCAGGGAGAGCAGCTGGGTAGCAGTGTTTGACGATGGATCGGGTTTGAGTGGGGTGCTGTGGAAAGATAAAACATCGCAGGCATGTGACATGCCTAGATCACTGCAGGCGCACCTGACTTATGATCCGGGAACATGAATTGGAAGACTAAGAACCAAGAACACAATACACCAACTAATATGCACTACCCCAGTGAGTGTTCACAACGTTGTTATCTGAAGATAATATCACACACTCTGTACTTGGACAGCATTTTCGTGTCATTTTCATGTAACTACATGATTGTAATTGCCTATATTTTTTCCATTTTCTCGAGGTTACACCCAGCGCTCGGCGCGGCAAACACGCCAGCGCCATACATAGCGAAATAACTATAGCTACGCAGTCTGGGGGTGCAGCCTTGACAGGAGATACGATACAGATAGCAGTTTGATAACGCAGACGCAAGTTGGATAACGCATCAGTCAGATAAAGTGACCACTTTCGGCGATACTGTCCAATGACTAACTGCAAACAGGTGATCAATCACCTGAAAATATTCGACGGGAAACCGGAACGAAACTAGACAGCCTACAAAAAAGTCGGCGTAAGAATGTTTCTCTACTGGAATATCCTTGCAAAACCTAGAGCGTTAGCACCACTTTACCAAACATGCCACCGGGAAAGGACTGTTGCGAACCGGGGAACATTCGTAATTCTAGGAAGACGGATTACTGGAAGCACCGGTTCACCTATCCAAAACAGCATTGCCGGGCGTTGGCAGTCCAACACTTCTGCGGGTTGCCAATAGCTCGGTGCCAAACGGCAACGATCGACTCTGCCCGCTGCCAGGCCCAGAGATTTTCCGGCTGAAACAATCAGCCCTGATCTGTTCCGAAAGAGGGGACAAACCAGCGACTGGTTCAATATAAGAGTCCTAGCTTTGGACGCACAGCAATAACTGGGCGACAGAGGTGGGCTCAAGCCCCACCCCCTTCGAAATTCCAAATGTCTATAGTTAAAACATAGACGGAGGCTGATCCGAGGTAAGGGCAGGAGACTCGAGCCCCCTCCCCCCCGAAATGAAGTCCTGGATCCGCCACTGCTGGGCGACACATACCTACAGTGCAATGCAACACCCACGAACCTTCCCACGACAAGTCAAATCAACATTCATCTGCCACGCCTGACGCAGCTCCCACGCAAACTCCCCAAAAGGAGGCACTTGACACACGGTAGCACAACAATCCGCACGTCTGGGAGTAACTGCGAAAGCTATGGGCAATTTACAGACAAAACACAATTTTCTGAAGAAAATACAAATAGTTGCTGCTACTTAGGAATAGTGACAATTGTGCACAGAAAAAGGCCGTCACAAAACCACTACTTCAGAAGTCAACGCGATTGGTAAATGCGTAATTAAAAATGGGAGTAGGGCGTCCAACTTACCTATGAATGGGTCGGGGTATGGAATGTCACCGCTGTATTTACACTTAATGGTAAACGGCTCGATCTGATGGAAGGTCAACATCTTCGAGAACGGCACCTCATGATTTTTAGGGAATATCTCCATATCGCTGAAAAGAAGGGGCGACGGTGTTAATGTCGAACAACGGCAATTTACCTAGAACAAGCATGTTTGATGGCCGTGGCATCCGTTACAAATGCAAACTGGTCGAGCATGGCACATAATTCACTGAGGAAACATTCGTCGAGCCACGATAAAGAGAAATGGCATGCACAAAACGGTTACAGCGAGCTTAAAACCATATGGCATACAATTAAAAACAAACATACGGGAACTTCAATTCCGCAGTGTTACCACAGGTCACACCGAAGCATTGTAACAGCACTCGCAATGACAAAACATCCACACTAACAAGTTCATCAATTTTCCCATAGTTCCATCCGTGTCAGTCTGTAACTTACGGCCGCGTCAGTTTGTACCTTACAGCCGCGATAGCGACTTACCCGGTTTCCCAGAGCAGGCGGATGGGGTACGGCTGCAGGTCGGTGACGGAGAACTCGCGCACCTTGAACGTGGGCGACAGCATGGCGCACTGCAGCGCGCAGCCCCGCGCCACCGCCTCGTCCTGGTTCAGCGTCGTGCTCGGACTGTGGCCGAACACCTGCTCGATCAGCGCCTTGATCGCCGGCACCCTGCTGCCGCCGCCGACGATCTCGACGGCGGTGATGTCGGAGGTGGAGAGGCCGGACGTCTCCAGACACCGGCGCAGCACGGCGCCGCAGCGCGACAGGTAGGGCGCCGCCATCTCCTCCAGCGCGGCGCGGTCCAGCGCGCTGCTCACGTCACGGTCCTCCATAAAGCACTCGATGTTGATCGGCAGCCGCGTCGAGTTAGCCGACATCTGCTTCTTCAGCTTGGCGCACTCGGTGGCGAGCCGGAGGCGCGCGCGCGGGTTTTTGTCGGCGTCGACCCGGTACTTGGTGCGGAACTCGGCCGTGAAGTGTTCAGTCAGCATGCGGTCTAGCTCCTCACCTCCGACGGTGGGGTCGGAGGAGGTGGCCAGAACCTGCCGGCATGCGACGCGTGAACAGGGTGGTCCCGCCAACTCACGGCGTCGGACGCGGTACCAGGCTGAGACGGAATGTTTGCACCAGTACTCTTCAAAGATTTAGCGGCATGCAGCAAACATTTAGCTGAAAGTCGTGCAACGGAGTTGGACAGAAGTGTGAACGCGCCCTTCTACAGGAAATATAGTTCACGTTATAAGGCGCCACATTTGTCTTTGACACAGTTTTGACTTAATTGTGGTACTTCCCTGTGAGCGAACGGTTCGAGCACCCCTTTCGATTCAATGATGGCATTTCATGAATTCTGACGATTGCTGAATGGCACAGGTATATCAACACAACATTAGGCATATATTTTCTCCAGCGGAACATCGACATCGAAATCATAGAAAAGAGGACAACAAAACCAAACGACTATCCATAAAAATTCAAAATAAGCTCCCACTCACATGGTTTTCACACCCCCCTCAATCCCATTTCAAACCACCTCCCTTCCATACCACTCAAAGGCCGCACGATCAGCTGCTACTGACCTTGAGTTTGCCCTTGTTGAAGGCGCAGATGGCGACTTGCATGGCCGACTGGCCGCAGTCGACGAAGGCCACGTTACGAGGCTTTTGGTCGGTGGCCGGCAGGTCCTGCTTGTAGATGCCGTAGGCCAGAGCCGTGGCCGTGGTTTCGTTGATGAGTCGCAGTACGTTCAGGCCGGCCACCTGAGCCGAGTCGAGCAGTGCGCGCCGCTCGGCGTCCGTGAAAAACAGCGGCACCTGAAGCCACACACGGGTCGTTACGCTAACTTAACGTGGGGTCGTTACCAACTCACGTTAGGACAGCGGGTCAGCAGGGAGACTGGGTTCAAATCCCGATCAGAGCTTTTGGTGATATCAACTGCCCCGGCAGAAATCATTCAAGCGCAAGAGAGAGAATCTTTGTTCATATCGCAACGTTCCGAACGAAGTCCAGGGTAAAATCTGAGATGCGATTGTTGTCAGACAGGAAGTGTCGCCCGACACTGCAGCATTGTATTGATCGCATGGAACGCCGCTGCAGCACGCGAGTGAAACCCTAAATCATGCACGATACCGTCTCCGGAAATAGGCGTACCTCGCAAGATTCAAACTGACTGACAGAATAAACATTGGAAAACACTATGGGCTGTAGTGCCCCGAGACTATGTCACTTTTTGCAACTAATAAAAACAATGTTAAAACGCCAGCCCCATGTTACACTCGACGATTGTTTCGGAAAGACGTTGAGGCTTCACTACGGATTAGAATGAAGAGAAAAAGAAAACTAAGGTAAAATCAAGTCCTTAAAAGCAGGATTAATAGAGTGCACTGAGAGCACACAAAAGAATGCAGAGTAACAATTCCGCAAAAGAATGCATAAATGTTTAATTGGTTATGAAAAAAAGCTTGTAACACCGAAATCAAAATCGAAAAAGATTTTGAGCTCAATGTTTAGAAGAATGATGAGGACCCCGTTTTAGTACTCATATAAGGTCTTCACCTTGTTTCACACATTCCCCCCCTAAAAAACATACCCTACATAGTCAAGAAAACGTCGGTAATGTCTTTCAGGTAGAAATATCGCACCAAGCCCAGAGCTTGTACAGGGAATGTGGCACCATGGTCGAATCCTGGAACTTAATGAAATTAGGCGTACTTTTAGCCAAAAATAATGAAACCACTCATGATTTCTCTGAAAAATGTTCAATAAGCCCCATATTTTGTTTTTAAAGTACTCCTCTAGGAAAATAAATAAATATCTGCCTGTGGATGATGTCATGATCTGGCAACCACTACCATTCTTGAAACGCTTCAAGGGCTTCGATTGGCTGATGCTCATCGTGACGTCTGCATATGTCGTCACACCAGCAGCTCACAACAATGGCCGCCCGGCGAGGGGTAAATGAGGGGTAGGTGTCAGGTAGGTTTTAGTTTTTTTCTACGGAAATATCGAGTTCCAAGACAAAGGATATATGGAGTACCGGGTTTTCCGACTTGCTTTACAACCTGGCTATCGCAGTTAAAATCACGTTATGCAGGTGCCATATTCCCTTTAAGTATGTTCCACCAACCATAAAAGCAAAAAAGAAAGAAAAACGCACAGCCAGCCTTACCGAGATGACAACGTCGACCACTTTGATTTTAAGCGCCGCCTCGGCGGTGTCCTTCAGCTTTGTGAAGAGCATGGCAGTGAGCTGTTCAGGCTTGAAGACATGGTCCTCCTCCAGGTAGCGCACTTTGATGCCGATGCTGCCATCGTCGTTCTCCAGCACAGTGTTGGGCATCTGCGAGACGACACGCGTGACGTGCGGATCGCGGTACTTGCGGCCCAGTAGTCGCTTCATGTTCACCACTGTGTTCTTGAGGTTGGTCACCTGCTGGTTCTTGGCCGAGACGCCCATCAGCCGGTTCTTCGGCCCGAACGCCACACATGATCTGCACGAACGCACAGCGCCGGGTCAGAGCCGGCGGTAGCAGGTCACCAGATCACACAAAACCACGCTTAAGGGAAGCGTGGTTGTGGGTGATAACACTTGAGATCACAGGGACACAGAGTTACGGCAAACAAATTCAAATATAACCAGCAAACTTTTAAAGAAAGCATGTATTCGTTAAAAATGCCTGAAAAACGTATTGATAAAAAGGGGATGATTTCTGTCCCCGTGAATAGGTAAACTGGTTCCAGAGGTGGTACAGCACCCTATAGCGTAGAATCACGAAGAAAACAACGACTTGGCGTATGTAACAGAAAAAAACGACAATAGACAATAGGGTTCAGGCACGAACGTGTGAGGCATTGTATCTCTACTCACGGCGTCTGCCGCTGGCTGAAATCATTGGCGATTGTTTCTATGCCGCCCGCTCTCGCCACAGCGATGTAGCATGACTCGTTTCCGAAGTCAATGCCGACCACAGACATCGCTGCCCTTTTCCAGAAACTTCACCAAAAATGAAACCTGTGGGGAAATAGTCGTTAAAAATGGATACACACTGGCAGCACCTCCGTCGACCATTTTTGCCGAAAGTCTAAATTTTGATTCATTTCTATGCTAGGCGGGTAGTAGATGTGCTGATGCAATATCATATCAAACTTCAGCTAATTTCAGTGTGATCTCGGTGTCACTCACATTTCAGTATATTAAACTACAATGCAAATCATGAAGTCGACATGTCCATTTATACCTGGAATTTCTGCTCTTTTTTTCATCCGACGCCGTCACCACCACCAGTATCCCAAAAGCTTGGGTGCTGGGTGGGGAGCGACACCCAGGCAAAATTAAATTTGCACTAATTTCTCTCTTATTTTTCATAATCTTCCACTCATGCTCCAAATGTGCTTTTGGAGTGACACCATTAAAATTTATCAGCAATGGCGGCTTTCTGGACTGCAAGAATATCACTTGAAGCAAATAAGAATAAATAAAATTATTTTTCATCTTAATGAAAAGTTGGTATAACCTCACATCATTTAATGGAAAGGCCATAATTTTTCCCTCACAGACTGAAATATTTGGTTGAATTTTTCAATTGACAACCAAGCCCAAAACCAATTTTGGGACACTATCGCCGATGGCAAAGTTCGGGCGATTTTATCCCGTCATCCTGAATCTAGTCACTATTCATGATACACATGGCATGACACTTAATTGCATGCCATACCAAGTTAAATCATGTATGCCAAGTTTGGACTGCCAGATATGAGAAAGCAATCGAGTCGAGTGAGATATAGCGGTAATGCACGTGACCTGTTAGTCTCATTTGATATTGTTAAAAATATCATTCACGGATGTAGAGGACCAGGGTGGGCACTTCCTCCCGATGCGTAGACACAGCCTCCTGCCTCCACTGCTTTTGACGCCCAAGCCTGAGGCCGTTAGAGTCATCAGCACGCGTTGTGTTTACGCTCTGATTAGGCGCGATGATCCGGCTCTGAGGTGGGATGTGATGTTTCGTCTTTTCCACTAGCGCTACTCGTTCCACACCTGTCCCAAACCACTCCATCACCCTCTATATCGTCCCGTGGATTTTTATTCTCGATGGTTCCCGTCACGTTTACTGTTTACTGTCTTTGCGGCTCTGCAAAAACCGTGCAAGGATTACCAGCTTAGTATGATTTTGAGTATATCCCAAAGCTACTAAAGTTGAAAGAATTTTTCACTTCACAGCCATTACGGTCTGGAAAACTGATTCCATCGCACTATGATTATCTATTCAAACATATTTTTCCCAAAATATTTGTTTTATCCTTCTATTTATGGGACTGTTAAAATTTTAGTAGATATAAAAAACATCCAAGCCTTTACTAGTAGGATACTAAAAAAAGAACAAACCTGGGGTTCTAAAGCCTTGCTGTGTACCACCATGTGGGTGGTGCACCTGATTCCGAGTCCGGACCTGCAATCGTGACCTTTTTTGTGACCTGAAGGGTATTTACGGGGGTTCAAGGTATGTTTGATTTAGCAAATGAAACTGCTTAATTCAGATGTATGTACCTTTGATGGCGAATGGGCGAACAAGTGTTTTGACTGTGAATTGTGTGTTTGATAATTAGTCGTGACCATGCCCTGTCTCATGGAAACTGTGGATTCTATTTTGAATGTTTTAAAACTATAAGTTGTGAAATGTCTTTGTGAGCACTGACATCTTTTCTCATTTCAAAATTAAATAACAGGAATTATTAGGCTTATTAGCCATTTTTTCAGAGGAAATAAAGCCATATAAAATATTTGAAATACAGTTTTATTTTGAAAGAATGCACGCGCTCGGTCGCACCGATTCGACCATTAATGAAACTTGGGCACTTTTTTTAATATTTTTGCGTTCCCAACTCGGGAACATTTTACACATTTGCACCACACACACGCAGACACACACACTAAGTACACAGCAGCGGGGCTTACGCTTATCGGCACCCTAGCGGGACAGTCTTGTCCGCCGCGCTCCATGTCACACGCCCCACCGTACCAGGCGGTGGGGCTATCCCGATTCCTCGGGCCCGGCGGAACAGAGGACTGCTCCGGTGACACGCGGCAAGGCCCTGCCCTCGGGCGGTGCCACTGGACCGGTGGATCTGTTTAAAGGCAGATCAAGCCCGTGCTTCCCATAACAAGGGCACTGGTTGGTCAGCGGAAGTCCCCTGTCAAGGCGGGCACTTCACAGTGTACTGCCATTTCCTGGGTAGGAGGTGGTCGAGGAAAAGGCTGCCAGAGGTCAACTTTGATCCAGAGACCTCCCACACTAGACCGAGGCGACTTATGAAACTTGGGCATGCATTTTGCGGGTGGGAACGTGTCGCAGAGATGCATGTGTGCATGGATTGCAAAGATTGCCTCAAAACCATTAGAGCATGGAATTTTAACAAGGTGTTATATTCCCTTCAATGGTGTAACAATATTTAGATATATGTTTTGATTTTGACAAAAAAACATTTCCCAACTTTGTTTTCATCATTTGAAAAATTCAGTTTTTTTCTATGTGACAAAATTCTTAAGTTAGCATAACAGACAATCTCAGCATTTGTTCCCAGCATTGCAGAGGTGACAATCCCACAAACTCATTCAAAACAGTTTCAAAACTACATAATTATTTTTCCAAAAGTTGAGAATGCTATCCTGAAATCAAAATGGCAAAATGTGCCTTCCTGTGCCCATATATTGAAAATGCATATTTTTCAAGATGGATGTTATTAGAAAGCATTCCACTTTCAGGGAAATCACCCAATCAGATAAATTTTGGCCACTGCCTCCCCTCCTCATGGTTTTGAAAGTGTATTATTACTGAAGCAGATACAAGTTACATACTTTGATAATCATCTTGGAAACGGACCACACATTTGAAGCGAAAACATGAACAAAGCAAACTGCTTTAAACAAACATGAGGGCTCAATAAGACAGGAAATGACTATTCCCTGCATGCAGCTTGCTAAGTGGATGCCAAACTTCAGCAGCTCTTATAAACCTGGCAGAATTTCAAAATCAGAATCAAGCGATGGTGATTACACGAAAAAAATAATACCTACTTTTAATGCCATTATCATTTTCCAACAATGGATTCTGAGCTGTACTACTTACCCCTGTACACAAAAGCAAATCATCTTTAAGACAAATGGAAGGACTGAAATTGAATGTAAGGTTATTGTCAGATAAAATTAGCAAATGTGGACATGAGTACACTTTCTAGAGAATTAATTCTTAGCAGCAGCCTACAAGAGGACCTGAAAACATCCTGCAACACAATGATATACAAACAAAAGAACTCAAGGAAATCTGAAATTGGAGAATTTAGAAATAATTATATTGAACAGATTTTCAAAAGTGCTGTATTTCCTCTGAAAATATTGTTTCCATACTTTGCTACACTTCTTTTTGGATGGGTTTTGATCGATTTATTATTTTTCTTGCATTCTAGACACTCTGTCTCAATTATATTCTGAATCTCTTTAAGGCAAAAGGTCCTTCCTTCTCAATATTTTAGATGGTACCCCATCTCCAGCAAGCTCTCTGAGAACTCATGACCTTTCTTAGGGGATGACTTACTCCCAGATAGATGTTTAAGTTGGCTAGACTGAGCCCCATTCTTTGAAACATTTTTTTACAATTTTTTCCAGGAAACATCACAATCCCCTCTTTGTAGATTACCCTCTAAATATTGCTTGTTATTTGGATTTAAAGGTGCTAATATCAGTGTCCCCTCTAAATATATTGTCAAATTTCCCTCTGAAGGTTTGAAATGAAAAAAGCAGAACAAAATTTCATAAGATGGTAGCCACCATGGTGAGTTGCATTCTTTGAAACATTCCAAATTGGAATTCCTGGCTGCATGACAACTTTATTTGCTTCATTTCCAGGAACACCACATTCCTGAAAGCACAGTATGATAACTGTAAGTGCACCATTTGCTTAACAAAAGCAAGCAAACAATGCAAAAAATCTGACTACAGGGAAAACAGCATTCACTTAACTCACTTTAATTGACCAGTGTGTATAGCAAAAAAATGAGCATGTACATCCTCAGCCTAACAATCCGGACAGCTTTCATCTTGGAGGTATATTACCCAAACTGGTTTTTCATTCTGGATGTTCAGAGGGAAATGAGCTGGGATATCCTGAGCAGAATTTCCAACAGGTCATGACATCACATTTCAGAGATATCTAAATTGGATTGTTTCAAATAATGCACCTTTAGCTTCCATGGCAAAAACAGATCATGACTAGACTAATGGCAGGGGTAGTGCTATAGTGCTAGCGAAATGCTACTCAATGGACTTAGCACATCCGCAATGCATCATGATCCACAACCCAACCCTGATTGCTTTTTCATTTTAAAAACTAAATAAATACCTAATAACTTGAGCAGCTGAGCATATTGGAAAATTGGTTGTACTATACATATAATTAATTTGAATGGGAGTTTATTTGTTATAGTAGAGCTTTCACTGAAAAAGATTGTCCATCATTTATCACATTTCTATAAAAGGCAGAAATAGCAAAAATCATGTCAGGTGATATCATACAAAAATTAACCTTCCCGAAAAGGGCAAATGCATGACATAATGCTTCCCAGAATTACTGCCACCAATGTTACAAAGAATGTAGCACCAGTCTCAAAGAACAGCACATGGCTCAGCCGCGAAATTAAAAACATAACTCAAAATCAACGCAATGCTTCAAATTCACAAATACTGTGAGCCAAATGAAAATTTTCATTTTAACATACATATTCACAATCATCAAATGATACCAGCGCAAATCACATTGTCCAACTCTGCTACTTTTAATGAACGTTATGGAAAGTGAATCAAAACGGCACAAAAACACCATCCCGAAAGCAACTCATGCGTACCTGTACAGAAATTCTCACACCACCATTAAACCCAGCCACTGCTAGGACTCGAAACCGACTATACACTTTATTAAATCTGCAAATAAAGACTTCCGTAACGCCGCCGCCCACGCTTCCTACACCTCCACGAGAAACTTATAACTTTGTGGGCGCTTCGCATTCGTCGCAACCGGTAAGTAGAATGGCCTAGAAGTTTCGAGAGCTATCTAAGGATTTTAGTGACGTCATAATAGTTTTATGTGCAAATATCAAATAAAAAACACGATAAAGTAAATAAATCTATCAATTTTGTAATAAAATATACTTTTATAATTGAAATTTGGATAACAATAAATTAAGTCTTAAGAAAATGTAAGAAGACGTCAGGTATTCTGCTCAGGTTTGTGATGGCTTCGAAGCCTTCAGATCCAATAGACTAAAAACTAAATTCACTAAAGGGGCAGATATGCACTATACATATGACACAGCCCCACCCTAACAAGGGTGGCTCTCCGGCTTCCCCAGCTTTGTTCAGCTATTAGTTTTCTCAGCCATGGACATTGGCGGACGCGGGGGGATGGGGCATTCAGGCCATGGCTCCCCAAAGCGCTGGAGGTGGTCAAACTATCTTTTGGCCCCCAAACGCCGGATATTTTTTTGAAAAAGGGTGTTTACTCTAGGTCTGTAGAGCAAAAAAAATCTTCGCTCCCCCCAGGAGGAGAGGCAGACATGGGTTTGGCCCCCCCAAAACTCAGATCTGCGTCCGCCCCTGGCCATGGAAATGATGTCTCAGCTCAGCGAAGGACATGAACTGGCTTTTGAGATTTTGCAGCCCATACATTTCTTTTCAGCCATGGGTGCACAGGCGTATCCAGGATTTCCAATCTGGTAAGGGGCGCAATCCGGACCCTAGGGGTTGCCACCTTTGAACCGGCAACGATTCAGGGGGGCCAAGAGGGGCACCTGCCCCAATCGAAATTTTGCACCCTCTAAAATGGTGACAGCGCCTCCTGAAAGGTCGATAGGGCCCCGTTAAAGTGTCACTTCCCATCGCCCCTCCCCAGAACACGAAAATCAGCGTCACTGATAAAAGTTTGCACCCACCTGATAGGCTTTACCGGTAAAAAGTGGCACCTCCTGGTCTAGATGGCGTATCCCTGGAAGGTGCCTCCCCGAATTGGCAATCCTGGATCCGCCTATGACCGGCACAATCTATCAGGTGGGCGTCAAATATCCTATCGCTGGCATTGGCAGATCCAGGAGCAAATTTTGAAGGTGGCCAAATCAACGTGTGCAAGGGGGCTAAATCGAGAAAAATCTCAAAAACATTATTTTTGAAGAAAAAGGTCCTATTGGGAGCGGGGAGGGGTTGAATATACTATTTTATGTTTTGGTGGGGGCCACGGCTCCTTTGGTCCCCTTGGATCCGCCAGTGATTAATGGACGCTGATTTTTGCATCCTGGTGTGGGAAAGGACATTTCAGGGGGGCGTCAATTGACTTTTCAGGGTGGTGCCGTGACTGCTTCAGGGGGCGCCGAGAGTCGATGGGGGCATCATCTCCCTCGACCCTCGATGCCCCGAGGGTCGAGGAGGGATTCGGAATATGAGGTGGATTCGGATTCGGAATCTTCGGAATATGATCCAATAAATAATGCAGCATGTATGTGTCATGTTTAGGAATGTAAGAATTATTCGTTCCTGTTCGATCCACAGAAGACCCTTGACCACCTATCAAACTTTCGCGGGCCGTTGTCGTGAAGATAAGTGAACTTTATTTCGAGCCCCGCCTTCTGCAGTAAAAAGGCAAAAGCCAAACATAGGCAATTACTTTTAGATCACTTTGAACCCTCTTGCTGGGTGAATCAAAAGTATATTTCACACAATTTGGTGAAAATATACTTACATTGAAAAAGACGTTTGCTGCGCATGCGTGCGGCAGTTTCGGTGACGTCAGAACATCGAGGGTCTCTGATACGTTGGATGTTGTGAAGTAATTAGGGCGGGTGGATATAAACCAGAAAATGAGCGAATTAGCATCAAAGAAACCAAAGATGGCGAGCCAGTTGGATCAATTGAAGGAGCGTACGACCGTGGTCGCCGACACCGGCGACTTCGAAGGTAGGAATGGAACATAAATATGTGAGATAAGAAGTCACGAAATACCCTCATTTCAATTTACTCATGCTCTACACTTGGTTTTTTTCTCAGATGATAAATTTAATTTTTTGTTTCCAGTTAAGTGTCCTTGCCTTACCTACCTTATCTTGCCTAATGTTGTCAGATTTTCGGAGGATTTCGTGACCTGTTGGCTCCATTGTTTGGGAAGCTCAGACTCAATGATACCTGCATTTATGTTACATTTAATTTCCTATCTCATATTGGTATGGAATTACCTTGTTTTGCTTTTTTGATTTTATTTTGTTTTTTGCTTAAGTCTTTTAACATTTCTTGATAGTCTCCTTTTCACTTTCTTTTATGGTCGATTCTGCGTCGTCTATCAGTTTGTTTTGTTCTGTTGACCAGCGACACTGTAATTTGTTGTAATCTTGTATAATAATTTATTAGTTGTCATATGTTTTCTTCTATATTTCTTTTGTCTAAAAATTATTGTGTTCTATTGCTCTTTGGCCTTGGTTCTATGCTCAATTGCATGCAAAATGCACAAATAACAACGTAGGTTCCATGAAATTTTAATTGCTATTGAATGGTGTATTTGGATACAATGTCAATCCTGATAAAGCATTTGGTAATGGAAACTGTATAAAATCTTTAATTTGCTTTTCTGTTTTGCTTTGACTTGCTTGTTTTTTTGCTGCTGTCTTTTTTGCTCTTGCTCACCCTTGCATGTAATTTTGGAAAATGATAAAGAAAAGAATGAAATCAATGTCATTCTTGGTCTAATGCATTTAGTATGCTTTGCTTTGGGGTTTAGTCTACTGTTGAATGTTATATTATTTTTTCACATTCAATAGGGAATTTATAAAAAAAGTCTTGACATTTGAGAGGTCTATAGACTTTTAAATCTTATCGATCCCTTGGCCAATATATTTTGGTATTCTATTTTATGCATAAAAACTGATAAATGCTGGGTTGCAGTTGCTTTGTGGTATTTGCTTTTTATTTGTGGGCATTTTGCAGGTCAACATGGGGTGGATATCCAGTCTTTAATTCCCAACTTAAATCTTCAGGATATTTTAATTTATGGTGTCAGAGCCCTGGTCCAGTGTGGACAGGGGTGATATTTGTACAGAAACATTTTTATTGGCTGTGTTTGGCATTTTATGAACTGTCCATGGGCTTGTTTTATCTGCATTGCTGTAAGTAATGATCCTTAATCTGTTTTTTTCAGCCATGAAGAAGTACAAACCAACAGACGCCACAACCAACCCGTCATTGATATTGGCGGCGGCGTCCATGCCTCAGTACCAGGGACTCATTGACCAGGCCGTAACCTACGGCAAGGAGGCAGGACAGTGAGTGTTGCCCATCTAGCAGGACTCAGCATTGCCTTTGACCCATTGTTAGGTGTTGGGTTGAGTGCTGAAGGCGGGTGTTCCACTCAGACTTGCCGTGATATTTGCACTGTGCACTGTCATTGATGGCCTGGTTATTTTACCGTGACATGGGACATCGATAGTGTATTTTGTCGCGGTAATTTCAGCCGGAGAACAATTTGCGGAGTGTAGTGTCTACGCGTACTTTTTTCCCTTGGCTACTCAGTTCAACCTAGAAACGCAACCTTTGATTAGGATAGCTGCTATTTTGGAGCATTTTGGAGCATAGTTTGAAAATCGTTTACATGATCAATTTGGTCATTTAGGTAAATCACATGCTGCAGCTGGCTATAATGAATTACATATTCGTTTCTTTACTTTGTTAGATGTCCCCAGCAGGGCATTTTTTAAGGAAAAATCAGTGGGGGGGGTGTATTTCTTGTGCTGGCCATTTTAGTGTCTTCAAGAGGTCAAGGCCCCATTTTGAGGGGTTTAGTAAAACTTAGACGTGTTAGTGTTAAAAAATGTTTCCAATTTTTGTGTTATTCCAAGTTTAGAGATTATAGATGCTGCCCAGGGCTGCCAGGGTTTTTCAGCAGAAAAGGTCAAACCAAGTTAGAAAAAGGGCCAAAGAGGGGCAACATTTTATTTCCACTAAAATAGCCAAATAAACACCACAAAATCCAGATTGGAGGCTAAAACGACCCATAGCGGTAGTCATAAAACCCCAGAAGAAGCGACTTGTATCACTTTTTAAAACTAATTGTTGACAATTTGATATTTACTTGACACAATATTTTTAGCTCACTACCCATCTAATAGGAAGCCAGAGGTGCCCTTTCAACCCCGCGTGGCCATCGAATGATTTTATCCACATAACCAGAACATGTTTTAGGATCATCAATCACCCCCCCCCCCCCCACACACACACTTCCATTTCCAGCACCAACCATTTCCTGATCTCAGTCAAAATGGGAGTAAACCGGAAATTTGTATAACCAGCTGCTGTGGAAGGTAACGAGGAGCCCAAATTCGAAAAGTTTTTGGTATTAAAGTGGAAAGTTTGCTGTCAGTATCAGGTTGAAGTTTGGCTAGCCCCCTCACTTTTTGCCGGTGGCGACGCTTATGTATGCTACCACCACAATAATAAATAAAAAGACTAAGCACTTCAGACCGCCACACCAGCAGCCAGTCTTACACACTTTGACTACACCGTGTCCCGTCTAATCCACTAACGAGCTATTAGCGCTGACATCTGACTGCGTGTGAAATGAGAGCATCATTCAATGTCACGGTACTGGCTGGGATGTGGGCTTCCGGTCGGATAGAACAGAATGTTTGATTGGTTGTAGGCCAGCGTTCATCTCCAGCGTTGTGATTAGTTGATGCTGAGGCTGCTTTGCCGGGATTTCCCGTAATCACGCACTTTGTTTCGTCTTCATACGATGGAGTAGACTGCCACGGGTGGAAATTTTTAACACAATATTTGTGGATTGCCAATTTGGGACTAGAAATAGAACAAATTTATAATTATCGGGTGTTGTTCTGTCTTATTTTCGTTAGGCGAGTCTGCATTTGGTCAATTTTAAGTCATCTGTCTATTTCACTGGGGGCCAATTTCCGGGCACTGGGGGGCATTTTGGCCGACTGGGGGGGGCAAATGGCCCCCCGTTAACATGTTAAAAAATGGCCTGGTCCCCAGGCCAAGCAGGGCAGTTGATAGAGATTTCTTGATCTGGTGGAAAATGTCGATATTTTAGCTCTATTTCTCGAGAAAATATTCATCGCATTCTCGGTAGATTTGATTTTGTTCAGTATGAATGATATGAGGTGGGGATGCTATCATTACTTAGAGATGCTATCACTCAGATAATACTCGGATCATAAGGTGAATAATCATGGTAAATGTAAAGCTTGTCGGCTAATTAGACCAAGTCTGCCCATCTCTTTCTCATTACACTGCGCGGTGTCGTATCGAATAGCCCCGTCCCCTTTTCTGCCGCCGCGCCGCTGGCGAGATTCTCGCCGGACGTGGCTGATACTGGGGCAGGAAGTGAACGTGGTGGAAGCGGGCTGGCTGACAATATCGGACATCCCGCTACAAATGCGGACACGGCATGTAATTCGCCAGTAGCAGGGTTTGCGAAATGTTCTCGGACGCGTTTGGCGTCATGGGGCAAATCGTTGCTACGTTCTTCTCCCATCCATCCGAGGAGACGAAAGTAACGGTGTCACTCGTAGAATCAAAATCATTGATTATTTTAACATCGGGGAGAGGGTTAATAACATGCCGTTTTTTGCATGCTATATACATATAAATTTTGCTAGATAGATGTGTGTTGCTGCCCCAGCGGTAAACGATTGTGTGATTTCCTATGATTTGGCCTCGTCAGCTGAGCACACAGTGCTGGTCGTTTTGCGCCGGCGCCCCGCAGGTGGCGGGTAATGGCGCGCAGGTGCGTCGATCTCCCGCGGCGTGCTCAGTCGCCCTGGTGATGAACATTCTGGCAGTTTCCCCCTCCCATTCCTGACGAAGCAGTGCTCATAGACTGATCCGGGGTTTCAAATCGGAGGGGGAGGGTGCTACTCCTGGCCGTCATGACCTGTCACGTTGCGCCGAATTGCATTGTGGTCTCGCCAATAACTGCATTTTGGGGGATGGTGTGTGAAGCGGGACATTAGAGGGTGCTGGGGCTTAATTGTTTGCCCCCTGGATCTTTCTATGACAACACTGTTAGAGTGACGCTGGTACCTAGGTTCGGATGCTTTGTCTTACCCTGCCAGTCACGTGCGATGGAAGTCTTACCTGATGGATGTCTTACCCTGCCAGTGCTTTGCGGCATCGGTTTTCTGATCCCACGAAAAAGCTTTCCTGGTCGGGATGTTTTTCTGGCTGGGAACGGAACTTCCCTAGGCTGTGACAGCCGGTGTGTTCTGGGTATTTACCCCACGCCTGGGTGATAATCGGAAGGGACCTGACATGATGAAATGCATCTCACCTCTGTAACCTTGTCGAAACTGATTTACATTCGGTGCTACTGATAAGCCATCTTTCCTCCTCCTGGCTTCTTTTGTCAGCTTATCATCTTTCCCCAAATACAAGCTATCCATGCATGGAGGTCACAGTACCAGATTCTGGCTATTGGGCCAATATTTTCTGTAGACTTTTCTGAGCGTGTACGGGACTGGCCAAGTATCTGCGACCGGTTTGTTCTAGGCATGGGATGAAAACTTTTGTCAGTTGTGGGTGCTCTGCCCAATCAGCTCGTGCCAGAAAAACTCTGGTGTTGTGCTGTGAGCCACCGTCTTCACCGTAGAAGATATAGCAAATGAGATGCATCTATGAAAGGATGCTTTTGAGTAGGTGATGTCCAAAATGTCGGGCGTGAGACAATGGCACCAATATTAGTGGAGTACAGGCGCCATGTTTCGGCAAAGTTTTGCAGGCGACAGGCCTCCATGCAGTGGCGGTTCCAGCCGGACGCCGTCCTCGAGTTATCTCCGCCGGACTCAGACGGCTGTAAATCCCAGGCCATTGCAGATCCAGGCTGCGCTCCGTGTGGGCAACGCCGGAAAACGCGTCCAGCCCCGGGTTCTGTTCAGGGCTCGCTTCATTGTTGGTGCTGGTATACCTTTGACCGTGCTGCAGCGGACCCAGGGGCTGTCTCCAGCTCTGAGAGACAGCCGCTGTCAGACCTGCGCTTTCTGAGAGACCGCGGCTGCGGTCCAGAACACTGCACCATTGAAAAGTCAGCTCTTCAGCTCTCGCTGGAGGTTTTTGGCATTGTGTGCAGGCAGGCTCTGCACTGAGAGCTGGTGTGTGGCCGAGCACGGGTGGGTTGTCGGGTCCGCGCCGGCCGACTCGGATGGCTGCGGCGGGGAGGCGCCTCAGTTACGGCCGCGCCGACCGTCCGCCGTCACGCCTCTGGTAGGAATGCCGCCCACACAAGAAGAGGTCTGGTTACTCTCTGGATAGTGTCTGAGAAGCAGTCTCAGCTCCCGTTTCCTTTGAGAGCAGATGCTTATGTAGAGGTATTGGTTAGACCGATAGCTGACTGTTGCCCATTGTGTGGTCTTTGGGAAGGAAGCAGCCGAAAAAAACTTACTCTGCTTGTCTTCTGTGTTTGAAATGAATTACTATGGACACGGTGCCATAGAACGGACTGGGCATATATTATTATTTTTGGCAATTTATGATATTATATTGCGTATTGAAACTGTTTTTCTAGCTTTCGTGTGACACTCTCGCCTTCTTTCTTGATGGTCGAAGTCGGTTTGTCGGTACGCCATATGGCCACGCCCGGCAGCACGAATCATATATTGAAATAGGTATAACACGCCTCGTTCTGTGGTGAGACGCCCAGCATTATATCGTGCCTTGCACCTCAACCTGGTCCAGTGCTGTCCACCAGGGTGAGCTGCTCAGCTACCTGTAGTCGGCATTTCCAATCGTTTCCTAGCGCATCGGTAATTTTCTCTGGCCTTGCCCGGTTGGTTGCACGGGCGCTTCCTTAGCGCGGTGGCTCTGTAGGGACGAGACCCGGGTGACGTCACGATGCCGAGCGGCTGTTCTATAGTGACACGTCGCCGTGCGGCCGCTGCGGTGCTTCCCCCCGCGGTGGTAGCTGGGTCCGCCTCTGCGGCGGTGGGAGCTCAGCCTGGGGCGGCGGACGCTCCAGCCGAGCTGTGGAGCGGCGCGGGCGGCCGGGAATCCCGGGCAGTCCACACCAGTGGGGGATTTACATGGGGGGGAGAGGCAAGTGTAAATTGTCGCTGGCTACGTCAGCCGCTGCGCTGCAGTTATGGTAATTTTTAGGCACTCATTTACAACTGTCACCTGCATCATGCTGTGTTGTGGTGTATAAATGGATCCAAACCAACAGTTGTAGGTGAAGTACGGGTCCCAGGTCTTTTTTTGCTTGCTCTTTTAGGGCAGCTGCAAGGTTGTATGGCGTCGAAGGGAGGGGGATGAAGTAGATTTGACCTAGGATAGGGCACCGAATCCTGCCTCTGGGTCGGCTCGATCCTGCCACCCTTTGCTCGCTGCGAAGGATCACGGGATTGAGCCGAGCGCTCCCAGCCCTCTGCCGTACCGTGCTTAATCGGGAAGTCGGGCCTCGGTTCACTGAGCTTCAGCATTTGCTTCATCCAAGCTTTAATTGATGTTAGCTATGACTTCATGACGCAGTTGAAGTGGGATGGTGTGAGAGGATAGGAATGAAAGGAAATGTCTGGTAAGACGTGTCATAGCGGGCTAAAATTATTGTATGGAGTTATGCTGTGTGCCGAACGTAGCGAAAATGATCGCTCTAGTTATTCGAGAGCGTTTTTAATAGGTGGATGTATTTTCCCATATGTATGGAAACACCCAGGGATACATTTCCTGATGCAGGGGTGTGGTTATATATCGTAGGGATGCCCGGGCACCCCCAATGAAAAGTCAAGGTAGTGTTAAAAAATGCTTCATTTTTTGTTTTTCATTTGAATAACTTTAGATTTATTCTACATAGTTCTACAGGACTTGGGGAAGACTATACAACTGTTTTGTGTTCTAAAATTCTCTTAGATATTGTGGCGATTGGTAGTTGGTTGAATTCTGGCACCTCCAATCATTTCAAAAGGTGCACACCCCTGGCCTGACATGTCTCACCGATCGAGTTCGGTAAACAGCTCACGAACGGGTATCGGGTCTTTCACGGAGTCTGCTTTCCACAACTTTCACCGGGTCCCGCTGCTGCTCCAGCTGCCGATTTAACGGCCAGTTGTCGGCATGCGGCGTGCCTTCTGGTTAGTTATGCCTTAGTGGAGGGAGGCAGAGAGAGAGGTGGCAGTGGACCACGCCCTCTGCTGGTGAGGCCAAAACTTGGGGTCATGCCGGTCAGAACCCCGGCGGTGTTGGAACCGGGGAAATATCGGTACTGTCCTCAGCGTGGCTTAAAGTCTGAGTTGTCGCTGTATAGTCGGTCTGGTTAGAGTCGTTACTGTCATACGGCACTGAGCTGTATAATTGAATATCTATTTATAAATACATCCTTAATCATCATCGTTGTGGCTTTAGGTGACACCATTAGTGACGGTTATGACTAGTCGGAGGATCCCCAAGCCGCCCACACTGAACTGCTGTGTGCCCGGGATAGAAATGATACTTATTAGGACGGTCTGTACTTTTTGTGCTCAGAGCCAGATTAAACTCCGAAATGATCCTGCAGTGCGGTCTTAGAACTATGACCTGTGGTACAATTTGCCATCACCAGAATGCTCACCGCCTGAGGCTGCCCCGCCGTCAGGAGCACGTGACCCGTGCGGTGGGGATTGGGGTCGCGGCGTGCCGCCTTCGTCCAGTGCACCGGCCTGTACGAAGCGGGAGGCGGCGCGCGGCCGGATATCCACACTGATAAGCAAAGGAACCGCGCGGCCAGTTCCGATGCGCTCACATATCTGATCTGAATCGGCAGGCCTGCCGATGTTTCTGTAAGATAGTTTCATCCCGGCAGCAAAGATGGTTCTGCCGTCATTGATTGCTGTCAGGCGGTAGGGGTGTGACAGAATGGGTCAGACTGACCATGGCAATCGATGGTGACGGAATTGGCCAGACTGACCATGGCAATCGATGGTGACGGAATTGGCCAGACTGACCATGGCAATCGATGGTGACGGAATTGGCCAGACTGACCACGGCGATCGATGGTGACTGAATTGGCCAGACTGATCACGGCAATCGATGGTGACAGAATTGGCCAGACTGACCACGGCAATGGATGGTGACGGAATTGGCCAGACTGACCACGACAATCGATGGTGACGGAATTGGCCAGACTGACCACGGCAATCGATGGTGACGGAATTGGCCAGACTGACCACGGCAATCGATGGTGACGGAATTGGCCAGACTGACCACGGCAATCGATGGTGACGGAATTGGCCAGACTGACCACGGCAATCGATGGTGACGGAATTGGCCAGACTGACCACGGCAATCGATGGTGACGGAATTGGCCAGACTGACCACGGCAATCGATGGTGACGGAATTGGCCAGACTGATCATGGCAATCGATGGTGACGGAATTGGCCAGACTGCATGTCAGACTGACCATGGCGATCGATGGTGACGCAATGGGTCAGACTGCATGTCAGACTGACCATGACGATCGATGGTCACTCAATGGGTCAGACTGCACGTCAGACTGACCATGGCGATCGATGGTGACGCAATGGGTCAGACTGCATGTCAGACTGACCATGGCGATCGATGGTGACGCAATGGGTCAGACTGCATGTCAGACTGACCATGGCGATCGATGGTGCCGGACTGGGTCAGACTGATCATGACGATCTATGGTGACAGAATGTGTCAGACTGACCATGGCGATCGATGGTGACGCAATCGGTCAGACTGCACGCCAGGCTGACCATGGCGATCGATGGTGACGGCTGGAGGATGCCGCTCGACCAATAAGGGGCCTGCATTCCTCTGTAACAGGGATATATCATAGGCGAATGATTGAATTCTCTGGTACTATTTTTGGAAAATTTAGAGGATTTTTCGAGGTATGGGCTTTAAGGCGTGAGAAGGCAGTACATGCTTCAGAAAAATAGCAATTTGTGGCATAACAATTATCTGCTAATGCTATAAAGCGTTAAGATGTTAGAAACAGTTCATGTTTTCGAACTGTCTCCTCCCCTCTGTGATAAAGCTTAGAAAATGTGATTTCGTCATGAATTTTCTTCGAACAGACGATTCTTGCACACCAGGGGAATCGACCAGGAGAAAAATTAATTATTTTGCTCTTTTTCAGTTTTAAACCTTGTTTATCCGGTACTAGCTTAGCGTTCGGAAGAGTTGCAAATTTGAGAGCAGCCTTTTTGCGGCTCCGGGGGTGAGGGCTATTAAGACTGAAGTCGACCATGTCTAGGTTGTTTTTCTTTAAGATTTGTATTTTATTCTGCAAACTTGCACCATTATTTTTATTAGTGAAAATATATCAGCAGGTCGGTTAGAATGGGAGGTCGCAAACGAATGTCTCTATTTGTTTTGTCAGACAATACGATTGAAGTGTACTCGAGCAACCTTTCCAATCTACGCTTGTGACCCTCAGCGAAACCGAAGGTATTCAATCATGAGTCGATGGCCCCGATATTCGATTTGGGGGCGCCAATAAACCCATATTCCTTCTCCTGTCTCAAAACTGGACTGAACATTTGAGAATTTAGAGCACTGTCCAGGAGGTTCTCACTGCTGCGGCTGCGCCGTGAGTCGGTGCCGCGTGGCGTGACACCGCTCCCCAGCGCCCGATATTGATTCCTCGCTGGCTGATCGATAGCTCTCGCTGCCGGCTGAGAGACGTTTCTGGCTCGCCCTGCTCACGACGCCGCATGTGTGGGGTCCGGCCCGACACGCTGGTCGGTCTTAACAACGCGCCACGATCGTAACCAACGTCGCGCTGTGCGACGCAGTGACGTTTGCCCTGCCGGGCCGTGACACGGTGACGCTGAGCCTGCTGGGGCGTGACACCGTGACACTGGGTCTGCTGGGCCGTGACCTGTGGCCGTTCCGGCCTGATTGCCCGCGGCGCTGGTGTGTGACCCGGCCAGGGCCAGTATCGCCCAGGTGGCAACAACACTAAGGACACGGCTGCCGAGCTGCTGACGCGGAGCTGACGGTGCCCTGCCGTGTCCCGGCTGCATGGAGACCAGCGCGCCGACCGGGCTGTTTTTGTCCGTCGAGTGGTTTTTGCCGTGCGGCGCGGCTGACATGAACACCCGTGGCAGGTGCTGGTTCGTCCGCCGCTGTTCCCGTCTCCAAAGGCGGATCCAGGATTCCTGATGGGGGGGGGGGGTAGGGGAGGGGACATGGTCTTTGTCGCCGTCCGGACGAGCGGGCACCACTTTTGGGCAGAAGACCTATCAGGTGACCGCCAACTCCTATCACGGGGGTGCCAATGACTGGTACCAACGGCTTTGATCCCTGTTTGTATCGTCTTTCCTCCAGTCAGTGACTGTGTTTTCAACCTGTTTAGCAATGTCTGCCGAACTCGGTCGGTGGACTTTGCGCAGCCCCTGCCGACGGCTCATCCAGCGGAATTCGCGCCCGTGCCCTTCACGCTGACCTTCACCGGCCGGCGACTATTAGGATCACGAGGCTCCGCCACATTGTGTCGATGGCGGGGTTCCGCCAGCGCCCTATTGGCCGTACATTTCTAGCTCATCGCTTCACTGGTTGTGTTGTTTCAGGCGTCGGAGGAGAGCGTATGAAATTATGTGGTATTACCAGGACCTTCAAATATCTTGCCCACTGTGGTTGACCTCTAGGAGAACAAAACGGAGGACAATGATACGTCCTGGTGAACTCTGTACCCACGGTGTGTTACTGCGGATTTTTTTCGGTGGAGGAACAAAATCGATGACAACGCTGGAGTGGGTGTATGGTGGACACACTTTCTTATCGCCTTAGACGTAAGAGCTCTGTGGGTATGCTTATTTACTTCGAGGAAGAAGTGAGAGGTAACTCCGACCCCTCCACTTTCGGTTTCCATGCCCGTAGTCTGAGTTCTGAATAGCAGAGACTAAACAGCACCATCCTCCTGCAACGGTGTTTTCCCCGAATCGTTGCTACACTGGACCGCTGCCTGCTAGCTCCTCTAAAGCAGTTGTCATACCGTGAGTTGTGCTTTCCTGTTAGTGGTGAGCTCCGACTTCGTGAGTTTGAACACAATTTTTTGCACGTGCTGTGGATCAACGTGCCAACTTATGTTACGAGGAGCAATTGACTATTTTCGTATTTATCTTAGATAATTTGGGACATACAAGTAACTCGTCTAAATTTCGACAGAAAGTGCGCCCTATGCTTCTCAAACTGTGTAAATACATCACCAGGGGGATGTGTGACTAGGCAGCGGAGCGTGTGCTTCCCTGAGCCCGGGTTCAAAAGCCACCCGGTTCTCTGGATAACTGCAATTCGACTCCCAAAACCCCTCGCAACAGAGTGGACTTGGCGACGCCGCATGCCGCAGCAGTTGGTGCATCGTTAAATATTGGTATTAAACGTATTATTAAAAGCAGACTCAGAAATGCTATATTATTAATCGTTCCACTCGCGAATCGCTTCCACCCTTGTTGGCTGCAATATTGAACCGTCGTGCTACTTGCTGAGCACGGTCGAAATATGTGAAATGTCCCGGTAGTGACAGGCGGATCCAGGGGGGGGGGGTGGGGCAAATGCCCGCCCGACCCTCGGCGCCCCCTGAAAGGTCGGTGACGCCCGTCTGAAATGTGGCTTCTCATCCCTCCTCAGCGCCCTCCCAGGATGCGAGTACAGGCGCCCCCGCGATAGGATTTGGCTCCCACCTGAGAGGTTTTGTCGCCAAAAAGTGACTTCCCCGCCCCCTGGTCTGGATCACGCCCTCCCGACCTCGCCCCCCCCCCCCCGATTGTCAGTCTTGGATCCACCTATGGGTAGTGATGGTTTACTCAGTAAGTGTTGACCAAGCGCAGGAAGCGAAACTACCAGTTAAAAAGCAATCCTCTCAGGAATGTCGGACATTGAGTACCGTGCTTTATGCTTGCTTACTGTAGGTGCCTGAAAAAAATTGAGCATACAAATAGTGGTTGTTTGTGGGCACAGATCAGATGAGTGAACCCGCGGTCGTAGCCGTGAATCTGGCATTGCTGCAGCTTTGTGAATTGTGCGTTGGTACTGTTGAGATAGTCGTCCTGACATTGTGACTTTGAAGCTATCGCGTATGCGGCTATTTTTCCAGCCGTGGGCCGGGGCGGTGCGGCGCCGCACCAACATTTGCACGGCTCCAGGGCGATGCCCCTAGCTCTCAGACCTGGAAGCTAAGTAAGAGACCGGTGGCTCCGTCTGGACGAAGACTGCTGAAACGGAGAGAACCCTGCAGCGGTGTGCCATTGTCTCTGTTGTTTTCAGTCTGTGCCAGGGAAGGTCATTTCATCTGTTCAATTTTTTATTTATTTCCCCGCTCGTGGTATGACGCTGCGTTACGATCAAAGCGGTAATTCAGTCGGGAGCCACTGCGTGGTTGAAGTCGCAGCTTTTTCATTAGCACGCTGCTGCCGTAGCCTTCATTCTGTGGTGATAGAGACTGGCAGTGTCCCCCGTCTTAAGCTGCACGGCTGTTCGATTCGTGCACCTCTGCTCGGACACTAGCTGGTGCCACTGCCACAGTAACAGCCAAATGTCTGTCATCGGGGCACACATTTATCCGTTGGCTGAAGTCGGCACCAGGAAGCCCGAAACCCTACCAGAGTGCGGACTCTTCCCGATGTCTAAATTGCCAGGCAGGTCTAGCGTGCCGGAGTGTTTTTGCCGTCTCGTGGATACCGGTTTTTGCGGCCACTTCCTGCGGCGGGCTATGATCGGTAGCCTGCCGTGCCGTGCCGTGGTGCTGCCGTGCTGGGCCTGCCGTGCCGCAGGTGCACGCCCGGAGGCGGCGGGACCCTCACGTCCGCCGCCGCGCGACGCAGATGCAGCTGGCCTCACATCCTACCGCTCCGACTCTAATTCTTCAGAGCCTGAATGTTCTCATTGGTGCTCACAATATGCTGCTAATGTATTGTGGCATTGGAGATAAAGGTATACGGTCTCATAGTTAATTACAGGTGGCGCATATCTAAGTTCGCGTTCGTGGTCCCCTTATTAGCCGGGTGGCCTAGTGGCTTCATTGCCCGTATTCTGATCGGATAGCATGGATTAGCGTAGGCTCAACCCCCACGGCGGGAAACCGCCTTCCATGTCCAAGCTGACCCGGCGCAGAGGACCCTTAACACGCGCATTGACGGGGATGGTACCCGCCCCTCGGGTTTTCGGAACAGCAAAAAACGCGGCGCGTAGCGCCGCCGTACTTGGTATACCTTTCCCTCATCGTTTTACAACTTCTGTGAAAATTTTAAGGTTAGGTCATGTCAGGTCAGTCACCAGTACAGGTCAAGTGACCCCGACCTCAAAAAGTTTAAGATAGCATAAGTCGGAGCAGGGTGAACTTATCCGATTGAAACTCATATCACATAATGACCCCACCGAGTTCTCTAAAATATGTTCCAGTATTTTTTATATCGATGACCTAAGGTCAGGTACGAGGCATGACCTCTTCATTGGAAATACATGGGAAAAGTGGTTTTTACGGAATAACTCAGTAACGGATGGTGATAGAGCATTTATTTTAGCTGCATTAGACTCGCCTGGGCTTTGCGGTTCTAATGATATGCCTTTATATAATTTGACCCTGGCCTGACCTCAGGTCAGGTCAAATCCTTGATTTGACCTAGCAAGGTCAAATTATATATCATTCGATTTGGCTTGCTGAGAAGATTCATATAGTTCAAGTCGATTTGCTCTATCTTTACTTGTTCAGATGTAATGGCCGAAAAACTGAATTTACATGTTATCCCTACGACAGCATGTTTTGACCTCTCGTGACCTTAAATGTACCTGACAAAAAATGGTTCAAATGTTTCGATGGAAAGTGGATGGGCAACCCAACGCCGTTTACCGTTTTTCGCTACCTACCGTGGTTCTCGAGATCTTAGGGGCGGTTACCCGCCCCCGTCAATCGAAGGTGGCTCAGACCCCCGTCAATGCGCGCGTTAAACACCCACGCCAATACTCCCTGTAATTGGGCGAGTATGCCTGTTGGGAGTGGCCCTAATAAATAAAATAAATCAGAAAAATACAATTACTCTTGCTGGGTTCAGGCTGGCTTGCTTATTCGACTTGGGTGATCGGTAGAAGGATTTACGCAATGGCATCTGTCTGGGCTGTATGCAGTAGAAGTGCCTGACATTGCAAGAGTGGATGATGGAACGAGAGAACGTCTTCGCATGGTCCAGCATCAGTTTAGTACTTCGAAATTTATCGTGGCATGAAAAACTAAATTGTTATTCAATCATATCTGGCTCAGATTTCAATGTATTGTTACGCCCATGATATGGTTGTTGCCTAGCTCATGCAAGCGTTACACAATGGTTACCTTGATGAAGTTATGTCGCTTGAAGTGGCTATTTTCACGCGTGCTGAACCCGATCTCGATTTCTGTCACAATTGGCTGCTTTGGACCTGTAAAATGACGCCAACTGCATTCAGTGATCCTTAAATAGAAAGTTATGCGGTCCTGCTTTTTACTGCACTGCATTGTGCCAGAAATCCATAGAGCCATCGCACTCACATGCACCGTGAATAACTCATGTCCATTGAATGGCTCCACCGCTTTCTTACTTGTGACATTTTCTTATTATAAGTCAGGTTACGAACAACATCTAGGTGTGCGGGTCGGCCGTGCGAGCTGACGTGTGCGTCTCCTTGCAGGACTCTGAAGGAGCGTTTGGCAGCCACCACAGACCGTCTGTTCGTCCTGTTCGGTCTGGAGATCCTGAAGATCGTGCCCGGCCGCGTCTCCATCGAGGTCGACGCCAGGTCAGTCACTCCGCCCGCGACTACGGTTACGCCAGCTGAGGCTTTTTCATTGGCTGGGGCAAAAGAAAGTGACTCAGTCGAGATTGTGTGACCACAGAACCCTACAATTTTGTTGCTGAAATTCAGAAAAAATCAGTAACAAACTGATATTCTCGCAGAGCCAAAGATGTGTTTGAGTTTGAGCGAGCCAGGAGTCGACTCTCACCTAAACTCCGATTCACACATGTTTTATTTATCTGTGCACGACAATTTTGTTGCTTTATAGAAACCGTGTTATTAAGTGGACAAATGCACATGGATATCGAAACTCTCTCTTTTACTTTTGACCCACCTAATCGGCCCAGGGAGTCTGCGTTTGCTCTCCGAGTGAGTCAAACTTGAACGGCGAACGACTCCGCCAGCGAGCAGGGCACTCGTTCATGTATGGAACGTGTGCTGTTTGTCTCTTGTTTTGGACGCACATTTAAAAGTGTTTGATATTCCGTTTTCGAACACTTAACGAACTGCGTCGTAATCCCGTGTGCTCTTGGTTCTTTTCTGGATTGAGTACTTGTCTTTTTCTATACCAGGGTTGAGCGTATGTGCATGCACGAACCAATTAACTGCAAAGCACGCCTTGCTACTGGATATTGCTATGTCATGCTCAGCCTTAGCCAGAACACATTTGTCACCGGGTAAACACTAACTACGCGAGTCATGATACTAAGAATGTGCAGAAAGAAAGCACATACTTATTCGGACACGATGCAAGTACTTTGTCACGACCTTGATGCCTTTCTTGGTAACCGCCGCCATATTTCAACCTCCACAGGCTGTCCTTCGACACCAAGGCCAGCATTGCCAAGGCTCGCAAGTTCATCTCCATGTTTGAGGAGAAGGGCATCAGCAAGGAGCGCATCCTGATCAAGCTGGCCTCCACCTGGGAGGGCATTGAGGCGGCGCGGGTGCTGGAGCAGGAGCACGGCATCCACTGCAACCTGACGCTGCTCTTCTCCTTCGCCCAGGCGGTGGCCTGCGCCGAGGCCGGTGTCACCCTCATCTCCCCCTTCGTCGGCCGCATCCTCGACTGGTTAGTAAGGGATGACAGCTGGGAGACTGGTGGGTGAGAGGTAGTGACTGTTTGGCCGGTCAGTACGAGGTGGTAGTGGGATGACAGGCCGGGGTGATGATTGGAGTTTTAGGGCTCGTCAGCTGCTGAGGCTATATATGCCCGTGGTAGACGGGCTAGAGATCGCGGCGGGTATAATGGTTAGTAAGAGATAACAGATGGCCGCGGGTAGACGGGTGACGGGCAGATGTTGGTGGTTCTTTCCGCGTGGTGGTGGGGGATGGGTGACTCAGTGAATATGCTGATACTTCGATCGCGAGTTAGTGATTTGTTATGTTATGAAGTAACTTCATTAACTGTTATTAACTAAGATCTAAATTTTGTCGTCGAAAGTTTTGTACAGTTTTTCATTATTCCAAGAATCAATTGTTTTGAGCGAGAGTTTCAGGTATGGCTGCCTTTCACCTAATACGGATCTTTCACCTCATCCCACGCTTTTTTATCTTTACTTTGACGTAGCCATTTTTGTTTTTTTTAGGGTTTAGACGTCTTAGTTTCTGGACTTTGGCTTTTTAGGCTGCCAGTCTTTTGGCGCTTTTACTGTCATCTGTTTTATCATCTTTTTAGGGTCCTAGGTCACTCCCACAGCACTCTGCGGTTTATGTTACCCTATCTCCAGCAGGCCTTCCGAGAGCTTTAAAAAGAACGCATTTGGCAAGAACCCTGTTGCTTGCCAAATGCGGGAAGTCTGAGATAAACGAAATATGGAACTTGATAGTTTTTCGGTATGCTCTGTGCGTCTGATAGCTCCGTTCAGATTCCACAGGGGTTTAGTATTCCCTTGGACTATTCACGGGTCTGGATCCCGGATCGCCTAAATACTGCAGAAAGAGACACGAATCCAGATTATCAAAATATGTAGCGGTCATTGTATGGGCCACCATGCTGCTCCGTTTTTAATGAATTGATCAACACTGGACCTAGTGCTGAAAAAAGGTATCCGTGATGAAAATGTTGGCAAAACGCTGAAAGATGTGTCAGCCATAAGATGTGCACCGATATCGTCAGTGAGAGAAGGGGATGTATCAGAACCACATGACGAAATGAGTGAATTGTCCTGTAGTCAGAAGCCGATGACGAATGAAGTGGGGAAACGGCCTTTTGGTGGGATTTGTGCTAGGATTTAGAACTCATCGGCTGAAGCGGTCATAATTGCGCTCGTTTTAACAGAACATGGGTTATATTTCGAAATTTAAATACATTTTTGGCCTATTCAGATTCATTATTGGCTTAGGTCAGTGGTTCCCAGCCTTTCGCTATGAAGACCATGTTTACGAAGACAGTTGGATTACCACACGCCTTGAGATTGAATACCTATGTACAGAAACAGCAGCGTGAATTGTTGACGAACGTTTTGGTTGCACCCATCTACGCACTCTCCCATGATCAGCATTGCTTACCTCCACGGAATGATTTCGTGTCTCCACCCGGGGTCATGCCCCGCCGTTGGAGAACATCTGGCTTGACAAAATGATTTCAGCTGCGTACCTATCGTTATGCGACGCATGCTCCATCGCATTAATAATTGCTATGACGGCAGGCACGTGGCCAAAAAGGACAAGAAGACGTTTGAGCCACGTGAAGACCCCGGAGTCATCTCCGTTACCAAAATCTATAACTACTACAAAAAGTTCGGATACAAGACCGTTGTCATGGGCGCTTCGTTCCGGAACACCGGTAAGCTGCGTTGTAACTGCGGGGTACCCGGACTCTCTATGTGCTATATGTCCAGTACTGACGGGTTTTCGTACACGACTCAGTGTCCTTGGACTCCTTAATTATTGAGCGCTAAGTTCATACACGGTTGGATGATCAATCTCTTGAAACAAAGTTTCTATTTGTTCGTGTGATTGTAGATTGTATAAAATTGATGAGTTTTCTGCTTGTCCACGAGGCGAGATTGTTAGTTTCTCCGTTTGTCCGCCAGGTGAGATTACGGCGCTGGCGGGCTGTGACCTGCTGACGATCAGTCCTAAACTTCTGGAGGAGCTCAGCAACAACCACGATGCGCTGACCACGCAGCTCAGCGAGGCCATGGGTACGTCAGGCTGATGCTTCTGTTGACCATCTGGTTTAACGCCAGTAATTAATGGCCCTGCTCCGACGCCAGAATCGTGCATCAGTGCCGATTCGGCTATCTGAATCCCGAAGTGAACGTGTCATTATGCACCGAGGGGTGCAGTCGTTTGCACATTGTGCACGCCACAATTACCACAAACTTAGGTTGGAACCCAACTATGCTACAATTAGCGAAAGTACTCTGGATTGCACCATCGCCGAAACGTAGTTCATGTTTGCTGCTGACATCGCTTGAATTTCATATGCCATGCATGCCAGCTTTTCGTGCAACGGCTGTATAAAGTTAATCAATACCATCCGGCAAAGTGTCGGGACCTAGGGTAACGTTCTCCCCTCTGTCCCGCAGCCAAGAAGCAGGACTTGGACAAGGTGGATATGAGCGAGCCCGTGTTCCGGTGGATGCACAACGAGGACGAGATGGCCACCGACAAGCTGGCCGAGGGCATCCGCAAGTTCGCCGCCGACGCCGTCAAGCTGGAGACGCTGCTTCAGTCGCGGCTGGCCTGAGCGGCCTCCGAGGAGCTGTCCAGCCGCGGACCGGGCCCCCGCTGGTGGCGGAACCACACGCCTCCGGAGGATCGAACACATTCCCGCCCGGCCCGCCGCGACGTCATTCCCACAGGTTGTGGATCGAACCTAAGATGACTCGTTTTTTTGACGTGATTTTTACGTTAGGATCAACGTGAGGTAAAGTTTTGCACTCCAAGTGTGACCCATCTAATGGATTCCACAGGGTTATTGAGCTATGATAAATATATTTACGGATCATTCGCACGCTTTTTTGGTAAGTCGCTCGTGGTATCAGATGATTATCTGGAGGATTACAACCGATACGCGGATTTTCTGTTTGCCGCTCCTCCAGACCATCAGAAATCATCCCTGGTTTACAGGTGGTTTCTCCAGGAACCTAGCGCCATCTGGAGAAACCTTGTCCTCGACTAGATATCATGTTGGCTCATCGGCGATCGCCAGTCATCATCACACCCAAATCGCTGGGCTTTGACGGCGGGGCGGGGAACGTTCAAAGGCTTCCACAGAAGGTGGTAGTAATCCTGCCTCTGAAACGTTGGGTTATCAGGCAGGGTTGTTTTTACTGTTCCCCAGTAATTAGATACAAACTCTCCCCTATTCACCAGCGTTACTTTGCAGAGCTGTATTTGCAATAAGCGCAGGCAACTCACTGGACACACAGTCAACAATTCCAACTAGTCTTTCATCTTCAACATTGAACGACTGTTTAGTATTGCACTTCTCCTAAGTGGAGTCCGGACGAGCTGACACACCATCAAACAGAGGGCTGAGCACTGAGCGCGCACCAAACAGCAGATCACACAGGATGGGAAGGGAGGGAGGGGGTCGGCACGCCGGAACAAAGTCCAGAGGGCTCATCGGCAGCCGGCTATTGGCCGCACTCGACATACCCCGCGGGCATAGCCCTCAACTCGCACAAAAAGCCATATTTAATCGTGTTCTGTAAGGATTCTATCATTTACAACGGGTGAAAATTATTAGAAAATGCTGGCGGCTTTCGATGCTTGAGCTCTCGATCTCCAAGACCAATACGGGTTAGCTGTCGCCTGTAACAAGTCATTATCCAAGCGTACATTTTTCTTCGACGGCGCTGGCTTTGTCAATTAAAGAAGCGAGTGTCCGATGCTTCACCTTTGGCATCTGTAGAAAACGTAATGGGCTATATCTGCAAGCAGGTTGATAAACACTAAAGTAAAATTGGCAGGGCAAACTAGATGGAAAGAACTTTCCAATCCATTCTCCTGCCCAAACGATGAGCTTATACACCAAACCATCGTTCTTCAATCCTTTTTTTTCAAATTTACACAAATGCGTGTGCCATTCAAACCCGCAGATGTACCGAATGTGAAAGCGTGGACCCAGGGGAGGGGAGACGGCTGCTGACGGGACCTATACAAAACCAAGCCGCCATAACCATCGCGTCGTACAACAGGCAAAATATTGCCAGCGCAGCAACGACAAACGGCGGATTGGGGACCGACTCGTCTTCCCAACAGTGCCGATCCCCTTGGAAAACATCTAGACCCTAACAGCGTACTGGACCGTACAAAACAGATTTGTGCCATGCTGTGGCAAAAATAAAGTTAGAGTGCGTAAAAAACATTCAACAAACAGGCGAAAGCGAGAAAGCATAATTACTGGCAACGCTCAACGGGATGGCAAGATTATTCACTGTCCGTTACAGAACATATCGCCCGCCACCCGATAATATAACAAATACAAAGCGGCAGTCCGGCACTTCACTGGCGCCGCTAATCTGTAACGATACACCCAACTAGCTACTCCAGAAATCACAGCTAAACACGGCCGGCGACCATTCTAACGGGAATGGGGTCATCTGGAGCAGTGGAAGGGAACGCTTCGTCATGCCACCTACCTTGCCGAGCATGCTGATCATCGCTACAATGATGGACATACAATCCACGTGATCTACCACATCGACGAGTCAGAGACCGACACATGAACCATCAATAACCAGAGCACACACCAACCATGCATAACCAGTCACCCGACAGACTGTGGCCCTTCATCGCCGGCGCCGCTTAAGTGCACGCCGACGCACGGCGCCGCCCGGCACATCCCGCCGCCAGGGCGCGCTGCCGACCCTCCCGACCAGGTGCCGGTGCTTCCCAACTGTGGTGGAATGAGCATGGAGCCTGGTGGCCGTCAGTGCACGGTTGGAACGCGTTAATCATCGGGCCTGGGTGACACCATTCCGTTTCTCGGCGGTGGAGCTGTGCACGTCTGTCACCTTCCATTCGTTCCGGTCTTCGCGGTGGTCAGATGGAACGCCAACGCGCTACTCCAGCGTGACCAGCAGGTCATCAGCCGTGACCTTCATGCCGCCGTTGACCTCCACGGCCTTCACGGTACCGTCGGCCGGAGCCTGCACCACCATCTCCATTTTCATAGCGGAGAGCACCACCAAAGGCTGGCCTTTGGTGACCTTGTCGCCGGGAGCCACGCGCACGTCCAGGATGGTGGCGTTCATCGGCGATCCCACCGACAGCTTGTTGCCTTTGTCGGCCTTCGGGTGTACCACCATCTCCTGCAAAGGGACAGGGACCAAACGGTCAACAGGGGAGAGCAAGATCAAATTCTTCATCGCATAAGAGTCAGTAAGAAACCGATTCATGATTCAGGCTCCCTTTACTGGTTCCAGGTGACTTCACAGAGTTCCGGCCAACAGAAGGGATCAGTGAAGTTCAGTCAGCTATGGCAACATAGCCAATCAGGCCTGAATTATCATCAACAAGAAACACAACAGATGCATGCGGTCGGCAGTGCCTACCTTGGAGGCCTCTGTGTCGCGAATGAAGACGGAGCGAAGCTGGCCGTTCAGCTCGAAGAACACCTCTCGCTCGCCGTTGCTGGTCAGGTCGGCCGCCATCGCCAGCGTTTTGATGTGCAGTGTCTTGCCCTTCTCAATAGTGACCTGTGGTACCGACGCCGTGAGAATGCAGACATATACATATGCTGAAAAATGTCAACATAAAATTACATACATAAGCATAAAACTAGTTAAAGACATAGAACTGAGCAAGGCAATCAAAGACACAGGGTGTGGGGAGCTCGTCGCGGACAGGTACCATCCACCCACCTCGAACTCCTCTGCGACGCGCGGCCCCACCAGGAACAAACGCGTGTCCAGCTTGTCGACCGGGCCGTATTGCTCCCTGAACTGGAAGTAGTCGGTGGCCACGTCCGGGTACATGGCGTAGGACATGACGTCGCAGTCGGAGACGCGCGAGAAGCGCTCCTCCAGGCGCGCGCGCACCGCGGCGAAGTCCATCGGCTCCATGGAGGCGCCTGGCCGACCCTCCACGGGCGTCAGACCCTTCAGGACCTGCGACAGCACGTTCAGGGGTCAGCACGGCCAGGACCAACATCACGTCAGTCAGCACTCACACTAAAGTTTTCGGCAGCATCTTACCACGAAACGCAGGAAATACAATTGCAAGCCTCCAGCCCCCATGGGCACAGACAGGCTTTATATGAGTTCGTAGTGTTCGGGTATGCTTTGCGGTCGCTAAAACTGCTCTTGAACACTGCTTTAGAGAAGTTGTTAACCCCTATAAATCAGCCCAATGCCACATCACAGGCATACTCAGGCGATGACAAACTTCAAACTATCGGATTGAACGTCACTCCCAGCTGAAACTTCTCTCTTTTAGAAGGATCCTGTTTCACCGGTTGGGGCCACTACCTAGGCTTGTCACGATATTTCAGCCGAGAATGTGCCCGGTAGCACACCGCACCTGCTCAGCCCCTGACGCACTGACCCTGCGGTCCGCTCACCTTTAGACCTGAGCGATAGTCCTGCCGCTACCCAAAAATACTACTTCCCTTCAAATATATATGCTGCTTTCCCTCCTTTACATCGTGGGAATTATTTTTTGGAAAAATTGCCGGAGATTCGACCTTACGTTAAATTCTTATGTTAATGATTCTAAAGTGTTTTAGAGGCATACAGCTTTTTAAGTTCCCTGGCCGAAAATAGGACCTATTAATTTGAATAATCAAACCATTCCTTCAAGAAAGTAAGGTAGCTCGTTGTCTTTGGTTTTTTTGGGACCACCAATGATAGAGCAAGCCCGTTGGATCTCGTATAAATCGGTCCGATGCACATCAGAGATAGACGCAGAGCACAGTTTGTCCGTTGCCCAGACGAAAAACCAAGTACCATCTTCACAAAATCAACCAAGGCTTGCCCAGGAATATGCGCATCTCATTATACGCGTAATTTCACAGGTGAGTCACCCTGCTCACGAACTGGCGTGTAATCTGCGTCCTGGCCTTTCCAGTATTCCGATCAACTGGGTGAGTTAACCTGCCTCTGCCGCGATCCACCAGCTACCAAACAAGGTCCTGAAGGCAGCACTACTACAGCTACCGCTGCTTTTAACAAGTATGCTACTTCCGTATAATAGTGGCAAAAACGAAGTGAGCGATGGACTAGTTTTGGGTGAGAAAATGTGGAGTGAAAGCTCAAGTTCCAAATAACAGAAATGAGGGAACTGAAATGACGCCGTCACGTCACCGATGATCGACGTCACAATGCCGTGACGTGCCAGGCCTGCCCACCTTGCTGCGGAGAGGCTCCGGGAATCCGCCGTACGGCTCTCCCAGGTAGCCCTGCATGAACTCCACCACCGACTTGGGGAAGCTGAGGTCGTCGGCGCGGTCCAGCACATCCTGGCCGCTCAGGTTATTCTGCACCATGAACTGAGCCAGGTCGCCAACGGTTTTGGACGACGGCGTCACCTGCCGGTCGGGGTGAGCTCACTCAGCGCCTGCTGACGCCATAGTCTGGGAGGCAGCTGCCGACTCTGCAGACGGCCGTTTATAATCAGTCGTGATCGAAAGACCCGCACAGACTGCATCTGCCCCCCAGATAGTGTATAGACGACACTGCCGCCGAAACCAAGTCACCTGAATAGTGTTTAAGTGTATGCAGTTAGTACACGCAAATTTACGTGTTGTTCCAATGCACATTTTTGTACCATTGCCAGTCTTTTTCGTTCCGAGCCTCCAAACCAGATCGGTATAATCAGTTTTCGATCAGTCGCCGGAGTTTCAGGACGCGCCGGCGGGCGGACTTGCACCGTCCATTCCAACCTCCCCAAAACCACAGACGGATCTGCACCACACGCCGTCACAACAGCACGTCCGCGGAACGTCCGACCAGCTCTCACGTACCTTGATGAGGTCTCCCAGCAGCTGGTTGGCTTCGCGGTACGACTGTTTCACCTTCTCGAACTTGTCACCCAGCCCTAGCGAGAAGGCCTGGAACTGCAGGTTGGTGTACTGTCCGCCGGGGATCTCGTTGAGGTAGACGTCGGCGTTGCCGGAGCGCATGGTGGTGGTGCATTCGAACGGCGCGTACAGTGTGCGCGTCTGTTCCCAGTAGGCTGAGTAGTCGCTCACCGTCGATAGCGGCACGCCTGTGGGCAGACGCCCACTCAGTCGGACCAGCATCACACACAGCGGAGAGACAATCCCCATACCTAACACGACATATCCCAGCCGTAAATGGAAAGAGAAATAGCCGTGAATAGGCGGGCTGGAGAGTAATGAATTGAAAAGAGATGGAAACTGTCGGATCTTCGCCTATCAGCAGCTCAAAGGGCAGACCTGCCTGGTGCCCCAGGCTGGGAACGGTTCTTAGTTTCACATAACGATTACCTGAAATATACATAAAAAACATATACCCGGACAGAAACCAGCCACGTTTGCTACTATAAGCCCACAAGAGCGGAAAGACGTCCAATCAATATCTAACTTCAAGCCGAAAGTGAGCCGCCACGAGGAGGCCTTCCAGGAAAGACAAAAACAGCTTGACGTGTGATTTTCATTACCGCACCGCCGGTTGCGTCAGCGGTTCAGTCGGCCCGGCGGCGGCCGCAGGACTTCCCCGCGCTGCATACCGGTATCGAGCGGCGTGCGCTCCAGACTGGCCACCACAGCGCCCATGCTGGGCTGTGACGTCATCCCCGACATGGAGTCGACGGCCACGTCCACCACGTCAGCGCCAGCCTCAGCACAGCGCAGCATGGCGGCCACGCCGGCGCCGGAGGTGTCGTGTGTGTGCACGTGGATGGGAAGGTCTGGGTACTTGTCGCGGAGGGCCGTCAGCAGCAGGGTGGCCGCCTCCGGCTTCAATAGTCCGGCCATGTCCTGCGGGCAAGACAGGAAACAACGTCACAGCCAGATTCAACAGTCCATGCTCTGCGGAGATGGAGAAGACTACGCTAAAGGCGGCTGGAAAAGTCCCGCCATGCCCTGTGGAGAGGGCAGGAAATATCATTACAAATAGCTTCAATAGCCCCATGTCCCGTGGAGATGGCAGGAGACATCGTTACAAGCAGCTTTCGCTATAAAGACAGGTTGGGGCAGCTCAACGCACTTCATTCATGCAATAGATTGTTGAGCCTGCCATTATCAGTCCTGTCTCATATTCCTGTAAAGTCCAGTACGAGCCTACCGTAGGCGGAAACACACTAACACGCCCAATCGTCGCCCACGCACCAATCACACCCGCCATCGGCCGGTAAAACAGCCGAGCGCATACTCCGAGCGCGCGCCGCCGCGGCACACACCTTAATGCAGAGCACGTGCGTGCCGGCCTTGACCAGCTGATCGGCCAGCTGCAGGTAGTAGGGCAGCGTGTACTTGGTGCGGCTGGGGTCGGAGATGTCGCCCGAGTAGCAGATGGCCGCCTCCACCACACCGCCGGCCGCGCCCACCGCCTCCACGCCCAGCAGCAGGTTCGGCACGTAGTTCAGCGAGTCGAACACCCGGAATATGTCCATGCCGGCCTGCACAGACAGCTTACAGAACCTGGCGCAGACGGGATACGTCAGTAGGGGGGACTACTACACTACTTACGGGAGGACAAACGCCTTCATGCTTGACCTTCATGCTTGACATGTGAAATCAAATCACCGCCGGATCAGATCTTGCTGTATCTGACAAGAATACAGCATTCAACGCAGTATTGCTATGTTTGTAAGGCGAAATGTACCCAAGGCCAAGACGCGACACTAATCTGAACGAGTTTCTGTTTAAAATGTTGTACCACGAGCCATCGGTGTGTCCTCACATCGACTCAGGTGAAAGTCTATAATTTTGACACTCAATATATGGCAAACAAAGGCTGAAGTCCATGAAGACATATCTACTCCAACTCTGGAGCCTTTCTAACTTCCAGCTCGGAAATGAATGGACTCCATATCTTCGATTGCGCTTGTTTCACGACACGTACACTTCTTGGAGACCTCAAACACAACGCTGTCATATTTCACGCCAGCGACCTCAAAGACCACCAAGCCCTGTCCATGTCACATCCCGCCGACAGATCTCCCGCCCTCCCCTTCCACAGTACCGCACCAGCGCACTCACTCCTGCACGACGTTGTCCGGGTAGCTGGTGTAGCCGACGCCGTTGGCGCCCCGCAGAAGCATCTGGAACGGCACGTTCGGCACCAGCCGGCGCATGTCGGCCAGACGCTGCCACGGGCACTCGTGCAGGAAGCGCATCGCGACGTCGAACGTGGCGCCGCCCCAGTTCTCCAGCGCGTACAGGCCCGACAGGTGGTGGCTGACGTACGGCGAGATCTGCCAGCACCATCGTCAGATGTTAGGGAGGTGGGAGCTCCACAGGGGAGCGAGGGCACCAGATACCAGACAAGCGGGGCACGGACAGGGGGGGCCAGATTCCAAAGGGAATGGGCGTCAGAATATAAAGCCGCGAGCCGGGGCGTCAGATGTCAGAGAGGCGGGGAAGGCGCAACATACAGAGAAGATAAGAACACATAGTTTTCACTGGAGGGCGAGAATGCTGGGGAACTACTATTCTTAGATACCTTGATAATAACGAATGATTCAGGAGTTAAGTTTACAGTCTGTAGAAAGACCACAAACGAGGAGGACTATGTCCATTACCTGTCCGCTCATTGAACTAGGTAAAGTCGGTTTTCATAATAGGTTTTTTTCTGAACACGCGCATTGACGGGGGTCTGAGCCACCTTCGCTTTGACGGGGGAAGGGCGGGTACCCGCCCCCCTAAGATCTCGAGAACCACGCTAGATAGCGAAAAACAGCAAACGGCGTTGGATAGCCCATCCACTTCTCTTTTGAAAACATTTTTACCATTTTTTTCAGATCATATCTAAGGTCACTAGAGGACAAGATATTCCGCCAAAGGGATAACATGTAAATATAGGCTTTTGGTGAACAAGTAGAGACATAGCAAAACAATTTACACCATTGGAATCCTCGCAGCAAACCGAATCGAACGATATATAATATGACCTTTTTAGGTCAAATCAGGTCAAATAAGGGAATTTGACCTGACCTGAGGTCAGGTAAAGGTCAAATTAGGTAAAATGCATATCGTTAGAACTGCAAAGACCAGGAAAATGCAATGCCGTTGAAATAAACACTATCACCATCCCATTACCAAGTTATTCAGTTAAAAATATTTTCCCATGTATTTCCAACGGAGAGGTCATGGCTCGTGCCTGACCTTAGGTCATCGATATAAGAAATACCGGAACAACTTTTACAGAACTCAGCGGGCTTATTATGTAATATGACTTTCAATCGGCTAAGTTCACCCTGTTCTCACTTATGCTTTCTTGACCTTTTTTCGAGGCCAGGCCACTTGACCTGTACTGGTGACCTGGCCTGAGAGGACCTGTCCTTAACATTTTGAAAACGTTGTAAAAATGATAAGAGAAAAGGTATGATAAGTACGGCGGCGGTACGCGCCACCGTTGTTATGCTATCTCCAAAAAAACCCGAGGGTTCCCCGCCCCCCTCAATGCGCGTGTTAAGTGTATAGTAATGCTTTGATATTAACTATGCGTCAATGTAAAGCGAGGATAAAACTGTGACAATATTTGATGGAGGAATCATTGTCTTATACTTATGGGATACGTTTTATTGCAAGTAGCCTGTAGAAATGCAATAATAGTTATTTTCCTGCAAAGAAGGTCTGTCGAATGATTTCAGCTCATTTCGGCATGATGTATTTTTAAACAACTAGACTTAGGAAAAAGTGAGCCACTCTGTCTTTTATCTTGATAATGAATGCACAATACATTGGGAAGCTTGAACTTATTTTCACTATATTTCGATATTTTTTAATGAGCTTTACTGATTTGACCAAAGATATTCCAACTGCAACCAAACAAACCATCTATAGTACAATCAAAGAACAGAAGGAACTAACCAAGAGCGAATCGGTAATCTTATTCAACAGTCATTGTATCGAATATATACATATATATATATATATATATATATATATATATATATATATAAAGACACATATGTCAACATGCAGACCGGTTTCGATATATTACAATATCATCACTTTTTAAAGCGCTTCTTTAAAAACAATGGTTTTCCCATTCATCTTTTTGATTGTTCGGTCAAAGATTTCTTGAATATGAAGTATGATTTATCTCCCAAGGCATATACAGTTAAGAAACTTGAGAAATATTTCGTTATTCCGTATTTTGGTCAGCAGTCTCTAAAACTTAAGAAAGAGTTATTGTCCCTTCTTTCCAAATATTACCCTTACCTCAATCCAAAGATCGTCCTTCAGAACACCTCAGCCTTGGGTTCTATCTTCCGGTTCAAGGACAGGTTACCTAAGAGTTGCCAATCCCCAGTGGTATATCAATTCTGTTGCGCATCGTGTGGTGCGTCATACGTTGGTTCCACCCATCGTTCATTACACTGAAGGATAAAACAACACTTAGGTATGTCCGACCGGACTAACCGAATGGTGGCGAATCCAGATCCGTTTGCGATTCGCGAACATTCACATCGATGTGATACCCCGATCAACATTGATGATATCAAAATTCTGGATAGGTGTGGTACAGGTGTAGATTTAAGAATTCTCGAGTCTCTTTATATCTCTAAAAATAAACCTAGGTTGAACACAGTGTTTTAAACTTATAAGACTTAACATATATTGTTGTTTGTTGTTCATATTTTAATTATCATAAATCCTTTGGCCCCTCCCTCCTTATGTAGTTTTCATTTATTACCTGATGATATTGTAATATATGAAAATAATAATTTTTTAACACCAAAATCTAACACTAAGGTTTGCATATATTATTCACGACCAAGTCATAAAACCTATTAATATATAACGTCGCATTACATATTCTTACAACTTAAGTTCATACTCACAACTATATATATATATATATATATATATATATATATATATATATAATATATATATATACGAACTTTGCTAGGTGATGGAGTGTTCTAACAAAATGAGAGCGGAATATTTCTGCAAATTTAGTCTTTTGTCAGTCATTGATAATATCGCGACACAACTATTTCATGTGGTTCAAACTTTCTAATAAAACATTTCGACATTAAATATTAGCTTCATTAATTTTTTATCAATTCTTTACCGGTTTAACTAATTAATGGGCTCTCGTCTAGATATGCGTGCCCAGCTGTCAATCTAGGGGCACAAGAATACAAAGATAAATGCACTTTTGGACGGCCCCTTATTCAACGGAAACAAATTTATCCCAATTATTTTCTTGGGTGGGAACGCGTATTCAAAGAAAATAACAGCCGCACACCCTGAGAATTTTACCCCTCTAAGATAAATTAGAATAAAGGAAGCCAAAAAGTTAGAAACCTATTCTGCTCAACACCTTTTTGTGAGGCATTGTCCGTCATTGACAGTCGCCGAGTCAACATTTATCTCTGGATGGTAAATGCGTACACTTTTTCCTTAGTCGAGTAGATCAATTTCGGAAAATTTCGTGTTTTTATTGGCCGAGTGATGATTTCGGCGAGATTTAGCGTTAAACGATCCTCGAGGCAATTTCCCGCCGATGTGATAGACCCCATTGAAGGCCCCCCCTTGGCGAAAACATTCCGCCACTACTGGATACTTTTGTAAATTCTGACTGTTGAAACAGTTTCAACGGGTAAAAATCATCCTTACACTAACAGTATTTTACCCTGGTAAGTCCAACCCAGTTTCCAAGTCGGATCCCTCGTCCTGCGACCGCGTCAGCCGCCGCGCTATCTCGCCTGGCGGCCTGGTTGCAGCTGCCACATCCGTAAGATGTCCCTTCTAAGAACGGTGGCATCATCCGTCCTCACAGTTGTGTCACCCCGACAGCATCCAGAACGGAAGAGCCGGCAATCGGTCCGGCGTTCCTTATACATGATCACACATTCCTCGCGGCACCCGCCGCAGCCACGCAGACCCAGGCACAGGGGAATCACCCTGAGGTCGAGTGCATTCCAAAGCCATGATGGGTACACAGCAGACGCTAACGCCAAATGGATTGTCTTTTACTAGGAATGCAACAAACAGAGGCGTCGCCACGAATTTTCACTGGAGGATACACTCTGAGCTGGTTAATTAAAAGGAAGGTAATATTTTTATACTCGAATTTCAACCGGGATAGCCATGTGATACAGTATACCTGAAAGTACCAGGATTTATTTCCCCAGAACTCACCATTTAGGGAGCAACATCATATTTAATATGATGTGATACCCTAGGCACTGGCCGCGGAACTGGGGGCACCGCGGCACGGTGTCCTCCTCCTTAAATCAGAAATCTTAACAGTAGCCCTATGGCGTTGAATAGAAATAAATGGGTTGAGAAGCCCATGGTGCCCCCTTAAATTCAGACATTCCGCCGTCACTGACCCTAGGTACACTGCAATATGATGCCCTAAAATGTCCACCTCCCCTGAAATCCCGGAAACCAAGAGGGTTTAAAAACACCCATTAGGGATCTGTGTGTGCTATGATGATCTGCATTATAACCAACCTTCATTAACCTAGGTCAAGATATATTCAAGATCAAACGATGTCATAAGGGTTAAATACGGGCCGCGCTCGGGATCCATAGAGAAATACTGTGATTATGCGGAAAAGGCCAGGAATGCACCGCAAGCAAACTAATATAACAAAGGGAAGGTCCCATTTAATGCTTTATCAAACTGTGGGGTAGGGTGTTTCATTGTTCCAAAATGCAATATTTTGACGCATATCGACGTTCCCCTCAAACCTAATCTGCTTACAAGCTTCTGTGCGAAATTTCCATGTATTTCGATAATATTTAGAGGTCGCGCACTTTTGCAGTTTATCAAATGTATTCAAATGTACACATAAGCGTTCCACACTGATACTGGCGATGGTTTTCTTTTGCTTGGTTTTCTATTTCACATCTGAAATATTCTTCAAATTAAATAAAACATTTATTACTGCACAAGACTAGCCTGAGCATAAAACCCGACCGATTTCGGGAGCATCCCGCCCCCGTTTTCAAGGGGAGATGAAGATAACACTATGAAATAAACCTAACTAAGCAAAAACACGAAGACAGGGTACACTTTCAAAGAGCAATCTTAGCTATGAACATGACGAATCATTTTAGAATTATTAGCTCTAAACACGTGTTATTTTTCAATTAAATCTCTTGTTTGGCTGGCGTTTTAAGAGGTCCAAAAATCCAGAGAAGATGGTAACTTTGCCGATATTTCTATTCATTTTGGTTCCGTGGTGGTTTGGATGTAAATTGCCTCTTTTATTTCCCGCTGTTTTTGTCTTGAGTCGAAAGTTAAATTCGTTGTGGCGTCCCATTTGATATAATGATCCTTCTTGAATGAATGTTCTGCTGTGGCCTCCGCTGCTCTCTCGTCAATTGACCCTCGGATTAGTTTTTGTCGAGATTTTCGGTGTTCGTCTTGTCGGACTTCCATCATCTTTTTGCTTTCTCAAATGTATATTTTTGGACAGTCATTACATTCAATCTTGTATACTGGGCCTGGTTTTTTTCCGGTTGTCTATCCTGTCCTTTGGTTTGACCAGTAATTGTTTGATCGTTTGATGTGGCTTAAAATATGTTCTTACGTTGAATTTAGAACATATGCGTCGAATCTGTTGCGATACTCCTTCTACATATGGGAATGAGCATTATATCAAATGGGACACCACAACGACTCTAACTTTCGACTCAAGACAAAAACAGCGGGAAAGGGAGATCACCCTCATCAAGAGGTTCAACGGATTCGTCAAGGACGAGAAGCAGAAGCAGTACCTGCTCCGGGTGGTGGAACTCCATCGGAGGGCTCTATCCAAGCGCACCAAGAAAGAATGCGCCTCTTTCAAGTGTAATGGTTTTTTGTGATAAAAAGTGCACGACCTCTAAATGTCCTTTTTATTTTGCTTTTAAGGGTGTCAATCGATTCAGTTTTACGTATAGAGCTGGGGGGAAAGTCGATATGACTTCGTTCCAAACAAACAAAATTTTACTATAGTGGGCTGAAACACCCTACTGTGGGGTCAAGGTCATTCCAGGCCAATTGACCCATGACGTCGCAATATATTTTCTCTATAATGTATACGATAACTAACACTATAGCAGCAGTTGGGCAGGAAACAGGGTTTGACCTTGAACAACGACATTTGGACTCGACCTTAACATTGAGTAACTTAGATCATCATCATCATCCCAATTAGATGACGTTGTAACGTCACCACTACAACGCAGGCGAAATGGTGCGGCAGCGCATTTGTGGCGATCTCGAAACGTTGATCTCATATTGAGAGCCTATAAGTAAACAAATTTCAAAATTATTTCGCAAATCGATGCGCTCATGAATTCTCCCAATGTGGCTAAGTAATATTTTCCGGCTGCGAACACTTCTCGGGCCAACTTGAAAAAAGGTGGGGGACACTTTAGGACCCCCCCATTAAGCATGTTCATAGCAACATGTGGATACCACAGGTAGGGGGCAAGAAATCGCGCCAACCGTTTAAAGGGAATGTGGAACCTTTATAAAAATAATTTTAACCGAGATAGCCAAGTTGTAAAGCATGCCGGACAACCTGGTACCCAACACATCATTTATCTTGGAACTAGAGATTTCCGTGTAGAAAAGCTAAAAACGTACCAGAAATGTACTCAAAATGTACCAAACTGTTGGCGTGACGTCAGTATGACGTCACACCAACAGCCGACGTCAAAGAGTTGACGCCACTAGTGTTGAAATTGACGTCAGAACAGTGGACGTCCCTTCAACAAATATATCATTGGCATCACTAAGAGAATTTCATCCATGTGAGACCAGTTCCAAATGGGGTTTAACAAACAAACCCCTGACACACAACACGTGCTGCCCGCAGTAGCGTCTGCAAAATCCAGGCTGGCCGCTCGTTTACAACCCCGCCTCGCGCTGCACAGAGCCGGGCGGCTGTTTGGGAGATGACGATGTAACCGGTCCACTCTGACGCCATGGTATACCAGCCGCGTCACAGCGTACCCGGCGGTCTCTGCCGCGGCGCCGGGGTTCGGCGCGGCTCTGTTGAGCTCGAGCGCCGGAATGTCGCCGACCATCTGTTAGAGGCCCACCAGATGAAGGGGGCAGCAGCGAATGACGGCAGCTGCTGGTCCCTCGTGTTCGGGCAGCTGTAACTGGCTAGTGAAGCGCTCCAGTCCAAGTCTAGCTAGCTTAGGCCCTCTCCTCGGCACCACACAACCCACGTTGGAGTGCCGTAGAACTACGGATTACATCTCTACTTGTTGGAAGTTGTGAGATCTCAAAGCCCGCCCCGGTGGGCCTCCGAGCCACCCTTCGGCCTTTTGGAGGGGGGGGAGGTTCAAACACCCGCGCTCGAACTCGGCACCTATGCAGGATAGCGAAAAAACGCGAAGACTGGTGGATAGCTCATACAAATTCATGAAGAAACTACATCGGTCATCTTTTGGCTCCGGTTAATATTGAGGTCATGACAAGTCAAAGAAGGTTGGACGTTAGAGTAGTGTTTTTGGGCTTTAGCGTCTGACAGAGTTGATTTAGAATTTTTTTAGGCACCATTCGCTTCCTCTGGTTACGGCGAAACGAATGATGCATAATATGACTACTTCTGCAGCTATCCCACTGCCCGCGCTGTATATCGTGGGGGGGGTCACTGACTTAGCTGAAGCCACGGGCATCGCCAGGCAAAGGCGTCGCCACAAATTTCTTCCCATGGTGGTCAGACCTCGACACTGAGGCGGGACAGTTGTTCAGTTTGGACAAATATTCAATCATAATCAAACTCATTGCTATATTTAAGACCCATGTCAGAGGTCTTGAATCTAATTCAGGCACGTATCGATGACCCTGCAGGCATCCTCTGCCAGAAGTAGAGCCACCGCATGTCATTGACCTGAAACATTCCAAGGTTACCTCCCCTGACCGAGCTAAGGGCATCCTCTACCATTTATGGGCTTTCCTTGTCAGCTAGGGAGCTGCCCACCTAAGTTAGAGGCTGGAATATAAATCAAGTGCGTATCAATGACGACGAGGGCCCTCTGCCGTTGGTGGAGGCTCCTCATGCCATTTGCGTCGTCAAATAATCTGTAATCAAATCAAATAATCTGTAATCAAATAATCTGTAATCAATAATGAAATAATCTGTCAAATAATCGTCAAATAATCCTCCCTAATCTGCTCAGGGGTGTCTTTAGCCGTCCGGGAGGAATTTCATACCGACGGGGGAGGGGACAGTTAAATACGTAGTCTTATGCACCTTTGATAGAGTATTTGTAGTTCATTGGACTGTTGAAGCTGTCAAGGGCTTCCAGCACAGATGGGGCCTCCTGGGTCGAGAGGTGAGCCTCCTAAATTGCATGGCCGTCTGGGGCCATGGGATTGGTGAACCTGGGGGCCATAGCCCATCGTGGAGGCACCCCTGCCACCAGAATATATTCGCCTTATACTGTCTATTCAGCGGGGAGGATCCATCCATTTTCGGACATGAAGATCATTTTCAAAGGGGACCCCGCGAATGTATTAAATATCACTATTTTCGAGGATGAATCTTAAACCAATACCAGGCCCCACGACATAACCGATAATTTCTGTAAAGCAGCCTAGCTTCGAGGCCTAACCCACAACATGACGAAGTGCCTAGCTCAGTATGATTTCGGGAAGTTGGAACTGAATTCGACACGGAGTGATAATCACGGGGATTTACAGGGCGGAAGGCAATGTCAGTTCGGAGGCTCAGCTAATCAGCGTTGTTTCCGCTCAGGCAGGCCTGCGGTGGGTTGCATGACCTTGCAGCCACTCTACATCCGGCGTGCTTTCCCGGAGAGTGCACTGGAGCTTTCGGCACGTTTTCGGAGTGGGCAAGTCCAGAGCGGCCCCAGCCTTAATGTCTTCGGGGTTCCGGTGCCGGGCCTATCAGGTGGATTTGAGAAGCAACGGTTCCGGCAGTCTGATTGTCATGGTGCTTACATTATCCGTTACTGGTACGGAACTGATGTCACCCTCAAAAGCGCAGAAACGGCTTGGAACCGCAAGTACATACATATGCATTGACAAAAAGACCGAGAGAACTGAAAAAAACGAGGAAAAACTATGGCAGGAGCATAGTGACAGGACAGGGGTCCCCGGAAACCGGCACCGACAGAGCCACACTTACGTCCGAACAAGAGGTGCGTCCGGTAGGAGCAGAGGGTTGCCCTGTAGGGGGCTGAGCTGACCAGCGTTACCTCAGTCCAGCAAAGCCTCCACCAGCGGCAGCCCAAACTAGAGCCGGACGCTGCTTTGGGGTGTAAAATGGCAGCAAGGCAGCAGACCCAGCAAAGCACGTGAATCACGGAGGTACAAAACTCGGTCATGCGAAGCACACTCGAAAGTCAACAGCCGGTGCTCAGTAGCCCGTCCACAGCAGGTACAAAAGTTAAAAACAGTCTTCTCAACGACTCACTCAGTCCGCTGACCCACGACCCGTTTGGACACAAAACTATAGCCCTGTTCCAGCTGTCAGCACAGTTTTGTCAGCAGGATCTCTAACCTCTCCTCCAGAAAAGTAACATCAGCGCCATAATCGCCTCTTGTTTGTGCTAAGCAAAGGGAACTCAAACCTTTACACCATTAAAAAATATTAGACTGCCACTTCGTGCACTTACTATTTTTCATCAGCACAAACAGCAGGCCGTCAGCCCGTAAAACCTCTAGAACTAGTTCCCGGGGAGAGGCTACAGTCCTGTGACGTAGGCGCAATGCGGCCCGCTGATCGGTGCTGACAAAACTCTGCTGACAGCTGGAACAGGGCTTATTCCAGGTTTAATAATTTCGTGTTTTTTCGTGGACCTGTTTCAGGAGACCTGTAGCCCAAAACCCATTCATAAAAAGCGGGTTACAACTATTTCCAGGATTGAGGCAAAACCACTAATGGATAATTGGACTGAAATCAGCAGCCTCGCATTACACTAAAATTAGATTTTTATTGAAATGATATATATGTGGTAACACTATTTTCCTTAAGTCATTCTGTGACAAAATCTGCATATTTTAGCCGGCATGATTGACAATACGGATTTTGATCGGACCCTTGGGCTGGATATAGCTGTGAAAACGCGGGAGCGGTTGGAGCATCCCCAGCTTCATGCAGGCCCTCAGATGACTCACTATTTATTGTTGTTGTTGTTGGGTTTCCGGCTTGGTGTTAACCATATTGGGGGCACTAGACGTGCCCTAGCTTTCTCCAATACACCAGCACTTAACCCGTCTGGGCGAACACTTCGGCCAGTGTGGAGTTGTGACAGCCAAATACTTTTGTGTCGACAGACTTTCAGTGTTGGCGAGTGGCCCGTGCGGAGCCGGGCCAGGGCCGCGCCTTCCGGTCTTGTGAGGCCTCGCTTGTCCGCTACGACTATGTTTCCGCGCCTACAATGTCGTAGTGACGTGTTCCACACGGCTTTCAATCCATTCTTTTCCAACATGCTGCTTCAGGCGGGACTTCGCAGCACCCAGGCTTGTTGGCACGTGTTGTTGGTCTTGTGCTGCTGTTTCCTTGGCCGTCTGGGCAGCCACTTGATTTCCAGCAATCTCTGTGTGTCCTAGAACGTATTGGAGATGGATTTGATGGCGGGCACAAAGTTTCAAGAGGCGGGACCACACCTGCTCCGGAACGATTTCTGTTTGTTCAGACGGCCTCTCCCGCAGTCGTGTTAGTGCTGACTGGGAGTCGAAGCATATTCGAATTAACTTCGGTGTCCTGAAGTGTGATTCTCGGGATTAGAGGTATTTCAGAGCTTCATTAAGGGCATGCAATTCAGACGTGTAGCTTCATGTGTACTTTCTAGTTGGAGTTCTGATTCATTTTACCTCTTCCTCTCCCTCCCATACAACTAATCCAGCCCCGCCGTTTTCGAGGCCCGCGGTGGCCGATCCATCTGTGAAAACAGTACCTAATAGCCTCTGGCAGTTGGACCGGGGTCTCTTTGACCGCTACCCTTCTCTCCTCTGCGGGTCCATCCCGAGGAACGGATCTGTTTATGTGCGTGTCAATTTTGATGGAGCTGGGTACGTTATCCCATGGTGAGATGTTAAATACAGTTAGCTGCGGCTCCCTAGGGAGATCATTTAGGCCCGCCGCTGCACTCGTTTCCAAACCCGTCTCAATCCATTCCCTCCGCTGTTTCAGTCGTTGACGGGGTCTGGTAGGGATTGTTTTCTGTATTGGGTCTTCGGGTAGGTTCCTGGAATGCCGTTCCAATGCCATCGCAGCCAGAAATGTTCGCCTTGGCGTCAATGGTTCCAGATTTGCCTCCCTGGCAAGAGCACCCACTGGTGTTGATTTGACACAGTTTGTGACGGTGCGACATGCCTGGCGCTGTACGACGTCCAGTCTGTTGATATTTGATATGCTGGCTGATGTCATCCAGGCCCCAGTGGCATAGTTTTTTATACATTTATTAAATTTGAGTCTGCACAAGATCTCGAAAAGGCGATGTACAGGTTTCGCAGATCTGACGCAGCGCATCCCCATGTTGCCCCACTGATGGCTCGTAGGACGTTATTGCGTTTTTCATATTTTCCTTACCAATTTTACTATGGGACTGAAAGCTCAAGGAGCGGTCCAGTGCGACACCCAGGAATGATGGTGTAGGGCTGTGGGTGATCGCTTCCCTTTGTGTTTAAGACCAGCTTGTGCATTGGCTCCACCTGGATCTAGAGTGAAGATGGTGCTGTCTTCTCCAAACTCACTGTTACCTTCCATCCTTCCACCCACTCTCCGAGCTTTTGAAGGGCCTTTTGTACCCATTCTTCAGCTATTTTGACATCCTTGTGGCTGCTCCAGATCGCGAGGTCACCTGCGAACAGCGATGTTCGACATCTTCTGGAAATTCCTTGTTGATGTTGATAAGTATGTTGAACCAGGCTGGAGAGGTCACAGCTCCTTGTGGAGTGGGCGGCATTTACTCCGTGCGTCAATGACACGAACACAGGCTTGACGATCAGTCAGATGACCCTTGAAACACGGGGTGTAACAACAAGGAAGGCCACTCACATCATCTTATATGAAATGCTCGTTCTCCATGCTTTGTCAAAAGCGCGCGAGAAATCCACTGTCACGAGTAATGTTCTTTTCCTTTGTTGCAATCCATCTGCTATTTTCCGCGTTTGTCCAAAACCTGATCTTCCATTGATATTTTCCTTCTGAATCCTGCCTGATCAGGGTTTAGCAGGCCTCCACTTTCAGAGACGCATGAGTCTCCGATTTATCAGCCGTTCGCAGAGATTTCCCTCACAGCTGAGACTAAAGGGCTGATATGACTACTTTGTCCACCGGTTTTCCAGGCTTTCGGATTGGCACTATTTCGGCCTTTCTTCAGGCGGAAGGTATTTCTGCTCTTGTCCAGGACATTTTGAATAATTTGAGGAGTGTTTCTCGACCCATTTCTCCTAGATGCATAAGTAGCTCGTTGGACACCTTGTCCCTCCCTGGTGATTTGTTTGTTAGTAGTTGAGCACGCGGGATCACTCTGCACTTGTGAACGGTGAGCAAGGACCGTCCCGCCGCTTGTCGCGTTTTTGGCAGGAGGCTCGGAGGTAATTCGTCAGGCAGCACTTGATCAGCCGATCATGTTTGACCCAAGGTGGAAAATGGCTGGTAAAGCTGTATGACTTCATGAATGCATCGACCTTGGTGTTATCATTACTGATATGCTTCGTACCGGCTTGGATAGTTTCGTCAATCCTGTGGGATGGTTGGGAGTCACCTTCAATCACTATTTTGAAACATGCCTCTCTTCTACGCTACAAGACGGTACCTGTCTATATCTAGACACGAAAATACCATGCTTTGAGTGGTTCCAGCTCAGAGAAAATTATGTGACTGCAAGTGGCTCCATCTCCAAAGCTCCTAACTTCGAGCTATTTAAAAAGCGGTCATACAGCAGCGTGTTCTCTGGATATGCGACATCCGGTATAGCCTTTTTTGGACGGTGCAGTCGTCTTCAACACCACATTAACGTCGTGGCATCCGCTGACGGCCTTGCCAGCTCTCACAACACACGAACCTTTTAAGTTTCTGCCCGCTACAGATTTCATATGACAGATATGCTATACAAGCCCCGAGGAAAAATTGAGCTCTCATCTTCGACAGATAATTCTACCGAACCTTTAACTCCTCCTCGCGTTTTATGTTTTTGCCCAAAGGATTGGCGGAATATAACTAATTGAACTGAATTGAATTGGAATGAAATGAATTGCCCAATGAACGAAATGAAACGTCAGCATTCCTTGTGTAGTTCATTTTTCGCCAGTTAGCGGTTCCATCGGTTGTTGATAACAGCATATTTCTACTGTAGACCCCAACTTCTCCGGTCCTATTTTCGAAAAGTTCACAAAGCGCCGGGATAACAACAATTTTGGAGTAATCCAGTATCATGTCGGCAAAAAGTCTCTAGAAAAGCATCAGCGTCAAATTTTTCGGTAAACAAACAACATAAAAAGCCGCCTTATTCAAGGCACACCGTGACTCCCGCAGGCTACAGCGCTGTGTCCCAGTTAGTCGACTGGTCTACCCACTGGAACCAGTCACTTGTGACAAGGGCGGGTCTACGCAAATATTCCAATTCCGGGGCTGATTTTCTGCCTCGCTAACGCTCTCCGGGACAATTTAGGGCTTCACCTCTCCCCAAGCATCACCAGGTCGAAGCCTGCCCCTTCACTCCCATTGCAAAATCTGTGGCGAAGCTCCTGGGAGGAGACAATTCCAACCTTCTGAAAAGGAGACCTATCCATGAAGAAAGAGCTCCTCAGACATATTTTTGTAAAGGCACGATAGTGTCGTTTGCTTCAGTCACATGCTTAGCTATATTAGTGTAGGAGGGGGGGATTAGCCTCTGATCTCAGGAGCTGATCTCCGGCAGCCCCAGTAGAGGTAAGCGCCAGGCCGTCAGCCATTCCACGGTAGTGTAGGAGGGGGTGATTAACCTCTTATCTCAGGAGCTGATCTCCGGCAGCCCAAGTAGAGCTCTGATCTAAGGAGCTGATCTCCGGCAGCCCAAGTAGAGCTCTGATCTAAGGAGCTGATCTCCGGCAGCCCAAGTAGAGCTCTGATCTAAGGAGCTGATCTCCGGCAGCCCAAGTAGAGCTCTGATCTAAGGAGCTGATCTCCGGCAGCCCAAGTAGAGCTCTGATCTACGGAGCTGATCTCCGGCAGCCCAAGTAGAGCTCTGATCTAAGGAGCTGATCTTTGGCAGCCCCAGTAGAGGTGAGCGCCAGGCCGTCAGCCATCCCACGGTGGTGTAGGGGGTGATTAACCTCTTATCTCAGGAGCTGATCTCCGGCAGCCCAAGTAGAGCTCTGATCTCAGGAGCTGATCTCCGGCAGCCCAAGTAGAGCTCTGATCTAAGGAGCTGATCTTTGGCAGCCCCAGGTAGAGGTGAGCGCCAGGCCGTCAGCGCTCCCTCAGCAACTGGGGCCATTGTAACGGTTTGGCGGCCGCGGTTGTGAGCGGTACGAGCCGTGACCGTGGCCGCCTGTCGGCTGGTAGAGTGCACGGTCCCTCCGGCCACGCTCCCCAGGTGAGTTTCACAAATGGGCACATTTGTTCGGAAACGTCTTAACTGTAACACAACATCTTATCAAACTAAAATATAACGTGGGATACTACACCGTACTCATGATTTCTCTAGAGTCCTTGATGCATGTGATACATGTGTGGGCCGTGACATTTGATCTATATTTTGATATAATTTGGTTATCCTTCTGTCTGTTGCTTGAACTTCAGTTTTTTCATTATGTCTTTTGCCCATCGTATTTATGTTGACCTTTGTTCATGTCCTTACATTGACTCGATTTGTAGTCAATTGTCCAGTATTTGTATGTTTTGTCCTGTCTTGTAGTTTGCCCGGTCTTATTTTTCCCTTTTTTTCTTTCTTACTATCCGTTGCTTTGTTTTCTTTTGGTTTTGTTCCGCTAACAGGCTGCACTGTATTTTGCTCCGGTTGAATAATTTACTCATCTGCTTCATGCTATTCCACACGTTGCAGTTGTCCGCAATTGCTTTCTGTTCTGTTGCTCATTATTGCCTTCTTGCTTGATTTTGTCGGGCCCGCTCTTCTGCTTTTATCTTTCTGCTCTCGTTCACCCCAGTCTTCGTGTAAAACGCAAATAAAAATGATGAAAAAACGGTGCACCTACCATCTTGTTTTCTTAATGAGCAGAAACTTTCCGAGATCAAACCAAAGGCTACTGACCTCGAAACATTCCAAGTGAAATTTCGGCGGTTTTAAGCAAGTCCCAGTACATGAAAATAAAGTTTTCCTGATTATATAAGAGAATTGTGGGATTTTCATGAAAAACAATCTTATCTTACTGGACACGTATCTAATAGGAAACAACTTCGTAACTTAGTGATACGCATTGGAACTCGAGCGGGGAAAATCTGAGTGCATGGAGTTTCGAATCACCCGGGGTACTGAAAGAAAATACAATTGTTCATTGACTAGACATGCCATGTTTATTTACAACACACAGATCATTGCATATATAAAAATATCACAGGGAACACACACAGAGGCATCAATATTCACACTCTAGCTGCTTCACTTGAATTAAGCTCAACATGATCGCATGAGACCAAAAAAACAAGTTATCACCACTATAGTCAACTTAACTTTGCACTATAGTTACAACCAGGCCACACTATTATTCCACAGACACACACAGCAGCGACACTACCGTGCGCTTCTTGCGAAGAGATTAGTGTCTAGTCAAGCTGTGTACAGCTGAACATCAACCAATAGTAACGGGCTGTACAGCTATAAGGAGGTTCGTGACATTGCACCCCAAGACTGGTCCCGAGTGTTCCTCAGCTCTCTGCAGCTGGCTTCTGAGTCCGGTACTGTGTCGCTGAACAACCGTAGGGTTCCGCAACATGGGCAGCAGCTACACAGGCTCGGGAAAAGGCAAGCGCGCTGTCGTCTTGGTCGGTGACCTGGTCTGCCACAGGCAGAGGCGCAGTCCAACGCTGAAGCAGAACCACTCCAAGGTGAGGACGGCCAGCGCCGCCCCCGCCGCCGCCGCCCAGACGGGCCACTGAGCCGCCGACACCGGCACCAGCAGGCCCAGCAGCAGCGCCGCTGCCACCGTCTTGACGGCCGCCGTGAAGCCCTGAAACAGGACCCAGCGCAGCACCAGGTGCCGCGTGTCCGTGCGGGCGCCGTGAATCAGTAAAGAGTTGAACACTATGTGCAGAATGAACACAACAGTGGTGGCCAGGACCGCTGCCGTGAGGTGGTCGCCCATCTGGTGGTGCGCACCATTGACGTAGAGGATGTAGACACCGCCGGCGAGCAGCGCCACGCAGTAGGTGACCAGCTGAAGGACGCCGACGGCGATGGCGCCGCTCGTCACGGAGACGCAGCAGCAGCAGCAGCGCGGCTCGGCAGCACGGCCCTCCATCGCCAGGTACGGCACGGCCGCCTGCCGCTCCATCCACTTGTGCGCGACGTGTGCCAACACATGTTCTAAAGCCATGGCTGGAGATCAGTCAGCAAGCAAAGTTACTGACAGAGCAAACAACTGTCACTTGGAGAGACCTGAACTTCCGAGCGTCTTCTGACCACTCCGATATTTCCAGCTGGGTGTCCGCGGTGGAGGTAGACCTGCACTTCGCACGGTGAGCTGGGAGACTACAGCTGGTAGCGGAAGGCGACAGGGGTTTTGTGCCGCATGGGGCACGATACCGCCCACAGGCCCCTCCCACCGCGCGCGCGGCGTTGCACCACACGGTGACGCAGGAGTCGCGCGCGGAAACGACCGGTTTGGGGCCACCATGACGTCCCAGCCGACTGCACCGCACTCCGCGTAACAGGGGAAGTCCGCCGGCACTGGCCGGAGTCTCAAGGATCAGAGTGACATCATCGCCGCTGCATAATACACGGGGCCAGTTCCCTCCAGACTCGGCGAATTCGTCTACTACAGGGACGCTTGAAAACCCACCGACGCACAACTTATAACTCTTTCCCCTTGCATTTGGCTTGCAAATACTATGTAATTAGCATAGGACTAGCAAATTATATGCACCTTGGTCCCATGCGGTTAATCTTATGCTACTTGCAAAGGAACAGCAAATCCTACGCACCGTAGTCCTATCCCAGAGGCGCTGAAACTCGTATCCTGGGAAGGGGTAGGTGGGAATCGACATTTCGGGAGCTGCCATCGACCTTTCCAGGGGTGCCGATCGTCGATCGGGGAGGGAATGACAAATTTCCCACTTGACCTCCCCTTTGATCCGCCTATGCCCAGAGAAAAAACATGAAAATGTAGTTTTTCCCCGAAATCTTCTGAAACCACGGTGAAATTTCACCAGTATGGAAGGAAGACATAGCCGGATTGTCAGCCCTTTCGTGAAAAGGGGCTCTGATGTTTCCGAGCGATGTTGAAGCTTACAGGAAATGCCAAACCTTCATAATGGGATCTTATCTGAATCAGTCTTGCAGAGCAAGCTGAAAAACCTGAATAGTTTATTGGGCCTTAAAATCTCTGTTTATGGAGGCTCACGCGTCTTTAGCCAGGAATTGCGCCCCGCATTGTTCCCGCTCTAAGCAGAAGCCACGATACGTAAAGGAGGCGGGCGGTGGGCAATGCACGGCGAGAGGCCGACTTCCGCTCCGGAGACGCTCATTTCCCAGCAAACGGTGAGCTTTGACACAAACGAAACATGTAACTCCAGTTTTTCGGTTTGCTGTAATCTCCTCTCAGATCGAAGGCATCGTCCATAACTTATGTAACGTATATTTTACTATTTTGTAGCCCCTTCCCTGCCCTCCACCATATAATACTTTTTGACTGTCATGCGTTAACGCTGTGGCTGACCCCCATCAATGCCGGTGCTGCATTTCCTTTACGGACGCTTCAGTTGAAGGAGGGTCGCGCACACTGTGTTAATTTGCATTGCAGATAAGATCAGCATATCATGTACTGTCGCAGCAAGGATTATGATCATGAGATTACCACAAATCGCTAGACCTAACACATGGAACCCAAGACGAAAAAACTTTACACAATTTTTAATTATGTGTTCGGCACCAGTCCTTTATCAGAACCTTGTAATCACTTAATCATACATTATCATGCTCCTGATCTAATTTACCCTTATTTAGTGCCCCACAACATATAAAATTCAGACGGAGTACCTTGTCAACAAAATACGCAATGTTCGATGTCGGATTCGAGGAGTTGTATCAAATAAGGTATCATTGTTATCATGTTGTAGACGCTGTCAATGACAAAAGGTGGAATACGTGACTGAATTACAACAAATTCACAGCGAGTAATTTTTCCATAGTACAAGTGAATCCAGTTTCACTTCTCCATTATGATTCAGGTGGTAAATGGAAACGCTTTTCGCGCACGTTTCAATCTGATTCTCATCAATCATTGGATTTTACGAAGAACAAACTGCTGAGGTCATACGGACCTCGCCAGCTCTTTTCGCTTCGGGAGAGATTCCAAGGGGATCCGATTACACTTTGCCCACGGAACTCGCCGTGACTCGAGCCCGGGTTGGCATCCCAGAAAGCTGACCACCCCACGAACGCACGCCCTATATCAATCCGACTCCCAGCAGTCACCATTCACAGCGTGAATAAGGATACGCCGGGGTCTGGTAGCGCTTGGAAGTACCGAGGTAAAACGTTTCCACGTCGAGCATCATTCTTAAAATTCATATTTCAGGAAAAAACATTAAAAAATAACAGCAAACAAATCCTAGGGCCGGGGGCGTAGCATATTCCATAAAGTCTGAAGTCATGTATTATCATTTTTTTCTAGAATGCAAATTTAAAAATTTTAACAGCTACGTGTCTACAGGGTGTTTCAGAAAGAATGATATTTTTTTAAAATGTTCAGTAAAGGACCAAAAATCCTTCAAATCCGCCCACAAAACGCTCATTTTAATGGTAGATTTTAGGAGATTTTTCTATAAACATGTTTTATTTGCATCAAATATTTACTCCCGTCTTAAATGTACTCGGAAAAATTATGCAAGAAACACAATACATGCCTGCTTCTATTTGAGAAAACGGAACTGGCAGCACTCTAAAAAGGTTTTAGCACACAAAAATGACACGTGAGGATGCACATCAAAGGCACAAGTTTCATTAATATTACAAGTGTAAAGTTTTTGGCCCAAACTCCTTATGGCTCATTGGCTTACCTTCCATATGAATGACTGGATGCGGCGGGCACAGCGCAAAAGACCCCACTGTTCACCGAAGAACAAGGGGACATAGACCAATTGGGGATTGCTTGCTTGGACCCGAGCTTTCCTAAGCCTGAGAGGTATGTTTTTTAGAATTAATTTTCAGAGGCAATGTGCGTGTGGACTGTGATGTACCGCAGTGACGATGTAATGTTTGCAGTGTCATTGGCGTGATACTTGTCACGTGATACGCGCGTGATTTCTACGAACATTTTCGATGAAGGCAGAATAGACAGTATTTTTCAACTCCTTTTTAAGACTACTTTTACCTAGTAAAAATATCAAAACAGTTGGGGCATTCCAGGACAAAACAACCAAAAATATTTCAATTTGACACCACCATGTCTACACAGCAGAAAAATCAGAAACTTTGTCTCCGGGGTATTTTTGGGCCAGAAACACAAAATCTTAGCCCCTCTGACCAACGGTGACCGAGTTATAGCCCGAGGCATTTTCGGGAGGTCACCTTGTAGACATATATTTGATGCTTCATAACTCAAAAACGCATAGCCTGATTAACAAGTTTTGTATATCATTGAACTCGTCTTGAACTGCACTTAATTTTGAAAAAAAGACAATTTAAAAATTTGAAAAATGTTGACTTTTAATTTGTTTGACCTTTTCTTTTTGACCTAGCTTGACCTTTTGGCAGTTGAAATTGCCCTTTTAGACACCTCAAAATTGTCTCTTCATAAGACATCTTTATCATAAATGACATTTTCTTTACGCAATTTTCATCGTGCAAATGTCAGAATATATGAGAATTAACACGCGCCCACACAAGGGCGTGGGCAACTGGCCTCCTTAGCTGGCCTCCTTAGGTCTCTACAGGTAGTAAAAAAAAACACCTTCCCGCAGCGCCACCGTATTCCATCTACCTCTAACACAACTTTTTGCAACTTCTGGAAAAATAATTTGGGTCAACTGGGAGGTAAATAATACTTAGGTACAGTAAATACTGAAGGCCAGCTGGAAACTGACTGGTGAGGGGGTGACCTAAGGTATACGGTCGTCGTTATGCCTTGTGGGACTTTGGACTTGTACGAGTTCGGGGGGGGGGGTAAACTAAAGTGCACCACAACACCAAAAAAATATTATAAAAAAAACACCATTAAATGAGCATGTTGAGGCGCAGGACTATCAAAAACCACCAAAAAAATCAAAATTACTATCAATAATAAAAAAACATCACACACAACACACAATACATCGTTGGAAGAAAAAAAAACCAGTGCAGCAACATACTTAGATGATTCATCCAAAAAAAAGCTACCAAAAATATCATATGAAAAATTAAATTAACATACGTCACTAAATCATGATATTTTACAAGTGATCATCATAGCGACACGGACACAGTCCAAAAGCCACAGGCTTATGGGTTCTTAATGATAGGGGGAAAATGGAACAATATGAGACCACTCAAAAATAAATACAAAATAAGCGTTAGCCCTTACAGGTGGTGAACTAAATCAACCAATAGTATTAAAAAAAACATTCAAAGGATGTTACCACTTAATGTTTAAGGTTAATGAGGTGGTGGGCACCCATAAATAGATATAATCACACGGGCCTATAATATAAAATAAGGAATACAAAGACTCAACACACACACTATCCACAAAACACATCACACAATATGGCCAGATCACATTACTAACATTACCAAATAATCATAAAATAATATTAAAATACTTCATACAACCAACAAATCACCATACGCAGACCAATAAAAATATTTTCACAGCAACACTTTGTCAAACAAGGTGTAAAACCCGAACCCTTCCCTAAGAGATTTCAGAACAGTGATGCGGAGCGCTAGTATTCAAACGTATTCATTTCAAATCGCATCAGCGAACAGACTTTGGAGCTGTCTGGCAACACTGGCTATGTTTGGTTATGGAATGTACAAGCATTTAATTGTACTGAAAAATGTATGCGTAAGAAAAGCATGCGTTCCTCTGGCACCACGTATTTGATCTTTCACTGGACTTTTTAAGCCATCGTGATATCTTGCCCGTTTCGCAGTGCTCTCGATATAGTCGCAGGCGCCCCTGCTGTGAGACATAGTGAAAACAATTCATTTACATAATTGAATTTTGCTTCGGTATAGCTTTTGCACTGGAATTAAACCTTTGCGTTGCTTTGAAATCGCGTGCGTGGCGGCACCATGTGACGAAGTGAAATATATATTTTGCATTGTGCAGCACAAATCTCCGTCAGGAGATGTACATTCTTCAGGGGTTTTCTCTCGCTTTCGTGCTTCAGGAATAAGTTCTGAAAAAAACACGAGTCATCGTAGTGTTGTGTTTGGAAGCATGTTATATCACACAGGCTCCGTAGCCTAATTGTTGTTTATTTCTGATGTCGTGTAAACCATGTAGAATGAACAGTGCACTGGGAGCGACGCCGCTAAATAGCCAGTTTTAATCACTACCGACAATGTTACATACAATCGTTTGGTCGTGTCACCTTTGAGGCTGCTTGAGGTCACAGTATTTCTTACAGGAACTAAGTGGAAACCTAAATTTTGTGGCATGATAGGTGACAGAGGAGAGCCGTAGAAAAAATGTTCAGCACCATTGGAACGCTGTTGTTGAGCCCAAACGGATTATGTATCTTATAATATTGATTAGTCAAATGTCAAAATTAACCTGCTTTGACCTAGAGCCAGGCTTAGGTCTGTATGGTAAAAAGAATATTAATCGAACTGCACTGGCAAGTCAGACACGACAACGTAAAAATAAGACCTCCATCGCAATTCTCGACAATTATTAATTCTCGCAAGTTATCCAAATTTACCAATTGCCCCATGCATTTCTTAAGGAAAGATCATGAACCTGACCTTGCGCCCGGTTATCGATATAGAAATCCTGCTACGAAAAATTATCTTGCTCGGCGACCTAAATATGTAATGTGAATCTAAGTTAAATTTGATATTACTGATGCACCTCCCAAAGTTTTTTTCGGGGTTAGGTCTATTGACCTGGGTTGGCGGTCTGACCTGGTATGACCCAGACCAAAAATTTTACCAGAAGCTGCAAACATTTCGAGTTAGAGGTAGATGAAGTACGGTGGCGCTGCGGGAAGGTGTTTTTTTACTCCCTGTAGAGACCTAAGGAGGTCAGTTGCCCACCCCCTTGTGTGGGCGCGTGTTAATTCTCATATATTCTGACATTTGCACGATGAAAATTGCGTAAAGAAAATGTCATATGATTGCAAGCAACCGATTACAAAAGCAATCGCTTTGTTTGCGGCGTTAAACATAAGGTTGTATTACCGCAGTGGTCAAAAACCGTCTGCATACCTACCTTAGGTGCTAAAAATCTGGAACTTAAGAAAGAACGCATCTTATTTTTCTATCGAAAGATACTTTATGAAGAGAAAATTTTGAGGTGTCTAAAAGGGCAATTCCAACTGCCAAAAGGTCAAGCTAGGTCAAAAAGAAAAGGTCAAACAAATTAAAAGTCAACATTTTTCAAATTTTGAAATTTTCTTTTTTCAAAATTAAGTATAGTTCAAGACGAGTTCAATGATATACAAAACTTGTTAATCAGGCTATGCGTTTTTGAGTTATGAAGCATCAAAGATATGTCTACAAGGTGACCTCCCGAAAATGCCTCGAGCTATAACTCGGTCACCGTTGGTCAGAGGGGCTAAAATTTTGTGTTTCTGGCCCAAAACTACCCCGGAGACAAAGTTTCTGATTTTTTTCTAGACATGGTGGTGTCAAGCCTTGGTTGATCTGTCCTGGAATGCCCCAGTTATCAAAATACGAAAAATCGTAAATGTCCCAAAATTCGCTTTCGATTGACATGTAAATCATACCACAACAACCCATTTATAACCGCATTGTGATAAATTCAAAAATAGCATTCTTTATGAAACACCCTGTATAACATAAGTCAGTAAGAGTTCGAGGATGAAAGGGACACCTGCAAGCGACCGAAAATGGGTCTATTACACACATTTATTTATATTTCGTCACTCAAAAACCTTTCTGACCCAATTTTTACCCAAATAAATAACCAAGAACAACTACAAATTCTCATTCCCATCTTTGCTTTCAACAAATTATAATCATAAGATATGTGCGCGTGATTTATATCTAGGAAGCACGTATGAAAACTCGCACATAATGATTTAACAATCACATGATACAAAAATTCGGCCGGTCAGTTTAAGACAACCCCAAATTTCACCCCGCAACGCATTTAGGAATTAAGCGGTTTTTTCGAGCTCAAACAGCAATGCAAATTCAAACTGTGACCATATGAGCTATTTGGCGGCGAAACCCTAAGAAAACTCAGCTTCCCAACACATTAACAGATGTCTAACGAAGGCCTTTCGCTCGCCAATCTCGCGACGCGGGCAGACCTCTAGCAGAGGCTGGCGTCGGCGGTGTTCTGCGCGATCCAGCCAGAGACGGCGGTGACCCGCGCGTACACACCCGGCAGGTTGGGCCGCGCACAGCCGCTGCCCCAGGACACCACGCCGATCTGGGTCTGACGACCCGCCACCGTGGTGAACAGCGGACCGCCGCTGTCGCCCTGGCACGAGTCGCGGCCGCCGCCGGAGACGCCGGCGCATATCATGGTGGGGTTGATGCTAGAGCCGTAGCTGCGACGACACTGGGTGTTGGTCTGGGTTCGCACGGTGACCTCGCGGAGTCGCGTGGCCTGCGAGCCGCCCGACGAGGTGGTGCCCCAGCCGCTGACGATGGCGGCCACGTTGTCGAAACTGCCGCCGCTGGGCAGACACACCGGCGCCACTCGGTTGGCCAGCGTTGAGAAGTTGATGGTGGTGGTTAGGCGCAGCAACGAGAAGTCGTAGCCAGTGCCGGAGGCAGACCGATAGCTAGGGTGGTTGATGATGCGGGACACACTGAACCGCAGCTCGCCGTCCGACTGGCCGATACGGTGCTCTCTGAGCAGTACCTGCACGTTACTGGGACGGCTGCGAATGGTGCAGTGAGCCGCCGACAGCACGTACCGGTTGTTGATGACGCTGCCACCGCAGTAGGTGCGGGTGCCGCCGCGCGACACAAGGCCCGCCATCCACGGGTACTCGTTGACCTGAGTTTCCACTCCGCCAACGATGCGGGAGCGCCTGTTGACCACGCCGCAGCAGCGGGCGCCAGGCGCTGGAGACGCTGTGGAAGCGGTTGTGGCAGCCGTGGTGGCGACGGTTGTGGCGCCGCCGCCCGAGGGCACCGACACACGGCAGAAGAAGCCGCGACCCTGGCCCGAGCTGTCTGACCTGAAGCTGATGTCAAGGACAGTGGCGGAGGTGGGAGGGAGGCTGCCGAGGTTGCCGCAGCGGCGGCGGCCGTTGAAGGCGAGGTAGTCTCGGCGGCAGCCGGCCGACGACTGCAAAGAGAAGCGCGGACACCACACGGTGACCGCCTGGCCCTGTGCCCCCGCAGCGTCCACCGAGCGCGCGCTTGTTGGGGTAGGGGCGCGGGTATCTAGGAGACAGGAAGTAGTACCTGCCCGGCTGAAGGGTGTAGGTTCGCCGCTCCTCAGCACTTAGTTCCGTCAGCTTAACGGCCCTGGGCTGCGGCGGTGGTATGGTGCTGGGGTCGGCGGCGAACAGAGGACTGCCCCAGTCATCATCTGCTAGTCGCGGCTCCGGGGGAAGCACTGTTGCCGCAGCAGCCGCCACCGCCCACAGAGCTAACACAGGAACAAGAACTCCAGCCATGGTGAACGTGTGGTAGAGTCTACACCAGGGGGCTACTTATATAGCTGAAACGATTTGCGTCACCACTACCAACTTTCAGCCATGTCATGTCAAAAGGTGCCCTTCAACCTTACGAATATGCGTTTCAAAGTCAAAGCCGCAATTGTCACCGTAACCACAGATGTGCGAGTTGACGGCGAGGTCATCATATGTGGGGTGACACATCGGGGTGAGCTGAGAAACACAAATGTTTTCTTGCGACCTGCCGAGCACCGCCACTTTTTCTGGATGTCTTCAATCTGCAGGCACGGTGACTCGGGCACCAGACAGGTGTTTAACTTATAGTGAAGTTCCGGCCAGGTGGAATTCCATTTTATTCAGTAGACCCTCGTCTTCTGGGCCGATTTCAACCTCACCGAGTCCATGATGTTGCAAAAATAACATGTTATACGTGTCATAGAATGAGCGAGGCTTTGGCCGCCACAAGGACGTTCTGACGCCATGACTAGCGCGGGACGATCGTGCAGTATCACTCTGCACTTGCCGCCGCTCGCTTTGGTGCACAGAGGCCCTTGGGTATTGCCATTCACCACAGATCGGCCAAGCCATAATACCCTGCACATCAGATTTCGGTGATGTGTAGGGGGGTTATCTGGGGCGCAGAATCAGGCTGCGCCGGTAAAACTTTCACACCAACATAGGTTTTTAAGTCAATAATTAATGGGCTTAAAAAAACATGGCACATTGGTGCAATTTCAGACTGTGGCGTTTTTAGGGGTGATCTTTATTGAAAATAATGTCTTGATGATAATGATAATTTGATATTTAGGGTACTTCAGCTGCAAAGGCTATATGTGCCCGTTAGCATCGTATTAAATAATTCCGAACCCGTCCTGGTTAGCTAGTGGCCTATACAGAGTGTGTAACGTATAATAAGGTTTGATACAGATACGACCTTAATTCTGCTGAAACTCTTGAGCCTAATGATTAGTTTTATTTAATTTGCCTCCCTTAGAGGAAGAGTCTCCAAATCACCTGATGTTAAATCAGCGCGCGATCTGGTAATGATTTCTACTAGATCAAAGCTCTTTGATGCTGCTTTGCGCCAGAAATGAATACAAATACAAAGAAAGCGTGCTTAGCCAAAAGAGGCTATCATTAGGAACCAGTGACACTTGCCGACTTCAGCATTTTTTTCATGATACATAAAACATACATCACGCTTCGAACTAGTAGGGAAGCGGTGGAAGAGCGCTCCACTTTCACGCCGCCGATGCGGGTTCAAATCCCCGGGTGGGTATTCTGCATACGTCTTTCCGATCCCCAATACGTCTTTCCGATCCCCAGCGAATATTTGTTTGCTCTACAACCTAGTGTTAACACCTTTTTAAAAAAAATATTCTCCGGCGTTTGGGGGCCAAAAGATACTTTGGCCCCCTCTCAGTGCTTTGGGGGGGGGCATGACCGGAATGCCCCCCCCTGCGTCCGCCAATGACGTCAGCAAAGGTCAAAGAAAATTCAATTGACTTACAACAGGGTGGCGTACGTTTACCCCTCTAGATTCTTACTCAGCGGATCCAGAACAAATATTCGTGCACCATTGGATTCCTCTCATCGTGGCGAATCGAATGATGTATAATATGACTTTACTAGGTCAAATTGTGGAAATAACCTGACCTTGAGCTAGGTCAGGGTCACAGAGTGACCTGGTATGGTCATGTTGCATATCAATCGACTCCCCGTGACAATATAAGCACAATGAAAACAAAATGGGAGCTTTATCTCAATTCAGTGAGAAGTTACTGGCAAACAATCACTGTATGTTGCTGTGACCTGACATGACCTTTGAGAGGTCAGATGGTAAACAAATTCAACTTTATGGTTAAGATTGTGGCAAGAATACGCGTTTTGAAGATTTTCAGGTTTATCTATCCAGCTTTTATTGAAAACGAGCCCTTTCTATTTTTCACCATGTACTTATAATGGGGTGACCGAAAAATTGACCCCACCTTAGGTCAACAGTATCAAAATTCAGAGATAGCATATTTGTAGGCCCTAATGACCTTATCATATGCTGAACGTTTCAAACTGATCGGTTGACAGATGTTCCTTAGGCACTGCTTCAAACTCGTGATTTTGGGTTTTGAGGCCGGGCCACTTGACCTTGAATAGCTCCTTGACCTGACAAGACCTGACCTAAAATATTTGGTCAGATGCGTAAAATTTATCAGGCATAAGGTGCTGTAAGTTCAGTTGTTCTGCGTCTCTTCGTTTTTGCGTTATCTGGGGAAAACCAGGAGGGGGCGAATTTCGCCCCCCAGCAGGACGCGTGTTAAGACTTTCAACCCTCAGCATTCGCATTATGCCTGATCCGATGAAATTGCGGCAGTGGGTGACTTCACAAGTAGTGTCAAGCCTTGAAAGGGCGAATTCTAGCGACAGAAATTATTTTGTTGGTAGATGTTGATTTTTCAGGCCAAAATTTTCGTACTGATCGAAAGAAAATACAGCGTACTATAATTTTGATACGAGGATGGGAGAGGACAATAATGATACATTAAGCAACGTTAATTACATTCTTTCAAGCGGTGACAGTTTTTTTAACGGCTGTTGTTTTAGTATGCTGAAAATGTTTAAAACTGAATTGTGAAATATTTTTAGCACGGCACATGTGAGTGGAAACGGTAGCTGAACGGTCTCTAAATAAAGCAGCAGTGGGTTCTTGCGTGGATTTCAATGAGCAGTACCATGCCAGGCTGTAAACTTATATTTATTTGGTGCTGTCCGGGCACCCATGATGAAATATCGAGTTTGTGTTAAAATACAGTTTAAGTTTTTTATTCATCATTTTCGGGATGCAAAAGGACTGTATGATGGCTAAAACGAAGATAATATTATGCTATCTCCTTCCATATGGTGGTCATTAACATTTTCCTTCCTCAACTTTGGGCGCCCCCAATGATGCTCGCAAATACACACCCCTGCAAAAAACGATAATTAAAAATCATTTGAAAGTTTTACGTAACAGAAGAACCGTTGCATAATCCACATGGTTATATATGACTCATTTCGATAGTTCCTTAGCTAATCGCGAATGGACTACTTTGTCACTCGGCAAAAGGGCAAACGGGAAACGGACTTCGATATCTGCTTTATGTCATCATCCGAAGTTTTAAAACGGTAAGCTAGGCGTAATGCCAAACCAGAAGTGAGAAGATAAGACAGATTTTTACAAAATAGGATTATTCTAATGACCTCCTCTGAGGATAAAATAGGATATGAAACATCGCTGAAAATTGGAGGCATCACTTTCAAAGCATATTTCAAGACAGGATTTGTGCGTCACTTAAATTTCTTCGATTCTTTGAACAGGGATAATGATAACGTGCCTGTCGTAACAAAAATGATCTTAAAAATGTTTTGAAGACTTTAAAAAGTGAAAAGATTCCTGGTCTTGATGGGTGTCCTGCGACCACCTAATAACTCTAAGCACAGAAAATATATCATTTCTAGCGGTATTTTTCAATGCCATCCTCAATCATGCTCATTTTCCTACTTCATTGTTTGGAACTGCACTAGTTCCACTTAAAAAGGACACATGCAAAAATTGGATGACTTATCCAACTACCGGGCCATTGCAATAAGTAACGGTCTATCCAAGCTATGTCAAATTACTAATCGTTCCAGGTTGGCTGTATTCTTACAGACAAACAGATGATGCCCAGTTTGGCTTTAAGCCAGCTCACTCTACCACACAGGCTACGTTTGTTCCGAGAGAGGTACGAGAAGTAAGTTAATATCCGTAATGGGTCCCAGTATACTGTTGTTTCTTGGACGCCAGTGAGGCTTTTGACGGAGTGTATCACCAGGAATTGTTTGAGATCTTAATTAGGTGGCATGCACCACATAACCATGTTTCTTTGCTATGGACCGGGTAAAGAACGCAGAAGATGCGTGTGCGATGGGCTGAATGTTTTTTCCGGAGCGTTTAACATTTTGAATGAGGAAAAGCAGGACGGAACTATTCCACCGTTACAATTTCTGTTTATATTGATGATCCTTGAAGGAAATCAGGCAGTCTGGCGTTGGATGTCAAATAAGTTCAGTCGCTAATAATATTATTGAGTACGGCGACGTCATTGTTCTGCTTAGTCCCACTCGAAAAGGCCTTTAGTTGTTGGTGGATATGTGGATATGAATGTTTGCAGTAAAGCGTGACATTAAGTTTAAGCCACAGAAGTCTATCTCTATAATAATATCATCGGTCAGCAGCTTCCTTATTAAAGGGAATGTGGCACCTTGGTCAAATCCTGGAATTTTGTGTGATTAGGCGTACATTGAGCCGAAAATAATGAAACCACTCATGATTTTTCTGAAAAATGTACAAAAGCTTAATATTTTGAGTTTTAAAATACTCCTCTAGAAAAGGAAATAAATATCTCCTTGTGTATGATGTCATAATCTGGCGACCACTGCCATACTCGAAACGCTTCAAGGGCTTTGCTTCGATTGGCTGATACTCACCGTGACGTCAGCATATGTCGCCACACCAACAGCCATGACAACTGTGGCCTGCTGCTAAGGGTACATGAGGGGTACATTGCAGGTAGTTTTTAGCTTTTTTCTACGGAAATTTCGAGTTCCAAGACAAATGATATATTGAGTACCGGGTTTTCCAACTTGCTTTACAACTTGGCTATCTCAGTTAAAATCACGTTATGAAGGTGCCACATTCCCTTTAATGGGGCGACCTGTCCAGGTTATCCAGGCTGTATAACACTAGATGGTACACCTTTGGAATGGGTCAACGGGTCTAAGTATTTGGGACACATTATCAGCTGTACGGATATAAATATTATCACTCTGCTTTTTGTGACTTCTGTGGCCAGTTATATGGAGTAGAATTATGGAGAGGCACAAAGAATACAAGGGTCTGGCGTAAGGTGAGTGTTGCATACCATTCTTATTTGAAACTTATTTTAAGAATTACCACCTGGTAGCATAGTCACAGTGTGCTCAGCCTATGACGTATATACCTTTGACATACTTCTGGCTAAAAAAAGATTATGCTGCTCAAATTCTTGTCAAAAAGTACCAATAGCATTATTCAAGCCTTGATTCAAAGTGAAGTTTTCAGAACCGGACCGTTTGCCAATGCGCATTTGGAGCTCAGAAGTAAGTATGAAATTCTAAATAGTAACCTTGATTCTTGTTATAGTAGTGCACTAAAAATAGTATTTCGAAGGTATATACGCCTAGTGGCCGTTAGGCGAGGCATATCTATGACTGTATATGTACTTCGCATTGATGCACAAAATAAAGTGTTATATTATTAATATTTGGAAGGAAGGCTCGAGGGAGAACGAAGAATGAAGAGAAAAAGGTTGCTTTTCTAGTATTTGATAGGATTCCCGTAACTCCCCAAGTTCCTATCAAAACTTACCATACAAAACATGAGCAGCCAAACGAAATCTCTTCCGCGTAGGAAAAAAGCGTGCCCTATGACAGGACAAACAAAAATTCGGGATTGGAATTAACGGTTCTTTTCACCACAGCACAACGTAACCATTCTCCAAGAACGTGAGACTCGAAAGCAGCGTCAGTTTAAGTTGTATTGTCCTGAGGGACAGAGACCAGCAGCACAGTGAGTGCCTGCTGCGCTGCAAGGACCGTGGGTGGCCGGTCGGCCGGCGTCGCAGAGCATCGGACAGAAGCTGGCGCAGCTCCGCCCCGCCACTTCAGACCAGGACCTCTAGCAGAAGCTGGCGCAGCTCCGCCCCGCCGCTTCAGACCAGGACCTCTAGCAGAGGCTGGCGCAGCTCTGCTCCACTGCTTCAGACTAGGACATCTAGAAGAGGCTGGCGTAGCTCTGCTCCACTGCTTCAGACTAGGACATCTAGAAGAGGCTGGCGTAGCTCTGCTCCGCCGCTTCAGACCAGGACATCTAGCAGAGGCTGGCGTCGGCCGTGTTCTGCGCGATCCAGCCAGAGACGGCGGTGACCCGCGCGTACACACCCGGCAGGTTGGGCCGCGCACAGCCGCTGCCCCAGGACACCACGCCGATCTGGGTCTGACGACCTGCCACCGTGGTGAACAGCGGACCGCCGCTGTCGCCCTGGCACGAGTCGCGGCCGCCACCGGAGACGCCGGCGCATATCATGGTGGGGTTGATGCTAGAGCCGTAGCTGCGACGACACTGGGTGTTGGTCTGGGTTCGCACGGTGACCTCGCGCAGTCGCGTGGCCTGAGAGCCGCCCTCCGACGTGGTGCCCCAGCCGGTGACGATGGCGGCCACGTTGTCGAAACTGCCGCCGCTGGGCAGACACACCGGCGCCACTCGGTTGCCCAGCGTTGAGAAGTTGATGGTGGTGGTTAGGCGGAGCAGCGAGAAGTCATAGCCAGTGCCGGAGGCAGACCGATAGCTAGGGTGGTTGATGATGCGGGACACACTGAACCGCAGCTCGCCGTCCGACTGGCCGATACGGTGCTCTCTGAGCAGTACCTGCACGTTACTGGGACGGCTGCGAATGGTGCAGTGAGCCGCCGACAGCACGTACCGGTTGTTGATGACGCTGCCACCGCAGTAGGTGCGGGTGCCGCCGCGCGACACAAGGCCCGCCATCCACGGGTACTCGTTGACCTGAGTTTCCACTCCGCCAACGATGCGGGAGCGCCTGTTGACCACGCCGCAGCAGCGGGCGCCAGGCGCTGGAGACGCTGTGGAAGCGGTTGTGGCAGCCGTGGTGGCGACGGTTGTGGCGCCGCCGCCCGAGGGCACCGACACACGGCAGAAGAAGCCGCGACCCTGGCCCGAGCTGTCTGACCTGAAGCTGATGTCAAGGACAGTGGCGGAGGTGGGAGGGAGGCTGCCGAGGTTGCCGCAGCGGCGGCGGCCGTTGAAGGCGAGGTAGTCTCGGCGGCAGCCGGCCGACGACTGCAAAGAGAAGCGCGGACACCACACGGTGACCGCCTGGCCCTGTGCCCCCGCAGCGTCCACCGAGCGCGCGCTTGTTGGGGTAGGGGCGCGGGTATCTAGGAGACAGGAAGTAGTACCTGCCCGGCTGAAGGGTGTAGGTTCGCCGCTCCTCAGCACTTAGTTCCGTCAGCTTAACGGCCCTGGGCTGCGGCGGTGGTATGGTGCTGGGGTCGGCGGCGAACAGAGGACTGCCCCAGTCATCATCTGCTAGTCGCGGCTCCGGGGGAAGCACTGTTGCCGCAGCAGCCGCCCACAGAGCTAACACAGGAACAAGAACTCCAGCCATGGTGAACGTGTGGTAGAGTCTACACCAGGGGGCTACTTATATAGCTGAAACGATTTGCGTCACCACTACCAACTTTCAGCCATGTCATGTCAAAAGGTGCCCTTCAACCTTACGAATATGCGTTTCAAAGTCAAAGCCGCAATTGTCACCGTAACCACAGATGTGCGAGTTGACGGCGAGGTCATCATATGTGGGGTGACACATCGGGGTGAGCTGAGAAACACAAATGTTTTCTTGCGACCTGCCGAGCACCGCCACTTTTTCTGGATGTCTTCAATCTGCAGGCACGGTGACTCGGGCACCAGACAGGTGTTTAACTTATAGTGAAGTTCCGGCCAGGTGGAATTCCATTTTATTCAGTAGACCCTCGTCTTCTGGGCCGATTTCAACCTCACCGAGTCCATGATGTTGCAAAAATAACATGTTATACGTGTCATAGAATGAGCGAGGCTTTGGCCGCCACAAGGACGTTCTGACGCCATGACTAGCGCGGGACGATCGTGCAGTATCACTCTGCACTTGCCGCCGCTCGCTTTGGTGCACAGAGGCCCTTGGGTATTGCCATTCACCACAGATCGGCCAAGCCATAATACCCTGCACATCAGATTTCGGTGATGTGTAGGGGGGTTATCTGGGGCGCAGAATCAGGCTGCGCCGGTAAAACTTTCACACCAACATAGGTTTTTAAGTCAATAATTAATGGGCTTAAAAAACATGGCACATTGGTGCAATTTCAGACTGTGGCGTTTTTAGGGGTGATCTTTATTGAAAATAATGTCTTGATGATAATGATAATTTGATATTTAGGGTACTTCAGCTGCAAAGGCTATATGTGCCCGTTAGCATCGTTTAAATAATTCCGAACCCGTCCTGGTTAGCTAGTGGCCTATACAGAGTGTGTAACGTATAATAAGGTTTGATACAGATACGACCTTAATTCTGCTGAAACTCTTGAGCCTAATGATTAGTTTTATTTAATTTGCCTCCCTTAGAGGAAGAGTCTCCAAATCACCTGATGTTAAATCAGCGCGCGATCTGGTAATGATTTCTACTAGATCAAAGCTCTTTGATGCTGCTTTGCGCCAGAAATGAATACAAATACAAAGAAAGCGTGCTTAGCCAAAAGAGGCTATCATTAGGAACCAGTGACACTTGCCGACTTCAGCATTTTTTTCATGATACATAAAACATACATCACGCTTCGAACTAGTAGGGAAGCGGTGGAAGAGCGCTCCACTTTCACGCCGCCGATGCGGGTTCAAATCCCCGGGTGGGTATTCTGCATACGTCTTTCCGATCCCCAATACGTCTTTCCGATCCCCAGCGAATATTTTTTTGCTCTACAACCTAGTGTTAACACCTTTTAAAAAAAAATTCTCCGGCGTTTGGGGGCCAAAAGATACTTTGGCCCCCTCTAGTGCTTTGGGGGGCATGACCGGAATGCCCCCCTGCGTCCGCCAATGACGTCAGCAAAGGTCAAAGAAAATTCAATTGACTTACAACAGGGTGGCGTACGTTTACCCCTCTAGATTCTTACTCAGCGGATCCAGAACAAATATTCGTGCACCATTGGATTCCTCTCATCGTGGCGAATCGAATGATGTATAATATGACTTTACTAGGTCAAATTGTGGAAATAACCTGACCTTGAGCTAGGTCAGGGTCACAGAGTGACCTGGTATGGTCATGTTGCATATCAATCGACTCCCCGTGACAATATAAGCACAATGAAAACAAAATGGGAGCTTTATCTCAATTCAGTGAGAAGTTACTGGCAAACAATCACTGTATGTTGCTGTGACCTGACATGACCTTTGAGAGGTCAGATGGTAAACAAATTCAACTTTATGGTTAAGATTGTGGCAAGAATACGCGTTTTGAAGATTTTCAGGTTTATCTATCCAGCTTTTATTGAAAACGAGCCCTTTCTATTTTTCACCATGTACTTATAATGGGGTGACCGAAAAATTGACCCCACCTTAGGTCAACAGTATCAAAATTCAGAGATAGCATATTTGTAGGCCCTAATGACCTTATCATATGCTGAACGTTTCAAACTGATCGGTTGACAGATGTTCCTTAGGCACTGCTTCAAACTCGTGATTTTGGGTTTTGAGGCCGGGCCACTTGACCTTGAATAGCTCCTTGACCTGACAAGACCTGACCTAAAATATTTGGTCAGATGCGTAAAATTTATCAGGCATAAGGTGCTGTAAGTTCAGTTGTTCTGCGTCTCTTCGTTTTTGCGTTATCTGGGGAAAACCAGGAGGGGGGCGAATTTCGCCCCCAGCAGGACGCGTGTTAAGACTTTCAACCCTCAGCATTCGCATTATGCCTGATCCGATGAAATTGCGGCAGTGGGTGACTTCACAAGTAGTGTCAAGCCTTGAAAGGGCGAATTCTAGCGACAGAAATTATTTTGTTGGTAGATGTTGATTTTTCAGGCCAAAATTTTCGTACTGATCGAAAGAAAATACAGCGTACTATAATTTTGATACGAGGATGGGAGAGGACAATAATGATACATTAAGCAACGTTAATTACATTCTTTCAAGCGGTGACAGTTTTTTTAACGGCTGTTGTTTTAGTATGCTGAAAATGTTTAAAACTGAATTGTGAAATATTTTTAGCACGGCACATGTGAGTGGAAACGGTAGCTGAACGGTCTCTAAATAAAGCAGCAGTGGGTTCTTGCGTGGATTTCAATGAGCAGTACCATGCCAGGCTGTAAACTTATATTTATTTGGTGCTGTCCGGGCACCCATGATGAAATATCGAGTTTGTGTTAAAATACAGTTTAAGTTTTTTATTCATCATTTTCGGGATGCAAAAGGACTGTATGATGGCTAAAACGAAGATAATATTATGCTATCTCCTTCCATATGGTGGTCATTAACATTTTCCTTCCTCAACTTTGGGCGCCCCCAATGATGCTCGCAAATACACACCCCTGCAAAAAACGATAATTAAAAATCATTTGAAAGTTTTACGTAACAGAAGAACCGTTGCATAATCCACATGGTTATATATGACTCATTTCGATAGTTCCTTAGCTAATCGCGAATGGACTACTTTGTCACTCGGCAAAAGGGCAAACGGGAAACGGACTTCGATATCTGCTTTATGTCATCATCCGAAGTTTTAAAACGGTAAGCTAGGCGTAATGCCAAACCAGAAGTGAGAAGATAAGACAGATTTTTACAAAATAGGATTATTCTAATGACCTCCTCTGAGGATAAAATAGGATATGAAACATCGCTGAAAATTGGAGGCATCACTTTCAAAGCATATTTCAAGACAGGATTTGTGCGTCACTTAAATTTCTTCGATTCTTTGAACAGGGATAATGATAACGTGCCTGTCGTAACAAAAATGATCTTAAAAATGTTTTGAAGACTTTAAAAAGTGAAAAGATTCCTGGTCTTGATGGGTGTCCTGCGACCACCTAATAACTCTAAGCACAGAAAATATATCATTTCTAGCGGTATTTTTCAATGCCATCCTCAATCATGCTCATTTTCCTACTTCATTGTTTGGAACTGCACTAGTTCCACTTAAAAAGGACACATGCAAAAATTGGATGACTTATCCAACTACCGGGCCATTGCAATAAGTAACGGTCTATCCAAGCTATGTCAAATTACTAATCGTTCCAGGTTGGCTGTATTCTTACAGACAAACAGATGATGCCCAGTTTGGCTTTAAGCCAGCTCACTCTACCACACAGGCTACGTTTGTTCCGAGAGAGGTACGAGAAGTAAGTTAATATCCGTAATGGGTCCCAGTATACTGTTGTTTCTTGGACGCCAGTGAGGCTTTTGACGGAGTGTATCACCAGGAATTGTTTGAGATCTTAATTAGGTGGCATGCACCACATAACCATGTTTCTTTGCTATGGACCGGGTAAAGAACGCAGAAGATGCGTGTGCGATGGGCTGAATGTTTTTTCCGGAGCGTTTAACATTTTGAATGAGGAAAAGCAGGACGGAACTATTCCACCGTTACAATTTCTGTTTATATTGATGATCCTTGAAGGAAATCAGGCAGTCTGGCGTTGGATGTCAAATAAGTTCAGTCGCTAATAATATTATTGAGTACGGCGACGTCATTGTTCTGCTTAGTCCCACTCGAAAAGGCCTTTAGTTGTTGGTGGATATGTGGATATGAATGTTTGCAGTAAAGCGTGACATTAAGTTTAAGCCACAGAAGTCTATCTCTATAATAATATCATCGGTCAGCAGCTTCCTTATTAAAGGGAATGTGGCACCTTGGTCAAATCCTGGAATTTTGTGTGATTAGGCGTACATTGAGCCGAAAATAATGAAACCACTCATGATTTTTCTGAAAAATGTACAAAAAGCTTAATATTTTGAGTTTTAAAATACTCCTCTAGAAAAGGAAATAAATATCTCCTTGTGTATGATGTCATAATCTGGCGACCACTGCCATACTCGAAACGCTTCAAGGGCTTTGCTTCGATTGGCTGATACTCACCGTGACGTCAGCATATGTCGCCACACCAACAGCCATGACAACTGTGGCCTGCTGCTAAGGGTACATGAGGGGTACATTGCAGGTAGTTTTTAGCTTTTTTCTACGGAAATTTCGAGTTCCAAGACAAATGATATATTGAGTACCGGGTTTTCCAACTTGCTTTACAACTTGGCTATCTCAGTTAAAATCACGTTATGAAGGTGCCACATTCCCTTTAATGGGGCGACCTGTCCAGGTTATCCAGGCTGTATAACACTAGATGGTACACCTTTGGAATGGGTCAACGGGTCTAAGTATTTGGGACACATTATCAGCTGTACGGATATAAATATTATCACTCTGCTTTTTGTGACTTCTGTGGCCAGTTATATGGAGTAGAATTATGGAGAGGCACAAAGAATACAAGGGTCTGGCGTAAGGTGAGTGTTGCATACCATTCTTATTTGAAACTTATTTTAAGAATTACCACCTGGTAGCATAGTCACAGTGTGCTCAGCCTATGACGTATATACCTTTGACATACTTCTGGCTAAAAAAAGATTATGCTGCTCAAATTCTTGTCAAAAAGTACCAATAGCATTATTCAAGCCTTGATTCAAAGTGAAGTTTTCAGAACCGGACCGTTTGCCAATGCGCATTTGGAGCTCAGAAGTAAGTATGAAATTCTAAATAGTAACCTTGATTCTTGTTATAGTAGTGCACTAAAAATAGTATTTCGAAGGTATATACGCCTAGTGGCCGTTAGGCGAGGCATATCTATGACTGTATATGTACTTCGCATTGATGCACAAAATAAAGTGTTATATTATTAATATTTGGAAGGAAGGCTCGAGGGAGAACGAAGAATGAAGAGAAAAAGGTTGCTTTTCTAGTATTTGATAGGATTCCCGTAACTCCCCAAGTTCCTATCAAAACTTACCATACAAAACATGAGCAGCCAAACGAAATCTCTTCCGCGTAGGAAAAAAGCGTGCCCTATGACAGGACAAACAAAAATTCGGGATTGGAACTAACGGTTCTTCTCACCACAGCACAACGTAACCATTCTCCAAGAACGTGAGACTCGAAAGCAGCGTCAGTTTCAGTTGTATTGTCCTGAGGGACAGAGACCAGCAGCACAGTGAGTGCCTGCTGCGCTGCAAGGACCGTGGGTGGCCGGTCGGCCGGCGTCGCAGAGCATCGGACAGAAGCTGGCGCAGCTCCGCCCCGCCACTTCAGACCAGGACCTCTAGCAGAAGCTGGCGCAGCTCCGCCCCGCCGCTTCAGACCAGGACCTCTAGCAGAGGCTGGCGCAGCTCTGCTCCACTGCTTCAGACTAGGACATCTAGAAGAGGCTGGCGTAGCTCTGCTCCACTGCTTCAGACTAGGACATCTAGAAGAGGCTGGCGTAGCTCTGCTCCGCCGCTTCAGACCAGGACATCTAGCAGAGGCTGGCGTCGGCCGTGTTCTGCGCGATCCAGCCAGAGACGGCGGTGACCCGCGCGTACACACCCGGCAGGTTGGGCCGCGCACAGCCGCTGCCCCAGGACACCACGCCGATCTGGGTCTGACGACCTGCCACCGTGGTGAACAGCGGACCGCCGCTGTCGCCCTGGCACGAGTCGCGGCCGCCACCGGAGACGCCGGCGCATATCATGGTGGGGTTGATGCTAGAGCCGTAGCTGCGACGACACTGGGTGTTGGTCTGGGTTCGCACGGTGACCTCGCGCAGTCGCGTGGCCTGAGAGCCGCCCTCCGACGTGGTGCCCCAGCCGGTGACGATGGCGGCCACGTTGTCGAAACTGCCGCCGCTGGGCAGACACACCGGCGCCACTCGGTTGCCCAGCGTTGAGAAGTTGATGGTGGTGGTTAGGCGGAGCAGCGAGAAGTCATAGCCAGTGCCGGAGGCAGACCGATAGCTAGGGTGGTTGATGATGCGGGACACACTGAACCGCAGCTCGCCGTCCGACTGGCCGATACGGTGCTCTCTGAGCAGTACCTGCACGTTAGAGGGACGGCTGCGAATGGTGCAGTGAGCCGCCGACAGCACGTACCGGTTGTTGATGACGCTGCCACCGCAGTAGGTGCGGGTGCCGCCGCGCGACACAAGGCCCGCCATCCACGGGTACTCGTTGACCTGAGTCTCAACTCCGCCAACGATGCGGGAGCGTCTGTTGACCACGCCGCAGCAGCGGGCGCCAGGCGCTGGAGACGCTGTGGAAGCGGTTGTGGCAGCCGTGGTGGCGACGGTTGTGGCGCCGCCGCCCGAGGGCACCGACACACGGCAGAAGAAGCCGCGACCCTGGCCCGAGCTGTCTGACCTGAAGCTGATGTCAAGGACAGTGGCGGAGGTGCGAGGGAGGCTGCCGAGGTTGCCGCAGCGGCGGCGGCCGTTGAAGGCGAGGTAGTCTCGGCGGCAGCCGGCCGACGACTGCAAAGAGAAGCGCGGACACCACACGGTGACCGCCTGGCCCTGCGCCCCCGCAGCGTCCACCGAGCGCGCGCTTGTTGGGGTAGGGGCGCGGGAATCTAGGAGACAGGAAGTAGTACCTGCCCGGCTGAAGGGTGTAGGTTCGCCGCTCCTCAGCACTTAGTTCCGTCAGCTTAACGGCCCTGGGCTGCGGCGGTGGTATGGTGCTGGGGTCGGCGGCGAACAGAGGACTAACCCAGTCATCATCTGCTAGTCGCGGCTCCGGGGGAAGCACTGTTGCCGCAGCAGCAGAGCCGACCGCTGCAGCCGCCCACAGAGCTAACACAGGAACAAGAACTCCAGCCATGGTGAACGTGTGGTAGAGTTTACACCAGGGGGCTACTTATATAGCTGAAACGATTTGCGTCACCACTACCAACTTTCAGCCATGTCATGTCAAAAGGTGCCCTTGAACCTTACGAATATGCGTTTCAAAGTCAAAGCCGCAATTGTCACCGTAACCACAGATGTGCGAGTTGACGGCGAGGTCATCATATGTGGGGTGACACATCGGGGTGAGCTGAGAAACACAAATGTTTTCTTGCGACCTGCCGAGCACCGCCACTTTTTCTGGATGTCTTCAATCTGCAGGCACGGTGACTCGGGCACCAGACAGGTGTTTAACTTATAGTGAAGTTCCGGCCAGGTGGAATTCCATTTTATTCAGTAGACCCTGGTCTTCTGGGCCGATTTCAACCTCACCGAGTCCATGATGTTGCAAAAATAACATGTTATACGTGTCATAGAATGAGCGAGGCTTTGGCCGGCACAAGGACGTTCTGACGCCATGACTAGCGCGGGACGATCGTGCAGTATCACACTGCACTTGCCGCCGCTCGCTTTTGTGCACAGAGGCCCTTGGGTACTGCCATTCACCACAGATCGGCCAAGCCATAATACCCTGCACATCAGATTTCGGTGATGTGTAGGGGGGTTATCTGGGGCGCAGAATCACGCTGCGCCGGTAAAACTTTCACACCAACATAGGTTTTTAAGTCAATAATTAATGGGCTTAAAAAAACATGGCACATTGGTGCAATTTCAGACTGTGGCGTTTTTAGGGGTGATCTTTATTGAGAATAATGTCTTGATGATGATGATAATTCGATTTTTAGGGTACTTCAGCTGCAAAGGCTATATGTGCCCGTTAGCATCGTATTACATAATTCCGAACCCGTCCTGGTTAGCTAGTAGCCTATACAGAGTGTGTAACGTATAATAAGGTTTGATACAGATAAGACCTTAATTCTGCTGAAACTCTTGAGCATAATCATTAGTTTTATTTTATTTGCCTCACTTAGAGGAAGAGTCTCCAAATCACCTGATGTTAAATCGGCGCGCGATCTGGTAATGATTTCTACTAGATCAAAGCTCTTTGATGCTGCTTTGCGCCAGAAATGAATACAAATACAAAGAAAGCGCGCTTGGCCAAAAGGGGCTATCGTTAGGAACCAGTGACACTTGTCGACTTTAGCGTTTTTTCTTGATACATGAAACATACATCACGCTTCGAACTAGTAGGGAAGCGGTGGAGGAGCGCTCCACTTTCACGCCGCCGATGCGGGTTCAAATCCACGGGTGGGTATTCTGCATACGTCTTTCGGATCCCCAGCGAATATTTGTTTGCTCTACATACCTAGTGTAAACACGTTTTTTTCAAAAATTTCTCCGGCGTTTGGGGGCCAAAAGATACTTTGGCCCCCTTCCAGCGCTTTGGGGGGGGGTGGGGCATGACCGGAATGCCCTCCCCCTGCGTCCAATGACGTCAGCAAAGGTCAAAGAAAATTCAATTGGCTTACAACAGGGTGGTGTACGTTTACCCCTCTAGATTCTTACTCAACGGATCTAGAACAAATATTCGTGCACCATTGGATTCCTCTCATCGTGGCGAATCGAATGATGCATAATATGACCTTACTAGGTCAAATGGTGGAAATAACCTGACCTCGAGCTAGGTCAGGGTCACAGAGTAACCTGGTATGGTCATGTTGCATATCAATCGACTCCCCGTGGCAATATAAGCACAATGAAAACAAAATGGGAGCTTTATCTCAATTTAGTGAGAAGCTACTGGCAAACAATCACTGTATTTTGCTGTGACCTGACATGACCTTTGAGAGGTCAGATGGTAAAAAAATTCAACTTTATGGTTAAGATTGTGGCAAGAATACGCGTTTTGAAGCTTTTCAGGTTTATCTATCCAGCTTTTATTGAAAACGAGCCCTTTCTATTTTTCACCATGTACTTATAATGGGGTGACCAAAAAATTGACCACACCTTAGGTCAACAGTATCAAAATTCAGAGATAGCAGATTTGTAGGCCCTAATGACCTTATCATATGGAAAACGTTTCAAACTGATCGGTTGACAGATGTTCCTTAGGCACTGCTTCAAACTCGTGATTTTGGGTTTTGAGGTTGGGCCACTTGACCTTGAATAGCTCCTTGACCTGACATGACCTGACCTAAAATATTTGGTCAGATGCGTAAAATTGATCAGGCATAAGGTGCTGTAAGTTTCGTTGTTCTGCGTCTCTTCGTTTTTGCGTTATCTGGGGAAAACCAGGAGGGGGCGAATTTCGCCCCCAGCAGGACGCGTGTTAAGACTTTCAACCCTCAGCATTCGCATTATGCCTGATCCGATGAAATTGCGGCAGTGGGTGACTTCACAAGTAGTGTCAAGCCTTGAAAGGGCGAATCCTAGCGACATAAATTATTTTGTTGGTAGATGTTGATTTTTCAGGCCAAAATTTCCGTACTGACCGAAAAAAATACAGCGTACTATAATTTTGATACGAGGATGGGAGAGGACAATAATGATACATTAAGCAACGTTAATTACATTCTTTCAAGCGGTGACAGTTTTTCTAACGGCTGTTGTTTTAGTATGCTGAAAATGTTTAAAACTGAATTGTGAAATATTTTTAGCACGGCACATGTGAGTGGAAACGGTAGCTGAACGGTCTCTAAATAAAGCAGCAGTGGGTTGTTGCGTGGATTTCAATGAGCAGTACCATGCCGGGCTGTAAACTTATATTTCTTTGGTGCTGTCCGGGCACCCATGATGAAATATCGAGTTTGTGTTAAAATACAGTTTAAGTTTTTTTATTCATCATTTTCAGGATGCAAAAGGACTGTATGATGGCTAAGACGAAGATAATATTATGCTACCTCCTTCCATATGGCGGTCATTAACATTTTCCTTCCTCAACTTTGGGCACCCCCAATGATGCTCGAAAATCCACACCCCTGCAAAAAACGATGATTAAAAATCATTTGAAAGTTTTACGTAACAAAAGAACCGTTGCATAATCCACATGGTTATATATGACTCATTTCGATAGTTCCTTAGCTAATCGCGAATGGACTACTTTGTCACTCGGCAAAAGGGCAAACGGGAAACGGACTTCGATATCTGCTTTATGTCATCATCCGAAGTTTTAAAACGGTAAGCTATGCGTAATGCCAAACCAGAAGTGACAAGATAAGACAGATTTTTACAAAATAGGCTTATTTTAATGACCTCCGCTGAGGATAAAATAGGATGTGAAACATCGCTGAACATTGGAGGCATCACTTTCAAAGCATATTCCAAGACAGGGTTTGTGCGTCACTTAAATTTCTTCCATTCTTTGAACAGGGATAATGATAACGTGCCTGTCGTAACAAAAATGATCTTAAAAATGTTTTGAAGACTTTAAAAAGTGAAAAGATTCCTGGTCTTGATGGGTGTCTTGCGACCACCTAATAACTCTAAGCACAGAAAATATATCATTTCTAGCGGTATTTTTCAATGCCATCCTCAATCATGCTCATTTTCCTACTTCATTGTTTGGAACTGCACTATTTCCACTTAAAAAGGACACATGCAAGAAATTGGATGACTTATCCAACTACCGGGCCATTGCAATAAGTAACGGTCTATCCAAGCTATGTCAAATTACTAATCGTTCCAGATTGGCTGTATTCTTACAGACAGATGATGCCCAGTTTGGCTTTAAGCCAGCTCACTCTACCACTCAGGCTACGTTTGTTCCGAGAGAGGTACGAGAAGTAAGTTAATATCCGTAATGGGTCCCAGTATACTGCTGTTTCTTGGATGCCAGTGAGGCTTTTGACGGAGTGTATCACCAGGAATTGTTTGAGATCTTAATTAGGTGGCATGCACCACATAACCATGTTTCTTTGCTATGGACCTGGTAAAGAACGCAGAAGATGCGTGTGCGATGGGCTGAATGTTTTTTTCCGGAGCGTTTAACATTTTGAATGAGGAAAAGCAGGACGGAAATATTCCACCGTTACAATTTCTGTTTATATTGATGATCCTTGAAGGAAATCAGGCAGTCTGGCGTTGGATGTCAAAGTTCGGCCGCTAATAATATTATTGAGTACGGCGACGTCATTGTTCTGCTTAGTCCCACTCGAAAAGGCCTTTAGTTGTTGGTGGATATGTGGATATGAATGTTTGCAGTAAAGCGTGACATTAAGTTTAAGCCACAGAAGTCTATCTCTATAATAATATCATCGGTCAGCAGCTTCCTTATTAAAGGGAATGTGGCACCTTGGTCAAATCCTGGAATTTAGTGTGATTAGGCGTACATTGAGCCGAAAATAATGAAACCACTCATGATTCTTCTGAAAATGTACAAAAAGTTCAATATTTTGAGTTTTAAAATACTCCTCTAGAAAAGGAAATAAATATCTACTTGTGTATGATGTCATGATCTGGCGACCACTGCCATACTCGAAACGCTTCAAGGGCTTCGATTGGCTGATACTCACCGTGACGTCAGCATATGTCGCCACACCAACAGCCATGACAACTGTGGCCTGCTGCTAAGGGTACATGAGGGGTACATTGCAGGTAGTTTTTAGCTTTTTTCTACAGAAATTTCGAGTTCCAAGACAAATGATATATTGAGTACCGGGTTTTCCAAACTTGCTTTACAACTTGGCTATCTCAGTTAAAATCACGTTATGAAGGTGCCACATTCCCTTTAATGGGGCGACCTGTCCAGGTTATCCAGGCTGTATAACACTAGATGGTACACCTTTGGAATGGGTCAACGGGTCTAAGTATTTGGGACACATTATCAGCTGTACGGATATAAATATTATCACTCTGCTTTTTGTGACTTCTGTGGCCAGTTATATGGAGTAGAATTATGGAGAGGTACAAAGAATACAAGGGTCTGGCGTAAGGTGAGTGTTGCATATCATTCTTATTTGAAACTTATTTTAAGAATTCCCATCTGGTAGCATAGTCACACGTGTGCTCAGCCTATGACGTATATACCTTTGACATACTTCTGGCTAAAAAAATTATGCTGCTCAAATTCTTGTCAAAAAGTACCAATAGCATTATTCATGCCTTGATTTAAAGTGAAGTTTTCAGAACCGGACCGTTTGCCAATGCGCATTTGGAGCTCAGAAGTAAGTATGAAATTCTAAATCGTAACCTTGATTCTTGTTATAGTAGTGGACTAAAAAGAGTATTTCGAAGGTATATACGCCTAGTGGCCGTTAGGCAAGTTGTGCCATAGTGTGTGAGCATATCTATGACTGTATATGTATGCACTTCGCATTGATGAACAAAATAAAGTGTTATATTATTAATATTTGGAAGGAAGGCTCGATGGAGAACGAAGAATGAAGAGAAAAAGGGTTGTATTTTCTAGTATTTGATAGGATTCCCGTAACTCCTCAAGTTCCTATCAAAACTTACCATACAAAACAATGAGCAGCCAAACGAAAATCTCTTCCGCGTAGGAAAAAAGCGTGCCCTATGACAGGACAAACAGAAATTAGGGATTGGAATTAACGGTTCTTCTCACCACAGCACAACGTAACCATTCTCCAAGAACGTGAGACTCGAAAGCAGCGCCAGTTTCAGTTGTATTGTCGTGAGGGAGAGAGACCAGCAGCACAGTGAATGCCTGCTGCGCTGCAAGGACCGTGGGTGGCCGGTCGGCCGGCGTCGCAGAGCATCGGACAGAAGCTGGCGCAGCTCCGCCCCGCCGCTTCAGACCAGGACCTCTAGCAGAGGCTGGCGCAGCTCTGCTCCACTGCTTCAGACTAGGACATCTAGAAGATGCTGGCGTAGCTCTGCTCCGCCGCTTCAGACCAGGACATCTAACAAAGGCTGGCGTCGGCCGTGTTCTGCGCGATCCAGCCAGAGACGGCGGTGACCCGCGCGTACACACCCGGCAGGTTGGGCCGCGCACAGCCGCTGCCCCAGGACACCACGCCGATCTGGGTCTGACGACCTGCCACCGTGGTGAACAGCGGACCGCCGCTGTCGCCCTGGCACGAGTCGCGGCCGCCGCCGGAGACGCCGGCGCATATCATGGTGGGGTTGATGCTAGAGCCGTAGCTGCGACGACACTGGGTGTTGGTCTGGGTTCGCACGGTGACCTCGCGCAGTCGCGTGGCCTGAGAGCCGCCCTCCGACGTGGTGCCCCAGCCGGTGACGATGGCGGCCACGTTGTCGAAACTGCCGCCGCTGGGCAGACACACCGGCGCCACTCGGTTGCCCAGCGCTGAGAAGTTGATGGTGGTGGTTAGGCGGAGCAGCGAGAAGTCATAGCCAGTGCCAGAGACAGACCGATAGCTAGGGTGGTTGATGATGCGGGACACACTGAACCGCAGCTCGCCGTCCGACTGGCTGATACGGTGCTCTCTGAGCAGTACCTGCACGTTAGTGGGACGGCTGTTAATGGTGCAGTGAGCCGCCGACAGCACGTACCGGTTGTTGATGACGCTGCCACCGCAGTAGGTGCGCGTGCCGCCGCGCGACACAAGGCCCGCCATCCACGGGTACTCGTTGACCTGAGTCTCAACTCCGCCAACGATGCGGGAGCGTCTGTTGACCACGCCGCAGCAGCGGGCGCCAGGCGCTGGAGACGCTGTGGAAGCGGTTGTGGCAGCCGTGGTGGCGACGGTTGTGGCGCCGCCGCCCGAGGGCACCGATACACGGCAGAAGAAGCCGCGACCCTGGCCCGAGCGGTCTGACCTGAAGCTGATGTCAAGGACAGTGGCGGAGGTGCGAGGGAGACTGCCAAGGTTGCCGCAGCGGCGGCGGCCGTTGAAGGCGAGGTAGTCTCGGCGGCAGCCGGCCGACGACTGCAAAGAGAAGCGCGGACACCACACGGTGACCGCCTGGCCCTGTGCCCCCGCAGCGTCCACCGAGCGCGCGCGTTGTTGGGGTAGGGGCGCGGGTATCTAGGAGACAGGAAGTAGTACCTGCCCGGCTGAAGGGTGTAGGTTCGCCGCTCCTCAGCACTTAGTTCCGTCAGCTTAACGGCCCTGGGCTGCGGCGGTGGTATGGTGCTGGGGTCGGCGGCGAACAGAGGACTACCCCAGTCATCATCTGCTAGTCGCGGCTCCGGGGGAAGCACTGTTGCCGCAGCAGCAGAGCCGGCCGCTGCAGCCGCCCACAGAGCTAACACAGGAACAAGAACTCCAGCCATGGTGAACGTGTGGTAGAGTTTACACCAGGGGGCTACTTATATAGCTGAAAGGGATTTACGTCATGAGTGTCAATTTCTAGCCAATTCATGCGGAAGGTGCCCTTTGAAGAAGCAAACCTACGTCTTGCGGCGTCAAAACTGCCGTCGTAATCGTAACCACAGCTGCGGGAGCCGGCAACGAGGCAGTGCACCATTTGCAGGCTGACACATCAGGCCGAACTGACGGACACAAATGGCACCCTGCACCCTCACATAGACTGCCATTATTTCTGGCTGTCTTTTGAGCCTGAAAAATATGATGACTCGGATTACGTACAGGTGTTGCCGATATCGCGGCGGTCATAACATTTCCGGTAGATTCCATATAGCCGTATATCTATCTACTTTGCTCCTACCGAGCCACTGGGGTTGCGAAAACAGCATTTGACACCCGCCTCGGTGGGCCTCCGAGCCACCTTCGCCCTGGTGGATGGGGGGGGGGTTCAAACACCCCCTTGAACTCGGCTCCTATGCTAAATAGCCCCCCACCCAAAAAAACCGAACACTGTTGGATATCTCATACAAATTCATGAAAAACTACATCAGTGACTTTTTGGCTCAAGTCAATATTGAGGTCATGACAGGTCAACGAAGGCTGCATGTTAGGGCAGTGTTTTTGGGCTCTAGCGTCTGACAGAGTTAATTTAGAACCATTTCTAGGCACCATTCACTCCCTCTCGTCACAGCGAATCTAATGATGCATAATATGACTATGCTAGGTAAAAAAATACCCGGACCTCACGTCAGGTTTATGCCACTTTTCAATCTAGCATAGTCAATATGCATATCAATCCACCCGCAATAACAGTCCAAACGTGACGCTAGCAAAATATAAGCTGTATCATTATTTTCTGCAACGTTATGCACGAAAGTCTGAAACTGTTTAAATATACCCAGATAACCTCCCAGAGGTCACAGGTAAAATTTGCAGCTTGAACCTGGAAGGGGGCCCAGAATACTACAATTTGGACAATACGAAGGTGTTCTCAGCTGTATATACACAAACACAGCCCAAGTCCTGTTTACCCCATGTATTTCCGATGGAGAGGTATCTGACCCTAGGCCATTGATATTAAAAATCCCGGAATATATGTTGTAGCACTCAGTGAGCCCATTATGCGGTATAAGTTTTAGTTCGATAGATTCACCCATTCCTTACTTAAGCCACCTTAAACATTTTTGGAGGTGAGGTCACTTGATCTGCACTGGTTACCTCACCTGACATGACCCAACCTTAAAATTCTGGGGAAAGTTGCGAAATTGATCAAGGAGGTGTGCCAAGTACAGTGGCGCGAAGCGCTGCCGTTTTTCGAGCCGCCGAAAAAACCCGAGGGGGGCGTTCAAACACCCCCCCACCGCACAGTGTTCTAAGGGAGGCCAAAATTTGATTTTGATTGATATTTGATTTTGAATTAATGATTAATTATTTTTATGTTTGCAACTAGTAGCAAAATGATCAGAGTGTCAGAAAATGCCAAACAAAAAATGTGAGGCCTTTGAAGGCGACACAACAAGGCATCAAACTGCTGCCTTTGAATCTCTCGCCACACAACACGACAAAGGCCAAGAGAAATGCTCATTTTCGGTGTTTTTTTTTTGTAGGCTAAGAAAACGTGCAGGATGAGACAAACCAGGGTGCATAAGAGAGCTTAAGGCATGAAGAATGAGATTTTGCAAACAGTTTCGTCCAGTGATCGATACAATTAAATTTGGATAACAAAATATGTACCATATACGTTTCACATACATTTTGAGACTATCTCAATTGTCAATAAGCATACAAAAATTGCGTCGCCTGCCCCATCCTGAGATCACTTCCAAACTATGGCAAGATGTTTCGTCTACCTGCCTATACAAGGGCATGTCGCGCGCTGCCGGTCGGGGGCGGCGGCCGTTGGCGAGATATGCCTGGAGGCTTGGAGGGAGGTGGCCGGGGCACCTCGAAAATACAGTGCATTGGTTTCAATGAGTTGAATGAGCACTTGTTGTTGACATTGCTTGTCGACTAGACTTTTTAACCTACTGTCGTTGACGTCCTCACTCAATAATTGTGAAAAGTGCAAGGGTTACAGTATGGGAAAACCAAGCTTTCAATTGATGTCTCAGTACACTAGCATGCCCAGTAACCATTCGTAGGATCGCACCTAGTATTTGCACAGGCCATTGTCCGACCTTACGATGGGGTGAGAACCGAGATACACAAATTAACGTTTCCTCGTTTGCAAGGATCACTTCACATAACATTAGGGAATAGAGTCTCACAGCACGCACACGCACTTGTTGCATGTTTTTTATCGTCACTTGAGTTTCGAACTGGATGCTGTAAACATGGAGGTGCGAATTAGTGTAGAAACGCGGGTAAACCTGCTTAGTGCTTATAGCTGATACGGCATTTGGACTTGGGAGATTCATTGAAAAAGAGAACGATGAGCCCACTGATCTTTACCAAGTAAGTAAGAACACACAGATTGACATAAAACGTGAGGCATGCAGACTCATTGGGAAAATAGTTCTGTGCGATCGACGTAACGCCAATTCCGTAAAAATTCCGTCCGGTCATGGACCAAGCCAAAGTTTCGTATTTATTCGGTAGGAATCTGTCACCATTGTACTGGTGTATGAACAAACATATCACCGTTGAATGTAATCAATTTCGTCCTCATGGTTACATGCAGTAGCGCACCCAAGGGGAGGGGGTGGTTATATACAATATAACCGGAATTATAGCAGCCTTTGGGCGGGAAATGAGTGTCTGACCTTAAAAAGACTGATCTTGACCTTGACCCTGAGTAGCCTCAACTATAAGGTCATAGCATAACATACGTCATACTGAGTAATGCCACTGAGTAATGCCTGACTGGAATACTGCAGTCAATGACCTGGATAAGAGACCTTTGACCTTGGCATTGACTTTAATGTGGGTTAAAATTGATATATAACCTGATTATATGGCATTATGACGTCACCACTCGGTCTACAGTGCAGGCGAACTGGTGCGGCCGCCCGAGTGCGACGGTCTCAAAACATAGGTCTGACTGAATGGCTATAAGTAAAAAAATACTGACAGATTTTCAAAATTTCTTAATTAATCAACGCGCTCATAAATGCTCTCAAATGTGGCCAAGTAGCGTTTTCCGGCGGCGTACAGTTCTCTGGCTACTTTGGAAAAATAGGGGGGCACTTTAGGGCCCCTTCACTGCGTGTGTTAAGCGAGGGTTAAATAACGTCTTCAATGTCAAGCATATCGCGTGTATACACTAAAAGTGACCGGAAACTAAATAGAACATCCATGCAAAGCAACCTTATTATTATATATACATATAGTTATTTTTGTTGCTGACCTACGGTCATATACCTGGCAGTCATGACCGCTGTGGTCAGGTCTTGACATTCATATGTTGTCCACATAATTTGTGGGAAAAGAGCTTTCGATTGATACCCAAATTATTGATCTGGGATTCATACTTCCTGAGTTATTGAATTATGTCCCAACTTTCGGCTCCATTAGTGCCCCCACTGTGCACCGGGGCGAGGGTTAACCAAAACTAAAAAAAAACGAGCGAGGGCTTGACCGGCGTACGGAGGTTCGACGCTAACGCCTGGACGGGATGGCCAGACACCATCGATCTGTGGCTGCTGCCCACTGTTCTGGCGTACAAAGGCCCAGAGGGCGCCACCTGAGCCGGAGACCAGCGACCGCGCCGCCCACGTCCTACGGCTGAGCTCAGTCGGCACGGGTGGGAGGTCCGAGGTCGGTCACTGCCCCGTCACGCTCCACAACAGCATTTGGCCTCCATCGTATTCAAGGACCATTCATTCAGAACCTTTATGAGTTCAAAATCTAGCCATTGTAGAACATCAGCTTGGCTGTATACCGCCTTAATAAGGGCGGATCAGCGTATCTACAAGTTGTAGGAAACGAGGCCCGCGACACAACTTTATATTTTCTCCACAACGTGTCTTAAATGTATAAATACAATTTAGAGACGCATACCAAGCGAATGCCACATAACACGGTGGAACTCCACGAGGAAGGGAAAATGGAAAACAATCCGCAGGTATAAAAATCATATGAAAGGTAAAACAATATCGTGTGGTAAAAATAAGGATTTATTCTAAAATTCCCTTAAATACATTTCAGCACTTGTCACTAAGCGCAAGAACTCCAAATTTTATCACACCAAACTATGTGATCATTCACCGGACATTCCAAGCAAAGCGGCGAAGTTGGTCGTCACGGACAAAACAGGCTTTTGATCACAACTGAAAGATGGCTTGATGGTCTCCGGCTAAGTGTCCTGAAATTATAAATTTCAATACTTTTGGCCTCACCAGCAGCCTATTTTGGACTCAGTTGAAAGGCAGGTATTTTTTAAACAGGAATGGAGAACTCCCGGAGAAACTAGTATATGTTACTTATTGAACTGCCTGAAAAATGCATCACGACAAATTTTGAGCACTTCATAATAGACGTTGATTTGGCCTCTTTAGGGATTTAGGCCTAACTCTCCATTTTGCGCGGACACAGTTTCAAGACCATGCCGGCTAAACCAAATGACACCAATGGCAGCCTCCCGTCACCACACCACGCCTCCCCTAGCCCCCACAGTGCACAACACGATGGATTTCACCGCGAAGACCTCCGTCAATGAGGAGCGAATCGCGAGGGAGATCTGTATCAATATCACTGGCGCCGCATCGGGTTCCCACTTTTATAATGGGTTTTGAACTGAGATAGCAGTTTTGTAGAGCGTGTTGAGAAACCACTATTGGCACATTTGATTTCACCCGAAGCTCTCGATATAAAATTTCCGCCAGCTTTAAAGTTCAAAGTAAATGGACCTATTGGCTTCTTTCAAACCCTGACGGAATACCTTCCATATGGTAGCCGTAATCTGATTGGTCGTGAGCCCTGAGCTCACCCACTCGCTGAAAATACCATACTAGCGAGCATACCAGCATGCAACTGCCTGTGGGCCGACAACCTCGGGTGAGTTGACGTCCAGTACAATGTGCAGTTAGGCCAAATTGCGCCTAATGGCTTCTACACACATCACATCCTTCCTCCCCCGTACTTTTCAAAACACGTATCAATTGTTGTTGTCAAAATCCAACTCTGAAATGGTTTAATTACATCAGGCATGTGCATTATTGTTCGATCACTCAATGAACACGGCTGCCGCAACGACATCTGGCGTTAAGTTTTTGCACCAGTGCTTCTTGTACTGCATACAAATTGTCATGCGGAAACGCTGGGAACAGGCTTTTACAGCGAGTCTTTGATCAAGATTTCGGATTTCACTGATTATCAAAACTGCCATTTTGATGACGTCACTTATTGTTAGAAAGAGGAGATATTTCTGCTTTTAGCGTATGAAAATGGGGGGAAATGTTGTTTCCTGATTTTCAGACCTCTCCTATTCTGAAACTGTTCTTTTTAGAGTTTCGACAAAGTGGTCCATTCCCTTTAAGAGCAGGACAATGACGATAACAATGTAATGCGGCGTTGTCCATTACCTCTCCCCCGGGCCATCATACACCCCACGATTGCACAAGCAGACAACCATGCAGGCACAGCATCTCAGAAAAAGACTGAGCATGCCGTGAAAACGAATGGTTCAGGCACGTATCTACACTTATTTTTCACCTTCCAACACATCAGGCAGAGGTTGGAAGTGTAAGACGCAATACTCAGAACAAAGGTCACTTTACCACCATTGCTTATGGTGCCAATAAATAGAATGATTGGCTCAGTATCGTTTACTTCGGTACCGACTACCTCCGAGAGATCAATGTGCACAAAACGTAAAATACTGCAGCAATAGTGCTTCTTTGTGGAGGAATTTTGACGCTTGTCCGTCATTTCCTCTCTTCCTCTATACTTTACTTCTCAAGCCACTATTCGGAAACCAGGCTTTGTTCCCAGGTTAAACACCCACATGGGGCCAGACAGGCCATTTTTGCTGACCCCTGGCAGGACAGAGCCTATCGGCGGTTTTGCCGCGTCAGTGCTCGACTCTCGGCACCCAGCCGGCGCGGGGCACAGTCCTACCTTGAGCAGGTCGTGGGAGCGCACGCGGGTGGCCAGCAGCGACTGGTGCGCGTCCCGGAAGGTGGTGTCCATCAGCAGCAGGCCGCTGTGGTTTCGCACGGCACGCGCGAACCCCTCCGGACCCTCCTTCTCCAGCACCTGTTTCCAGCCGGCTGGCGGCGACACCGCTGCCGGGGGGCGAGAGTTAGAGAGCTGCCGGGGCCAGAGTCAGAGAGCTGCCGGGGCGAGTGAGAGCTACCGTTAGAGACTGCCGAGGGCGAGCGTTAGAAACTCCGGGAGAGTTAACGCCGGGGAGTCGACTCCGGGGCGAGGCACCCGGTCGGGCAGAGTTAGAGAGCCCGGGCGAGGTTAGAGAGCGCCGGGGCCAGAGTTAGAGAGCTGCCGGGGGCTGGAGTTGGAGAGCTGCCGGGGGCCAGAGTTAGAGAGCTGCCGAGGGGTGAGGGTCAGACCGCTACCGGCCGGCGAGAGTTAGAGAGCTGCCGGGGGCGGGAGTTAGAGAGCTGCCGGGGGCGAGAGTTGGAGAGCTGCCGAGGGGTGAGGGTCAGACCGCTACCGGGGGGCGAGAGTTAGAGAGCTGCCGGGGGCCAGAGTTAGAGAGCTGCCGGACCGCCGGGGGCGATGGTCAGACCGCTGGTGGGGGGGGGAGAATTAGAGAGCTGCCGGGGGCGAGAGTTAGAGAACTGCCGGGGGCGAGAGTCAGAGAGCTGCCGGGGGGCGAGAGTTAGAAAACTGCCGGGGGCGAGAGTTTGAGAACTGCAGGGGGCCAGAGTTAGAGAGCTGCCGGGGCGAGGGTCAGACCGCTGGCGGGGGCGAGGGCCACACCACTGCTGGACAGGTACAGCCATGGGTTAGTGGCAGTAGAGGGGACAGACCCGGGAAAAAGACGTGGGTCAAGGAATGGTTACGAGACCGGAATACCAGCCTCAGGAGAACTGAAGGAGAGTAGGACAGCTGGAGTTGGCGTGGAGCCAGTCATCCCCTCTGTGGTCCACATCGCCGGAGCAGTGGGGCTGCCTCATTTTAAAGCCGCCCTGGAAGCTGGTCAGCTAACTTTCCCCATCAATATCCGTCCATCGGTGGGTCTTGTTGAAAGCAGTAAGATCAACGCTGGTGCTATACAATGAACATACAGGAAAAGCAGGTGTTCAAGAACAAATGCCCGTCAAATTTACTTCCACACGGAACTCAATGGGCTAACCAATCCTTCTGGCAGTGCACTGCGAAAACGTACACGGACAAAAATGAATAAATCCAAGAAAAAGGAATATAATATAAAATAAAACAGGATTCCACGGCCAAAGGTCTACTATCTGGTTCATTTCTGCAACTAATAATAAGACTAATAAATGCCCATGCTATTGTAAATTTTCATGAAATTCGTTAGAACACGCAAGCAAATAGGAAAGTGCGCGATAAAACCAGCATAAACAAAGCAAGTTTGCATCTGAAGACAAATCCATTCGATATTTCGAAGCCAGACAAAGTCGATGGTTGTTAAATGATGAGGAAGCCATAAACAGTTCATTAAAATGACGAAATAAATACAAAACATATAACATTGCGCAGCCATCGAAGCATCCGTACCAGGCGTGTGTCTGCAACCAAATATACAAGGCCTGCAACGCACATCAAACCAGTCTTGTTTAAGCACCATGCTCCCAGCCAGCTGGTGCGGGGAGAGCGAGAGAGAGGGAGAGAGGCCCATTACCAGCAATGACCACGTACCATAGGAAGGGCGCCACCTATACCATCAACCAATTCTTCACCACATCAAGCGCCAAACATACAGGACAAGCAGAGCCATAAGCCAGGTAAGCGCGTACTTCATATCCATAAGCGCTTAAAGGGAATGTGTCACCTTTATAACGTGATAATAACTGAGATAACCAAAATGTAAAGCATGCCAGAAAACCCGGCACTCAATACATAATTTGTCTTGAAACTCAAAATTTCCGTGGAGAAAAGCTAAAAACCTACCTGAAATGTACCCCACATGTACTACAGCCGGGTGGCCACAGTTGTCATCGCTGTTGGTGTGACGACAGCACTGACGTCATGGTGAGTAATCAGCCAATTGAATCCCTTGAAGCATATTGAATATGGTAGTAGTTATCAGATCATAACGCCATCCACAGGCAGAGCTTTATTTTTCACCCCAGAGGAGCATTTTGGAGATCAAAATATTGAGCTCATTGTACATTTTTTTCAAAGAAATCATGGTCGCTTTCATGATTTTCGGCTAAAAATACCCCTAATTACATTAAACTCCTCGATTCGACCAAGGTGCCACATTCCCTGTAACGACAGACACTGTATCCACCGTAGAAAGTTGAAGCACCACTGATGTCCAGTGAATGGTATGTCCGTACGAGACCCACCTGAAGCGCTGGTAATATGGTGTATGGAAATATGGTAAGAGGGTAATGCACCCCAGCGCTCAATATTTACCTGATGAAGGTCGGATGACAACTGACTGGTGAGAGAGTGACCTGAGCACGCCGGCGGCCGTCCCTGTGTTGTGTGGGAAGTTAAGCGTTGGCTTCCAAAGTAACCTCTCATTGCGGGAATGGTTCGTTCGGATGCTCAGGCCGGGGTCCAATGAAGAGGCTCCAAAGGGGTGCACAATCCACCATCAGCGGGTGCTCGGCAGGACCTGGAGCAGCTGACCCAGTCTCCTGGCAGCTCGTCCATGGAGAGAACCAGACTGGACCCACCATGCTCCACTGACGCTGACTGAACCCGGGCGGTCCGGCTGACATCGTCAGGCACAGTCCGAGGCAGCGGCGGGAACGCCGCCGGAGCCGCCGCGGGACTCACAACACGCACGGAGCATTTCTGTGGCGGCGGCTAGCCATCAGAACGGCGCGCGGCGTTCTCCAATTCCAACATCTTCAGTCTGTCCCGTGGCATGAACCAACGAAGCGATCCACTGATTCCCGTCGGGCATTCAACGGACCATTAATGACGTAGAGGCATTGAATAAGAAATCTAGTATCAACGAAATACAATCGGGCGTGAGGTAAGGCTGCTGATCAGATCGAGAGCCACGACAGATACTCTGAGTCAACACTAATTTCGGGTGCACTTGGCCGAAATCCCTGCCGCTAATAGAGTCAGGTAGACAGCACTCGCCGCTGGGTGAGCTGCTGGCGGCGTGCATGTCGGCAGGAACCCGAAACCCACAAGCTTGTGCAGTTAAAGATGCCGGACCTGATGGCCATCTGCCATCTCCTTCTCGGGACAACCCGTCCCCGACCAGAGGAGGTACGCGCCGACGAGATGTGCCTCCAGTATTCCACACCACCACAAAGACAGGAAACAAGCAAGGACGAGTCTGAAGACCCGAGATGACCACAACCAGGAAGGAGTTCGGCGGGGAGTCGGGTGCAAGCCTTCACCAAGGAGCGTGCCGTGCGTGCTGAAAGCTAGGTACAGCAGAGCAGCTGCTACCGAGCCGGCGACAGTACGCCCATGTGCAGCGCCACCTAACGTGCCCCCCGCGCCACCACAGCGCAGCGAGTAGTACAACATGTGTCTACGTACCGGGAGGATGGTTCCCGGCCCCTTCAGAGCCTGCAAAACAGGGGTCCGGCCCGGTCAGGGTATGGGTGAACAGAGCAGAAGGTGGCGGACATACACAGAGCAGCAGCAGACAGCAGAGCAGAGAGTCGATGGCGCTGGTGAACACCTGAGGGTGCTTGGACCAGGGATGCACAAAATATACGTGGCTAAATATGCAATGCATGCAACTCACACATTTCTGGTTGGAGATTTACACGGCTGTAAAGCCGAGTTCTAAGAGCAAAGGACAGAATAAAAGTCAATGAAGAGCAGACAACTAACGTCCCCGTGAAAGCTCACACAATCCGTCCCCAAACGATACAATCAACCCACACAGAAGCACAGCTCAATTCGCCCACGAACGGCAACATAAGCCAAAAGAGAGCTCACATAAGACACAAACCGCCCTTAGAACACCACGATCAACCCACAGAGCACAATGCGCCGGCAAACGGTACAATCAGCCAGCGACACCTCGGCGAAAACGAAAGCTTCCGATACGGTGACCACTCTCGCCTGTGTAGCCGCTGTGCGATGGATACAGGACTATCTCACCACCGGGCGCTCGTTCACCTGGAGAGTGGCGAATGTGCCGCCACCTGTAATTCCCCAATGCGTCCGCCGCGCCACCTACCGTCAACGCTGGGTGGAGTGATAGCGACGACGGCCGGCTGCAAACCCGTGGCCAGCGGCGTTGAGGGACCATTCACCAGCACCTGCGTAACGGGGCACAGGGGTCAGACGGGACGCAGGACCCGCGGCAGCGATGCCATGTACACAGGCCGTCTTTTTCTCCACCACAGAGGTCAGACAGAACTTGTCCTACTGCAAAAAAGACAGGCCACGTGGCTTTACCATGGAGGTCAAAGACGATACCTGTCCCACGCTACATAGATTAGGCAGAACACTAAAAGTACCGAGAACTAGTCCGAAAGCACAACGCCCTGCAAAGGCGGAGGCATAAAACCGTGGATAAAACACACAAAAAAACAGGCTGGGTTCTTCCTTCCCCTTCCCTTTTTAGAACACTATTGCCCCACATTCAATTCACAATTACTACAAATGTAGAGCTTCTCATATATAGAACAAAGATATATATATATAAGATATAGAAGCGTGAGCTTTGGTGTAATCGGATATCAAGCTGGAAGACATCAAATCGCTGTTTTCTTCACTCGCATGACTGTAACTTGTAACAAAAACATGGTCTTCTATGGAAGCTTACTGCCACCGAAAGAAACTCGTCCACATCCTCTCCACCTACTCAAACACCCCGAAAACATGAAAATTTTGTGGTATGCAGCAAAAAGGCGAAACCCTCCCGTCAAACATCACCGAATTCCATGCCACGAAGCTCCAAACAATACATATCCAGATAGGATAGTGACGGATCTAGGATTTAGCTAGGTCGGCGAGGGGCATGTACCACTTGGGGGGACCTTTGTGAATTCTGGGGGGGGTGTCATCCCGACGAGACACAAACAATCGATGGCATTCGCAAATAGTGAGTTTACTTTAGGGCACCAGGGCCACCCTTCAAACTCAGTTCTAAGGGACCTGCATGGTATAGTTCTCACACTTAAAGGGCGTAAAGGGCGGCCGACGTCCGCAGAGCAGAGGCGGGGGCGGTTCCAAGGACCTGAGAGGGTGACCGGTGCCCTTCATCCCCTTGAACCCGCCCCTGGGTTGGAAGCGAATAACTGCAGGCTTTATAGCTGTGGCCGCACTAGGTTTGTTGTCCCAGGCAGCACCAGTTTACCCTCACCCGTGCGTGTGAGTGACCTGCGGTCTCAAGACCCGACTGGCAATATCAACGCTCGCCCTATAATGGCCGCGTGAGCCAGATTCCGAACCCTGTGTAGAGACTGACACTTTCTCAGCGACACTGGAGCCAGAAGCGCCTCCATTTACAACGCTACAGCTGGAGCCTGACCTGTCCCAGGTAGTTGAGCAGCTTGCCAGCGCGGTTCTGCGACGCCTGGAACTGGAACAACTGCGGGTTCTCGTCGATGAAGTTGGTGTCGATGGTGCCCGAGAGGAACTTCTGATTCTCCAGCACGTTCAGCAGGAACGGAACGTTAGTCTGCAACACAAGAGTGGACCGTCAGACGCGCTGCAACGCCAGGCCAAGGCAACAGCACCGACTTTAACGACAAACCAGCGCGATTGAGCACGCGGAGTTCGTGCCCCGTCTCTGATCATCGCGTACATCGCATCCTGAATCGACTCACCTTGACGCCTCGGATGCGGAACTCGCGCAGAGCCCGATTCATCTTGCTGGCGGCCGCCTGCACGTCGCCAGCCTTGGCGATCACCTTCACCAGCAGGCTGTCGTAGTAGGGCGAGATGATGGCGCCGGCGAAGGAGGAGGCGCCGTCCAGCCGGATGCCCATACCCTCTCCGCTACCGGACGGGGCCGGCGTCAGCGTCGGACACCGGGCACTACACCGGCTGTCAACGGCACGCACCAGGGCAACCGTGCTACCGGCACTCAAGCTGAAGACATTGGCATAAACGTCAAGCGCAACGATGGGCGTACCTTCCCAGCACTACAGTCTGCAGCGCAGGAGCCAGGAGGAATGAGAGGCTGTACTTGCGGTTCCGCGGTTCACAGCCAGGACCACGGAAGGTAGGAGGGGTGAGAGTCTATACCCACGATAAAGTCTACAGCCCGGGAGCCAGGCCAGGGTAGAAGCAGTACCTGCGGAAGACCTCGATGCGGCCGGTGTCGGGTTGGAACTCCTTGGCCGGGTCCTCGGTGGTGAGGCGACACTGGATCGAGCAGCCGTCCGGCTCAATCTTGTCCTGCGTCATGCCCAGCTCGGCCAGGGTCAGACCCTCGGCGATCCGGATCTGAGACTGCACCAGGTCAATCCTGCCCAACGCAGGGCCCACCGTCAGTACCGGCAGCAGTCAGTGTCGGTACAAAGGCGCGCCATCACTGAAGGGATCTATCCATGTATCACATAAAACCGCTCAAATTCATATAAACTAATGGATTCCACGGAGGAGCCGCACACAGTGTAGGCCTATTCTAGCGTGGAACAGATGGCTTATTTATAATACAAGCGGAAACCCCATGTCAGAGTCATTGCCGACACGAAGAGAATCCCTGGAACTATGCAAATTCCCTTCCAGTGCCTGTGAGCCCAGATTCCCTGATTGCCTTGACTTATTTAATCAGCACCCGCGATTTCAATAATTGTTCGGGTTTAGGGACGCACCAACTGCCAAGGCTAACTCACTCTATTGGGAGGGATTTGGGGGGTCAGTCGAACCTATTCAGGGGCTCTGCCGGGGCTTGAACCCGGGACCCGTGGTTCAGGAGACTGTGATGCTATCCACTGAGCCACGCATACCCCACCCCATGATCTAGCTTTTGTCCCCTCAGCGTTCCAAATCCCCGGGTGCTGGGTGGAGAGCAAAACCCGGGTAAGCTGGATTTTCCACTCACTTCTATGTTATTCTTACCACATTTTACTCTCACTTTTTAAGTCGACTGTTGGCAATATTCAATAATTCTGGAGTATGTGAATTCATCAAAAGTATCCTGGTACGAAAATTTTTTGAGGAAACATGTATTCCTAACCTTTAAATAAGGATTTGAAAAGCTTTTAATTGACTGTCACAATAGTGCAACATTTTATATTTCCACACCCTTACCACATTTTCATATATTAATTGTACATTGCACCCAAGAGCAAAACCAGTTTTGGGAACACTGTGTATCCTCGCATTATCTCGGTGCCTGCGATTTCCCCAGCAAATTTTAATGATTAAACAACTATCTCCAAGGTGACCGCGGCCCTTTTCCCCGTTATCTCCCCAGTGAGTGTGGAGTCCTTGCTCCCTAAAACCGCCAGCGACTGTGCAGCGCTCACCCCGTGATTTCCTCGGTGACGGTGTGCTCCACCTGGAGCCGGGCGTTGACCTCGATGAAGTAGTAGCGACCCTGGTTGTCCAGCAGGAACTCCACGGTGCCGGCGTTCTCGTAGCCCACGAACTCGCACAGCTTGACCGCGTCCGCCGTCATCTGGTCCCGGATCTGCCACAGGCCGCGGCCACAGCCCGCGTCACACCGTCCGTCTCGCGACTACACAGAGGCCTTCTACATTCAAAAGGCCGCGGCCACAGCCCGCGTCACACCGTCCGTCTCGCGACTGCACAGAGGCCTTCTACACTCAAAAGGCCGCGGCCACAGCCCGCGTCATACCGTCCGTCTCGCGACTACACAGAGGCCTTCTACACTCAAAAGGCCGCGGCCACAGTCCACGTCACACGGTCTGTCTCGCGACTGCACAGAGGCCTTCTACACTCAAACTGATGCTGGAAATACGAGCTTCATGCTCAGGGACATTCACAGGACACTTTACAAATAAGAACGTTTGAAGGAAGGGACATTTTTGTACTAGCCATACAGCCAGTGGAAAGTTAACAAGTCGCGACCTGGTCCACATCACTAATACAGCCCAGCTCACAGAGTTTGTACGCACTGTGCTCAGCCAACCAGGCTCTACTTTACATCTCGACACAGGCAGACAGTCGTCCTCCACACCCTTGGCGGCGGCTACCCCACATCTCGACACAGGCGGACAGTCGCCCTCGACACCCGCACCGGCGCAGAGCCGCGGCGGCTACCCCACATCTCGACACAGGCAGACAGTCGTCCTCCACGCCCGTGGCGGCGGCTACCCCACATCTCGACACAGACGAACAGACGTCCTCGACACTCGCACCGGCGCAGAGCCAGCGGCGGCTACCCACATCTCGACACAGGCGGACAGCCGCCCTCCACACCCTTGGCGGCGGCTACCCCACATCTCGACACAGGCGGACAGTCGCCCTCGACACCCGCACCGGCGCAGTGCCGCGGCGGCTACCCCACATCTCGACACAGGCGGACAGTCGTCCTCGACACTCGCACCGGCGCAGAGCCGCGGCGGCTACCCCACATCTCGACACAGGCGGACAGTCGCCCTCCACACCCGCACCGGCGCAGTGCCGCGGCGGCCGCCTACTCACGGCCGGGTCGAGGTTGGGCGCGGGCGCGATCTCCACCACCTTCTGGTGGCGGCGCTGCACGCTGCAGTCGCGCTCGTACAGGTGCACCACGCGGCCGGAGCGGTCGCCCACCACCTGCACCTCGATGTGGCGCGGCTTCTCGATGAACCGCTCGATGAACATGGCGCCGTCGCCGAAGGCGGCACGCGCCTCCGAGGTGGCGCGCGCGAAGTTCTCCTCCACGTCCTGCCGGCGACAACCGCAGGGTTAACCTCAGGGCCGAGTCCCATGTATTCACCAAATTGGACACAGGACCTGTCCCGTTTACCAACCACAATTATGTTGCATTTGGTCGGTATTGTTCTGTGGAAGGAGTAGTTACGATGTCCGTTAGTCCAGAAAAAAATTACTGTTCCGGGTACCGTTGGTTAAGCCAATCAGTGAGAGAGTGCATTATTGGCTAAGAGCTGCGAACTGAAATAGTGTGTATTTAATGACTGCGCTTCTGTGGAACTGCCGACCTAGCTGCCCTCGATGTTTTCTGTAGCCATGTTGTAAGCTTTGCACGAGGCTGAGGCTCCCGCAAACACAGTGGGTGCAGAGCAATGAACGAATGTAAAAACCCACTATCCGTGCTTGAAAGCAGCAGCCGCTATAAAGTCTAAAAACATAACGAACCAACCCGTTCCGTTACTGCAAAATTATCATCACGAGGACTCCATCACCCTGGTTTATGTACCCAGGTTAAATGTTCCTTTCGTTATTGAGTTTATTTGAGGAATGACAACGTTCTGCGAATTTCACGATACCTGTAGAATATCATACAACCAAAAATTACATTCTAAGATTTATGGTTGGCGGCAGACAATAAAGTCCTCAGAGCATCATTGCTGTAAGCCGGTGCAAGAGTGAACGGGCATTACTTCCGTCTTATAAGTTGGATTCATCGTTCGATGGGGGGATCACATTGATAAGAAACCGGAGCTAAAACTAACGGTGGGCCAGAAAGAATTTTCATCTCAGCATGTAGATGGTGCTGACAAACAAATTTCATTCAGTCTCTGTACATATTTCAATCGGTTTCATAGAGCTCAGTGAATGGTGGCTCCACGCCCTCCGAGCTGCCAGGCGCACACCTCCGGGAGCGTCATCATCATTTGCGCGGCACCTCCGGGTCGATGTTTCTCATCGCCCGCTGGATTCTTCGACCAGCTGCTCCTCGTTCTTTCTTGCCACCCTCCATGATACACTCTGTTTAATTATGCCCCAAAAATCTTCGATGGGTCGGAGTTGTGCGCAAGGGATTTTCTTCACGGGGCACAACTGGCACCCCTTCCTCCCTCAAGAGGGTGTTTCCCCGCGTAGTGGGCGCTTGCCAGGTCAGGCCAGAAGATCATATCAGTGGGTACTTTCTTCCAGAAAGGCAACAATCCTCGCGGATGCAGCCTCGCTACACCGCACCACCGACACTCTCCTGCTGGAAAGAATACAGGCTTGACACCCCTCGTGGGCTTATAGCGACCCACACCATAACCTTCTTGGTACTTTCCCTCCGGGCGGTATTTGATGTAGGAGGAACGTCGCCGCCAGCCTCTGTGAAATCCTGCATTTCCAGGCATATTACTGCCTGTAAACGTAAGTACGATTCGTCATCCATAACCACTTCTGTGGGGCCGACTTCTAAAGGTGTTCCGACTTAAAGTCCGAATACGGGTTTTGAGCGGTCTTCTGTTTGTCGTTACCAGGGGTACCTTCTGTCTTTTCATACTAACTCCACCTTCAAAGATAATTTACGGACGTTGTTGTCAAATTCAATTTCTTGCCATGAAACGCTATGAGATGTCAGTTTTGTTCTTGAGGCCTGATGGGGTGATTCTTCATAGCGTTGCCATTTTTATGGCCCTTCTGCCTTCCCGGTGAGGTTGAGGTCTCCACTTTCTGGCAGCCGGTCTATTAAACGTAGATGGTTGTCTTGGACTATGCCTTTAAAGTGAGCCACGATGCACACTTCCATGTCCGGGTTTTTCTCCAAGAACTTTGCCACCATTCCCGGACATCATGTTTTTAATTGGCGACATCCGAGAACAGAAAGAACAAAAGGCTATTTTCTCGGTTTATCTACCAAGATTCTACAACAATCGGTATAATCCACGTCAAAAATTCATGAAATCCATGGACAAGTTTTTATTTATTAGGAGCAAAAGCAATTCCCATTTCAAGTACCCACCCGCTACCAAGCGTACGAATAAATCACGTCTTAACCCCTTAGCTTCCAATCTGAGATCCCATTGCCTGTATCGCCTATTCATCGATAACCTCATATCTCGGCAAGCATGGGAGCACAAGATTCTCGTAGCAACCCTTCCCCCAGCGCAGATCGTTCGCTTCGCTTGCAACGAGGGGTAAACAGTCCAGATATTTCCAGACCTCAGCGCCTTCCTGCAAGAGCTTGTCCGCTTCCCTTGTCACTAATCATCTATACAGCAGGAATGTATGAGCTGGAATGAACTAAGTGACAATCTAATTTCAAAATTACTCCTAAATATCTATTTGTATTTTCTAACACAGCACAGTAGGCAACTAAATTTGTATTCTTGGCAAAATCCGATTATTCAGTGTACGGTAGAAACACTACCACCTTTGCACAGACCCAGCGCACAGCACAGTTTACAGAGCCCTCTCCTGTGGGTTCTTTGTCATACTTTCGTTTGTCAAGGCAGTATTACTTGAAATTTAGTCAACAACTTCAATCGCATTCAGGGAGCATGCAGTTCAATGATTGCTCGAATTCCATATTCCAACAAGTCCATACCAAATGACACAAGAGCCGACTGGGAGCAGCTGGCAGTGAGGCACACGGACGATCGGCTGATTTGTTTTAGGGCGATACAACCTTTGAGACCATATCACACGCACTGACGGTACATGCTTCTGGCGGATACGCTGACTGAATCCAGAAGTTTACCGGGAAAACAACCTGCAGTTGGTGTTTAAAATATTATGGAGATGAGGGCAAAGTTCAATCAGGGTGTGGCGGTCAGACTGTCTATAGCGTCACAGGCGGTGACAACTTAGAGAAGTTCAGAGCATTTGTCTGTTGTTTCCTTCCCGTTGTAGCCGACAAACGAGGCATCCATCATTAAACAAATTGAATACATCCAACTGCTAACAAAGGTTGAGCGATTATTTAGGCTTGGGGGCGCAAAATAAGCAGCCAGCTGTTGTTAGCAGTTACAAAGAAGCTAACTTAGGGCTGAAACTTGCCACCAGTGACGTCTGTAAACTGTACGGTGGCTGCGGATTAACCGTGAGCGTCCAGCCAACGAACGCTACCGAAACTCCCCAAACCGCGTCAAAAAGCATATATCACTAGTATTGCCTAAAATATTGCACTAACGACAGAATTACTCCTGGGCCTAAACAGGGCCTTAAAGGTATCAACCCCAAACGAAGATGAATGAGGTTTTGGGTGGCATATTACTAATAAAGCAGTTGTTCCCTGCCCTCACGTGACAATTGCCCCTTTTAAGAAGTCAGAGGACTAGACACCATCCCAAAGGCGTAAGCGGAGGCCATATCATGTTTGAATTGTTAGATTACCTTAGCTATTGAATTATTAATTAGCCCAACGTTTCGCTTTTACAGCTTCATAAGGGGCTCGAATATGTGAATGTAATTAAAACACAATTCAAATACAATTCACAAACACAGAACAGACATGGGCAAATAGCACGTCTGATCTCATCACATTTGCATACGAAGGCCCACCCCTATAAACGACGGGAGACCGGCTCATACAGCCGATGCGTACATGGTAAACAGGCCGGATTTCGCTAAGCGGTCGCCCCTAAGAGATCTCAACATTCCTCCATGATCTATATATCTTCCTCCCAGTAAAGCATTCCCAGAAGACAATGTGATAATCACGCACGTCTGTTGTGTGATTTTAATCACATTTGCATATTTGAGCCCCTGATAAAGCTGCAAAAGAGAAATGCTCGGCAAGTTAGTGAATGAATGGTTAACAAAGACAAAGACAAAATGTATTCGGAGTCATCCACAGTTATAAAAACGGTTGTGGCTATTACGACACCACGTCAAGCTGTTGTTGCTAGATGAGTAAATGGGATGGGCACACATTCACTAGATGAAACTTCAATACAGTCATACCTATACATCATCACATGATAATTTATACACTTGATATAAAGTAAACACTTGACTAAAGTATTCTAACAATTGTAACGTATTTTGGCCTTTACTAACACGTTTGCCAATCTGCTCCAACCTAAGCCCAGTTATCAGTCTTGAATATCAATACCGATTTGTGGAAGCAATAGAGCTAATTGTTGATCAGAAGTAGTTACACTGGCTTATAAAATTTTCCTGGAACACTGCTATTTACAGAGAATCGCTCAGTGACCCAGAACGGGGTCATGACCCACCGCTTGGGAACCACGGCTATTGAGGCCAAGGAACTTACTTCCTTTAATACAAAACCGTGGCGGGCTCAAGACAACAGTCCTAGGGACCAAAGAATCCCGTTCTAAGAAGTGAGAGACAGGAGGGGCACCAGTGTCAGAATCTAGACACGTGAATATGACCTCTGTGCGCCCCGGATTGTTTTCGAGAGTTGCCACACCGTCCCGGCTGGGTCCGTTTACCAGTGACATCCATCCATGTCGGTGATCAGCTCGCGGTCAGTCAACCACAGAGGACTATAGCACGAGTCACGGGCGGCACGTCAACAGGGAAGCTCCGCCTCTCTGCTTATGAAATAGGTGAACACGTTTAGAATCTAACGGGCATTTCGCTAGGCTGAACTGGTTTCCGATTAAAAATAATTCATAATTTGGATAGGATAGGTGCAATGAGAGCGAAACTGATTTATATTCCGTGTATGTAATCAAACAGCACGCATAACGCTTAACTAGTTTCCGAGATCTCGCGAAGTTAAAATAAGTGGGCCGATTTCAGTTTTCAAGACGTCCTAATCCATATAATGGGGTCTTATCCTTTATGCAAACCAGCAGTTTAAGCCTCGCACCCAAAGTGCGCCCGAACACTCGCCCAGCCACCAGCGGGCGGAAAATCTACGACCACCAGCACGCATTATCGTGGCATCAAACGGAGCCGGCGCCTGCGTGTCTGTTGTAACTCCTGAGCGCGCTGTCAGAACCAGTGGTGACGTCACAGCTCGCTCTCCTTTCTCCGCTCCGGAGTTTGGTTACCCGGCCGTCCGGCGCCGGGTCACGCGCGGCAGCGGGACCGCTCCACCTCGGCGGCAGCCCCAGCAGTCGCAGAGCAGACCCAGACCCCTTAACCCTATTTCCGTCAGGCTCCCGGCTACCCCTATTTCCGGCAGGGGGGGGCAATATCGGCCCCCCTAAGATCTCGTAATCTAACCGGCCGATTTTGAAAATTCAAAGTGCCATAGATTTCACTGCTGCTAAACTTTATTTTGAAAAAAGAAAATTTCAAAATTTTTATTTTTTAGGAGAAGGTCGTGCAAAATATACAATTTTTGTGTATTTTTAGATTTTCCATAACCCTTGTCTCTGTTGTACGATTTTCACAAAACTAGTTCAGATTTACAAATAATTGACCCAAAATTTTCATATACTCGAGTTACGCAAAAATTCGAAATTCAATGGCAGTTCCAGGACCAGGACTATGAGGGGAAATATATACAACCTAAAAAGTTTTTGTTACGCGGATTAGAAGCCGTCATATACTGCTTGGCATCTTTGACACATAAATAAATGAGAAAAAAGTGAAAAACTCATCAGGGGCGGATGCAGTAAGGTAAAACAGTGGGGTAAAATACATACCAACAATATGCGAATGGTATGCATGAGTATATTAGTCCCTCGACTAGTTGAAATTTAATTTCTGATAATTTTTACCCTCCCATGGCAGCTCTGGGAAAGGGGGTGACATAGGCGGATCAAGGACTCGTCGTGGGGGGTGGGGGTGATTGGAAACACATTTTCAATATACAACGATATTGAGTCGCGGTGGTGATACTGGCTGGGAATATACATTTTGAAAATGTGTAGTGACTGGACACGCCTCTGGTAATTTAGAATTGGGTTATAACTATTTTGAATTTTCATATACTCAATTGTATTCGCCCCTGACACGGCTGTAAGCAGTCTTCTCACTTACTAACGTTTAGTCCTTCTTGATAACATTCCCCCCCATTTTGAACTGCTGTAACCGCCCCTGATGAATACAAATAGTGACAATTGTGAATGCACTATCATCTCACATAAAAATGATATAATAAAACCATATAACTGGTATCAGGATCAGCAGAGACGGCTTCCTTTTACAAAAAAAACCCATCGCATACGATAATACTTGGTTTGTGGATAGAACCTCCCCAAAAACCCAGCCATAGCTCCGCCCCTGGTAAATATATAATCTTGAAAATTTTAGAAAGCCTGCCTGTACTAGTTTTAGGAAAAGTCAGGAAGTTTCAAAGTTCTATCGCAAGCCGTTTCGGAGATATTCTCGAAAAACCTGAAGGGGGGCAATATTAGCCCCCCTGCCGGAAATAGGGTTAACGGCCTGTTCTATAAAACCTTATTCTATACTAGGCATTGGGCCTATTCACTTTTAGCAGAATCTGTCGAACGAAATTACAAAAGCACCTGAGGAGATTGGCGACAAACATGTTTACATATTCTATCGGCAGAATCTGAATAGTGTGTGAGAATAGGCCCTGAATAGAAGTGTGAATAAAGCCCTAAAGCTTTCAAAATCGCACACCAAGCAGTTTTAAGCAGCGTTTATTGAAGTAAAAGGAGCAGGCTGTGATAAAAGTGAAACGTTTGTTGCGATTTGTCCGAGGTGTCTTTAAATATATGAAATATGCGCAAAGTTCACTTTAAACGATCAACACTTAACACGCGCATTGACGGGGGGCGGGTACCCGCCCCCTCGGGTTTTTCGGAGATAGCAGAAAAACGGTGGCGCGTAGCGCCGCCGTAGTTGGTATACCTTTTCCCTCATCATTTTTACAACTTCTGTGAAAATTTTAAGGTTAGGTCATCTCAGGTCAGGTCACCAGTACAGGTCAAGTGACCCGACCTCAAAAAAAGTTTAAGATAGCATAAGTCGGAGCAGGGTGAACTTATCCGATTGAAACTCATATCACATAATGGCCCTACCGAGTTCTCTAACATATGTTCCGGTATTTTTGATATCGATGACCTAAGGTCAGGTACGAGGCATGACCTCTCCATTGGAAATACATGGGAAAAATGGTTTTTACGAAATAACTCAGTAACGGATGGTGATAGAGCATTTATTTTAGCTGCATTAGACTCGCCTGGGCTTTGCGGTTCTAATGATATGCATTTTATATAATTTGACCCTGACCTGACCTCAGGTCAGGTCAAATCTTTGATTTGACCTAGCAAGGTCAAATTATATATCATTCGATTCGGCTTGCTAAGAGGATTCATATAGTTCAAGTCGTTTTGCTCTATCTTTACTTGTTCAGATGTAATGCCCGAAAAACTGAATTTGACATGTTATCCCTATGACGGGCATGTTTTGACCTCTCGTGACCTTAAATGTGACCTGACAAAAAAATGGTTCAAATGTTTTCGATGGAGAAGTGGATGGGCAGCCCAACGCCGTTTACCGTTTTTCGCTACCTACCGGGGTTCTCGAGATCTTAGGGGGGCGGGTACCCGCCCCCCCGTCAATGCGAAGGTGGCTCAGACCCCCGTCAATGCGCGTGTTAACAGTAAACACTGGGTCTGTGGGGCAGACCTTGTCGGAAAAAATCTGAGCGGAATCCATGAGAAGATTCACTTGTTTGCCAGCGTGCGACATATTTCAATCGTCCAGTAAACCTACATAACCACTTATTAGCAAGCACTTTTAGCAAACGAGTGTTCGGTAGAAAATCCAGCCAAGGTATAACATTGTTTTCCCTATCTGGACATGTTTTGAACTGTTGACTGTTCAACCCGTACTACCACCAACCATGAAAGGAAGAGAAACTAAATATATTGTTTTAAACATAATGACGAGGACGCGACTGAGCAGTGCATCTTTCATTCCAGTTTAAGTTTTGACGTCCGCGATAAAACCACGGTCTCGCTGGATATCAAGCTCTCCTCTGTCCGGTTACATAAAGACCGGAAACTTGAAAAAACTGCGATGTACCGCTGTCAAAACAGGCACGATCGAAGCAAGAACTAAGGCTGCAAACAGTACAAACAGTGAGACTACAGAACGGCTTGGCGTTAAGCATTAAATCTTCGGTGGTCGCGTCAGAGATCGGCAGCAGCAGTGTTCGATAGATTATTAGTTTACTGCGCTGTCGCCACTGCCAATCGCTCAAACACTCCTCAGCGAGCAATTGAGTTGGTTTGACTCTTGGGAATATAGCTTCCGAACGAAAGTTTTGGTTTAACATGGATTTCCGACCTCAAGAAGACGTATCAGAATTTGGAACACTGCTGGAAATTCAGGAGAAATAGTTCGAAACCAACTTAATATATTGTGCAACCCCGTTTTAATCAGCATTAAAAATGCATATTCTAAAAAAAGTTCAGCCACACCAGTAAGTAAGACCGCATCTCTCAGCCGTGCGCTGAAGCTGGACCCTGGAGCCCCACCACTACCCGAAACGCGTTGATCACTAGGCAGCGCCAGAGAGCGTGCCTGCGGCATCAGCGTCACTGGCCGGGAGCAAATCCCCATCACGCTGCCCCGGCGTGGTTCGCTCCCAGCTGACGCCCTTGACATCATTGAAGGAGGAGAGAAGGCGCCGCGGCTCTGCCGTATCAGGCGGAGAGGCGGCCCGACGCGAACGCGGTCAGCGACCCTTCATCACCGCCAAGGTGAGGCTCCAATATAACCTCGCCCCTGTGGACGGTTTCCGAACCCACTTCGACCTAGACTCCCATGGAAGATGGCGAGCAACGTGGAGAGCGTAAACAGCCCGAGAAAAATGATTACCAAACTATGTGGGTTACTTTTTGGTTCGGGTCAATATTGATTTCACAGCAGGTCAAAGAACGTACTTTTTGTCAGTTTTGTACAATTATATACCTCGGGCCAGGTCAATGTCACCATTTGGCCTCGTGGTGTCATTATTCCTATCATGCAAATGTCAATGATTACACGAACACAATGTAATCAACATTAAGGCTCTATCACCATCCCCCTTGAAGCTATTGAACTGAGTCTGTAAACTTGATTCAGTAGTTGCAGATGGCCTCTCAGAGATCACATGCCAGATTTTAAATAGATCCTGGAGGGTGACCAAAAATACTATGATTTTGAGACGAAGTCGTTCTAAGTTCTAACAAATAGAGCCTTTATCGGTTAATTAATATTTTCCCCATGCATTTCCAGCCGACGGAACCCGTACCTGACCCCACTGAATTATTATAAAAACCCATGACCAAAACTTGTGGCACCCTGTGAGCTTATTATGTGATACTAATCTAAGGTCAATAGATTCACCCTCTAACCTATTATTACTGCCACAACTTGCAACACTTTTAAAAGTGAGGTCACTACAGTAGACCTGGTTACTACACTACAGTTAGTAGACCTGGTCTGCTAACCTGACTTGAGAAGACCCAGACTAGAAATTTCGTGAAAAGCTGCATCAAGGATCACGAACAAGGAAACCTATCAGAGGCGCTCAGTCATTTTCTGTCGTTCCAAAAACCAAAGGGTGGGTTGTTTAAGCAGCCCCAAACTAGGGCGACGGAGTCTCTCGGTCTAAATACCTCGTATAGTTTGTACCAGTAGGTAATATCTATGAGGGTTTCTCCGAGCTCAATAAGCGAGGTCAGCAGATCTTTTCAAGACTTCTGAAGATAAAATGGACTCGGCGCTAAATAGAACAGACAATAACAATCTAGAGGAGCAAATTTTAAGGAAACGGAGGCTATAGCTTTCTTTGCATGGAAAAATGCCTGGTTTCCCAAAGGCTTAAGCTGTAAACTACCTACGGCCTAGGCCCAGGTGACGTCACTAGGTCCGCGCACCAGACGCTGAGTGGGGGCAGGGTTAGCAATGTTATAATTGCTGGAATCTTTGACGCAATGACTGCAGAGAACGGAGGTCGTTTAGCGCCAAAGGATAAACATGGTACTTCGACTATTTATAATTCAAAAGGAGTGGTCAAGACGAAGTTAAACAGCCTACTTCGGAGACAGATCCATTCAGCCAGCCGACATCTTAGGCTAGAACGATCCCCTTCCCAGATAGAACTTAGCAGCATCACGTAGCAAAGCAGTGGCGGATACAAGGGGGGGATTCAAGCTCCCCTCCTCTAGAATTGTCCGTGTTTCTAATATTAATGCATAGTTGTAGGCTGTTACGAGACAATGACAAGGGAAGCTCGAGCCCCTAGCCCCCCCGAAAGGTTGTACTGGATCCGCCACTGTAGGAGAGTCAGCTCTGGTGATCAACGGTGTCCGATAGTGGGAGGCAGTCAGCAAAACTGGGTTCGGACAAGACTTCTGACACACGCCACATCAGCCACCGCGTGGCTTCGAACACGCGAACTCTGAGCGACACAGAACTGTACCGCACACTCGCACAAAACGAAGAGCCACCGGCACCCCACACCGAGTTCTATTCATAGTTTCCCCTGACTAGCACCGACAACCATGCGTCAGTCGAAAGCCTGCGTTTGGCCCTAACCACTCCCTAGCGCGGAGTCCGGGCCCTCACCTCCATATTACGGACGACACGCATGCCACGCCCACCACCACCGTAGGCCGCCTTGAAGATGACGGGCAGGCCATGCTTCTTGCAGAAGGTGAGCGCCTCCTCGGCAGTGGTGACCGGCTGGTCAGTGCCGGGCACCACCGTCACCCCTGCCGGGCAGCGTCAGTGTCGGTATCGCCGCCCCGCATTGCCAACCAGCGTCAGTTCGCGACGTCAGTGGGTCAAACGTCAGGCACTATCGGACAGTGTCAGCGCCTGTTAAAGTGTCAGGAACTAGCAACCAGTATCAATGTAGTGAGTGTCAGGAGCTAGAAAACAGTGTCAATGTCATGAGTGTCAGAAGCTAGTTGACAGTGTCTTTTCACCACTGTTGGGAGCCTAGTCGGCAGTGTCAAATGTCACCAGTTTCTGGCGCTAGCCGACATTGCCGGTGTGATCAGTGTCTGGCTGTCGCTTCTCTGTCCAACGACTGTGCCAACGCGACAGTAACAGTTCGAGGCAGCGCCGCTGTTGGCTGCTGCGACACGACGTCTCCCGGCAGTCACGTCGGTGTCATTGTCGCCGATGTAATTGTGTAGCCAGTTACCTCAAGTATGCGCAGCTGTCACTGTTAGTGCCAGATACAAAAATATAAATGGGTGAGAAAAGAGAAATCAACAATGCATATGGATCCCAATTTTCACAATTTTAAACCTACATCCATGTTGCTCACGATAACTAAGTTCATATTCGCGTTCTGTGTTCACAGAGGGCCCATATTGACACCTTTTCTCTTCACGTCCAATGTGACAGGAAACTAGGCCACGTCACGCCCTCAACGAACACAACCTAGTTTAAAGTTTTCCTTCGCAGTCTCCGCAAAGCTATAAATCCTGATAAACTCCCGCTCCTAAACTCCGCATTGAGTTGAAACAAAAGCAAACAACATACATCATGTCGAAGGCGGCTCAGATTCCGCACAGTCAGGTGCTTCAGCATTGCTGTGCTGCGGCGATTCCACAGGTGTACGCCCGGGATCTCCGTGCGACACAGCTGTGCTGATGGATGTGGACTGCTGGCAACAGGTCCATGCCTCATACACTATACGGCATTACCCGATTTGCACACAGGTGCAGGCAGGGACTAAAAACGCTGCAGACAAATGGCTACAGCTAATGGGTGAATGCAGCAGCGCGGCCAGCCCTGGACATATGGCAGGTCTGCCAGTATGACCCACGTCTCCCCTCGCCGCAATTTACACAGCCTGCAGCATCGCCTTTCCCAAGATCATGGCACCTATTGTTGCGTCCTTTGCACCGGGATTCCCCGCGTCAGCCGTGTTTTCTGAGGCAGCGCGGACCGGGCGACCCTGGCACCGGGCCACCAGCCCAGCAGCACGTGCGCAGGGGGCCCCGCAGCACGTGCGCAGGGGCCCCGCAGCGTGATTGGCCGCAGCTGGGGAGCGCATGATGTGCAATGCCCTGCCAACAGACGGAGACCGACCCGGCAACTTCGCCTCCCGGCGCGGCGGCCGAGCCGGCAACACCGCCTCCCAACTCCCACAGGACGGCGGCCGAGCCGGCAACACCGCCTCCCGACCACCATAGGACGGCGGCCGAGCCGGCAACACTGCCTCCCGACTCCCACAGGAGGGCGGCCGATCCGGCAACACCGCCTCCCGACCTCCACAGGACGGCGGCCGAGCCGGCAACATCGCCTCCCAAACCCCAGCGGACGGCGGCCGAGCCGGCAACACCGTCTCCCAACCCCCACAGGACGGCGGCCGAGCTGGCAACACCGCCTCCCGACCACCACAGGACGGCGGCCGAGCTGGCAACGCCGTCTCCCGACCACCGCAGTTAACGTCTTTATCTTCTCTTTTAAAGCCCGTTAGCTCTCCTCTCCACATGAGTTGGTGGACGGCGATCGCACCCTCCATGGGCGAGAATGGTGTCTCTCAGCCCCGATCACACTGGCCCTTTTTCGTTGGTGTGGACGTCACCCTCACTCCACTATAACAATAGTCCGTTCCCATCACGACGAATGCCTTCTCGTTCATTCAGATCCCGTCCCATACCATCACATAACCCTGGAAACCTAAGCTCACCGCAACCACAATTCCTATAAGCGGAACTTTCCCGATCACCCACCAGCACGGCCGCCCGTTTCCCTACCATCACGGACATCCCTCCTACCCCGTGCGAAAGGGTCTGGTACTCACCAGCGTTGATGGCGGCCTGGCGGGCGGCCACCTTGTCGCCCATCCGGCGGACCACCTCCGGCGAGGGCCCCACGAACCGGATGTCGGCGTCCTGGCACGCCTGCGCGAAGTCGGCGCGCTCCGAGAGGAAGCCGTAGCCCGGGTGGATGGCGTCCACGTCATTGTGCTGCCGGGAGCGGCGCGGCGGTTACAGACGTGGGGGGAAGAGGTGGTCAACACATTCAGGAATGAAGGGTGAAGTTATTCCGGACGAACGCAACGGCTGGTCGGTCCGGATCATAAAAGTGTGTACTGCTGAGCTGAAGGAAAAATTAAAACTTAAAAATTTGTACTGCTGAGGTGAATGGAAAACTAAAACCATCAGAAATTGGCACTGACGAATTACTTCAGCTATATCTCCGTTCGGAGGCAGATTCTGGCCACCCAGCATGTTTTTCGCGGATATATCCTAAAAGTTCGCAATACAATTGAACATCTCTCATTTTCTTCATAGAAATACGTAGTTGGGCATATTCCCCGAAAGTTTAGAAATACATTTTAACAGGGGCGGATCTAAGGCTTTGTATTTAGACAAGATATATTCGTAAAACGTGTTTTATCATGTATCTGAATTTTGAATTTGCACATAAATGAAGGATATACCTATTACGCATCAATTACCTGTCAATACGAGCTAGCTTTGTGAAAAAATCTGACGACAGGGTCAATAATTCTGAAGAACCTAAAAAAGTAAAGTATTGGATATTCTACGTCCCTTCCCACAATTTTCGAAAACATTTTATTCCATTTTTTAATAGAGCTTAGCGTGAGACGAGTTGATCCCAGTTAACATGTCAAAATCAGACTGGTGTAGATTAAAATATTTTAAAACGCGCAGTGGAGAGGGGTCTGGCGTCAATGCGCAGTGGAGAGGGAGGTCCTAAATTGCCCCCTGAGATATAAAAAACCAAGAGGGTTAGAAAAACGCCCATTTGGGGGGCGGGGGTTGGCGGCTGTGGTGATCTACGTTATAGCCAAAGTTTCATTGATCTAGGTCAATTGCTTCAAGATCAAACTAGGTCGTAAAGGTCAAATTTGGACGGTGCAGGAGACCTCTTGCGAAATGTCGTGATTATACGAAAAAAACGGGAACACGCTAAAAGCTGGCTAAGCTCACAGAAGAAGGTTCCACACAATATTCTCTGAAAGTTTGAGGCCAAGGTCATTCAAAGTTATTAACCTTAACTTAAAAATGTGGCATATTCCCCAATAATCTATCAATCGAACTGCGATGGTCTCAAAATATAGGTCTGCCTTTAAAAGCCTACCAATAAAAAATAAAATAAACTATTTTTTTAACTTTTACCAATCAAGCACTCACAAATTATCTGAAATGTAGCCCGTAGCCTTTTCCGGCTGCGAACAGTTCTACGGCCAACTCGGAAAAATAGGTCGGGTGGTGGGGGGCACACCTTATAGCAGAGGGGAGGAAAATCAGCCTGTGGAAAGAATAGGGGCAGCCCACAATCACACTCCTGACAGAAATACGTTTAAACAGCTTATGAGTAGAAAAATCAAAGCAAGCTGCCACCAGAAAGTATACGATATCCTCGCACTTCAAAATCAGCGCACGCATTAGCATTTTCCAGCACCAATTTCCTACCAATGAGGGGGGAGCCGATTGGGTCAGTATTACGCAACGCCCCGTTTAAATCCAGTACAGCACCACGAGCCTGACGTTCCCGAGTGTTTACATTCCAGTCGCGGGAGCAGCTCTTATCTGACTTTGGCGAAGAACTGAGATGACCTTTTATTTGGGGGATAACGATAATATCTTTTCTAGCAGCGGTGGCCTTATAGTGGGTAGAAATTAAAACGGACATCCAGCATTTCAATTTAACTCTCTCCAGCTAGCGGTGAAAAACACAAACAAAAATATATGAAATATCTGTTAGGACCAATTCTCCACACCATGGCCGAGACCTTGGTTACGACGAATGCCTAACACCTTCGCATTCTCAGGTTAAAGCAAGGCTATAATAGAAAGCTAAGTATGACGGCAGCAAATCTTGCGTCTAGGATATTTGCAGGTGTGAATGCAAATTTGGTGCAAAGATATTTTTCAGTATTATATATTTTTTCAGTATTCAGATATTTTTGAGTATTAAAGATATAGCATTTCCGCATTATATACTTTCAGTAATATCACTCATTGAAATCCAACGGCAACCACAAAATTCACTAGCATTCTGAACTAGGTGGATATATTATTACGGAAATATTTACAATCCGAATAGGAAACCTTTCAGCAACTGTCGTGTATGGCACACAGCAAAAACTAAAAAGAAACGACAGTTTAACGGATTTCCTAAGTCTCTTGAAAACGCGCATTGAGTATATTCATATATTTATACCCATAAATTGTACAATGAGTTTCTACATAGACACTACTGTATGCCCCACGATAATCGGCGGGGCGGCTGGTTTCCGACTTGGACCACAGTTCTCAGTGAACGTACGCAGTGCCCTGCTTTCACGAGCCGTTCTGAAGATGTCTGACGTTTCCACCCCGTGTGCGCATTTCGGTGACCTCCCCGCGCCGCCTAAACATTTACTATCGGAGCACATTATCCAGCGGTGCAGGTAAGGCGCAGTTTTCGGCGGAGGTCGGCTGATGCAACGCCGGAGCGTCACGCATCCCCGCGGGCCGTGTGGCGGCGCAGAAGCCGGCCGCCCCGCCGCCGTTCACAGTCCACACACCGCACCCGCGTGACCTACACAGAAGAGAGGAGGCGCGCCACCGCCGCCTCCGTCGCCGAAAAAACCCGGCAGCACACTGCTGGAGTGGGGCTGCTCGATAACAGCAGAGGCACCGCGCTGGCTCCCGTGTCAAGGCCGTGGCGCGTTTAACACGAACGAGCTGTTTACCCACACCAGGTGAAGAGCGAAACAAGAGTTGAGTGAATGGCGATGACGGAGCAGGCAATAGGAGTTGGATTCTGTATAACCCTTCCACCGAATACAAGTTATCATCAATCTGAAGTATTCCAACAATCCATGTCACAGGAACACGTGACTGAACGCAATGTAAATATACCGACACTGGGTCAAACGGCAGAACGGTGAGCTGCGTTTCGGGTGGTGTTTCCAAAACGTACCGTATTCTGGACTGCTCTGACTCTCATAGCAGCCAACGGACCTGGAGAATCAATGGCTCCCAAGCAAATCTATTTCGATTATAAAAGAATGAACGTTAATTTTGCAATGGTACATAATCAGTTTCAATATGAACAATTTCCCATTAGCGCTAATTCAATTATTCACATCTTGTGTCACTATTTAGATAAATTCTGTTGCCACAAAACTGCTTAAAAACTAATTTCCCAAACATGCCCTCCATCTACCTTCAGCAACAGGAAAATCAGGATAAAAGCTACGGTGCTTGAAACTTTATTTTGTTACAGTCGTTATGCAGCCCTGGAAACTGAGGCGCACTAACATCACACAAGTGTTACAGCATTCGAATTTACACTGCAGCTCCCTACGAAATTTCTCTTTTAGGGTTTAATGTTAGGCTACCGATTCAACGCGTACTATCCTACCAGCTCAGCTTTAGCTAATTCCACTTCGGAGATGCGGCCCACATGGCCCCATCCTTTACTCCACTTTGGCTGTGGCTGACATGACCCCATTATTCACTCCGCTTTAGCAACCTCCACTTCCGAAATGCGGCTCACAATGACAGTCGCCAGATCGTGATGCAATAGTAGTTTAACAGCTGAGTGGCTCCACCCCCACGCCAGAATGTTTGTTGTTGGCGGACGATGACGCCGCGCTCCTTGGTTATCCACAAGGCTACTGGGATACCTGCAGGCAGTAGATCCCAGGCCTTCCGACATGATAGCCACCGCTAAACAACTTTCTCCAACCTAAACAGCCTAGAAAGGTAAGACTAGCTTGGTGTTACCTTTCAATACTTATAGCGATTTATAGAGACAATGGAATAAATTGTGTATTAAGCAAGCAATTATTTATTGACTGGAGGCTTCCAAAAAATCTGCTTCACATTGTGGCAGAATTGAGCATATACCATAGGGACTGAGCCACATACCAACTCCTGAGGCGATGTCATGCTTCAAGTTTGAAGGGAATAACCCATGGTATTAAAAGGAAACCCCATTCCATGTTCATGGGATGTGGACTGCAGCATCAGTTGCGTGGAGCATACCCAAAAACCAATGGTACCATATTTCCTTTCTTACGGAACTCAAATTTTACGGAGAGCGTTTTTAATGAGCGTAGCTTCTAAATGCAATAACACTCCACTTCCCCTTCCAGCCAAAAGGCCGCGCACATCAGTTCAATGGTAACCGCGGCCGAGGCGGGGCCGCGGGTCTGCTCTAAACACATCGTGGGTTCTAGGACATACGCAATATCCAATGGGGAGTTTTGTGATATGCGTTATACATTAGCTATCTCAGTTACAATCTCACTATAAAAGTGTCATGTTTCATTTAAACCAAGTTCTACTTTACAATTTTGCAAGAGCAGAGTGTGACAAACCAGATCCTTGCCAGACCAGAGCCTTGACAGATTACGGAAGTACTCCAAGTGATGTTGCAATTCGTCAAGTACACCGCTTTAGACTTTGTTCGCGCAAGGACGGATCCAACGGGGGCGCAGTGGTGGTCTCTTCCCTTCCGGTTCGCTCAGGTGCCTCCCTTTCCGCCTCATGCACCCAAAGGCACCCTTAATGGCAGACAAACGCCCCAGAATGCAATTTTTTGAAATATACACCTTAAAACTGACCTCTTAAGAAAGCTGCCTGCTTCCTAGCGTCCTTCATTACGCCGCCTTCCATTGTCAGCTGCAGACTCTCCTTTCACTACAAGGGCACCCATCTAGCCCAATTGGACTTCATACTTTCAGATCAGAATATTTTGGGGAGAATATCTGCCCCTTAAAAGCAACTAGCGTTGCCGTAGAAAGGCCCTCGTGATTACCAAATGGTACCCCATAATGCCTCCCCCTAAACGAAATCCTGGATCCGACATTCTGGGAATCTGTGAACACAACGGTTTAATCTGCACAGTTCATTCTTAATTGTGCAGAAATGACTACTTTATGCATCTCTCGGGAAAACAACCACTAGCACATTCATTTCACATTGGAAGAGGAAATAAAAATAAGCAACATTCACGTGAGCAAATGGGACCGCTGACCAGAAGCGTACAAAACAGGCACATGCCACCACTTTAAGCAACGAGAAAAAGGGGCTTTTACCTGGCGTAAAAAAATCTTTTTTCCACCTGATATACAATACGTTTTTTAGACATTTAGTTAAGAACACAATCCACTGGCTGTTCAAACCACTTGCAAAAGTAGCGACAGGGTGGTAACCTTTGGTAGCATAAGTGAGAGTGGATGGGTGCTATCATGCGATAGGTCCTCTTAGTGGTTTACAAGAAGCTTAGTGCAGCGCAAGGCATTAGGAACCACATGTCGTTGTTACGCAACAGTCCAAAGAACGAGTTATACTGACAAGCGTCGCTCCCTGTACTGCAACTGTTCCAAGTACCGGGCGGTACTGACAACAAACATATCAGACTGTGCTTCATCGAGCAACGCTGCCCGGACACGCATGGAAAAGCCCCGCAGCGGGAGGAGTAAGAAAATAACTAGGAGAGGAATGCCTCTCTCATACAAAAGGAGCTGACAAGCACACTACATTAAATGGTCCTAAACAAATGATAATCATTCATTAGCTTCCAACACGAAAACGCTATATAGGACAGCCGCTTTGAATGCTTGTTACACACATCAGGATGCAGGATCAGGGGCCGGGGTGGCCTGGTGGCTTCGTTGCCCGTCTTCGGATCAGATAACATGGATTAACGTGGGTTCAATCCCCACGGCTGGAAACTACCTTCTGTGTTCAATCTGACCCGGTGGAGAGGATCCTTAAACACCCACGCCAATACTCCCTGTAATTGGGCAAGTGTGCCTGTTGGGAGTGGCCCTAATAAAAAATAAAGCCGCTGCAGAACCTTAGTATAGAGGTTCGGGAGGAGGGTGCGAGGGAAGGAAAAATGGGCTGGATGGGGAGTAGAACATTTGATTGAATAAAATGATGTGATGAACGGTGCATGAGGAAGGATGGTTGGGTTCATTGAAACTAACACATTATTGCGATGCATGCAATCGGAGTTCGCAAAATGTTGTATTTCTGACTAAATTTGTGTCTGTATACGCCCCATATGTGCGATCACTGATAAAACATGATTCAGAAAAACGTCGCTGCAGTGAAAGCAGACAACCATAATCAATTCTACCACATATTCTGCACACAAAATTATGACGACATCCCATGACGAAACATGATTGTCCTCAAGCCTCAAGCGTAGAAAAACGAGCTACAGAACGGCACTTAGGCGCAAAGGGAGTTCTACAGTGTCCGGCAGCGGAGCGCGCGCTCTAATAGCCGGATGGAATTTCAAAGGGAATTCAAGCTGCTGTTGACATCAAAAAGCTTGTAAAGTTCCTCATTAGGTCTTATGATAGAGCCGGTTTCGGCCGAGAACGGGTTTTTAGAAAATGCACCAGAGCCACTTCGTGACCTTGGAACACAATTTCAGGACAAATAGGTCTTCAGCCTCGTTAGAAACGGACAGAAAATCCGACATAGAAGACAATCCAGTTTATAATAACAACCTATAACATATGCCCATCTAGTAAGGCCCCACTCAGGTGGGATTCCACTCCTCCCGGCCCTCTTGCTTCACGACAATCGCATTTTGTGCAAGGTCATCGCTGAAAAGCAGGTTCGTCCCACCACCGCTCACTTCGCAGGCTCTGCAAGCTAGATAATTCATCCGGCCGCTGCAGCGCAGTAGCTGCAGGAAGCCGCAGTTGCAGCCAGACGGGATCCGAGACTCCGAGCGCACCACCGAGATCAAACCCAAACGCCGCGCCTCTCGCACGGATTTCGGGAACATTTTAATAACTTCTTGAAATACCTAAGATTTTGAAAAAAATTGGTGAAAATCGTGGCCCTTTCTCTAAAAATAGGTTATAACAAAAAGGAATGATTAAAGATTGGTAATAAAAAGGTGTGACGACCCTAAGACTCTTCTAAGAAACCGGCACAACGTTGATTGGAACAGAATATGCACCAGTGCCGACAAAGCAAACATTAATAGTACAAATACTTACGACCCAGAAAATACCAGTGAAGAAGGCACGTGCGTTATTGGCACAACACGTGCACCAACAAACTCTATAAGCCCGAAATACATCTCGGGAAAAATAAAAACGGCATTTCATCCTCCTCCAAGTGAGCACAACAAGACAGCAAGATCAGTTAACATACTCCCACCAGCAAACAGGCAAGAGCGGCTAACTTAAGCTGTAGCGAAACACCCTGCTGCACCGTATTAGTATTCCTATAAAATTTAAGGTCAAACACAACCTGCTTTGAACAGTGCAAAGCCTCGCGAGTGCAAATGAAAAAGTTTATTTATTTATTTATTTTACTTCTTCAGGACACTCCACAAATTCTACAATAGACATGTGGCTATTCTTAGCCTGACATAAATTACTTCATAACACAATCCACTGTACAAAAGACAAGAATAATAGACAAGAATAAAGAATAAGATACACTTTGGTTCAATAATCGGCGCAAAAAGCAATTTGATACCACACATCTTGCAGTTCGCATCCGGCAGAACTAACTCTTTACCCAGTGAGCAAGTGTTTTTTGAAGCTAGCCATCCGCAGTTCAGTGAGATTCGGCGGCAGAGCGTTATACAACATGGGGGCCTTATATATGAACTGCCACCGGCCAGCCTCTGTCCGTATCCTCGGCAGGTGTAACTGTTGAGATTGACGTGTTTGTCGGGCATGGATGTCAGTGTTATGTTGAAGGGATGAGGATAGCGCTATCGGTTGTTTAGTTCCGATGATGTTGTGGGCAAGGGTGAGAGTGTGACATCTTGCCATCTGTATGGAACTGAGCTAGCCTGGACCTCTCAATACGTCAGTAAGATTTCACTCACACCTAAGCAATATTATCGAAAAAGTGCACACTACTCTAGGCCCCCTTTATCCAGTAGCCCCATACTTACCACGTCCAATCCTGAACCATATCTATAGCACATATATCATGCCTCATTTCGATTACTGTGATGTAATATATGATGTAATTTTAACAACTGGGGATTACCTAAGGCTCGAAAGGCTACAAAACAGGGCGGCAGGGCTCGTTACCGGCACATTACCAAGTCTACGGAAAAATTAAGATAAGATCTGTGTTGGAATAATTTAAAGAATCGACGTAAAATTCATAAACTTCAATTTTTGCACAAACTGCTCCATAACGATATACCCAAATATATAAAAAATGTTCCTCCTAGCAATCGGAATCTAACTACTCATAGAGAATTACGCAACCGCAACCAAAGAACGGAGCTAGCGACTAGAAAGTCTAGCTTCAAAAACTCCTTATTACCGAGTACGATAAAACTGTACAATGAGCTTCCAGAACACATTAGAGACCTTCAATCGCATAAATCCTTTAAAAAATACATTTTTGAACATCTATCTACGAAACAGCCTCCGAAATACTACACGTATGGTAAGAAAATTCCAAACTCTCTTTTGACTCAGCTTAGAGTCGATATGTCAAAATTAACCCTTGCCGGTGGCGGACGAGCCACCTTCGCCCTGGTGGGGGCTAAAAAGACCCCCACGATCTCAAAAACAAGAGCTAAAAAACCAAAACGGCAACAAAGCTCTTCAAAATGATATCGGAAATACTTGGTCATTTTCTTGTCAGGTCAATATCAAGGTCACCAGAGGTCAAAATAGGTCAAAATCGCTAATATGAGGTGTACTAAGAAAACCTCCTATATCTCAGAATCTATGATAGCTAGAAACATTTTCTAACACCATCGAAAGCTCTGAGATGTGCTTTCATTACAGTGGCATTCATTTTCGTGTCAGGTCAAAGCCTGGAAGCTACAGGTCACTAAATATTGGGCATATTCTTAGGAATGCCCAAGCCACCCATGCATAAGGGCGTTTACTTTTTCGCTAATAGCTTCCACCCAAACAAGATACAGCCATAGTTTATGCACCATTGCAATCCTCTCGTCAATACAAATCGAATGATATAGATATTGCTATGCCAGGTCAAATTTAAGAATTTGACCTGACCCAGGTCAACGGTCTGACCCAACTTGACCTGGTATAGTCATGATGTATATCATTTGACTTCCAGTGACTAAACAAACACTTAAGTGACAAAATAAAAGCTCTATCTTAGTTTATTCAAAATTTATAGAAAAAACACCAAAAATGCTTATTTGACCTAAGGTGACCTTTTAAAGGTAACAAGTCAAAAATTTGGTATCAGCTTCAGAAATGGGCTAAGAGCAAGCCGCAACCGATGTTTGAAGTTGATTCCATCCATACTTACTGAGAAAAGCTCATTTCGTGATTTTCCCCATGCATTGTCAATGGGGAGGTCATGCTCTGCACATGACATTAGGTCACCAATATCAAAAATCCCGGAACAAATGTTGTAGCTCCTGGTGGGCCCAAGATGTGGTATGAGTTTCAACTTGATCGATTAACCCTTCTTTTAGTTATGCCGTCCTAAGTATTTTTGAGGTGAGGTCACTTCACCTGACCTGGTGACCTGACCTGATATGACCTGAGCCAAAATTTTCAGGAAAGATGTAAAAAGATGAAGAAACACTAGACCAAGTTTGGCACCTGCGCCCGCCGTTTTGTCACTTTGGAAAAACCCGAGGGGGTCTAAAAAGACCCCCACCCGGGCGAAGGTTAAACGGCCACGCTCACCAAATCCTTCGATCAGATACCCCGTTCTGTAGCTGCGGCCATCTAAACGAAAACACAAAACATTTTCTTCCCCATTGCCCCAACTACGCAGTACAGAGAAACGTTCTCCACCGTAACATTTCCCTCATAATAGGAGCCCATTTTTCAAAATTTTCAGCCGATCGAAAAACCAAAATTTTGTTTCATGGAGAAACAAATTCACACAACATTAACTCGGCAATAGCGAAAGAAACTTTAAAATCCAATATTAAGAGATTTTTGGGTCGATAGCCCTAACACTTCATCCCGAAAACGCCGACGCTCCTGCAGGCACCTTCGTGTCCCGCTGGAATGAGAGGCGAGCGGCCATGGCCGACGGGCGGTCCGACTGTGCCACAGATTAAGGCACTGCTGTCGAGAGGTGCCTTGATTCAAAAGCCATGCGCTTTTGCACCAATCGAGACATTTGTCCCTGATTATGAATGTGTTGTTCGAATGAAATACAGTATGTATGTATGTATGTACGACCGATATACGACCAAACTTTCGGCGACCGGATACTAATTTTGTGCTGAAGTTTATATTTTTTAATTTTTCGATGTTTTTTTGTCCGAACAGTTGCCGTTATAATGAAATACAGTATCGAACGTGTGAGAGAACTAGGCTGTGAACAATGCTTGAGATGTTTGGGGAGGTGGTGGCTTATGTAAATTAATGCTATTAAAAGACCGAAACACATTTTGCATGATGTAAAGTTCCGATTCAACCAACACTAGTGAGTAGCACTAGTGGGTCGCCATTGATGCCGAGCCCGTACTTAGTAATGCGTGTCCAGTCTTCATCGAGCAGAGTCAATAGCAATGCCCTTTGCTCTCGCACAGGGCATGCATTTGCTCGCGTCAGCAGCATGTAACCGTCAAACTTCTCTCTCCAAGTGAGAACTCCCTCAGGGAGGCACATGAGGAGAGGTGTGGAGGAGATGCTGCGTTTGCAGGAATCCGAGTCACAACGGTAGACTGATCCGAAGTGGAGTTGGCTATAGCCTGAGGGGTTGGCGATGAATGCGCAGCTAATGCGGCTTCAAGCATTCTTCCCAGCCGCTCCTCGCGCTGTACCGATAATTCAGCTTGCTGCACTAGTAACGCTGAAAGTTTATCGATGTCACTCATTTCGCCCTTTAGCGCCATGTGTAGGCATTCACGAATCACTAATCGACCGCGCCATGTAAAGTTCCGATTCTAGCAACACTAGTGAGTAGCTTACAATGGTGTATTCTAGCACATACCCGCTCGGCACGCTACCTCGAGCCAACTGACGCCGGTTGGTCCACACTGCTGTGTCACCGGAGGTCGGAGCCTAAGCTCAGCCCACAATTCAATGGCAGGCTGAACACCACACATGAGATGGTTTAGGTGTGTGTCCTACGAGAGATGATTGTCGAATATGATACCCAGGTTACGGACGGACTGAATTGGGCTAATGGTTTGAGCACGAAATTGGATCTGCAGGGGCGGAAGGTCCTTGAGGCATTGGCGACTGCCGATTACCAGAAGTTGTGTTTTGGTGGCCTTGAACCTCATGCCATTAGCACGGAGCCAGTCATCCAAGGATGTAAGGTACACTCCATGCGGGCTTTAAGATGATTCGCTTGATCCCTTCGGCCGTAACAATAACTTGAGTATCATGTGCATACTGCGTGATGCTAGAATTGATCGTAAAATAAGTTAGGTCGTTCAATATGTTGAGTTGCGGTCAATATGCCAGGAATCTTCAACCCCAAGATAGCAGATAAAAGTAACTTGCTAAATACAGATTTCTGCTTTCTGGCGATTGTAAGCGCTCGGGCTTTGTGCCTTTCTTACTTATGAAAATTTTAACCGTCGCTACAAAAAGCCCACAACAGTAAGCTTCGTAGCAAAGGAATATCTGTTCCCACCAGGTAAGCCTACAGCGGAAAATCGGGGAAAAAACGCAGCGCGTCCACTTATAGCGTATTCCACCAGTATTCCACCGGTCCAGATCGGTGGACATATGAATCTGAGCGGTAGCCTCACATCTCTGCCCACCCTGTCCCCTTTACATCACTCGTGTGCGAGACCTCGATAATTCTCCGACTGTATTTGGCTCGTCCTTTCCGCACCAACGCACGCACCGCCACTCTCTCTCTCCACTCCGCCCTTCACTGACCTTGGCGACGCGAATGATTTCGGGAATGTTGAGGTAGGCCTGCACGGGCGGCAGGCCCTTGCCGATGAGGTAGGACTCGTCGGCTTTCAGTCGGTGCATGTGCATGGTGTCTTGCTCGGAGTAGATGGCCACAGAGCGGATGCCCAGCTCGGTCGCCGCGCGCATCACGCGGATGGCGATTTCACCTGTCAGAACGCGGGGTTAGATGAAAACAAACACCAGCACGGAGTCAGAGCATAGCTTACACTAGAGTGCCGCGCAGGAACACGGTGGTAGCTGGAACGCACGGTTGAAACACGACTGCGTCAGGATAGAGGGTCAGAACACGACCTGCGTCTGAATGCAGAGTCAAAACACGACCTGGGTCAGTACACTGTCCGACCACGACCTGTTTCAGAAAACGAGTTGCGTCAGCATACAGCGGTCCGAACCCGACCTGTGTCAGAATACAGAACCAGAACACGGCCTGCGTCAGAATACAGAACCAGAACACGGCCTGCGTCAGAATACAGAACCAGAACACGGTCTGTGTCAGAATACAGAACCAGAACACGGCCTGTGTCAGAATACAGAACCAGAACACGGTCTGTGTCAGAATACAGAACCAGAACACGGTCTGTGTCAGAATACAGAACCAGAACACGGCCTGTGTCAGAATACAGAACCAGAACACGGTCTGTGTCAGAATACAGAACCAGAACACGGCCTGCGTCAGAATACAGAACCAGAACACGGCCTGCATCAGAATACAGAACCAGAACACGGTCTGTGTCAGAATACAGAACTAGAACACGGCCTGCGTCAGAATACAGAACCAGAACACGGTCTGTGTCAGAATACAGAACCAGAACACGGCCTGCGTCAGAATACAGAACCAGAACACGGCCTGCATCAGAATACAGAACCAGAACACGGTCTGTGTCAGAATACAGAACCAGAACACGGCCTGTGTCAGAATACAGAACCAGAACACGGTCTGTGTCAGAATACAGAACCAGAACACGGCCTGCGTCAGAATACAGAACCAGAACACGGCCTGCATCAGAATACAGAACCAGAACACGGTCTGTGTCAGAATACAGAACTAGAACACGGCCTGCGTCAGAATACAGAACCAGAACACGGCCTGCGTCAGAATACAGAACCAGAACACGGCCTGCATCAGAATACAGAACCAGAACACGGTCTGTGTCAGAATACAGAACCAGAACACGGTCTGTGTCAGAATACAGGACAGAACACGACCTGCGTCAAAAAAACAGTGTTAGAACACGACCTGCGTCAAGATACAAGGTCAGAACATGACCTGTGTCAGAATACATAGGAACACAACCTGCGTCAGAACAGTGTCAGAACAAGGCCTTCGTTAAACACTACCTATTTTGGCTAACTAAAACGACATTGCTCTTCCGTCCAATTTAGCCCAAACCTACATTTTGCCGTACAATTACATATTTCCGAGCGCTTTTTATGTAGCTCTGTAAGCTGAAAAGATACGGCACCACAACACAAATATTCATTTAAGTCAATGTTAACATTCAACGTTAAAATAGCATACCCACTGGGCGATGGGTGCACTTTTTGCCCCATTGTTAAAAGTTCACATCCACACCAAATGGTGCCGACATACAGTGTGACAAAGATCGGGCCTGAACACGTTTTTCCTAATATTTCCTTGACCAGTTCACGAGTAACCCTTACTCTACATGAAACGGTAGATGCAGCGCCTGAGAAGACAAATCGGACTCAATGGAAGCTCCCGCAACAAATGTATTTTGCGACATGTGATCCCGGGACAGACATGTTCACCAGGGACTCAGGGCATTTCCATGATCAGATTCGAAAACGAGACAGCCCCTAAACAGAATTCACAAATAGCGGGACATTCTTGAAAATCATGCAAGCGAAGGGAAACTAAATGCAGGCAGCGATACCTGTATAGATCAACCGGGTCATCTCAGGATCTGCAAATCCCAAAATTGTCGAAACATTTAGGGTGTCGCGCCGCCGAATCCGAGAAACTCAGCGTGCGAGCAAAATCGGTCCCCCGTTAGATCCAGTGGGGAAACTCTTCTCTATTTGGGAGGGAGGGATGTTTATCTGTTCGGGTTTACCTGAAGTACTGAGAGTACGAACGGTGCCCAGGATCACAACTGTGCTCCAGGAATCGATCAGTGAAGAGACCAGCCAATCCTCAGTCATTGGCAAGACGTTTTGGACACTTGCAAATACATGCAGTAAAATGAAAGTTATCAATAATACATGCCATTGAATGAAGAAGCTTCTGCCGTTCTGATATGGTGTTTTAAACACAGCACACAGCTTGTGAGCAAAAATTTATTCAATTCTGACGCATAGCCTTGGCGTGATGGACATCCATGTTAAGGTTACCTTGTATGCATATGCGTACAAACGTCCAGAATAGTGGAGGGAGGGGTGGACAAGGGAAAGTTGTAGGGGACATCCATACGTTTGAATTTGAATGTCGGAGGGAGAATCACACAAGTGTGACATTTTGGTGGTGCGCTGCATTCGGCTACAGTCCAAACACGAGAGTGGGTTGTGCCTGTGATTATTAGGTTACTATTCTACAGACGATAAAAACTGTGGTTGTGATGATGTCATAATCTAAAGCAAAAATGTCATGTTTTGTTCCTGGCGATTTGGGAGGTAGAAATGGCTGATTTCTCAAATTTTCGGACTTTCTATGTCCACAAAGAAGGATTTTCAGAATTTACAAACAAGTAGGACAACACTTCTGTTGACAAGACACTACTCTCAGTTTCATTCTCCGGTACCCTCCTCAAAATGGCCATGACATAAAATATTACACAGGCAATTACCAAATGTTTTTTTTCAATGAACTACCTAAGTAAAATGTATTACTTATGGCGACAATAACACAAATTAACTCGCACGTTAGACAGAAACGGTATTGCAAGCCGCAAGAGTAAACACAAGGGCCCAAACCGGTGGCAATAATAATTGAGGACGATGATTCGATAACCAGACCGGGGACGGGTGACCCGGTGGCGCTGGGCACAGAGATGCTGAGCCCGGTTACCTCGGTGTAGGTCCAGGCGGGTTCATGGAATGAGCTGTCGTCCGTTCCCTGCAAATCCTACCCACATGGTGCAAGTTGATGAGACCCCACCACCTAACACTTGGTTTGCCGTTTGACTCCATCGATAAGCACAATTCAAGCTGATCTGAAGTATTCTATTTGTGCCACATGATAACAAAATTCCACCACACGAAGAAAACAAATTTTAGTTGAATTTGGTACATCCGCCGCAAAGGCGAAGAGCGTACCCGTTTTGCAATATTACGATGGTACTCGCATATCAATGGGAAAATAAAACGGAAATAACACAAAAGCTGAAAAATTCACCTTGTGTAGCGGGAATTATAATCAAAAACATATAATTTATCGCCTACTGATGAGCATGGCAAACACTTTCCAATCCTCAGAGGAGAAATAACGTCCCTGAAGTCTCATAAAACGTCACTGAACTTTGACGTAGCCGATTGTTTGGAGCTATCTTGACCTAAATCTGGGATAATAGCCGCGTCAGCAAACGCAGCTGCCACCGCCCCCAACCAGTGTGTCATGGGCAAAGTCCAAAGGTTGCTGAAACCAGAGTCGCGGGCGAATGCCGTGTTTATGGTTCTGGTTAAATGTTTTGGCATACTCCCGTGCTTATACTGGGCACATGTTTATAATGTCTTCTGAAGCAGGCTGGAGCTACAGAAAGCCTATTGTTTATATTTCTACAAAAAAATTGCCGCTGCACAAAAGCACAAATGTTAATTGGGTTGACATGTACGGTAGACGTGTAAAGGTTAACAAATGTTTATAGTTGTTGCCATGTTACGACCCTGTCATATATCCGAAATCTAAAAGCATATCCAGATATCGTGACCCAGCCCTAACTGTATTGCATTTAAAGCACAATGCCATTTCTGGGACTGCTTCTATTGAAAATATGTTATTATTTCAATCAGTGACCTGCCTCGAACATTTCCAAATGATTCCAAAGCATTCCAACATGGTGTGGGCTCACGTGTTTTTGTACTAAGCCTAAAATATAACACGTTTGTGAGACTCGTCTATTCTCAAAACCAAATGCTGAATAAGGCTCATCTAGTCCTTCTCTGCGCGCTCTTTCTAAAAGGTTATACGACAAACGGTCCCCCCTCCCTCCCCTGAACAGAGCACAGACACGTGAAGCATCAGAGAGCACTGGCTCGCATTCCCACCGCGCACTGACCTCTGTTGGCGACCATCAGCTTCTTGATGGGTCTGTAGGGGACATGGCCGGTGGAGTGGCAGCGTAGCCAGGTGGCGAGGGCGCAGCGCGCCGCCGCGCCACGCCGGTCCCAAGCTCCCCGCAGCAGCATCGTCAAACTTTACACGTTGCAGCACCGCAGGCACTGCTTCACTATAGCACCGCAGCTACACTAGAGCACTAGGCTCCAGGCTTGTTGAGCAGTCTCGCCAGCAGCACCGGAGCAGGCGGATACGGCAATGGAAGACGGGGTCGACGAGATCGAGGGGCTGCGGCGCCGGCTGTTTAGGAGACAGTCAGCTGAAAAGAGCAAACATGTCGGGTACATATCCAGCTGTCACTATGCTCAACAGTCATCATTTATGAACAATGCATGGTATGGCTAAAGATATTGCTGCCATGCAAAGAAAAAAGTATAACTCCAATGCATTAGCAATGAGAGATACTACTTTCTGCTTTGCAAGGCAGAATTCTTCTTAAGCTAAAGGAATTCTCCCCTTCAGCACTTTTAAACAGATGTCAGTGAAAATATGAAACATTAGATAATGTGATCTTAAGAAGGTGAGCAATGATTGTCTGCTAAAAATGAAGATTTAATTTTCTCTTGACAAGAAATGGTGTGTGGCTGTGTGTGTGTGTGTATATATACAAGATTTGGTCAGACAGAAAAACATAAAAGTGAAAGATATTTGATTATGGGGGCGGACACAGACCTGAGTTTGGGGAGAAACCCATGTCTGCCTCTCCCCCTGGGGTAGGGGGCGGGGCATGGGATTTGGGTGCTCAAGGGACCTAGTGTGAGCTACCACTCCAAGTATATGATCGTTCTCCTGGGGGGAGGGGCAAAGATTTAGTTGCTTGACAGACCTAGTTTTAAAACATTTTTTCAAAAATTTCTCTGGTCCTTGGGGGAGGCAAAATATAGTGTCTCCCCTTCCAGCACTTTGGGAGGCATGGCCAGAACAGCCCCCTTGTACACCAATGTTTGATTAAGGTCTATTTGTTACACCATCAACATGCAAACCCAACAAATGTCTTTGTTTAAAGGACACAGCTTTCTTTGAACAATTGAAGGTACATTGTATTTCATGAGAATTGCACATCATCATCATGTATTACTCACACTTCCACACTAATGAGGTGGCTTTTAAAGCCTTGTCACGATGAGCATGAAGTGATTATAAACTACGGAAGGAGATGGTAAGGATAAGGAAAGGTGAGGATAAAGAGGATGGGATAATTATGCTTTAAATTATATTAATATATTCCAAACTTTAAATTATGTAAATAGGTATGTTAACATTCAAGCACAAGGTTTATGCATGATGAAATATTATTTCAATGAATATCCATACATATTCAACAAAATCATGGATATCTTTCTGAACAAGAAATGGCACTAAGTTCCATGCCACTAACACCCATGGGTTTCAATTTTGAATGACAACATGAATACATAGCCTATTTGTACCAGTAATCATTGTTGTTATTTTTCAGACAACAGAAAGTATTTTTTAATGAAGTCTTCATTTGAAAGAAAAAAGCAATACTATATTGTTTTTAGAAAATAAAGGCAATGAAAAATGAAAATTTATGGATTTTAAGAGTTCCTTTGTCCAATAAAACTGCTTGCTACACCTTCCAAATAGTGCAGCACTCCCTTCAAGCAGGATGAGAGAACATTGCACAAAAATGGTGGAGTACCCAAATAGGTGGGCAGATGTACTGATAAAAGATACTGCATTATACTTAGTACCAAAAACTTCCCCGGTTTTAAGGATGCACCATACTCCATGAACTTCCCAAATGAGCCATGTACCCCAAACCAGGAGCAACAACGAGCTGACCCAATTAGATCTCATCAAAATTTGCCATATCTTTCTGACTGGACCAATTCAACACCTACACTTGAAGTCACTTCAAACAACATTACTTTATGATACCTAGTTGCACATAGCCCAATCTGATAACATTAAATGATCTTAAGCCTTCACTGACGCACTTAATTCATACACATTTGGCATGTCTATTCTGAATTGTTTTGAAAAATCTGTCATAATCCAGATACAAGTGCAATGTTTTTAATGAGACTCAGAAGCTGTGCAAGAAAACGTGGGGATCTCGACCTGCTCCGCACACTATCCTACACACCACATCAGTATGAGCCAACCAAAGCAATAGGCAGGAACTCTGACCTTTGACTCGGGGCAAGGCAATAGAGTAGAGTCGAGTAGAGTGAACTCGGAGGTGCGGGATGTCGATCCTCGTGGCCGCAGCAGGACCCGGCCCTCCTTACGCGTTGTTTTGGCGCACTGCGGCGCAGGCGCAGCAGTAGCCGGCATCGCTGCCATCGCTTCCACAGAGCGTACCAGATATGGTACGTTTCTAACAATTCTGGTACCGGTGTAGAGCTGTGTTTGTACCTACAACGTTTTCGTCTTTTATGAATCTAGTTTCAATTTGTTGGTGGTGGGAACATGCTTCGAGTAGGTATGGGTCACCTTTGCCCTGGTCCTAGAGGAGGAGGAGGGGAGAAGCGACGGGGGAGGGGTAGAAGCTAAAAGTCCAAACAGTAGGGGATGTATGGCTTCTCACTGGGGAGTGAAAATTTAATCTGCTGCTGCAAATGTAAAAGACCGAAAAACTGCTTTTAATTCTCATCACGCTGACAGGAGGCTTAGCAGCCCCGTAGATTTTCCCACGGCGCAGAAAAACCGTGTATCTTGCATATCTATTAACACGCGCCCCGCTGGGGAGGGGTGAAATTCACCCCTCCTGGTTTTCCCCAGGTAACGCAAAAACGAAGAGACGCTGAATAGCGAAACTTACAGTACCTTATCCATGATTGATTTTGCGCATCTGACAAATTTTTTTAGGTCAGGTCATGTTACATCAAGGACATATCCAAAGTCAAGTGACCCGACCTCAAAACCTAAAATCACGAGTTTGAAGCGGCACCTAAGGAACATCAGTACACCGATCAGTTTGAAACTTTCACAATATGATGAGGTTATTAGGATCTACAAAAAGTCTTTGGTTAAAAGTGAAAAGGATTAGTTTTCAGTAAATACTGGATAAGTAAAGCTGAAAATAATCAAATTATGTATTCTTCCCACGATCTTTGCCATCAATTTGAGTTTTTGACCATCTGACCTCTTAGAGGTCATGTTAGGTCACAGGATCATAATGATTGTTTTTCCACCTAATTTCTCACTGAATTGAGATAAAGCTGCTATTTTAATTGCATTGTGCTTATATATTATCACCGGGAGTCGATTGATATGCAGCATGACCATACCAAGTCACCCTGTGACCTTGACCTAGCTCGATGTCAGGTCATTTTTATAATTTGACCTGACAAGGTCAAATTATACATCATTCGATCGCCACAATGAGAGGAATCCAATGATGCATAAATATTTTCTATAGCTCTACTGAGTAAAAATCTAGAGCGGGAGCCGCCCGTATATTGCTTTAACTTTTCTGGAAAAGGAAATACGGAAGGGGGGGGCGAAATGAACCCCCCCGCGGGATGCGTGTTAACCTGCACCCCGGTGGGCCTCCAAGCAACCTTCACCCAGGTGATGGGTGTTTGAAGACTCCCTCGAAGTCGGCCTCTATGCGGGATTGCGGGAAAACGCGAACGCTGGTGGATAGCTCATACACGTTCATGAAGAAACTACAAAAAGTAATTTTTGGCTCAGGTTGATACTGAGGTCATGACAGGCATAGGCGGATCCAGGATTGCCGATCGGGGAGGGCTCCTTCCCGAGGGGGGGACGCCATCCGGTCCGGGGGAGGGGCGCCACATTTGACCGGCTAAACCTATCAGATGGGCTCAAAATCCTATCGGTAGGCGCCGATTTTCGCATCCTGAATGGGGGGGTGAGAAGCGACATTTCAGGGGGCGCCATCGACCTCTCAGGGAGGTGCCGTGGCCATTTCAGGGGGCGCCGAGGGTACTGCTAAGTATGGCGGCACTTTGCGCCGTTTTTTTTGTGCCGCCGGAAAAAACCAAGGGATGTTTAAACACTCTCCCGCCGGGGCAGGGGTTAAACCTCTGAGCTTCGCAAGAGTTCCAGAGGAGATTGATTGTTTATAATCTATGTCAAAGTATGGTGGCATGACGAACTTATTTTACCGCACGAGACAAATCCAAAGGGATGTTTCGCCCCCAGCAAGTCTGGTGTTGGAACAAGTTTGCTTTGTATGAGCCTCTCAAAAAACTATCATTCTCAAGCTATACTTATGCGTGTATGATTTCGGCAATGGCGGCTGGAAACAGAAGTTGCAGATATTTTCTTTTTCATGTCGCGAGTCCGGGTTATGCATGTTGATGAATTCGGAGAGAAATAGCTGAAAGAAGGAACGTACTTTCTTTGGTATCAGACATTTGGACAGACAGCTATCTGGGACATTCTGGATTAATCTAGTACAATTTTATGCGCGCTCTGGGTCACCTCTAAAATGTGCAACGGCAGCGCTCGCACGAGGTCGTGCGTGGGGGCGTGGCGTGGAGATGTGCATATTGAAAGGCCATACATACCTGCATATCGAAGGTTCGTGTAAATGGTGATGGACAGTGGCGGATCCAGGGGGAGGGGAAAAGGCATTCCCCAAACGTAAACGCTCGGCGCAAAACTGTGTCCCCAAGCTGTCGACCTCCTTTTTGTCCCATACTTACTGCTTTAATTTCAACAATTAGGTATATGATTCGAAAGCTGGGTGTTGAGTGTATTGATGTAAGAACGACGCACGATTACTGATACTAGTGATAATCAGAGCCGTAGCCAGGATTTCGCTCGGGGGAGGGGCGGCTAAAAGGGGCTCCTGAAATTCCGCCAAAAGGGCCCCAAAAATGTCGGCAAGTAAAAAAAGCGTTCCGCACGGTTTTTGCATCAATTAATCTCAACGACGGTCGCTTCCAATCAGAGCGCCCCTAAGATCCTGCCATGACATGTCATTTGTGTGCCTACTAAATGGTTTCAGAGTCAATCGTGCTGGAAAAGCGGGAAATGCCGTGAGCATTTCTTCCTATTTGGGAGAAACTTGATAAGGTGTTCACTGGCCTGTCCCCTCGAATCCGGAAATGTAAAAAAATTGAAGATTATATATTCGGGCACAGTCCTTCATCAGAATCATGAAGTAGGTAAATATAAAAAAATTCTCAGTCATAATGAAGCCAGACCTCGAATTTGAGGTCTGGTTATATGTGACTACACTATGATCATAGTTCGATTATTTCGAAATAACCGAAAATCTTCATTTACATGTTATCCCATGACGGCATGTATTGCCTTCTAGTGCCCTTAAATTTACCCTGAAAAAGGCTCAAATATTTTCGATAGGAAAGTGGATGGGCTACCCAACGCCGTTTACCGTTTTTCGCTACCTCAGTGGCGTAGTCAGGATTCGGTCAAGGGGGTCCGATGACCGCCGGGGGCCCGTAGGTCGGGGGCCCACTTAAGCTGGGGGACAACGAAGGGTCGAATTTTACGTTTGGCTCTCATACTTATGCATAAAAGTGTAATTAAAGGATTTTCCAGAAAATTATATCCGGTAGTATGTATCCTCATTTACTGAGCAAACCTCCAATGCCCAAGTGACGTTAATTATATTTTTCTGAATCCACTATTCAATTGGCATTCTCTTTCTCCTTCTTCTGACACACCGACATCGAAAAGATAATAAAACTGCGTTTGCATATTTCTTCTCTCTCTACTCACTCCATAGACATATTCTGAGTACTCCCGACGTTATGGAGGTCAGTGGTCAAATTCATAGATGTACTGCGTATGTACATACTTCATGCTGTGCAAGTGAAGTTCAGCTCATTAAATTTACCTTTAACGACGGAGCAACTGCTAAGCTTATTCGGCCTCCCCAACCCTCACCCTGTTGGGGGAGATTTGGGGATCACTTCCTCTTATTCAGAAGCTCTACCGATACTTAAATCCAGGAACTATGGCTCAGAAGATAGAAAGATGAGCCACGAATCCCATTACATGTGCTTTTAATGTTAAATGAAAATAAAGACCAAATGAATATAGACGGTTTTATGGACTAGTTTTAAGCTCTGAGGCAGAACAAAGTGTCAGGGGAACACGATATGATTATCTGTACCTGGATAGGGAATGCGGCGCCTTCATAATGGACAGGGTGCGGTGGTGTAGCGGTTAGCACGCTTGCTTTCTTGGAGACCGACCCGGGTTCAAGGCCCAGCAGATTTCCTGGACAAGGAGCAATATGGCTCCCCAGAACCCCTTCCAAAAGCGAAATAGTTGGTGACACCATATGACCCTGGTAGTTAGTGCGTCGATGATAACCCCCAAAAATATTATACATTTTTAATGGGATTTGAACTGAAATAGCCAGGTGATAGACCATACCAAAATACCACTGGATCGATATTTCATTATTCCCAGAACTTACCGCTCAGGGAGAGTAATGTGTTATGAAAAGTAGCTCGTCTTTTATAAAAGCCGGTGCATGACATAGACACATATATACCAGGAATATAAAAAAAATTGTAGTACATAAGAATGTTGCTTTGTACGAAGTATCTATGAGGGGCAGGTGACTGGAAGCGCTTCAGCGGACTTACTTTTCATTGAAGGCGCCGTTTCTTTGTTGCTAAGAAGCGTTCCAGAACGGCATCTGAGGCAGGAACCTGTTCCGGATGGATATTCATAATAGCCAGACCACTCAAGCGTGCCTCGCCCATCGTGGATCGCAGCCATGTCTTGACCCGCTTGAGAACGGAGAAGGAACGCTCAACTGATGCAGTTGTCACTGGCTGGCATAGCGCGATGCGAAGGAGACTCCAAACCTGCGGGAAGCACGTCTTGCTGCACTTCTTCAGGGCACTGGACAGGGTGTTTGGAGTGTCTGCAGTTGGGGTAGAGCACCAGATGTTTCTCCAGCATTTCAGCTCTCCTTCGGCTGCTTTTATGCTGAAAGGCGGCAGGAGCGGTTGGTAGAGTTCCAATGCTTCCTGGAAGAAGCTATCATCCGCATCGAAGAATTCAGGTGAGCCTGGGACCAGCTTGCTCAGATTCAAGGCTTTCTGAGCCTGCGCGGCGAATCTTGTCTCCATCTGTCCGAGAACATCATCCAGGAGTGGAATATACAGTGAAGTTCTGTAATACGTCTCCAGATCAGGAGCTGGGTGGTTCTCTCGGCCACTTTGCTTTCGTGTCGTTCTTGGAACTTCCATCTGGCTTTCTGGCATGACCTCTCGACGCATGTCTCCAGTAGAGTCGTACACTTGGCGGAATTCTTTTTCTGCATTATGGCGCTTGTCTTTCAGGCTCTTTGTTGCGGCTTGTATCGGCTTTAGTGCGCATGGCACATCCTGGCGCTGCTCTTGCAGACGTACTGCCAGAGGTCGCGTGACGCTCATGACGTCGGCAGCACTTAGCAGGCTCACCATGAACGTCGTTTCCGTTACGGATCGCAGATGAGGCCCAGCTTTGCTGGAGGTGTTGGTGTCAGACCATCTCGTCATCTGCTCAAGCGTGAGTACGGTTGCCGGGTATAACTCGAGGAATACGTCTAAGGCCTCGTGACGTTCCAACCACCTTGTCGCACACAAGCCCTTGAGACGCTTCCGCTTCGCCTCTGGATACTTGAATGCTACGGCCGCTTGGAACACCTGCCGCCTTTTAGGACTGCTATTGATGAAGTCCACAACGTTTCGCACACACGCGTACATGTTCCGAATTGATGCCAAACTTGAAGCGTTCACTAGCGCCAAGTTCAAGGAGTGGCTACAACAGTGCACATATGCAGCTCGTTGGTTTTTTTCAAGACGACTGAAGCAGCTCCTTTGAGCTGGGAGCTCATGGTTGCAGCCCCGTCATAACCTTGCCTGACGCAGTCACTAATGTCGAGGCCGATGCCCTCCATAACATCTAAGATAGTTTTCCCCAACACGCTTCCAGTGAGTTTTGGTTCCATGACACAATCAGTATCCATGCTGGCGAAGTCCAGCTCAAAAGCTTCTTCGTGAACATCGAAACACCCCAGAAACTGCTCCTGAACTTCTGCCTCAGATGTGACGTATCGAACAAACAGACGCAGTTGCTCACGACACTCAATGTCGGAAGTCTCATCTGCCAGAACAGCGAAGCATGGAAGATCTGGACTACTGCTCTGAACGTTACCTACAGCTGCAGACACCATTATGTCCCTGATGCACTCAATAATCTCGTTCTGAATTGTTGGACTTGTGTGCAAGGCGTTCTTGGACGCATTTTTTAGATGATCTTGTAGATCAGCGTCTGCCCCAGCCCTGAAACGCAGCAGCGCTCGAAAGTTCCCCTCGCTCTTCTTGACATTCTCCACTCGTCCCCAGTCTTCGTGTCCTCGCAATGGTATGTTCTGCTTCCCACACACCGTTATAAGCTCGATTATGGGAAGAAGATGTCTCCGCAACTTATTCTGCTCTTGAAGGGCTTGCACATCCAGTTGAAACTGAACTTCCCGCCGGCAGTCCTTTTGGGTACTGTGAAAACTCCCTGCAGATTCCATTGCTCTGACATGATAGTCACGCCCACTATGGACGTCCAGCACCCCGCTGCTGTTTTGTGATACCAAGTTCTTGAATCTGGTCAGCGGTTTCGTCACCAGTGTTCCAGCTGTCTGACTGCACCGGTCAGAACCAACTTCTTTGGGCGAGAAAAGTGCGCAGAACCGACAGAAAAGACCAGACATGGACTCGGAGTAGGCAATCCATGGGTGTTTTTCTATGTGGAAAGCTGTCAGCCGACGCACTTTTTCTTGCCCACTCTCAGTGTGTGTAGATCCTGGCCATTTGAAGTTGCGAGACGGCGTCCACTGGTTTTCTATGATATATCGCTTGTCCTGGTCTGAACAACCAGTCAGGAAGAGTCCGATATCGTACGAACTGTGAAGAACTTTGGATGTCGTCCGGATTTCATCGCTCCTGCTGGCGTGCCACCCACTGCTGGATGAAGGGCCTTCGCATGCTGCTGCGTCTGTTGAGGCATTCTCTGAAAGGCTGACGTCACAACCTGAGGTTCTGGTGCGCCCGGGTGGAGGATCCATGCCTGCTTCAGGGTGTGTTGAGGCATTCGCTGAGGGACTGACATCACAACCAAAGGTCACGGTGCGCCCGGGTGGAGGATCAGTGCCTGTTGCAGGGTATGTTGAGTCACCCACTGAGAGGCTGACGTCAAGACCCGAGGTCACGGTGTCGTCGGGTGAAGGACGTGGATGAGAAGACGCTGCGTCTGTGAAGCAGGTAAGGAAGCAAGTGTGAGGATGTCACACTTAATAACGGCAGCTTTAAGAGAACCATTGTATTATAAATACTACACTACAGCCCACTTAAGGCACATCAAACCAAGTTGCACTGCCTAATATGAAAATATACCAGGTGAATGGGCATCTCTGGATGGACGCATTATTATTTGAAACACAGGCCCTCAGATAGCTCGATACTCCAGACAGAACTGCGTTTTATCTTATTTGTATCTGAGGCGCGGTATTTATCGTTCTCAAGTGCTTCATAAATGTTATAAATTTAACCCCGTCAATAAATCATAATCAAATAACTATGCTTCAAAACAACATCCAAACATTCTTAAAACAATTATATACGTGGCTTCCTCAACTTTTAAGGCAATCGGCGAAAAAATCACAAAATGGGTATTTCTTTGGGCGTTTTAGCGTAATTTCTCAGGCTCTTTATTAGTTTTCCTTACTATATTTTCATTGCTTGACTTACATTGGGGGGGGGAATCGGCAAAGCGACAGGGCAAAGCAGTTTCGCACATCAAGCAAACAGAGGATATGGCTTGTGTAAAGGTTAAAACAGATTCTGGATAATGCAGTCTGAATTACCTTGCTCAAAGTTGGAGCATATTGGATGTCTGACAAAGCTACCGGTACAATTCACGGAGATAAATTTGAATCATATCTTAGGGTTCACGCAGGTAATATGGCAGAAATGTAAAAGAACGGCAGTCTAGTCACTTTAACTTTGGGGGATGTCCCGCCTGATTCGCGAGTTAGGGGATACGTCCTCCTTGTCCCTTCCCCCCTGCGCTCGACAGGCATGGGTAAGAGGTTGACCTCTCTATTGGAAATGCATCGGGAAAACGGGAATCGTCTAAAAATGGCTGTATTTCTGAACAGACCGCTGATGATAGCTTCTTACTCTCAAAATCCTAGTATCTTAGGCCTCTCTCTAGGGTCATTTGCAAGTTTGGTCCGGTGATCTCCAAGAGGTCATCTGTACTAAGTAAGCATGTTTTCAGAATTGTGTCAGTAGCTTCGTGGGAAATGCGAATTTATTGGCCCAGTTAGAACCCAGAAATATTATATCAGAATTCAAATGATTTGCGGGATGACCTTATAAGGTCACATTATGAGGCCACTTTATGATATTTACCCTAAGTCAAGGTAAACTAATGACCTTTCATGGCCATTTTCCATATCATTCGATTTCTTGGGTCATGTTCATTACTATCATAACAAATTTAACCAGCCACCATCTGGGCTCTTTTCGTCTCACCTGGGCGCCAGCGCCTGGGGGTCCGATCTACCCCCTACAATCTCGGGAACCGAAAGATATAAAGAACAAGTTAAAACGGTGCTGGAAGCGCCTTACCGTCTTCTACTCTGAATTAAAGTTTGGACCGTCAAATTAAACCAATTTAAAAAATCCTCTATAACTCGAGAACTATGAGACCTACAACAAAACAAAAGACACGAATGTGTTTATTTTGACCAAAGGATTCAAATGATATCAGTCTGACCTTGTAAGATCACATAACAGCACTGACTGCAGGCCAATGTAATGCTGCATATCATTTGAATCCTCGGGTCTACTCATGACTATGATACCAAATTCAAGACTACCTTATTTTGTTGAAAAGTTATAAACACAAACATTTTCGAAAATTGTGACCTTTTGTGACTTCTGATGACCTTAATATTGACCTGACTTCAAAATAAATGACAACATGTAGATTTTTCCTTTCAAGAACTTTTATTGACATTTAGAAACTTGATCTAGCTCTTCTAGAAGACTGGTTACACCCTGGTACTTGACCAAAAATTAAGACAAAATACTAAAAAAGCATCAAGGAAGAGCAGGGATAATCAGATACGGGCCTGGGGGGGAGAGGAATGAAAACAGTTCACGGTTATTTCTTAGACACGAGAGCGCAGCATCTATTGGTAAGCTCTCAAAGAGAAAAAGGAAACTTTTCGGACACAGTAGTGCGCCGCTCAGCGTACTTGGGACGACTGACGTTCGAGAGGTACCCACTCGGCGCGCAGTGGCGGACCCCGGCACAGCTCCTGCAGGGGCTGCTCATCGTACTGGGACGACTGACGTTCGAGAGGTACCCACTCGGCGCGCAGTGGCGGACCCCGGCACAGCTCCAGCAGGGGCTGCTCATCGTACTTGGGACGACTGACGTTCGAGAGGTACCCACTCGGCGCGCAGTGGCGGACCCCGGCACAGCTCCTGCAGGGGCTGCTCATCGTACTTGGGACGACTGACGTTCGAGAGGTACCCACTCGGCGCGCAGTGGCGGACCCCGGCACAGCTCCTGCAGGGGCTGTACATCGGCGCTGCAGAGCACGTCCCCGGCTAAGATCCTGGCCAGTGTCAAGCTGTGTTCGGTGTGGCTCAGAGGGCTCAGAGCTCCGGGTCGAAGGCGACGACCAGCGGCGACGAGTGCTGCACGTTGGGAACGGACGCACCCCCATACATTATGTTCGCAGGGGAGGGCTATTTCCTAGACCTCCTACAATGATATGCTCCTTAATTGTTTTGTCTACGTTCTTACCCTGCTTTGTGGGATGATGCCGGCGTGTGAAACAACAAGGTGTGTGCGACAGCTGGTGACGTCTGAGGGAAACTGTAGTACAAAAAATCGGTGCACTCAGAATCGGCTTTACGGAGCCAGTGCCATGGATTGCAATAAGAGAATGCATCTATAGATACACTTCGTAGGCTCTGATGATGAAAATTTAGGGGGGCACCGGGACAGGGTGCCCCCCTTAATTCATAAGTCTTAACACTAATCATATGGCGTTGATGGGAAATGAATGTGTTGGAAAGCCCATGGCGGCCACCTTAAATTCCGAGCTTCCGCCGTTACTGTTCGTAGAACAACTTGAAAAAATACAGCAGGAAGAAATCTATTGAGAAATGCGTCAGAAAAGCTGACCGGCTTAAGGAAGTGACGAATATGGGGCAGCAACAGCGAATATGTAGAAGCCGTCACTGCCCTGGACTCCGCGTAGTCATGCAAAATGTTGCACAAGTTGAGCTTACAAAATCTTCAGATAAATAAATACTTTTTTTAAAAATCGCGCTTCAAGGAACCACGTAAATATAACATACTTTGGAATCCAACGAAACACTAGAGAACTGTTTGCAACACGTGCATTGGTAAGTTCTTATGTGGATCCAGGGGCTGGTGGGGAAACTTGGCCCTCCCCTTGATCGACCCTCGACACCCCTCTAAAATAGTCACGGCACCAACTGAATGGTAGACGGCGCCCCCATGATAGGTCGCCCCGCATTCCCTGCAAGGATGCTGGTATCGACGCCCATGGGATAGGATTTTGCGCCCACATGGTAAGTTTTTCCGCCCAACAATAGCGCCCCTGGTCCGGATGGCGCCCACGAGCATGTGCCTCTCCATCAGAAATCCTTGACCCGCCTATGATTAATTCTTGTTTCGCTAATCCTACTTATGTTTTGGGTGGTTGAAAAACCCAGAACTATTTTGGATGCTTTGCCTATCCAAAGCCTAGCCCTCGCCCTCCTATCTGCCTTTCATCACGTTTTTGTTGGATGGGGAGGGCGCCTCCACTGAGGTGCCATTTTTGCAGGAGAAATCGCGGTGGAAAAAGTTCCATGTTCCATGGATAGTGAAACATTTCAGGTTTATTAGGGCATACATGTAAAATGATCATTCGACGTTGGTCAGATTGCATCTTTATAAAACACCTTGTTCGTGTAAGTCACGCCACTGCCTCAAATACCTGCCAATTTCTATTCATTATTTAGCCGCATCTGAAATCTGGGAGCCTCATCTCTGGCGGCGTTCTTTGTGCTTCCACCGAAAATTTCCCACATTTAGCACACATTTACCATGCGCAGGGAAGCCGTCCACACCATTACTCCATCACGTACCTACCTCCTGGTAACAGTTTTTTAGCCCAGTGTGCTGGGGCGACCAGACGCGGGAGGCTGACAGTGCAGGCGTGCCGCAGGGTGGGCGGCCGTCACCTCCGCCCTGCCAGACTGTCACCCACCAGTCACAACTACACGGCGCGCGCTGGCGCCCCGCGGGGACGCGCGCCGAAGTCCGGGACAGACGGCAACGGAGCTGTCGGCGCCACACAACGTGGTTCTCCAAATCCGGACCAAAATTCCAACGCTCGAAATTCGGTTTTGAGATTGGGAAGCAGTGGAATTGGGATTGGGAAGCGACATTGCCAGGAGAACACTCAGGTGGTGGAGCAGAGGAGCAGGTGGACGGTGCACGTTGTGATTGTTTTGTCCATGCACTAGCTCAGGCCGTGGCAGTTTTGACGTTAATCGCTCAAAAACTATTCACACAGCTTACATGAATGCTGAAAGAGTTTGTGGGCAGTCCACCATTGAGTTGCACGCAGTATCCAGTTAGTGTATGTCGTATTGGAAAAACAGGTTTTCTACCAAGCTAAGCATATTGAGACTCCCAGAGATCTTGAGCTTTACTTTTCTAAGTAACTACACGCACTAATGCATACACACAAGCACTTGATTAACATGTTTGAGCTTCATGTTAATCTGAATGTGTTAGAAGGGAAATTGATAGGCACATAAAAGAGCCGACTCAGTCTCAGTTAGTCGAGCGTTGGGCTCCAGCCTGCTCAGAAGACCGTGCAGTGGCAGGGTACCAGGGCTTGGGATCAGCTTCCCTGAGACGCTCCGGCGCTCAAAAAGTTTACCCGACGTAGGTTGGCTCGCAACTGACTGGTGAGAAGGTGACCTGAGCAGGGTGACCGTCCCTGTGCTTGAGGGCACGTTCAATTTCAGCTTTGAAATTAGCCCGTCATTGCGAGAATTTCTCTTTGGGACTGTGGGATCGGAGTTTCGGTGACAAGTCCCGTAATGACAACAGTCTGCGCTGACCTGTGCTCGGGTCAGGACGTGCCCAGATAGCGCTCGGGCATGCTGTGACCAGTGGGCTGCGGGGAGCCGGGCGCCGGGCGGTGTAACTGTGCGCAGTGAGTTGTGATAGCCAGCAATGGTATCAAATGTGGGCTTGAGTTTTCATAGCCTTTTACTGTGAGTGAGAACAATGGAAACTGAAAACGCACTGGGAGATTGCAGTGCTGCCTAACCATGTCCGAATCTGACGGAAGTGGGTGTGATCGGGACTCTGTGTTCACCGACGCCGCATCAGGTACAGATACAACTTCCCGCGGTAAGCGACAGCTCTCGGTTAGTGAGATGACTAGGAACCTTGAAAAGAAAAGACTCAAAAATATGAAAAGGTCTGATGAAAAGTCCCCTCGCCAGCGTGCAGGGACAGATAGGGGTAAGGACACTGTGACCCTGGAAGCGATCAAGCAGCTGGTTGAAGACGGAAACAACCGTGTCATTGAAGCCTTAGAGAGAAAGCTTGCGAGCATGGAGAAACGCATAAACGCACTAGAAAGTGAAGTATTTGAGAAAGATGCAGCAATTAGAACCTTGAAAGCGGAATGTGAAAGCCACAAAAAAGAGAACAATGAGTTGAAAGAAAGAGTGGATGGCATTGATAGAAATCGACGTTTATCTTCCCTAATCCTCACGTGCAAAGACTTTGTAGGACGCACCCATGGAGAGGACATGGGCAGTAGAGCTGTCAGGGCTCTCAATAGCCGTCTACCTGGGCTGAACCTATCTGAAAGTGAAATTCAGGTCGCTCACCGATTAGAGTCAGACTCTAAAGTGATTGTGAAGTTCTTGAGGCGCAGTGTACGCGACACAGTGTTCGAGAGGCGGTTCGACCTGTTTCCGAAGCGTGGCCCAAACGACCGGTCGGGTACTGACCGCAGTGGTGTTCCTCGCCACCAACAGATGGCACCACTGTACATCGGTGAATCGCTGGTACCCGAGATGCAGCGAGTATTCCAGCAGCTGTTAGCTGCTCGCAGAGTGGAGAATGGTGCCAGGATTGCTACCGTGTTTTCACGACGCGGTCTGGTGTACTGCAGAAGAACCAAAGGAGGAAACAACATCTGGGTGAGAAGCGAGGAGCATGTTAAGGCCTTGCTAGGGGGTGTACTGCCCAAGCTTCCGTTCCGGGATGGACAGCAGAGCGGCGGACGTACGGGTGGACGGGGGGAGCCGTCTCGGAATGAAGCGGGACCTGGAGGTGGGTCGCAACCTGTCGCTGGCTCGCTTCCTGCGTCGGTGGCCCACACGGCGTCCGGCTCGTCGGGAGCGGCGACGGCTTCGACTGCGGCAGGGCGTGGTCAGGTTCGGGATACCGATTCGCACGTGAATAGCCTCGGGGCGGGAGCACGGAGCGGACCTGGTGGTGCACCTGCAGCAGACGCTGACATGGCGTCGTGAGCGATGAAAACCACTACGATGAAGGGAGTATTTCATAAGAATAAATGTATGTGTATTAAATATGTAGTTGTTGTAAATCTTATTGTCAAAAGTTGTAACTTTTGCGTTATCAGATACTAATCATTTTTTCGTGAATGAAACTTAGTTTGGGATTTTTATTGAGATAACGTGACCTGATAACCTGGTAGCTCTGCCGTTTTGTGGAGGAGTTTGAATGTCACTGTGGAGGCGCTCATTTGAATTCTTCCGAGCTATACAATCCAGGCTTACATGTTCCTCTGTTGAAGTGTCTCGATACACTGATAATGAAACGCACGTTCAGAGGGAGCATATTTTTGTATTTTATTGTCTGTTCTAATTATTTGTATATAGTCAAGCCGAAGATTCTTTCTATAGATTGATTGTCGATGTTGAAGCTTCTACTGTCTTCAAATATCTGGCAGGAGCATGTGCTAATGATTGGCTTGTATCGCGTACTTTTGCGCGATGTAAAACGTTGGTATTTCACGATTGCATGCAATGAAAGACGACAATGTACAACAGGAAATGATGTATGTACATGTGTTTTCTAAGCTGAAGGTTCAGGTTAGTTTTGCATGAACAATTCGTAGGCTAATATTTCTGACTCCATAGCGAAATCTATTGAAATTGCAGCGAGTGTGAATGACGAGTCAATTGATGCTTTGTTTGCAGGTCATGTGCGGTGGCGGAGCGGCCGGGTCCCTTCGGCGGGCGTCCCCGCTGCGCCGGGCGCTGCTGTCGTCGGCTGGGCTGCATCTGATCTCCCTTCTGATGGTTCACCGGCGCTGCGGGGGCTGCGGGGCGTCTGCTGGGGGCCCGGCTCGCGTCGTCAGAAGCCGCGCATGATTACTTGAAATGGTACGTGATGCTTCCGCTGATGTCATCGTGAAATGTTTATTTTGAAGCGTTACATTAGTGAGAGCTATCAGGAGTGTGATTTTTGCACTCTGTTACGTAGGATGGCGATGGCGGTACCAGGATAGATGGATGTGGATTATTTGACTCTTTGGTTAAAAGGCTACATAAATGTTGAGATGGGAGCTTAAAGCATGTCTCCAGGTATTTACCGTTCATTGGCCGTCCGGGGCCCGGACCTCGCTACCAGCATCAGTTGATACTGGTATGGTTTGGTGCACTCATGGGAGGGGTCGGTTCGATATCGTGGATGGGATTTCATTAGGTGTGTGTGCATACTGTGTAGCATGCTTGTTCGTCGATGTGGGGTCTGGATTAGCATTTATAGTTCCTATAAATTTCAGAAAGCCATTGCTCAGTGCTACTAAAACATTCTATGTATTCGAACATAACATTGAACTCTCATACGAATTAATTGAAATAGGACACTTCCTGGTTGCTTCTGAATTGACATTGTACCGTTTGGCAAATTGGCTAACCGATAGATGGCGAGTAAACTTGCTAGTTCCTCTTTTTCCCGCAAGGTTATGTTTGTTGTTCAACGGTAGCTCGGGAAGAAGAGAAAAACGTTAATTAATTTTAACTTGTATGTCTGATCTTAAAATCCTAACATTTAATGCTCGCGGAATTCGGCTGGCGTCCAAAAGAAGAACATTGTTTCGATTCATACATTCTCACTTTCCCAAACACATAGTGGTAATTCAGGAAACCCACTCATGTGACCGCGATGTTTATGTTTGGCAGGCTGAGTGGGGATCGGATATAATTTTCTCGCATGGAAAGACTACTAATGAGTGCGGAGTTGCCATTCTTATGCCTCGGTCATTGCAAGGAAGTTGTGCGTTTAATGTTTCACATTGCTCCAATGATGGTAGGCTTATTATCGCGGACTTGAAATTTAGTAAATTTACGGTAAAATTAGTCGCAGCTTACGCGCCAACTCAGCGGCAAAAGGGCCAGCAAAAACATTTCTTTCGTTTGATCAATGATAAAATAAATAGCATGTCTGAGGCTGAAAAGTCTTACATCATTTTCTGTGGAGACTTAAATACACATTTATCACGTCGAGACACCTCAAGGTCCGATTTTCGTGTTTCGCCCGCAGCCAAAATATTACTTAATTCAATAAAGGAGCATAAGCTTATTGATCTCTGGCGTGACAAAAACCCTGATATGCGACGCTATTCATGGCGCCGTTTAACACCCCAATTACAGCAATCCAGGCTGGATTACATTATCATAAGCGAATACATTAAAACTCACCATGTTGTAAGCAAGGTTGAGATAAGGCCTGGGGTATTAAGCGATCATAGCATAGTAAGTGCTGAATTTAATATGTTTTCCTCTGATAAAGGTCCAGGGCTTTTTCGATTCCGTAATGAGCTACTTGAAGACACAATCTTTGTAGGATTAGTCAAGACCGAAATAGGGAAAGCAAAACGGGGTCAGGAACTTTATAATAATGTTTCTGAATCTGGTCTTTTGTTGGAACTTCTATCTAGTCAAATACGAGTAGCTAGCATTAAAAGATGGAAAGAAAGAGAGACTGCAAAACGCGAAGAAAATAATAGGATTTTGGAATCATTAGATAAGATCGAATCCGAAATAGCCACGTGTGGTGATGATTCTTTACTAGAAAGGTATAGACAATTGCAAGTACGTGCGGATGAAATACAAGAAGAAAAGGGTAAACTAGCCATGATTTACTCTGGCGCTAAGTGGCTTGAACAAGGTGAACGCCCTACTCGCTATTTTCTCAACCTGCTTAAGCGAAGGAATATGGATAAGAAAATTGAGGTGCTGCAATCGGAAAATGGTGATTTCGTAACGGGTAACAAAGATATTCTAATTATGTGCAAGGAATTCTTTAATAAGATATACACAACACAGTATAGCTATGATAGAGGTAGTGAATCAGCCTGTGATAAGTTTTTGGGAGAACTGGATTGTCCTAAGGTTAGCGCCGAGAACAGAGAAATATGTGACGCTCCCATCACCGGCATCGAATGCAGGTTAGCTCTTGATGGTATGAAAAACAATAAGGCACCGTCGGTTTCAGGCTTCACTAAGGAATTTTTTCGATTCTTTTGGGAAGACTTAGAACAGATCATTGTAAGTTATATTAGAGAAGTCAAAGAAAATGGACTACTTTTCGTTACTCAAAGGAGGGGTATTATAACGATGATTCCTAAACAGGGTGATCAAAAAGTTTTGAAGAACAAACGAGCGATCTGTCTCTTAGATATTATATATAAAATAATTGCAAAAGTTATTGCAAATAGGTTAATGTTAGTAGTGAGGGATTTAGTTGCTCCTGATCAGACAGGTTCAATACGAGGGCGGAATATTGGAGTAAATTTAAGAACAACTTCTGACATCATAGAATATTGTGACGCCGATAAATTAAGTGGAATACTTATGGCATTGGATTTTCAGAATGCATTCAATTCTGTCGAGCATAAGTTCATTGAAGATACTCTGATAAAATTCGGATTTGGAGGTAATTTTATTGAATGGATTCAGATTCTGCATAGGGATATGGAACTCGCTATCATAAACAATGGATTTACATCCTCATGGTTTAAACCATCGCGTGGTCTGCAACAGGGCTGCCCTGCTTCCAGTCTCATATTTTGCTTAGTTGTCGAAATTTTGGCTGTTAAGATTCGTGCAACACCTAGGTTGAACGGTATAATAATTTCTAATGAGGAGATAAGAATCTCACAATATAGAGACGATACAACTTTGTTCGTAAAAGACATTGACTCAGCCAAGAATGCTTTGGAGCTAGTGAAGGAATTCGGAATGTACTCCGGCCTGCAATTAAATCTAAATAAATGCAAATTTATGTGGTTAGGCTCCCAGAAACGCTCAGCGGAACGTATTTGTGGACAAGAACCTAATGAGCGAGTAAAGATTTTAGGCGTTACATTTAGTGCCTTGCATGAGTGTAGCGACATTAATATTCAGCCAGCTATGATTAAGATTCAAAATGTTTTAAACCAGTGGTCCCAGCGAAATCTCACGCTTAAAGGGAAAATAACAATAGCAAAAGCTCTCGTTATTTCTCAGCTAATCCACATGACCTCCGCAGTAATTTTTCAAAAGAGACATCTGGACACAATCCAAAGTAAAATTATGCGTTTCATTTGGAGGGGGCGTCCGCCAAAAGTTGCCAGAGAGGTGCTGTGTCAAGAAGTCAAGAATGGGGGCTTAAACTGTCCAAATGTGATAAATCTTTATAAAGGGTTGCGTTGCTCTTGGATGGGCAGAATCTTGTGGAATATGGATATAGGGTTCGCAAAAATTTTTCAGAAAAGGATTCGTGTTAAGTTAGAGCACATATTGCATATGAATTACAATTTTGCGTGGGTTAATGACAGAAGAGTAGCTGCGTTTTATAGGGAGATGTTATGTTGGTTCAGAGAAGCGGTCCCCATCAAAGAACCTACTTGTGGAAAGGAAGTGCGTAAACAAATAGTGTGGAATAATGAAGCTATTCGGGTGGAAGGGAAAACTATTTTCAATGCTGCATTGTACGAAAACAGTATATTGTTCCTTGATGCATTCCTTAATCATCAGGGACGAATCTTAGATTATAATTCGTTTAAGGAAAGCAACAACTTGACACGATTGGATCCTCTTGTTTATATGGGCTGGTGCCGGGCCATTCCTGCGATATGGAGACGGCTTGCCGTTGGCAGTGAAACACTAACCGTTGAGGAGAAGGTGCTTGGCCGTGGCATAGAAGTGAAAGGAAAAGTTGTCCCGGTTCAGTGGATTAAAGTTAAATATTTTTCAAACAAATTTCTAAAGGAGATAACCCCCAGAGCGCAAATAAAATGGATAAATGAAGGAGTTGAATACGGAGAAGACTGGTGTAAAGTATACTTACTTCCATTTAACATCACGAAATCAACAAAGCTTCAAAATTTACAATATAGGATAGTTCATAGGTTTTTTCCAACACGAAGATTCTTGTGTATACGAAAAGTGATAGATGATCCATTCTGTGATAGGTGCGGTAGCGTAGAGACAATTGAGCATTTCTTCGTAGAGTGTGGAGAGGTTAGAGGATTTTGGGATGATCTAGTTAGAAAAATTAACTCAAAGCTTGCCTCAACAAAACAGTTCTTAGGCAACGTTACAAACATTCTCTTTGGATCATTAGGAACATTGAATGTTGTCAATTTAATAGTTTTGGCTGCAAAACAGTTCATTGTGAATCAGAGGTTTAAGGATGAAGAAATAAAGATGGGAGTTTTCTCAAAATTTCTGGAAAAAACATTTCAAATGGAACGGTGCATTGCAAAGAAGGACAGAAGAATTGACAGGTTTAACGAGAGGTGGCTACCATTTATCAATGAACATTTTGAGCTTTGTATTTAGTTCGTATAATCTGGACCCACTTCGGCGAGCTGCATGTGGTGAAGGAGGTTGTCGTGATGTGAAGTGATCTGTGAAGTGTATGGAATCAACGTGATTGCACATTGTGGGAGAGTAGGGATCGGGGGGGGTGGGGTGGGGTGGGGTAGGGTGGGTTTGGTACCGAGGCGATGGTACGTTGAAGCGACGTGGGGTTATTACTGGGACACCAGTGGCAAGGTGTGAATGAAAATTGTTCAACTGCCTCGCAAATTTACAGCCGTGTTTTGTGAAATACATTCTTCCAAAAAAAAAGTCCCGTAATGACAAATGAGACTTCGATCCCAAAAGCCGAGCCTACAATAATGTGAGCATAATTAATAAAACAACATTCTACGGTGAATATTGACTTCACATTCAGAATTTGCAATGTCGACATGTAAGCTAGCAAAGGTATAACGACTCAGTAGACGGATCTCCCTCTCCCGAGTTCCAGCTCCTAGGTTCGGGTCCCGGTGGGCTCCCTGAATAACAACAATCGAATCCCCTAAGTCTATCCTAATAAGGTGACGGATGGTGACGCTGTTTGGCCTTGGCAGCTGGCGTGTCATTGAACTTCAGTAATTATTATACATGCATTTGAACTTTCCGCAGTGTATTAAATCAATTTCTGGCAATTAAACCTTGTCACTGAACAAACACTACACCGTCTGCCCCCATCTCATCTCTCTCAAAACTATCAGGCCCAAACGCCCCACTGACGAATGTAGCCCAGGTTAGCTGGACAAATCTGGAACTAGCCCGGTGTGGAGAACACCCGACCGATCGCCACCCTCCCCAGCCACCGACTCCTCTTCGCTAGTAGTGGTGTCCTCGGCATCAGCGGCGCGCGCCGCGTCCTCGGGCGACGAGGCCTGCGCCTCCACGTGCGACGTGGAGACCTGGCTGTCCTGCGGTTGTTGTAGCTCCTGCTGGAGGTGTGACGCCGGCTCTGGCCCGGAGTCCGGGGCCACCTCACTGAAGGTGAGTCGCTGAAGGTCGACCAGTGACGGCACCGAGTTCTTCTTGGGCCGTCCCTTGGGCTTGGTGGGCGACCGCTCCCCCTTCAGAAGAACCTGGCGAACAGGAACGGAAATTCACTCCGGGAGCAGGCAGAGAGCACTAATATAGTTTACGGACGGTTTTCTGCACAATGCCGAAAATGTTAAAGATAGTCATTTTGGTGAATATTGCACAATCCTACACGTTACGTGTTGCTGCCTTCGCTGCAAATCATCCCATTATAAAACAATTCGATTTCTGAAATAACCAGTGTACAAAAGCCCAAGTCCCGCTCAGTTGACTGGGTGTGGGCCAAGGAATCATACGATATACGTATTTTGTCGGATATCAACCACCAGAGGACAGCTACAAAACTGCCGTCATTTGTTATTGTCATACAACTCTTTATTATTTAGTGATAAGTCTGTAGCGTGGGCGAACAAATGGCCAGCACATTGACAGGGGGAGGGATGGAGCACAGGGGTGTAAATTCTTATCTCATTCAACTTTATGTTCAATGTAACGTGAAATTAGTACTTATATCTCCTTTACATTTTCGTCCTTAAGCTAAAATACATTTAATATTATAAGTACTATCTCTTTTGATATGGTGGTTGGTGATGGTGGCCCTGTTTCGAATTTGGGTTACCCCCAAAAAAACTTAAATTAACGCCCTGGAGGGTTCACGGCGTGCTATGAAGGCATTTACTTTTAATCAACACCATACGGCTAATGGCTAACCATCTTAAATATGGGAGAGGGGCATGGCCTCCCTGGCATCCCTGTTCCTACGGCTTTGGTCTATAAGAATTATCTACTAAACCCCGAAATGTTTTAAAAACTTGTTACCGAACACCAAACAACTATGGAATCACGAATTATGAAGGTCAGTCGTGAAATCTGTCCCTGCTTTGCGGCGCTGATTCATCTGCATATGTCAGTTACTCAATCTCTGCCTGCATTTGAAGAACTTCTTGGCGTGAAAAATCTGAACCTTCTTAATTCTAAAGCAGTTCTTTTTTCGACAGTATTTTTTTAACATGCAGGCTTCGTTGCCTGCAACACCAGCCTTGCACTACCGGCGGTTCAAAGTTCAGCTATTGTCTTTTCTCTATCAGTATGACAATTTCCAACCATTTATTGAATTCTGTGGTAAATTCTGGAATCTATGGTGAAAACGTATATGTGTGCCACATGTCTACGGCCAGGTCTGTACAGTGGAGAGGAAGGATAATTTTTTCCGTTTGTGAACACGAGTGGTGGAAGAGCGGTCCTAAAGTATCCCCCACCCACTTTTCCAAGGTGGCCGGATAACTGTTCGGACCCGAAAAACACTAGGTTTCCTTATTTGCGAAAATTGATGACCGTGTCGACTAGTTAAATATTTTGAAAATCGGTTAGTAAAATGTTCATAGGTCTTCAAAGACAGACATACATATTTAGATCGCCACCATTGCGTGGACACACCAGCTCGCACACATTGAAGACCGAGCGGTGACGTCATGGAACTATATGACCGGGATAATATGTCGAGGTCACCTCACATGAAGGTCGATCTTTAGTTCAAAGGTTAGAAGTTAAGGTCATACCATAGTTTTCAGGGTCATTGACCTTAGTACTTCCGGCCAAATTACGTCTTTCTAGTCTACGTCACTGTAGCATATAATTTTGTATGACGTCATATTAGACGCATTCCAAAATCAAATATCAGGTTAAATGGTCATGGGTCAAGGTCAATCCCTCTTTCTAGCTCAACGGGTGCTGAAGTGTCAATTATGGTGCACGCTATAGGAAATATATTGTATTATGACGTCATAGGTCAATAAACTTGAATAATATCGACCCTTGAAATTTGTGGGATCACATTTCGTGAGACCTGCTCTGAGTGATCCCAGTCCATTTATAAAGATTTCTTGAATTTTTTTCCGCACAATCTTGGCACTTCGACAGGGCTCAAAGAATGGTCCATGTTTAAATATCATGACCTCGTTTAAACTATAAGAGATTGCCCTCGGTCCATTAAATTTTACCATAATGTAGACAATTTTTAACTCGTACGAAACTCCATGCGGAACTTTGCTTAACTTTCTTTGTTTTCGAGATTTGACAGAGGGCAGTTTAAGAACCCCACCATTACCTGAAAATGTTAGGAGCAATTTCCTACTTTTAAAACTACGAAATTTGAATGTATCCTGAAAACCATTTTGGATATAGTTATTTCTAAGTTAGAACAAGTCACAAATTTCGACGAGAAGTTCCGCTAAATGCAAGCAGAGCCTGAGATGCCATTATGTGCGGTGGGTAGCTATACTGTGCCGCAGAGTCAAACTTGCAGTTATACTGCACCGCTACGCACAGCCTGCGTCGTACTGTACCGCAATACATACATACACTGGGCCCTACCGATACTGTGTTACCCACTGATAAACTGCGGGTGGGACGCACGCACGTCTGGAACCATATGCGTCGAAGACGGGGTTTGGGGACAGTGGACGTCCCCCAACTGGCTAACCAGAGGGGACGTCCCTCCCCCAACCACAAGAAATCATGAGACTCAATCGGGGTTCTCAGGCTATCCTCCTGCGCATCATTGATTATTTACTAGAAAAACGTGCCCGTCTTAACCCTCGCCCCACCGGGGGGGCCATCGATGGCCCCCCTAAGGTTTTTCCGGGATAGCAGAAAAACGAAGAGGCGCAGCACCGCGGTTGAGGGCTCTACCTCTCACTGCATCAGTTTCCCATCTTCCCTGAAATTTTTTACCCCGGGTCACCCAAGGTCAGGTCACCAGACGAGGTCAACCAAGGTCACCTCACTTCACCTTTAGAGCTCTGTAAGAGCTACATTTCACAGTCGATCGATTTGAAACTTCCTACACTTCATGACCCCTCCAGGGTCTACAAGGTGTATATCCGGGATTTTTCGATTTCGTGCCCTGAGGTCAGGTCACGAGGCGACCTCTCCCATTGGAAAAGCATGGGGAAAAGCTATTTCATGATATAAAAGCCACAAAAATGATTGCAAATACTCAGACTGCTCATAACAACGTTTTTGGACACCCTTTCACGGATCCCAGGGGTCATATTTGCCCTTTGACTTTTCCAAGGTCATCCAAGGTCACCAGAGGTCAAAAACAGTATTTTGACAATAACTTTTGACCTAATTGAGCTAGAGCGGTGAAACAAACACTATCGTGTTTGTCTTGTCACTGGCTTTCATTTGATATACGGCAAGGTCACTTTTTGACCTTTCGTGACCTCAGGTCATATTAGGTCACGAGGTGACCTCTGGCGGTCAAACCACTGGCGGGAGGTCTTTACGTTCCACAAAGCGGAAAAAGTACTGGCAATTTGCTATCAAATGTACTTTACCAGGCCTCAATAGCTCTAATGACATAAGAGTTATGCCCAGTTTGCTTAATCATTGCATATTTGAGTGAAAATAGCCGATCTTGACCTAATTTGACCTCTGGAGGTCAAACCATTGACCTGAGCACTAAAACATGCGAAGTAATTTCTTACTGAATTCACGCGAGCTTTCTATTGCACTTTGCAGATTTGCGCTAACGCCCATATTTTCGGAGTTAGAGGGGGGCCATCGATGGCCCCCCCCGGTGGGGCGAAGGTGGCGCCGGACCCCCGGTGGGGCGCGGGTTAAGCGTCGATGATCTGTCACGGCTGCGCTCTCCAAGACAACTGATGAGTTTGGTCTTCTTCGCCTCCCACCCCGCTTCCCATTTCATCGCAGGGTAAGACTCCCTCCCCCAACTTAGGAAATCAGTGGCGACACACCTGAACGATTGTATTTAAAGATGGTATTCACAAACCACATGGGATGGGTATTGGAATTTTTGGGCCCAGGACTGAAAAAGACTTCTTGTCAAAAAATATTTCTGCACAAACTTGACCAGATCATTGAAACAAATAATTGAACTGACGCTATAGGAAACTCGGCATGTGTTGCGAGGCTTGCAACGTTGGTAAGGCTTTTGTCGTATCTGGCATATGGTAGTTTTCGCCAATGGGTGTATTTAATGTAGCAATTGTCAACATATTAAATGGTCAAGGGGAATTTTTCGTTTACTTCCCTCCATCTAGCGCCACAGATGTGACAGTTAATAATGTGAAAATTGGGGGTCTGTTCCTACGCCTGGGGGAGGAGTAAGCTCATGTCGTGGAGATGCTATAACCCGTATGGATAATAGACTCAGCCTAAAAAGATGAAGTGCCGAAATACAGTCATAAAGTTTTCAGTTCCGAACACAGCTTCCTGTCTTTTTACCACTCAATTTGGGGAAATGCACTTCGTGCTCCTGTACCGGATATTATTCCGTTAATACTTCTGTTGTTCTCTCTAGGACGGTTAAACAAATGTCTTTTGCCGTAAACATCGGCTCGCCCCTCCCTCCACAGGCTACTTTCGGGCCAGGCCCCGTTCCTCTCCACTCAGCAGAAACCCGCGGCAGCAATAATGACTTCAGCAAACTTGGCATGCCTTGAATAGTGAAACATACCTAATCAAGCTGATACAAAGTATGACCTTGGATTTAGGAGAATACCATTCTATATACATTTTAAGATGCATAATTGATGAGAATATCATCTTCATGAAAATATTTCCGTTGAATTACTTGCAAGGTATGTGAACGAATGACCACCAATCAGCGGCCGCCGCCCGCCAGCTGTCGCATGCCCGCGAGGCACAGAGGTGAGAGGTCACGGTCGCCGAGCAGTCGCCGCCGCACTGATAACGACTCGAAGCGACGTCGGGGAGGGATAGTATACCGACGTGTTGTGCCTATGCAAGTAGTGGCGAGGATGGTGAGCTATAACATTGGTTTTGAACCTTGCCGACATGATGGCCTCTTTTGGACAGCGAGAGGACTTCATTACTGCACCCCTAGAATTAAACTATATATTTATTAATAACGACGTCATCAATTGTTTCGTCATGGGTTGGCTGTAGCTCTTTTTACAAATTATCTCCGGATCAAATTATCAACAACAGTAAGAACTACTGGACGTAAACATGTATCCTTATTCTTTTTTTCTGATACGAAGAACCACAATTCTGAGCTTTGTTGCCACCAAAGCCTTACGAGAACCGTGTCTATGTTCATATCCTTTCCAACTTGTTGTGATGACCACCATGATGAAAAATAAGCGCCTGGAAAAGATAAAAGTCTGTAAAAACTACAGTTTTTTAAATCCAAAGACTGGGATAAGCTTGCTGCTTACCTACAACGTGCCTGATACCATGGACATGAATGAAATCTACAGCGTGGTGTATTATTTTGTGCATTTATTCAGTTCCGAACTTGTGTTAAGTCACCACAGATGCTAATGAAAATTGGATTATGACAGCCTAAATCGGAAAATGGTTCATAACAAACTAAAAATACATCTTTGAAAGAAAATTTAATTAACACAAAAATAGGACTTTAACCCATTGAATTCGTTCATTTGGACTACTCATACTACTCGGATCTCAACAGAATGGTATCTTAATATTCCGTATGCCACTACGATGTGTATCTTTAACAGGGGTGTAGACTTATATCTCTTTCGGGGTGAACGGACATCCCCTATGAAACGTAAAAGAGCTGTTAAAATATCCCATAATATTTTCTATTTTTCATTTCAGGGACTTTGACCCGGTTTTGTGGTCTTCAACAGGCCTGACAGAAGGCTAAAGACACTTTGCCTTATGATATCATCTCTTAATATGTTGGTTATTGACATTTTCAAATTTCGGCACCCAATTTATTGTCAAAAATCCACACCGCTGATCTGTCACCTGAGACACAATGCTGGCTCTAGCTGTGACTAATCAAAAACCGAGTCGGAAGTACTTCCCCTTCAGTCACTCACATACCAAGTGGTAACCGACAAGCCTGGATTGAAGGCGGCGCGGCACACTCGCGCATTTCCCAATGAGCCAGTGAAGGTGCCAATTAGCGGCACGTCGGCCAGAGAGCCGAAACAGCAACACGTCGCGCCTCGGCAGCTAATCGCGGCGGACACCCACGGCTGGCCGCCTCCTGGCGGTGTTTGGCTTAGCCCGCTGTGTGGCTAAGTTGTTGGTGTAGCGGCCGCGGCTGCCGCCCCAGGAACGTCCAGATACGCGATCAGTGACGGTGGACCGGTGACAGCACGTGAACTGGGAGCTCTGTGAGCAGGCGTCACTGCCGACTGCTTGACTGTGATACAGCATATGTTGACAGGAGTCTGGCTGAATATAAAGCCAGTTCTCACACGAGGAGACACAACAGCGGCGTTGGATCGCTCACTCCCTCCCCCTGCTCCGCCTGCTCCCCCGGTTCGGGTGGCGTGAGCCGCCTCTGGCGTCGGAAGTGGTGCCAGATGTGAGCGCTAATGCCCACAGCGGGCGGCGACGAACCGCGACGCACCGCCTAATCGAGCGAGCGTGCACCGCCGTCGAAAAAGCCGCGCCCGCGCCAGCCAACTCCGCCGCTCCAGCTGTGGCCCTCTCGAGACCGGGCCCGGAGCCGGGCGGGAGTGTCGCTATCAGAGACACTTTGTATTTTGGGCGCTTGTCGCAGCACCCATAAAGGAAGTGAGGAGTCAACTGCCTAATCAGGAAGCATCATATTCAAAATGAGATCTATGAAATTTTGTAGCTGGAGCAGAAATCTAAAGAGGCACAAAACTGAGGTCAGGTCATTTTGGCTTATTCTACATTATGAGGTGGTGAATCAATATTTATATTCGATTTGTTGTCTGTCATTATGTCGGAATGTGCTTCAGTATTAAAGGCGGAAGCTTTTCTGGATCAGATGAACCCTTGCAGACTGTTTTATTTTCAGTCTGAACCAGTGTTTCAAATCTAGAATCAGAGCTGTACCGGAGAATCCCGGATTGGCCTTATTTTTCCGGAATTAAACCAGGCCTGCAGATATCGATTCCCAGAACATAAATTCTTCTGTTGAGATATGATATATTACATTTATATTATACACTAAATAGAAACTGAAGTTGTTTGTGGCGTTTTGTCTTCACTGATAACTTTTTTTCGAAGCTTGCACTTTCATTATGATTTCAGTGAGTCATAAGATTTCTGCTCCTCCTGTAGCAGCTTATTTCCCCAAATCGCGTCACCTTCACCGGCCTACCAAGATATTATTGAGCAGCTGGCGTCGGTTCAGCTGCGAGCCGGCTCTCACCTGTTTCTTCCACTTCATGCGCCGGTTCTGGTACCAGGTCTTCACCTGCATCTGGGTCAGGTCTAGTGCACGCGCCAGCTCCAGTCGGTCCGAGGTACTTAGGTACTTTTGCGCACTGAACCGCCGCTCCAGACCAACCAGCTGTACCTCTGCAACACACAGAAGTACTGCGGCTGACCTCAGGCGGACCTGTCACTGGATTATACATGTAGGGGGGGTGGATATAAGATCGAACCCCCTTTTACTTGGTTTTTCCTTCCCATGGATTAATATACGAGTCTTTTCGACTCCAGCTTGGGTTATCTATCATGCTATGACCCACTCTCTTGGCAAACTTTTGGCTACGTCACCGCCCACTGCACCCACACACACGTCATGCCCGTATCATTGCAGCTGATACAAGGATACAATGTATCTCTGCTGGACAGATTATATCAGGCGTTCCAAGGCTATATGGAACTTACTGGAGCTCTGGGATACACAGGTCATTCCATACACGCACGGGCGTGCATAGATACAGGGTGCCCCGCTTAAGCGGGCCCGGGCAGGTTTTTGTAATATTACTGCATGTATTACGCCGATCGCTCTTATTTTGTACGACAGGGCAAATTCAATACCTGCGAACATAGTTGGCCTCCAGTTTAGTGTGCAGAAGAAGGTATACACGTTGGTGCTCTCCTTGCTGAACAGTGAACGGAAGGCTAGTTTGAAGCACTCGCTGAACATTGAGAGGGAATATAGTTTGTAGCACTCGCTGAACAATGAGAGGGGTGCTAGTTTGCAGCTCTCGCTGAACAATGGGAGGAAGGCTAGTTTGTAACGCTCGCTGGAGAGTGATAGGGAACCCTAGTTTGTAGCACTCGCTGGACAGTGAGAGGAAGGCTAGTTTGCAACCCTCGTTGGACAGTGAGAGGAATTCTAGTTTGTAGCACACGCTGGACAATGGGAGGAAGGCTAGTTTGTAACGCTCGCTGGACAGTGGGAGGAAGGCTAGTTTGTAACGCTCGCTGGACAGTGGGAGGAAGGCTAGTTTGTAGCACACGCTGGACAGTGAGAGGAAGGTTAGTTTGCAGCACTCGATGGATAGTGAGAGGGAGACCAAATTGTATCGGCGATGCTCCAGCTACATCCTGGGATTGTTGCCACTCCAGCTGAGCCCATGGTACTGACAGCTACTACACTGTCCCGGGAACATCACGGAGATACAGTCTGATTTCTTCTGGACCTTCCTGTCGCCACACGACGTGCCGACCCAGCGGACAGGAGGCGAGAAGCGGTTATGCCAGCCATCACTGCCTTACCAGAGCATGATGTCAGCTTGGACAGACGGTTCGTCCTGTGGTGGAAATACCAAATGGAGGAGGTGGCACCCGTATTAACCTGCACCGGCAAGGGAGTACCATCGAGATTGCGGCTCCAGCTGGCTCAGTGTGCAGCACAGAGGTTAGAAAAGTAATTCGGTTCCCCGACGCAGACCAGTTGATGCCCCAAGATGAGAGGAATGTTCCCCAGAGCCAATTATAGCTTGTAGAGCAGAAGCCTGAGCACATGGCCTTTGTTTGTCACATTCAGGGCATAAAAATATATTATTTATTAGGGGATATTATTCAAAAATAGTTTAGATGGTCTTCAGGCCATGACAAATATTTTTAAAGTGTAAAATGATCCAAAATTTCCTAATACTTTTAAATTCTTGTATTAAATGTATTAGATGTATTAGATTTAGCGGGTCTTTATAAGGCACACCTTGGTACCTGGCTTACCCGATCTAGTCTGACTCATGTACAAATATTGTCACATGTACCGCAATATCATCGCAAATTTTCTTCGCTTTCAATGCACAACCTTTTATCGCAGGGCTTCGTATAGCATGTCCGACTAGTATTCGTCAACAGAATTCTTGAAGGTGTTGATAGTGTCAGATTCTACAACGTGGGCTGGAAGGCGGTTCCAGTCCTTTAGAGCACGAACAGCAAGATAATTTTGCCGTGATCTGCTTATGGCATCAGGTATGAAAACTTTGAATCGATGACCTCGCGTGGCGGTGAATGGTGGCTCCTGAAACAGCTCTTCTCTCCGGATTCCAGTTTGTCCCTGCATGATCTTGAAGATAATCAGCATATCCCCTCGTTTACGGCGATACGCTAGGGATGGAAGATGAAGCTGCTGCAGACTTTCCACATAGTCTAGATGTTGAAGTTCTGGGACCAATCTGGTTGCCCTCTTCTGAACTCTCTCTACTAGTAATTGGTCGGCCTTGTTAAATGGTCCCCATATCTCGTTCCCATACTCGAGATGGGGCCTTACAAGAGCTTTGTAGAGGAGGGGTAGAGTTGCCTTATCAAGATGGATGAAGGTCCTTTTAATTGCACCAAAGACTTGGTTAGCTCGTGTAACAGCGGTAGCGGCCTGCTTTCGAAATTTGAGCTCCTCGTCTATAAACACACCCAAGTCCTTTTCGTCATGTACTTGCGCAAGTTCTACTCCATTCAAGGTGTATGAGCCTCGATGATTATGTGGCCCGATGTGGAGAATGCTGCACTTGTTAGCGTTGAAAGGTAGCATGCAATCGTGTGACCATATCTCCAGCTTCTTCAAGTCATCTTGGAAAATAGAGCGATCGTCTTCCGTTGTAACTTTTCCGTAGACTTTGGCATCCTCCGCGAACAGCTTTATACTGCTGGTCAGTCCATCTGGCAGGTCATTCACAAAGAGAACGAAGAGGACTAGCCCTAAGACAGACCCCTGGGATCCCGCTGGTGACAGGGGACCAGCTAGACACGGTCCCTCTCACCCTAACCCTTTGGTGTCTGCCAGACAGAAACGAGTCAATCCACTTCAGAATAGTCCCAGTTATTCCATAGGCTTATAGGCTTCATGTTTGGCAACAAGTCTCCTGTGCGGCACCAAGTCGAAAGCTTTCGCAAAATCCAAGTATACCACATCGACAGGGTATCCATTTTCGATGTCTTTTGTCCATCCATCTAAAGCAGAGAGAAGTTGGCTGGAACACGAGCGTTTAGGGACAAAACCATGCTGGGCGTCTGTTAACTGACCAGTGTCTTGCATATGCTCCTGGAGTCTATCTCGGATCAGGGATTCCATGACTTTGGAGGGCACAGAGGTCAAGCTGACTGGTCGGTAGTTTGAAGGGTTACTTTTACTTCCTTTCCTTTTGTAGATTGGTACTACCTCTGCCACTTTCCAGTCTGCAGGAAGAATGCCACTCTCAAGCGATTTCTGAAATATGGTGCAAAGAGGCACACAAAGAAGTTGGGATAGTTCCTTCAGCACCCTAGTGTGTATGCCATCCGGTCCTGGTGCTGATGTTGGCTTCAGTGATGTCAATTTTTGCTCAACTTTTGCAGGTGTAATCTCAAGATTCTCGATGGTACGCCTTATAGGATTCTGTTGACCAATTGGGATGAATAATAATAATGTTGGGGTTTAACGACGCACCAGCTGCCAGGGTCATACGGCGTCGCCAACTCTCACCCTGTTGGAAGGATTTGGGGATCAGATCGACTTATTCAGAGGCTCCGCCGGGACTTGAACCCGGACCGGTGGCTTAGAAGACAAGGGTGCTATTCACTAAGCCACCTCATCCCCCAAATGGGATGTGAATGGACCCATCATCAGTAGTGAAAACGCTGGAAAAAATGCCGAGAGGATCGCTGCTTTTTCCTAGTCGGTGCTGGTGAGGGTGCCGTCATTTCTTTCCAGGTCTTCTATCTTGTCACGAGTCTTAGTTTGGGACTGTATATAAGCCCATAAATTTTTGGTTGCTGCTTGGCTTTTTCTGCTATTTTCATCTGGTAGCCCTTCCGCAGTTGCCAAGTGAGTCTTCTTAAGTTGTTTTTTCTCCTTTTATATTATATCTAACACCTTTCTTTCTCCAAGATTGAATTTGCTGACTTGACCTTTTTCAGGGAATAATATATTTTTGCTTAATACTTCGCATTACCTGCGTGGTAACGTATTGTTGACGCTTTTTCTTCTGAGGATTATGAAGAGGTATGCATTGTTGCATAAGTGCCTGAACTTGTCTACAGAAGTAATTATACTCATCTTCCAGAGTTGGTAGGTTGGTGAACCAGTCGATTGCCCTAGCTGGTGTTTTCATTGAATTGTAATCCCCTCTGTAGATGGCCAGTTTGGGTGGGCCAAACAGGGTTAAAATATATTTTTATAGATAAATATTCCTACGAAGCCATATGTATACATAATTCCTAATAATTAATATGCATATTCCTAAAAAACACTGATATCAACAAAAAATATTTGAAATCTGTTGGCAATTTAACAATTTATGGGCCTATGAATGTTTGGCGCACTCGTAAAGGCGTGGATTAGTTTACTCACAATTGCTTTCAAAGTTTGCATTTATGTGTTTTCTGACATTTTCTTTCAAAATCTGTGCATGTAATCCAAATTTGATTTAAGTTTAAACAAATATGGAAAAGTGTTTGACCATATTGTTTCAAGATATTATTCTGATTCAAGAATGTCAAAGGTAGTCTAAAATATTCAAACACAAAAAAGATTGCCCGGTTGCAAGTTTACCAGGTTGCAGTTTGAAGAGATATGGTGAGTGAAAGACCAAGGAAAATTTAAATATACAGGCAATTATATACTATAATATACAGGCAAATATACAAAGCTGCAGAGAGCCACAAGGCCATGCAGAGAGTGATAACTGCAGTCTCAATTATGGGCGACAGCAGTGGGCCCGAACCATCACTGGTGAATATTTTCACTGACTCACATGCTAGTCTGCAGCTTCTAAGAGCGATGCCCCCACTCGTAAACTCAGTTCCTCCCTGGAAGGATATGCCAGCTCCTCCAGCTTCTCAGGACCCATGACATCCATGTCACGTGGGCACCTGGCCATGTAGGCGGCCTAATGGCCGATGTCCTCGGTAACCAAGCAGTCTCCGGTCAACAAAACGACATCTGGCTTGACCTGCGCTCGACGCACGTTGCCATCTGGAAGCAAGGAAGTATCTGGACACCACAGTTAGCGCTTAAACATCCGCACCCGGCCAATACGCCTGGTCACAGGGACCTGTCTCGGTGGGGTCAAGTCACGGTGTCGCAGCTACGTGTTTGAGAACTCGCACGCGACACCATCTACCAGATTGGCCGCACAAAGGACCACCACTGCCTGGAGTGTGGAGAAGTCGACACTGCTGAGCACCTGCTGCAGAGGGCCCAGCACATGCTGCCACCCGGCGTAACTGTGAGGAGGTCCCATAACTATAAGGGACTACATCTTGGGCGACGAAGCCCTTTCAATAGAAAATTTCCCCCGACGGCCCGCATCAAACCAGTTTCAGATGCGTTAGCCGTCACACCTTCTGCGGTGGTTGGGACGTTGCGGAAAGAGAGGAGAAGAAGAAGAAGAAGAAGAAGAAAAAAAGGCTAGTTTGCAGCGCCCACCTGTGAAGACGGTGCGGCTGCGTCTGCAGCGGCGGCCGGCGCAGAGGCTGCCGTGGTCGTCCTGGCGGGTTCGCAGGTACAGGGGCACCGGCACGCCGACCCGACCCGGGTCACCCGGAGCTGCACCACCTGTCAACCAATCACAGGGGTCTGCAGCGCCAATGGACCAATCACAGAGGTCTGCAGCGCCGATCGACCAATCACAGGGGTCTGCATAGCTTACCCCAAAATCACAGGAGTTAGTTGGCTTGTTTGTTTTTAAGTTGCGGGATACAGGTAGAATGAGTAAAAATGGGACATTTACAGTCGACGACTCGACAGTGCATGACGTCATAGGAATGCACGGGATCTTGCACTTTTTGTACCGTGGGGATGGGGGAGGAGCGTGGGGTTAGTGGTACCTATCGTTGCTGTTTTGGTTTGCCACGGCTCGTTGCACAGGGGTTTTATTTTGAGCATGCATTAGCTTACCGGCAAGGAATAAGATGGCTTTTCAAAATCCACATATTACGATAGTAAAACTTTGGCTCAGACTCACAAATCATTTTGTGCACCAGAAAATAAGACTAAAAAGTAGGTGCATTCTGCAAAACAAAAGTTAGTGACATTTTTTTGTAAATAACTACTTCCTTAGCTTTGGAACCTATCATCAGCTTAGAAAACTTATGTTTATTGTTTCCTCTTCTAGCTAGTTAACGTTTAAACCACGTGATGTCGCATGGCTTCCCTTTTGTGTGACCATGCATTGTAAGAAAAAGTCAGGGCTTCTGTCGTAGGCTGTCAGAGCGGAGGGTAAGATTCGTCGCCTGCAGGTTCTGCGAGTAGAGACAGTTCCTTTGCCAGCTGAACTTTCAACTTTGATCAAGAGAGGGGCAGCGTGGCAGCAGAGCTCGAGGAGGAAATGGAACTTGGCGTGGAGCTTCAAATGGAGCTTGAGGATCACATCATGCAGCATCCTCTGCGATTTCTCAAATTCTGAAGACTCCGCCATAGACTTGCTGCTGACCATTTTGGCAAAATCAGACGCCCTGCCGACCAATTTTTCTTTCAAGTGGGGCCCCACTGTCTGAAGAGTGAGCCAAACGAGCGTCTGCACCTCAGAGTAGCCGGGTGGCCAGAAATGCCCCCGGAATACGGCACCTCTGCGTGCACCACCTTCTAAAGTCAACTTTAAAGATCCGGTACCCCACTGTTCAGGCATTTTGTAGACATTCGGGTCCCAATGCCTTCGACCGTTCCTGCTGCATACTGCAGATATGCTTTTTCAACCAATATGTATACTCACACACACGATTAAACCATATGTGGTGAGGCAATTAGGGGACATGTTCAAAACGAGGAAGAATTCGTGCATCTAAATGCTTTCACTGATATTTTCCATGAGTAACATTGTTTTGATTTTCCTCGTAATGTTCATTCACTTTATATTTCGATCAGCCGACAATATTGCGAATTTACATTTCCTTTGCATGTGTAATAATATTTTTATACTTCCTGGCATTCGCCAACTCGGACAGAAGTCTCAGTGTTGGGGTAACCATTTGTCCCTCCCCTTTAATGGACACAACAAATTCACAGCTTTCCAAAATTTATCTGAGCTAAAACTCTGTAATGTTTCAACTGTCTGTAAGTCATGTTGACCTTAGGATTACTAGAAGCCAGGGGAGATATCATGGGGTCAGGGGAGATCCACTCTTTCTAGATTAGAATATTAGACAAGTAGGGTGGCCAAGAATCTGACCCAACCTGAGGATAACTAAAGCAACTTGCTTTTTTATCTACATTATACCACCGACACAAACATACTTATCCAACTTCATCCATTACCAAGTAGAAAAAAACTAGTGAACTAATCCAATATTTTTAGACAAGGACGACGTGACTTTGCGTCTCATGGTAAAGTTGCAAGGCAGGAACATATTACATTTCAGGTCTGGTGGACAGAGACGGCGGAACGTCCGAATTTAAGGGCGGGGGGGCCACCATGGACTTTTGAACCCATTTCTTTTCAGTCAACGCCATAGGATTAACCGCCAGTGCCGGTGTAGTGCTGATTGATTCCAGGTATTTCCCTTCAAATATTTTTGAACAACAGGGCCCAGGGCTACATTTAACACAATAGATCTCAAACATAAAACGAATAGGTCATCCTGTATATAAGTCCTTGCGTCACCCAATCAACAGCACAAATAGCGGTTCCCCGTGCAAGCAGGGCATTTTTAAGGAAATGTCAGTGGGGGGCATTTCTTGTGCTGGCCATTATGTGTCTTCAGGGGATCAACACCCCATTGGGGGGGGCGTTAAGAAGACTTAGAAGCGTTAGTGTTAAAAAATTTTGCCCATTTTTGTGTCTTTCCATCTGCTAGAGATTAAAGATGCTGCCGAGGGCTGCCAAGTTTTTTTCAGCAGAAAAGGGCCAAACTGAGTTAGAAGCAGGGCCAAAAAGGGACCAAATCTTATTTTCACTTAAACAGCCAAATAAATATCACAGAAGTCAGATGTGAGACTAAAACGACCCCTCGCAGTAATCATAAACTCACAGAAGGACAACTTGTATCACTGTTTTAAACCAATTTTTGACTGTTTGATCTTGGCTTGACGCAATATTTGTTTAGTGCACTGCCCATTTAACCTTCGTCCCACCGGGGAACAATGATGGCCCCTAAGGTTTTTTTTCAGAATAACAGAAATACGACGAGGTGCCGCACTGTGGTTGAGGGGTCTACTACTCAGCCCATCGTTTTCCCATCCTCGCTAAAAAATTTACCCCGGGCCACAATAGGTCAGGTCACCAGGCAAAGGTCAACGAAGGTAACCTTACTTCAACTTTTGAGTTCTACATTAGGCACATTTCTAATCTGATCGATTTGAAACTATTTACACTTGTTGACCCTTCCAGGTTCTACAAGTTGTACATCCGGATTTTTTAAATATTTGGTGACCTGCGCTCAGGTCACAAGGGGACCTGTCCCATACAAAATAGCATGGGAAATGCTGTCTTATGATCTAAAAAGTCGCAAAAATGGTTGCAAATTCTCAGATTTCTCAGAAAAGCATTCTTGGTTACCCTTTCACGGATTCCAGGGGTAATATTTTTCCCTTTGACCTATCTGAGATCATCACAGGTCACCAGGGTAAAAAACATTACTATGACAATAACTTCCAACCTCATCAAGCTAGAGCGCTGAATTAGACGTCATCGTGTATGTCTCATCAATGGCTTCCGTTTGATATACGGCAAGGTTACTTTCTGACCTTTCGTGACCTCAGGCCATGTTAGGTCAAGAGGTACCCTCTGAAGGTTAAACCTTTGGCGGGAGGCCATTATGCTCCACGGAGCAGAGAAAGCCCTGGCACTTTCCTATCAAGCTTACTATAGTAGCTTTCGATAGCTCTAATGGCATGAGAGTCATGCCCAGGTTTCTTAAGCATTGCATATTTTAGTAGAAATACCATATCGTGACCCAACTTGACCTCTGGAGGTCAAACCATTCTCCTGAGCGCCTAAACATGCGAAGTTAAATTCATACTGAAGTCACATAAGCTTCGTAATGCACTTTGCAGATTTGCGCTAACCCCATTATTTTCGGAGTTAGAAAGGGGCTCATCGATGCCCTCGGTGGAACGAAGGTGGCGCCAGACCCCCGGTGGGGCGCGGGTTAATAGGAGGCCAGGAGTGCCCCTTCAATTCGGCGTGGCTATCAAATGATTTTATCCACATAACCAGAAAATTTGTTAGCATCATCAGTAAAACCGCTAACATTTAATATTTGTCCTGCTTTTCCAACTGTGAGTTTTTTGCTCTTTCAACAGTGGTGGATATAGGATTTTGGTAAGTGGGAGGGGGAGGGTGGAGCCCCAAAGCGCACTTGGCCATCGACTTTCCACCCAAAGGGCGGCTATAGTATCGCATCCTTCGCGTCCGGTTTTCGGTGGCTGTCATTTTTTAGATCGTATTTTTTCACAGTTCTCCTCCCACTGGCATATCAGTTTTTTCTGCTGCTCTGGTCCTTTATTGCTGTCAGAAAATCTTATTCAAGCCCGGAAAAGGCCAAGAGAAGCCATATTTATACAACGGACAAAGAAAAAAGAGCTACGTGCCAGCTGCTAGAAAAAGGGCCAAAGAATGCCAGATTCCAAGAGAGGGCCAACCAAAAAAATCGCGCGGCCAAACACGACAAAAAAGCCCGAATTCGAAATATTTGGCCACAAAATAGCCAGCCTGGCAGCCCTCATTCTGCTACAATGCATTGTAAATGCTTATACTATCTTCTTATTTTTCTTTATGAGTATAGCAAATTCCTTAAGTATCGATATACTGTAAATAGTATATATAGTAACTATAGTATATAGTAAATTAAATATAATTGTATAAGTAAATAAAGTATCGAACACATGTGGCTTATAGTCTAAATCGCGACAAGTTTTTATGTACATACCTACTATGATGTGTGGCTGTTGCTATCCAAATCATCTGGGAATGTAGTGCAAAAACCAGTTAATAATATTCGGGGCTTATCGAGGCACCAACTGTCAGGGTCATATGGCGTCGCCAACAATTTCCCTGTTAGAAGGGTTTCTCGGGAGCCAGCTTTGATTCTGACGAAGAGCTGGCCGAATATATAATCTCTCCCCATTTACAACATCCAGGAATCGATGAGAAAGACCAACTAACAACTTATCAACTTACAGAAAAAATATGCAGCGATCTCACTATAACTTTTAGCAATGCTACCACCACAATAATAAATAAATAGGCTAAGCACTTCGCAACGCCCCACCAGCAACCAGTCTGACGCGCTGTGACTGCATGGGGTCCCGCCTAATCCACGAACGAACTCTGAGGGCCGACAACTGACCGCGTGTGAAATGAGAGCATCCTGCAATCCCCTGATACTGGCTGGGCTTCTGGTCAGATAGAACACGATGTTTGACTGGTTGTAGGCTATCTCCAGCGTTGTGATTAGTTGGTGCTGAGGCTGCTTTGCCGGGATTTCCGGTAACTACGCGCTTTTTTCGTTTTTGCACAATAGAGTAGACAGCCACTGGTGGAAGATTTTAACACAATTTTTGTGGATTGCCAATTTGGGATGAGCAATAGAACAAAATTGGCACTATCGGGTGGTGTTCTGTCTTATTTTTTCAGGTGAGGTTGCGTTTGTTCACTTTTAGATCATCTGTCTATTTCACTGGGGGCCAATTTCCGGGCACTGGGGGGCATTTCGGCCGACTGGGGGCAAATGGCCCCCAGTTAAGATATTAAAAAATGGCCTGCGTGCAAGTCCCGTTGGTGTGGGGAGTGAACTTTACAACCATATTTATTTTACCTGTGTTGTCGATTTCAAGCATTGCCTTAATTGTTCTGCGCAAGCACCCCTTACTGGACGCACTTCCCACGTGACATGACTACCAAATTTGTACACAAACCGTGCATGGTGTGTCACTAGTAAACTCGCCGATTCGGTTATTGTTGCCACTGCCACACCAGTCCCCGAGGCGGTTTGGGTAACGTGACCTGGATCGCCTCAGCGCGCGGGCGAAGGAACGCCGGTGTTGACGGACATGTCACTGCTGCTGTATCAATGAGAGTGCAGTGAAACATGAATATGACTACTAGGAAGTAAGGTTTCTTATTCTATTCGCAAATATTTTCGATAAATCATCTTTGAAAAAATTCATTAATTCAGACCGAATATATTGGACTGATGCCCGGTCAACCATTTGGAGGTACCGTGTTCTGAATGTATAGTGCGTTTCCGGGAGGTACGATATGGGCAGCACTGTAAATCTGTGCCCTCTGATAATACATACTGTAAGTGCGAGTGAAGGTGCAGCCTAGGGTTTGCATACCCGTGCGGCGAACGTGCCACCATCGAAAGGTTGAAACATATTTTGTCAATGCTTTCGCACCGTAAGTACAATGCAAATATTTCGCAGCAATGTAAAGATCCAGAAAAATGGTCCAGTTGGGATCTGCTCTCACCTTGATGGGGCTGTATCGTCTGTACGTTATATCATCATTGAACCGATAGAAACAGGTTTCGGTTGGGGTATTTCACAACACCTCAGCACAGGCCTTACACCCTCGTGTCTTTGATTTTCTTTAAACTTTGTTCATGAGGCTATGTCTTTATCGTCACTATGTCTTTATTAACCAAAATTTGCTTAATTATAATGATTATTGAATTATATTTATTAATTATCCCGGGTATTTGCTGACTACAGCTAAAATGCTTACAATAATCATTTATCTATCACTAATACCTGTAATGCTAGACCAGTACAATGATTTCGTATGGAGTAACCTTTCCCCAATCGATTACACTGGTCAAAAGCCAAAATGGATCCGGCACGTGAGCACCTGTTTCTACCTATTTCGAAACCGCTGATTTCAAATTTAGTAACCGTGTTTTGCCATCGGACCTGGTTTCTTCCACAGAGCATACCTGGCGTATAGGCCCCTACACTTTCCACATACAGTCATGAGCCTAGCCTTTTGTGGAAAAATTTAGATCAATGATGTCAAGAACTTGGATTATCTGCACATAGACAATGCAGCTTATCACTATAGTATACATGTGAATTTATTGCAACGGAAGACTACCTCGCATTCAAGTGCATGCACATTGTACATTGAACAAGGCTTGTGCTCGGTCACACAAGCTCGCCAGTATTGTAGACCGAGTGGTGACGTCGCAACATTATATGATGGGGATTATGTGTGAAAGTCACCTCCCTTGAAGTTCAAGTCCAAGTAAAAAGTCACAGGTCAAGGTCATACCACCATTTCAAGGTTATTGAACCTAGTGCCTTCGGTGGAATGACGTCGCCTAATATGACGTATATTATGGTATGACGTCATAGGCTAGGTCACTCAATCTTGAGCTCAAGATCCAAGGTTAAATTCAAAGGTCATAGGTCAAGGCTAAACCTGATTTTCCGCCCGGCGGTTTCCATAGTGCTAGTTACAGTACACGTTATAGGCAAAATGTAATATTTTGACGTCAAAGGTCAATGACCTTGAGCGACCTTGACCCAAAACATTCGGAGAACATTGCCTCAGACCTTTCCTCCGTTACTTTAAACCACTTTCACTCCATATCCGGCTTCTCATCGCATAATCACGGCCTTTCCCAATGGCTACCCTGCACATACAGAATTTGACCTATATGATCTCGTTTTACCTTGAATGTATTGGCCTAGGTATATGAAAATCGGGTTTAGGGTAGGATACCCTAGCCTCCACAAACACCCAAACGTTAATTTTCCTAGACCTCTTGGGTTTTGCACTGTCAATGTCACTGATGCCAAGTAGCCTTGCACAAAGACAAACTGGAGCTCAAAATTCTGATCTGATACAGAATTTCTGCTGCCAGACTCGTATTCAGCGCCACATATTACCCTCACAGCGGACTATTTTGTATTGGATCCATGAACAAATTTAAATTTTGTTGATCAGTGTTATCTAAAGGAAAAAATGAATTGTTAAAGCTTAATTATGTTAGCCACTTATATTTTGCCCCTGGACTTTGACAGAGTCATATAACAAAAAAATATAAATACAACATAGAAAACACCGCAGCAATAGCGCTGCCACATATTTAAGACGTTGCAGCCAGAGCTTTATTCTTTGTTCAAAATTCCTGGTCTGGAGTCCTCGTATTATCCCAATCCGGTCGATGTTCTCCCTCCCCCTGCGTGGTTCACGACTTTCGATCGATGTATTTCTCGCATTCGGGTCACCCAAAGGTGTTCGTTTATTCGTATTTTGAGGGGTAGTTTCGTCTCGTCTACATAAACTTGACTGCACAAGCATATGAATAAACAAACACCGTTGGGCGACCCGAATGGGAGAAATAGATTGATCAAAAATCGCAAACCACGCATGGGGGACGGAGACCATCGATCGAATCGGGATAATAAGAGGATTCTAGACCAGGAAAAGAACGCTACACAAAATAAGAAACGGCATACATGATGATCAAATCAAACAACTTTGATTTGTGGCTCCAAGAACACTGATATTGATAACCTTTGGGGACCCATCATTGGAAAATCTCTGGAATAAAGAAGATACGGATGAAAGGAATACAACGAGGAATTTTGATCAAAGATTATAGCTGTGTCTGCTAATTATTAAAGAAGTGTAGTGCCTTGTGCTATTGCTGTGGTGTTTTTTGTATTATATGTTTTTTTCATTTTACGACTCCGTCGAGGCTCGGGTGGTGAAATGCAAGTCGTTATAACGAGTTTTGCTTGAACTATTAATTTTTTGAAACAATTGATTGAGAAAGGACAACGATACGATATGAACCTCAAAGCGACACTTCGCCACCTAACGAACAGCACAATCATTGCAAACGTTCCCATTTATTTCAGCCTAATGCTATCATCATTAGATATGCTTTGCTAGAATTAGTTACTTAATATTGATAAAACTATCCTAAATGTTTTCTTTACCGATAGCATATCCCCATCAATATTTCTATATCGTTAATGCATGTCTATACCGAGTGGTCAGGGTCAAATTTTCCTTCATCTCAACCCTTCTCATAAGATTAGTTAATCTGATTAACCATTGATAAACACTTTTTCCAGCCTGTATCCCTGTTCCAACGCAGAGCGCCGAATGAGCATACGTCTGACTGCAGAAAAGCATTATCAATAATTATCTACAGATCACCGACCCTAAGCACGTATCCGTCAAATCAATCCATCTAGTGATGTAGGTTTTGGAGTGCTTCGTCCTGTGTGTATGATTATAAGTTGACAAGGCGTAGACTGGCTTGTCCCCTCGAATCCTGGATGACACTAACATTATATATTTGGACACAGCCCTTCATCAGAATCATGTAGGTAATATCATACATTCTCAGTCATAGTGTAGCCAGACCTCGAATTCGAGGTCTGGCTACACTATGACTAATATTTTTTTACTCCACAATTCAGTGATTGAAATTACATTCTCAAAGCTTCAGGCATAAAGAGGAGTCCAACCAGCGCTCGTTTACAAATGTAATTTTCATCGTTTATCTCAAAAGTGATACCAGCACGTGAGCGAACACGGCTCAAAGTAATGAGATCAAAGTTGGTGTTTAAAAGCGCTTTATAAATCAAGCACGATACCTGTCCATAATAAATGCCTAAGCACTCCTCCGCTAGTTACCCAGATGTTTCGTGAAGCACGTCAACACGTTTCGTAGATTAGTGTTCATGATTGAAGCGATTAGACTTCGGTTATGTTTACTCTTAGCTGATGAGGGCTGAGTTTGTAACCCCCTTCTCCAACCCTTCCCACTCGTGGGCGGGAGGGGAAATTTGTCCAAATCCCCAAATCTGGAGCCTTTTCCGCCGTACCTAGCCATTTCTATGATGACCGGCTGCGAAGTCAAACATTAATTCTGAAACGATTGCAAAAGTGTTGCCGTCTCAAAAGTTTAGGTTTATTTCTCTTTGGATTTGTTCCCAGCACACCTCAAGACGCAAAGTTGGGTTAAGTGTTATTGACAATTGTGACTTTGTAAAAGTAAGATATAATTTGATTAAGTAAGATATTTATTTGGCATGGTACCTGAAACCAGTTTGGAACAATAAAGCGCTACACAGTTCTGCCCACACCTTTTTTCGGCCGATCCGAATATTTTGTCACTTTGCAAACGGGCAGGCATTTCAATATCCGCTTTATGAATCTGCTTCATGCGATGGGCAACGCTTTTAAATAGCGAAATTACGTGCAACGCTGAAACCATAAGCGAAAATACCTTTCAAATTGACAAAAAGGTTTATTTTGTCACTAGCTATCCACTTGTTTCCTGAAATATAGTTTCCAGGTCAGGTTCAAGGTGCATCAGGCAAGGGAAGAGGTAAGCGTGCGCTACGCACTGTGCAGGTTGTGCCAACGGCACTTACCCATGATATTTGACACTGGTTTTTATGCTTAGAAGTGAATAACCACATGTTTTATTTTTATCTCAATACTCTGACACGTTCTCTTTCACATCCTTGCATCGTTTTTGAAATAAGCACCGAAAACACTTTTTAAGCTAATTTAATGGTTGATCTGCTCTTCATGTCTTCAGCTTTAAAACAGCAGTTCCCGTTGCTGAAACGAGGAGTGAAAAAAACGAAAAAATTGATTCAAAACAAAGGTCATTTGTTAACGCACAGCCCACTGTTCCATCAGCGATCAGCTTCAGATCAGGGCCACGACGTTCCAGTGGAAAAGGAAGAGACAAATGTCCCCTGCGCGCCGCACGGGTCGCGCCAGCGGTGGGTACTTATGATATATTTCGCTATTTTTCATGATTAGAAACAAATACGATAAACAAATACGAAAACCGTTTTTATCTTCGATCTTAATGCACTGAGAGATGCAATTTTACGTGTTGTTTAAAGTTTTAACACTCACGCTAAAGAACACAGTTCAAAAACTACTTGCATTCTTCTAATGTTCTCAATTTATGTCCTCTGAGACAAGATTTTAAACTGTTCTATATATGTTGACTGAGACGAGAGAGCGAGCCTTTATACAGGACGTACAAAGACGAGAGATTAAACCGTTCTACTGGGCCTACTGAGGCGAGAGAGCAAACCATTCTACTGGGTTTACTGAGACGAAAGAGTGAATGGTTCTACTGTACCTACTAAGATCAGAGGGCGAACTATTTTACCCTTTATATAACTCAAAAAGGAGTGAGAGATAAACATTTCATCGCACCGATTGGTCAAGGTGATTAATTAATTAATTAATTAACCAATGCAATCTGTCAGATTAATCAAGTAGAGGCAATGCCGAGTGATCAGGAAAGGAAAACATTGTTTCACCTTAATGTTTGTGCATGATTTATGTATATAAGCTGGTCAACAGCAGCGCCCTGTCTTTACATCATCTCATGGAGCTTCCCGTTCAATTCGGAGATATTTCGTCAAAATATGGCAAAAGTCGCCAACATGGTCTAAAAGATGCCCAATGCACCGATACTTCCCGGTCTTGTAGCGTGCTCAATTTGTTTACGCAGTGGGAAATTTTTACATCATCACATATTATCATATGTAGGACTAGACACAGAATTTACGCTGTGTGCCCCTTTTTCAATCGGGCTACCTCGATGTACAAACAAACCCGGCGAGGCGGACACGGCCGGGGAGCCACAGTCGTGCGGACATACCTGGCGCGGCGGACACGGCCGGGGAGCCACAGTCGTGCAGACGCGACTGCAGCACAGTGTGCCAGCTGTCCAGACACAGCTGCGGCGGACACAGCAGCGAGGGCGGCCAGCACAGCAGCCGGGCGGCGGTCGCCGGCAGCCAGCCGCCGCCAGCCGCCGGCTCCTCTGACACTGACACTGACACCGACACCGCACCCGGTGACACACCGGCCGCCGGCAGGTCCGCCGCCGAGCCGGGAGAGTCTGGTGCTGAACCGGCGACCCGGTTCGCCGGTTTCCATGCCGGGCACAACTCTGCACGCCCGGACGGAGCGGGCTCATGAGGTGTGTGGCGCCTCTCTGACGAGGCTACCGCGGTCTCCTCGCCTGGCGACGCCTGTGCAGAGGCTTCCTCAGGACTTTCGCGACCTGAGCCGAGGATGTCGCGGATCAGGAAGGACTTGCGGGCCGCCGGTCGGTCCAGCGCGCGTGCTGTTGACACCTGCGGGCCCGGCGCCCCGGCGGCGGCGGCACTGGCGGCGCTCATCCCCGCCGGAGGGCAACCGTCGACGGGGGCGATCGTCGGCAGCGACGCTGCCCGTTCCGGCCATGTTTGCCGGTGTGGGTGGTCTGCCAGTGACGGTGGCCAATCAGGAGCGGCGGCGGCGGCGGCAGCGGCGGCGCGTGGCGCCCCAGAAAATGGCGACCCGCCGGGCGGCTCGTCACTCAGCAGCAACATGTTTGACGTGTGCGCGGCGTCGCTGAAAGCTCCGAATGTGTCTCTGATTAGCTTTTGATGCCAGCGAGTGGCTAATTGCGAGAATGCCTGTTTACCCAGGTGGAAAAACGGACGCGTGAGGAATGAGGAACATATTGCGCTAATCGGAACTGCTGGTGAGTTGATACTGGAAGACGGGCATGGCTGAATAATTTGGCGGCGGTACTTACCATCCTTCAAGGAGAAGTGAAAAAGAATCGACAGAATTTTTCAAGCGTGTGCTGCTGCGGGTTTTAAATGACTTATGATCTTCTTTGATTTTAAAAAAACAAAACCACGGCAACAGAATTGATGGCCTGGAGCATCAGACTACGCTTCTGTAGGGAAAAGTGAGGCAAAATGGGCTGGATTTTGTTTTTGCGTTGCCAAGGGTACGTTTATGATGCAATCTATAGTTTTAGTTTTATACCAGTCAAGTGACCCATTGTGCTTGTTTTGACATTGGGGTTATTATTTTGTCCTTCGTAGTTTGCATGATAAAAAAGGAGTGCAAATTACCTAGTTAAATTTACGCTCATCTTATCCAATAGCTAGGGCGAGCCGAAGCATCGAGTGGGGTAAGTAAACAGGCCATCGAAGACTTTAAGATGAAAAAATGGCAAAAAAGAGAAAAATAATATTTGTTTATTTTGACTGGCATTATGGCAACATTCAGATTAAAAACTTCTGCTGAAAACGCACCAATGCAGTAACGCTCCTATTCAACGTCACTCTGAATCCCAGTTGCAGCGGGAGGTCTAATTTGAAGTCACTCGAATCCCAGCTGCGGGCACTAACATGGAAACGATATTTTTCAACATAGAAACTCTGAATCACAGGTGTGGCACTGTCATGTATAAATATCATGGCATGCCGCTGATAGAGTAGAGGTAAAGCAAATATATAAAAAACCATTGGAATCATCTCGTCAAGCCCCATCGAATGATGCATCATGTGACCCTTTTAGGTCTAACCTATAATTGGTATGACCTAAGGTCAGGTCAGCATAGGTCATAATAGGAATTATTTGAACCGCATTAGTAGGCTGAACACGATGACGTCGAAATAAACGATCTGTTATCATGATCTGCGAAGTATAAAGCCTAAAAATATCCCCGGAGAGTTCATGGCTCGGATCTAAGCCCCGCCATCGGTATAAAAATTCCGTTGCTACTATTTTTTGTACCTTCTCAGTGACCTTACTATAATATGACAAGAATCTCAATCCGATAGATTAAGATAATTCTTATGATTCCATTCCTGATCAATTTTTAGGTTTAGCCACTCGACCTGAACTGGTGACCAGAACTATTAGGGTCTTTAACTAAAAAATTCTGACGATGCAAATAAGACCAACGACGCAGTAGGCATTTAAGTCGACTTCAGCAGGAATAGAAAAGACTATAAGCAAGGTTTTAGTGATATGGTGGGTGCAGGGGTGTGGATTTCTATCTCTTTGGGGGTGCTCCGGCACCCCCAATGGTGACTCAGGCACTCCCCAACCAAAATGTGCAGCAAAGTCCTGACGAAGTGCTTAAAGAATAGGAAATTGTCAACAAATACGTGTTACAGTGTTATAATGACATCCTGCATCTGACCTACAACCTAATATTTTACCTAGCAACGGAAATCCTTAAGCACAATGGAGGTTTGAGGGAGGGGCTGGCCAAAGTCGATAAAAAACGTCACGCGGTGACGTTTTTAGTATGCCACAATTTAACTAGGCGGTAGGATTTGGGGATAAACCCAAGAGTCGATAAACAAAGAAAACGTCGCCGGGGCAAACATGTGGTCACCAATTGCTTGTTTTGCTATCCATGGCCCAATGTTTACACTGAAGTTGACTAATTCTGCTTTAAGTTGAGAGTTGAAGCACCACAACCTTGCTTATAAAATAAAAAGGAGTCGGGGCTAAAAGAAGGTCGACGGCTTGGGGGACACATATTTTTTCCCTAAGCTTTTCCGTTTGGGGGAGGGCAAATCCTTTTCTTGCCCCTCCCGGATCCGCCACTGATAATGGACCATTAGCAATTTATCTACATATTTCATCATGCCATGTTTTATATTCTATCATGCCATAACGTGACAGTCCGAAGGCCTGCAATACCTTTTATTGAGATGCAATAGTGTAACCAAAAATGTAAAATGAGAAGCTGGTTGAAGGACTACTCATTGTACAAGCCATCAAGCACAAATCAAAATTAAAGATGACGTCGCTCCAAATATAAAACACTGGTTCCTTATCACCCCTATACTGATCCCGCCTGCACCTGAAAAAACAATCGCATTAATCGACCAAAAAATCCCTTTGAATCCTTTGGGCAAGATGGTTCAGACATCACCAATAATCTGTTTTAACCTTCACACAAGTCATATCTGTCTGCCTGATATTCCAGAAGCATTTTTCCCTGTCGTTTTTCCATTGCTTTCCCCACCAAATACAAGTCAGAAAATAAGAAGGGTGAGGAAAATTAACCATGACCACAAGAAATGACACAAAACACTTCAAGAAATAATATGATATTTTTTCACCATGTGCCTAAGGATTGTTGGGAATACAAATAAATATTTTTGGTGAGCATGTTTTGATATTTTGCAAATATAGTTTTGTTATTTGGCTATTATTGATTCACAGGGTTGAATGATAACATTTGTGAGGCACTTAATAACGAAAAAGGCAGCGCCACAGATGCGAATAAAAACAGAACGCAGTTCTGTGTGTGGTATGGGGGTCTCTGTTTCAAATAATAATACGTTTGCTTCTTCCACCTACCCTCGTTTAGATCATGACGGCTCATAGAAAATATCACTCCAAATTTATTGGAAACAATTTTCGGAGCATTCGTGGAGAAAATCCATTTGTGAAACAGCATGAAGGGGCGACATCGCAATTTGTCTCTTAAGATTAGGCAAAATCTCTGGCGCTGACCTTGAAATGGTCCGGAACATCATTACGTATCATAATGAGTATAGGTTTTAGATGCTGCAGCTACTTTGGCTATTGGCACCCATACAATAAGACGAGTCTTCCCACTGGGTGGAAGCTATAACTGACTGGTGGATATATCATTCATCCACTGTCACTTAACCTATATTTTTACAAAATATTTTATCTTTAGGAGTGTGTTCCCTAGGTATATGCTCAGTGCGTAGCCAAATGCAACTATGGAATTACCAATAGGGCTGGGGTATGATTTTCTATCTCTGGATGTGATGTTCCCAGTCACCTTTTATTTTTCATATTAGGCGCTGCAGCATAGTTTCATGCATTTAAGGGAGTGAATTGTACAGTCTTTATAAGAACAACGGTCTCAACACTAGGTCAGTATGTTAACAAGCGCCCCGCTGGGGTCCCTGGCATGACGCACCCCGCTGGGGGGGCGTTTTTCGCCCCCTCTCTCCGTATTTCATTCCCCACGAAAGCTAAAGGAAAATTACGGGCGGTGTTTGAAAGCTCTTGACAAGACGAAGAGATTTTATATGAAAATTTTTAGGTCAGGTCAAAATTGAGGTCAGCATAGGTCAGAGAAGGTTTTATAGGCTTACAACAGAGCAGTGTACCTTTCTCTCTCTCTAGATCTGCCCTCAGGGGAGCTAGAGAAAATATTTATGCATTATTGGATTCCTCTCATCGTGGCAAATCGAATGATGTATAATATGACCTTGGTAGGTCAAATAGTGAACATAAATTGACCTCGAGCTAGGTCACGGTCACAGAGTGACCTGGTATGATCATGTTGCATATCAATCGACTCCCCGTGACAATATAAGCACAATGCAAGCAAAATGAGAGCTTTATCTCAATTCAGTGGGAAGTTATTGGAAAAACAATCACTTTATGCTCCCTTGACCTGACACAGGGGCGCAGCCAGAGCTTTGGTATGGGGGGGCACACCAACTTTGAGGGGCACCCTGGGAAGGAAGAGCACTTATTATGTAACCTAAAAAGCTTACCCTCTCTTTGTTTATATCCTTTTTTGGGCATCTTTGGTTCAATAAAAATGCAAAGAAATCATTGACGGAGAAGGAAACCACGATTAAAACCGAAAAAAGGAACAAAATATCACCAAAATGCCAAAGAAGTAGCCAAAACACTACTTTTGGATAGATTTAAGGGCAAACAGCAAACTCATGCAAGTACTTAACATCAGAGAAATCAGCGGAGCATGTGATATCTGTTACAATGTGCAGGTTAAGGCATATTGGAGTCGAACATTTTTTTGTTATGCCCACTGGTTTTGTCGTGACGAGTGAGCCCTAGCTGAATGCGGATTAAGTTCCTTGCCTCCCACAATCGCCGTGGGACGAGGAGTAGCATAGTGTCTTTGGAAGAACACAATTTTTGCTGCCGGAATAATTTGGGAGATACCTTTTGAATGCGTTTATCAAGTTCCATATTTTCAAGGCTCGGTCCCAAATAAGAGTAAAGAAAAGATGAACAGGCCGGTGGTTTGGATGGGGATGGTGGGACAGGGCTGAAAATTGTGAAAACTATTTCTTCATTTAAATTAATTAGTAGAAATCCTGGTTTAGGGAACTGTGCTCTGAGCTCAGGGGCACATGCCTTTTTATCATGCCTTCCCAGAATCCACCAGTAAAATAAGCAATTTATATAACCAGGGGTGCCTGGGCATCACAAGCCGTTTTAGAGATTCCTCATTCTTCGTTAGCTCCGTTTTAAAATTAGAGTTTCCATCGTGTTCTTATTCCCCATCTATTCAAGACCAGCTCTGGGGCCCCAAGTGTGGATCAGAGGCCTTCAGAGCAGCTTCCCCTCCCCCAATTGTGCCTCTAGGGACTAGACTAGCTCAGTGACCCCGCCCTGAGATGATGGGAGTTGGCCTTGTGTTCTTTTTATATGTCTATTCAAGACCACCTCAGGACGTAGATCAGGGCCCCAGAGCAGCTCATGCTTCACCCAGGGACTAGACTGGCTCATTGGCCCTAGAGATGAGGTCATCAGACTAGCTCAATGGACCACAGATAGGCTCATAGGGCCTTAAACCAGTTCAAGAAGCCCCGGAACAGTTTACGGCGCCAGGTCACCTCAGCGGGCCTCAAGCCAACATTAGGGGCTCTCACAAGCTCAGAGCCCAGACCAGCTCAGGGTACCCTCAGAACCCAGATCCGCTCTTGGGCCCCAGATCCGCTCTTGGGCCCCAGATCAGCTCTTGGGGCCCCAGATCAGTTCAGGGGCCTCAAGTCAGGTCAGGGGCAAGATCAAGTCAGGGGCACTAAATCAGCTCAGTGATCCCTAAACAGCTCGGGGCCCAATCAGTTCCAAAGCCCCAGAGCTGCTCAGGGGACACCAGATCGGCCCATAGGGTACCATATCAGCTTAGGGAAGAAACAATCAGATCAGTAGTCCCCGACCAGCTCGGGAATACCAGATCAAGTCAGGAGGCACTTAATCAGCTCAGGGGCCCTCATCAGCCTCTGTGGGCCCAGCTCAGCTCAGGGCTTTGGAGCTGCTCATGAAATCACGTAAGGAGGCCCAGGTCAGCTTAAAGGGCACCAGATTAGCTCAGGGGGGGCACCAGACTAGCACAGAGGGTATCAGATGGACCCAGGAGGCACCAGATCGACTCAGGGGCATTAGTGCAGCTCAGGTGGCACCAGATCGTTCCGCTCAGGGGCCCAGATCAGCTCCCAGTCGCCCCCCAGACTATGGCAGGGGCCTAAATCAGCTCAGGGAGCAACATAACAGCTCAGGAGACAAAGATGGGCTCAGGCCACAAACCAGCTCAGGGGCACCAGACCATCTAAGGAGACATAAATAATCAGCTGAGGGGGCACCTAATCAGCTGAAGAGGCACCATATTGACTTAGGAGAGGGTAGATCAACTTGGGGAGGCATGAGATCAGCTCGGGGGTCCCAATCAGCTCAAGGGGCACTAAACCAGCTATTAGGGCACCAAGCAGGCTCGGAGGCATTAGACTAACTCAGAGGGCATTATATAGGTTCAGGAGGCACATTATTTGCTCAGTGGGGCACTCGGTTGACTCAGGGGCACCAGCTCAGCTTAGAGAGCAAGTCATCAGCTCAAGGGGCCAAGACCAGCTGAGAGGCCACGAGATGAGCTCAAGGGGCACCAGATTAGCTTCACCCGCACGATTATTGGCGACGATGAGGTATTAGGTGGGCACATACGAGGTGCCCATACTCCTCCCGGGTGCTTGGAAAGGCGACAGAATACCCTAGCTGACCGAAAAAGGTAGTAAATTGTCCAACAATAGTTTCAATCGCTACATGCGGTCCAGTTAAATCTAGGTTCAACGGCGTAGGGCACTAAATTTCGAGCAGCACGGCCCAAATTGGGTACACCACCTGGAAATCAAAAGGACACCCTGGCAGTGATGGGAGGCACGTGCCCCCTTGTTCCCCCCTGGCTGCGCCCCTGGACAGTAGATAAACTCCGGGAGGCATAAAATAGGTTCAGGGGGCCCGGATCAGCTCAAGGGACACTAAAACAGCTCAAAGGACACCAGGCAAGCTCGGAGGCATAAGACTAACTCAGAGAGCATTATATAGGTTCAGAAGGCACAATTATTTTCTCAAGGGAGGGGGCATCAAATTGACTACGAGGGCATAAGATTAGCTCAGGGGCACATGATCAGCTCCAGGGCCAAGGCCAGCGCTCAGGGGGCACCAGATGAGGTCAAGGGGCACCAGATTAGCTCCGCCCGTACGATTATTGGCGACGATCAGGCATTATCTGGAAACAGATTACGTGCCTATACTCTTCCCGGGTGATTGGAAAGGCGACAGAATGCCCTAACTGACCAAAAAGGCACTTAGTTGTCAAACAATAGTTTAAATCGCTCAATGCAGTCTAGTTCCATCTAGTCTCAACGACGTAGGGCACTAAATTTCGAGCGGCACGGCCCAAAGAGGGTACACCACCTGGCAATCGAAAGGGCACCCCGGCACCGATGGGGGGCACGCTCCCCCTGCCCCCCTCCTGGCTGCGCCCCTGCTGAGGCCATATCGGTTTACCTATGGCTGCAATATGACGAAAGGGCAACTTGCGAGGATAACGTGTAACGTGGGACAAACATTATAAAAAGAAGAAAAGAATGGAGGGATAAAGAACGTTTCTTCTGAGTGGCATTACTTGGATAATGGAAAGCTTTCAAAGAGAGATACGCGAAAAACATTATTGTGGTTTCTTGCTATTTGAAAAATCCTGATTACGAAACTGTCAATTATTTTTGTGTCTTCGGCAAAATTTTGGGAGGCCACTCACTTATTATCGAAATAGGTTAACAGTTCCGATAAAATGCTGAAACCTTCACCCATCACTTACTTTTCGAAAACTATCTAAAACTTAAAAGTATTTTTTTGTAATAAAAATGTCTGTTCTCCTGTATTTGTATTTGAATTAATTTTACAAAGCCTTTAAAAAATACAACATGAATTAGTTTGCCCTAAAAACGGAAAAAAACATAATTGCTCAAGTCTTTAGCCGTTTCGTACCTCGGGTCTTGAGTCGTTTTCTGCTTCAGCCCCAGGATGACAAAACTTTTGCGTCAGAAAAGGTCACTTGACCCCTCAATGAGGTGGTCTGTACGTTCTGATTGGTCAATTGTGATTTCTTAAAAGTCCTATATTTTTGTTTTTAATATTATTTTTAGCTGTAGCTTTTTTTAATAACTTTATTTAATAGTTTTAAACTTTCAAGTCACTGCTTAGGAAAAATGGAACCGGTTTTTTTAGAATTTGATGGCTTTAGCCGGGGGTACGTCATTTACATCGATAAGAGGTGTACCGGTAAAGTCGTCTAGAAATGTTGACTTTGAGAGCAATTTTTAAGGCATTTGCAGGCCGAATTCGCAAAAATCAGAATAGGGCTTCTGAAACAACTTTTTGTGAACTTTTGATCTAGCCAATAATTTTTTCGCGTATGTCCCTTTAAAAGTTGGGACAACCTCAGTTAATTTCACACTGGGATCTCCTGACGGAAACTATATGAAGTTATCGTGCTATATCCGGGTATATCCGCACAAAGCGCACATTCGTACGTAAACCATTGTCAAATAGGCAAATTAATCGACCGATATACAACGTCATGCCATGTGTCTTTAAATTTCTAGCCCACATGGTACCTGGACTACGAGCCTCTCCCTTTTTATGCCGTAATAGAGTCCTATAAAGTTGCCTCATCATAAGGTCAGAAGCGTTATAGGTGCCCCTATTGTACCAGTCCACTTCAGCACAGTGGCGGCGGCAACATCTAATACTACTATGTCGGGCCCTCGATCCGGGCGAGGTTCACTGGCCAATGAATAGATAATTGTCGACATGTAAGTGTGTGTGTGTCTGTGAGTGTCTGTGTGTGTGTGTGTGTGTGTGTGTGTGTGTGTGTGTGTGTGTGTGTGTGTGTGTGTGTGTGTGTGTGTGTGTGTGTGTGTGTGTGTGTGTGTGTGTGTGTGTGTGTGTGTGTGTGTGTGTGTGTGTGTGTGTGTGTGTGTGTGTGTGTGTGTGTGTGTGTGTGTGTGTGTGTGTGTGTGTGTGTGTGTGTGTGTGTGTGTGTGTGTGTGTGTGTGTGTGTGTGTGTGTGTGTGTGTGTGTGTGTGTGTGTGTGTGTGTGTGTGTGTGTGTGTGTGTGTGTGTGTGTGTGTGTGTGTGTGTGTGTGTGTGTGTGTGTGTGTGTGTGTGTGTGTGTGTGTGTGTGTGTGTGTGTGTGTGTGTGTGTGTGTGTGTGTGTGTGTGTGTGTGTGTGTGTGTGTGTGTGTGTGTGTGTGTGTGTGTGTGTGTGTGTGTGTGTGTGTGTGTGTGTGTGTGTGTGTGTGTGTGTGTGTGTGTGTGTGTGTGTGTGTGTGTGTGTGTGTGTGTGTGTGTGTGTGTGTGTGTGTGTGTGTGTGTGTGTGTGTGTGTGTGTGTGTGTGTGTGTGTGTGTGTGTGTGTGTGTGTGTGTGTGTGTGTGTGTGTGTGTGTGTGTGTGTGTGTGTGTGTGTGTGTGTGTGTGTGTGTGTGTGTGTGTGTGTGTGTGTGTGTGTGTGTGTGTGTGTGTGTGTGTGTGTGTGTGTGTGTGTGTGTGTGTGTGTGTGTGTGTGTGTGTGTGTGTGTGTGTGTGTGTGTGTGTGTGTGTGTGTGTGTGTGTGTCATCGAGTGAACGCATATTGAGTGTACACGGGAACGTGCTGGGAGAGGCGTCTCGACTTAAGTCGTACAACGACTTTTGCGCCAATCCTATATGCCATAATGCTCGGTCTTTATTTTGTATGTGAACCAATAAACTAACCAACCAACCAACCAACCCCGGGAGCATTTGGGCCCTCAGCTGGGCGGCGCAGATAAGACGCGTAATCATTTGATATGACACTTGTTTAGGTAACTGATGCTATCGTAAAATAAAGCAAACGTAACAAAATAATGAAAACAGCCCTCAAATAGGGCAAAATAACTAGCAGCAGTCGTCCCTGAGAAATAAAAGGGCATAAACACACCATTTCCAATATTAAATATGATAAGGAAACCAATAAAAATATTCAAGCCATTGGCATTCGTTCATCAGGCGCTGCCTACGTAGTAAAAACCACAACAGCAAAATTCGGAGTTGGCACTGTTCAACTGCAGAGAACCTTCCATCTGGCTCCCATTGTCCAGCATTCCCCGATAAACACCCAAAAACCAACTAATGCCACGAAAAATGCCAACTAAGCACCACGAACAGCACCATAAACTCAAGCTTACTAAACTTCTGTATTGTGTTGCGCACGTAACACAGGTTTAACCACACTCAAAAAAGCCTCCCACATCATGATCCCACCAACAATGAGCAATGATCCAATAATATAAAGAACAACCGGAATCACGGTAACAGGCACAGACCCCACACTCGCCCAGTCACCTGGATCACTGAGTGATCTTGGTGACGGGGAAGAGGAACAGGTCCGCCTTGAAGCCGTCCACGCAGGAGACGCAGCGGCGCTGGGGCGCCTCCTTCGCCGGCTCCGGCGTCAGCAGAGGCAGACAGTGGGCGGCGGCGGCGGAGGCAGCTGCTGCAGTGGTGGTGGCGGGGGCGCCCCATCCACAGGGCGGCCGGGCGGCGGCTGGTCCGACGCCGGCCAGCCCACCACCTGCACGGCCAGCGCCCGCCGCTGCGTCTCCACCGTCTCCCGCAGCACCTCCCGCACCTCGCGCAGCGTCACCTTCTCCAGCGTCTCCGACTGCCGGCCCCGCGCAGGCGTTACACAACGCCCGGCCAACCAACACACCCGGGCCTCACACCCTCTGGTTTTGCCAGTGGTGCCGGCGACAAAATGGCGCCATCAGCTCTTATACCGTTTGTAAATCGCCAGCAGGGCAGCCTAAGACTTAAACAGCCTTCAATTCAATACTTCATTGCCTTTGGTCCGACGAACGCAGTAACTAGATACTGCCCTTTACACGCTCCCCATGCTCTAACGTTGTCTCACACGATTGAACAAAAACACGGACGGCTTGTTCAACCCACCTCTCGGTCCAGGCGGTCGAACATGTACTCTCGGGAGCAGATCTCGTTCCAGTTACGGGAGACCTCCTCCTCCAGCGAGAAGTCTGCACACTGCTTGTTCCGGATGAGCGCCTCCCTCACCACGTCCAGCTCCGCTTTGGTCAGCTCGGAGAGCTTGGACACAAAGTGCTCCAGAAAGGCGGCGATCCGCGAGTCCACGTACTCCGGCCTGCAGCGCCGCACTCCGGGTCACACGCCCGCAGAATCGCCAAAACAACACAGCCTTCGGTACCGTGAGACGGCGGCAGTCAGCTCTCAGGGTGCAAACTCCTAGCTGATCGACTCAAGAGGGATCGAAACGAAAATACAGACAGCTATAGAAAGTAATTCATAGGGCCTATTCACACTTGGCAGAGAATCTACCGACCGAGATAAAAAGGCATGTGAGGAGAATGACCACAAAAATACTGGCAGACTCTGTCCGGCAGATGCTGCAAAGTGTGAATAGGCCTAGGCTCAGTTTGTAAATTGTTCGAAGATTGCGCTAGACGTAGGAGAAAGCAAACGCCTTTCCCGACAGAGCTAAAACAGGATGAAAGAAAGTCATAGATTAAAAATACCGGTCTATATTCGACCACATATAGCCCACATCGCGCCATCAACTCATCAGAAGTGGGCGCAGCTGTGCCCAGTCTGCCAGCCGTGACCCGCGACAACTCACGTGAACTTATCGGCCTGCGTGTTGACGCTGATGGTGAAGGCGAGGATGCCGTGCACGCAGCGCATCATGGAGAACACGTGATAGCCCAGCTGGTCCTGGGTGCGCAGGAAGTCGAAGGTGGGCTCCTCCATCACGTTCTGTGGCAGGGACACGCGGTGGTAGGCGGTGAAATGACGTCAAAGCTCCGGCGGCAGGGACTCAGCTGTTACTGGTGGCTCAGCTCACTGAGCTAACGCAAACATCAAGCAGAGAGCGAACATCCGGAGCTACAACGAGCTCAGATAATTGGCAGCAAACCTTCGAATCACAAAACATGTGCTCGTTGCTATCGGAATGAGATTCGGATCCAGGAAAGGAATTAGGTCACAGAGTCAGGCCTGTCAGGGGCCACTCCGTGATAGCAGTAAGCATCGACCATTTTCTAAAGAATGAAGAGATGAAACAGCGTAAGGAAAGGACGAGGGAGCCTACTCTTCGGAGAATGAAGGGTCCCGATATTGCAGCCAAAACTCATTCATCAGTCTTCTTTTGAAGTCAAAACCTTTAATGCATTCCAGGAAAGTGAGTCACTCGCAACTAATATGGTAGATGCCTGAGTTTTCCGCCACTGCCCAGATGGAAAGCACCCGGTAGACAGCCCAGCACCTACCGCCAGCAGCTCCATGGCGCTGGAGGTGCGCAGGCAGCCGGGCCGCCACTGGTAGAAGTTGGTGACCATGGTGTTGGTGTCGCCCTGGTGGAAGGTGGCAGCGCGGCAGATGACGTCACCCTTCGGCAGCTGTACCACCCGCAGGTCCGGCCACTCAGCCGGCGGCAGCGGCGCGCACCGCAGCAGCGCCAGCGCCGACTCGAACATCGCCGCCGCGCCCGACTGCGTCATGTTACCCTGCAGGACAGAGTACGGTCACGCCGGGGGACACATTCAAACGGAGAACGGCGTCATGTTGTACTTCAGGACAGAGTACAGTCACGCTGGGGTGGTCACAGACAGACAGAGAACGGTGTCATGTTACCCTGCAGGACAGAGTACGGTCATGCCGGGGGTCACAGACAGGCAGAGAACGGCGTCAAGTTACCCTGCAGGACAGAGTACGGTCACGCCGGGAGTCAAGACAGGCAGAGAACGGTGTCATGTTACCCTGCAAGACAGAGTACGGTTACGCCGAGGGTCACAGACAGGCAGAGAACGGTGTCATGTTACCCTGCAAGACAGAGTACGGTTACGCCGAGGGTCACAGACAGGCAGAGAACGGCGTCATGTAACGCTTTCCTGAAGAACACAAAATGACGTCACTTGCTGAGGAGACGCATCGGGCCCAAAGGACATGCATATTCATCTAGAATCGTGTTCCGCCAACGGATGCCAGCATCACTACACAGTCACTTCGCGACGGGTGCAGCGTCAGACCCGGGCAGCCCGCAGCAGCAGTGGCCGGCACAGCACCTGGACCAGCATCTGCAGGTAGAGCCGGGAGCGGAAGGTGCGGCAGAACTGCTTCAGGCCGTCCTCGGTGATGGAGAGCAGGGCCCGGTGTTTGTCCAGCGCCATCCAGTGGCGCTGCTTCAGCAGCTTCAGTCGCAGGTCCCTGCAGGAGCGGACAGCCGCCGGAGGTCAGCGCCGACGGATCGCGCGCATCGAATCACATACACAGGCCGGCCCAGACTCCCCATTCTCGAGATAGATAGACAGACTTGGCATTTATTCTGCAACGGTCAACAGAAGCGAGCCACAGACCACCGTCTACGATTTGCTTCTCGTTTTGAATGGTTTAACGTTATAGCAGACAATGACGAAGAACTGTTGAAGGCACCATTTACCAATCAACACAAAATGCAAACGTTTACGCACAGCGGCATGTGCCTTCACTCTGCCTAAAAGACAAATACCAATGCCTCAGGTCGCAGTCGCCTCACTTGCAGGCGTTGGTGGGCTTGAGAAACCAGTTGTAGTAGGCCTTGCCCTGTTCCGCTTTCAGCATGTGGAACATCTCTGAATCAAACACCGTCTCCTCAAACTCGGCTATATGCTTCACCACAGCCAGCACCAGGTCCTGCCAACAAGCGAGAAAGAACATTAGACGAAACATACACAACTGACAAAACTCGGACCCACTCGATTGATCCTGATCCAGTCTAACTTAGAATGAGTCTCCCGTGACCCACGCACAACGCTATTTAACGTTAGCGTTTGCTCTTTCCATAAAGAGATGTCAGACTGGGGATGATAACAAGATGCGTTGGGAAAAAAATTGGTCTCAATAGTGAATGCATCGTGTGTGTTGGAAAAACATGTATGTAGTGGCAGATACAAGAGGGGCTCGGATAGCTCACGCCCCCCCCCGAAACGGCAGGAGAACCCATACTTAATGCATAGCCGGGGGCCGTTCCGAGGCAATGGCGGGAGCCTCCTGGACGGAACCCGCCATCACGAGGTGGGAGGTGCTGTGGTCCCACCCGGGGCCCACCGGAGCTGCTGCCACATCGCCGGGGACACCAAACGGGTACCACCCAGTGCCCCCTCTCCAGAGCCGTCAAGCTACAACGCGCTAGCGGCCGAGGGAAGGAACAGCAGGCGATGGCGGTGGAGGCTCGACCCCCCAAGAAACAAATTCCTGGATCCGCCACTGGTAACGAAAAACGTTATCATTTGCTGATAAATACAGCCAATGACGAAAGAAGGTTCAACACAATTATTCACAAATGGGATCACACAGACAGCCTCTGTATTCCAACGGAGACAACCTTATCTTGACAACCCTTTCCCCTGCTCAGCGGTATTAGTGCCAAGGATTTAATACAGCCATGCAAGTGTGACAGGTGCTGCCGCCTCACGGACCGGCAGTTTCTCACTGAAGCCGTCAGCGCGCACGGTGTAGCCGCGCTCTCCCGACTCCAGTCGGTAGCTGAGCCGGGCTGCTGCCGCCGGGTACAGCATCTCCGTCAGCCGGTGCGTCAACATGTTGTCCATCAGGTCCAACATCGCCGCCCTGTTGGACACGGCGTCTCGTCAGCCTGCCATCCGCCAGGTCCAGCAAAGCTCTACTACCAGGTGTAGTCCATGCCAGCCCGAATACACCCCCCCATTCAACACTGGCCGCAGAGGTCCAAGCTCCGCAGGCAATGAAAACGACAGCTCTCTCGTCAAAAAAGAATATCAACAGCAGAGGCGAACGATTGGCATAATGGAACGGGTGCTCGTGAACCACATTCGGATGCAACATCACGGGCTGCTCTGGTGAAAGGATGAGTGACTCGGAATTCTTTGTCGCACTGCTGTACTGATGGCCATGTCTAGAGGTCACAAGAAAGCCGACCACAGCACGCGGCGCAGACTGGCACTCACACCCTGCAGCCTCAAACACGTCACTCACTGCAGCGCCGACTGCAGCGGCAGGTCGGAGCAGAGTCGGAGGCAGACGTAGGCGCGGGGCAGGCAGAACTTGCAGTCGCGCCGGTAGTAGAGCTCGCCGTGCTCCGAGGAGACCGCCAGCCGAGGGTGCGGCGTGTGCGTGACGTCAGGGCTGATGAGCGCGAAGTCGCGCGCCACGAACGGGTTCACGTCGGGCAGGTGGAAGCGGGTCTCCAGGGCGGAGAGGTCCCGCCACTGCTGCTGCCAGGCGGCCGGGATCTCTGCCGTCGCAGACCGGGGAGTGACACACAGATGAGACGAGCACTGGCGGGTGTCTGATGCAGACTGAATACCGGCCACGATGTGGCGCCACCCTCCCGTGATCGACAATCATGGACCCATCTATGGCGTCAGTGGGCGTTTGACTTCGCGTACGTTTTCCGGTGATTCAACTGAGCGCAGTCGGCGTGGCCAAGTGCCACACCAGCAAAAACACTCACCCTGTTCGCAGTAGCGGGTACCGAACCAGGGCTCCGTCATCTGGCAAATGCCATCCATCTCGAACTTGCGTGAGCTCAGCAGGATGTTGCAGTTGGTGGGCAGCATGGCGTCCTGACAAGAGGCGATCAGCTGCCGGTGCACGGTCCAGTCAGCACTCACAGCTCACACACGTCCCGTCAGCACTCACAGTTCACACCGTCCAGTCAGCACTCACAGTTCACACCGTCCAGTCAGCACTCACAGTTCACACCGCCCTGTCAGCATTCACAGCTCACACCGCCCTGTCAGCACTCAGTTCACAACGCCCTGTCAGCATTCACAGTTCACACCGCCCTGTCAGTACTCACAGTTCACACCTCCCGTCAGCACTCAGTTCACACCGCCCTGTCAGCATTCACAGCTCACACCGTCCCGTCAGCACTCACAGCTCACACCGTCCCGTCAGCACTCACAGCTCACACCACCCTGTCAGCATTCACAGTTCACACCGTCCCGTCAGCACTCACAGCTCACACCGCCCTGTCAGCACTCACAGTTCACACCGTCCCGTCAGCACTCAAGCTTACACCGCCCTGTCAGCACTCAGTTCACAACGCCCTGTCAGCATTCACAGCTCACACCGTCCCGTCAGCACTCACAGCTCACACCGTCCCGTCAGCACTCACAGCTCACACCACCCTGTCAGCATTCACAGTTCACACCGTCCCGTCAGCACTCACAGTTCACACCATCCCGTCAGCACTCACAGCTCACACCGTCCCGTCAGCTCTACAGCTCACACCGTCCTGTCGGCACTCACAGCTCACACCGCCCTGTCGGCACTCAGTTCACACCGCCCTGTCAGCATTCACAGCTCACACCGCCCTGTCAGCATTCACAGCTCACACCGCCCTGTCAGCACTCACAGTTCACACCTCCCAGTAAACCCATTATCACAGCTTGTACCGCCGAGCTTACACTGCCCCGTCAGGACCCACATAGCACACCTGCCGGCCCGCACTAGATCACATCTCACACCGTCCAGGAACAACGTCTCCGACGGTATCACGGCACCATTCTCTGTCACTTCAACGGGGCAAGCCACTAAATCAAAGAATATGCTGGCATGACACGAAAGTTGCCCCTGCGTTAGTGAAAATGAGCGGTGTATGGGACCGGCTGACCTGTTCGTCGTAGTTGAAGAGAACGACGTCGCCGCAAATGAAGTCCGGTGGCTCGTAGTTCTGCATGTTATCGGCCAGAGACTGCACCCAGTCCTGCGGCGACTGCTCCTCCGCGTACCGGAAACACATCTGGTGGGGACAGGGTCGGGTCAGGAAGACGGCCTCTGGGGAGGCATGGGGGCCGGGTCAGGCTCTGAGGAAACACATCTGGTGGGACGGGTCGGGTCAGGAAGACGGCCTCTGGGGAGGCATGGGGGCCGGGTCAGGCACTGAGGAAACACATCTGGTGAGACGGGTCGGGTCAGGAAGCGACCTCTGGGGAGGCATGGGGGCCGGGTCAGGCTCTGAGGAAACACATCTGGTGGGACAGGTCGGGTCAGGAAGGCGGCCTCTGGGGAGGCATGGGGGCCAGGTCAGGCTCTGAGGAAACACATCTGGTGGGGACGGGTCGGGTCAGGAAGGCGGCCTATGGGGAGGCACGAGGGCCGGGTCAGGCTCTGAGGAAACACATCTGGTGGGACAGGTCGGGTCAGGAAGGCGGCCTCTGGGGAGGCATGGGGGCCAGGTCAGGCTCTGAGGAAACACATCTGGTGGGACGGGTCGGGTCAGGAAGGCGGCCTATGGGGAGGCACGAGGGCCGGGTCAGGCTCTGAGGAAACACATCTGGTGGGACGGGTCGGGTCAGGAAGGCGGCCTCTGGGGAGGCATGGGGGCCAGGTCAGGCTCTGAGGAAACACATCTGGTGGGACGGGTCGGGTCAGGAAGGCGGCCTCTGGGGAGGCATGGGGGCCGGGTCAGGCTCTGAGGAAACACATCTGGCGGGACGGGTCGGGTCAGGAAGACGGCCTCTGGGGAGGCATGGGGGCCGGGTCAGGCTCTGAGGAAACACATCTGGTGGGACGGGTCGGGTCAGGAAGGCGGCCTCTGGGGAGGCATAAGGCCGGGTCAGGCTCTGAGGAAACACATCTGGTGGGACGGGTCGGGTCAGGGAAGGCGGCCTCTGGGGAGGCATGGGGGCCAGGTCAGGCTCTGAGGAAACACATCTGGTGGGACGGGTCGGGTCAGGAAGGCGGCCTCTGGGGAGGCATGAGGGCCGGGTCAGGCTCTGAGGAAACACATCAGCAGCACGAGCTCTGGGGAGACACACCCCATGGTACATACCTGTGGATTCAGACAACCCTGCGATAGTCAGACACCAAGTAATACTCTTAGAATGCTTTTAGGGAGGAACAACATGACAAAGTTAATATGGACAGTGGGGAACTCACCCGGGTTTAACACAGCCACATGATGAAGCCCACATCGTAGTGAGAAACAAGACAATTTAAGCACAGCAACACGATGTAATTCCCATATACAGTATACGGGAGTAAGATCCAGACATAAGCAACATCCGGTTTTCAGCTGCGCTCAACACAAGAATAAACAAAACCCGCATATAGATGTACGTTCTCTTCACCCAGCACATTGTTTGGGGGCCATATACACTATGATACCGTCTCCATCCTCCGCCACCCTCTCTGTCTTGCTGCAGCGAACATTATACGCACGTTCACCCCCATCACTTCGCTCCTGCCACATCCTGAGGATGCTGGTCGTCAGTGGTTAAGGCACTCAACAGAGTGCCTTAGCCACTCTGTCGATCCAGGCGTTCACTGCTTCCTCATACACCCTAGGGCAAACGCTGGAGTTCCAACGCTTGAAGCTATTGGATATATTCTAGCAGCCTCTTCGTGTTGGCGGCCACCAGGTGTCTTAAAGGGAATGTGGCACCTTCACAACGTGATTTTAACTGAGATAGCCAAGTTGTAAAGCAGGTCGGAAAACCCGGTACTCCATATTTCATTTGTCTTGGAACTCGATATTTCCGTTGAAAAAAGCTAAAACCTACCTGACACCAGCCCCCTCAGCCCCCGTCGCCGGCGGCCATTGTTGTGAGCTACTGGTGTGACGACATATGCTGACGTCACGATGAGCATCAGCCAATCGAAGCCCTTGAAGCGTTTGAAGTATGGTAGTGGTTACCAGATCGTGACATCATCCATAGGCTGATATTTATTTCTTTTTCCAGAGGAGTATTTTTAAAAACAAAATATTGAGCTTATTGTACATTTTTTCAGAGAAATCGTGAGTGGTTTCATTATTTTTGACTAAAAATACGCATAATAACACTAAATTCCAAGATTCGACCAAGGTGCCACATTCCCTTTAAAGGGAGTGTCCCACTTTTATAATGGGTTTTGAACTGAGACAACAGTTTTGTAGAGTGTGTTGAGAATACACTATTGGCCTATTTAATTTCACACAAAGCTCGGTAAAAAATTCAGCAAGCTTCAAAGCTCAAAGAAAAGGGGCTTACTCCCTTATCCCAAATCATGAAAGAATCCCTCTCCATCTGGCAGCGCATGTCACGTGATAAATGTTAATAATGGCATGGCCACCTAACCTTACAAGTAGCAAGCCGTCGCAAGCTGCCAGATTCGTGATAACATGCGATGATTGGGTCAACCCAGCGCAGAAAGACGAGAGGCGATATCTTCGTTATGGGCGATAAAGGTGGAAACAAAATGTGGTTTCCTGGTTTTCAGACCTATTTTGTCCGTAGTTTGCTCTCTTTATAATTTCGAAAAAGTGGTCCATTCCCTTTAATAGGCATATTGTTTTTATAGGTGGTTATTATTTATTCGTCTGAACCCTCTAAAGAGGCGAAAACGTATTGATACTCCTTTAAGTCCGTGTTTCTTGGCATCTAGTGAAATATACGATCTCTTTTGGGTGTCCTGGCGCGAAGTGATCCGCGTACCACCACTTTTCTTTCGCATTCCGAAACCTGTGAAGGCATATTTGACACAAAATAAGCAGTCATGATGCGTTTGAGGCTTTCCAAACAGAACATCGCCATAGTTTTCCTTGAGTGAACGGGAGGTACCACGAATGAGCTGATCAAAACATGTTGTGTTGATTTCCACATCGTAAAGTGGAAAACTAATCCAGTTTAATCCAGTCATTACAACAAGGCACTTGCTGTCATTTTCAAACCTTACCAAAACGACACCCACCGCCCGCAGCGAAGATGTCAGCAGGCCACTGGGCACCTCCGCATGCCGAATAAACCGTACCTGGTCAATGTCCTTGATCTCGTCGTAGATGCGCTGCTGAGGTCCCAGCCGACGCAGCATTGCCATGTAGGCAAATATGGCGGCCAGCACCTCCGACACGTGCTCCAGCCCTGCGTCCGTCAGCTTCACCGTGACGTAGAAGCTGGAGGCGGCCGAGTTGTGCTCGAAGCCAGACTCGCTGTTGCCGCTCACCAAACTGACGGCCCACATCCTGCCACAGACACGGAAATGCAGGGCTCACTAGACTGATACACCGCGTCCTGCCACAGACACGGAAACGCAGGGCTCACTAGACTGATACATCACATTCTGCCGCCGACGCGGGATCGAAGGGCTCACTAGACTGATACACCGCGTCCTGCCACAAACACGGAAACGAAGGGCTAACTAGACTGATACACCACATCATCCAGCCACAGACACGGAAACGAAGGGCTCACTAGACTGATACACCACATCCTGCCAGGGCGCGGAAACGCAGGGCTCACTAGACTGATACACCACATTCTGCCGCCGACACGGAAACGAAGGGCTCACTAGACTGATACACCACATCCTGCTAGAGCACGGAAACGCAGGGCTCACTAGACTGATACACCACATCCTGCCACAGACACGGAAACGCAGGGCGCACTAGACTGATACATCACATTCTGCCGCCGACGCGGGATCGAAGGGCTCACTAGACTGATACACCGCGTCCTGCCACAAACACGGAAACGAAGGGCTCACTAGACTGATACACCACATCATCCTGCCACAGACACGGAAACGAAGGGCTCACTAGACTGATACACCACATCCTGCCAGGGCGCGGAAACGCAGGGCTCACTAGACTGATACACCACATTCTGCCGCCGACACGAAAAACGAAGGGCTCACTAGACTGATACACCACATCCTGCTAGAGCACGGAAACGCAGGGCTAACTAGACTGATACACCACATCATCCTGCCACAGACACGGAAACGCAGGGCTCACTAGACTGATACACCACATCCTGCCACAGACACGGAAACGAAGGGCTCACTAGACTGATACACCACATTCTGCCAGGGCGCGGAAACGCAAGGCTCACTAGACTGATACACCATATTCTGCCGCCGACACGGAAACGAAGGGCTCACTAGACTGATATATCACATCCTGCCACAGACACGGAAACACAGGGCTCACTAGACTGATACATCACATTCTGCCGCCGACGCGGGATCGAAGGGCTCACTAGACTGATACACCACATTCTGCCGCCGACACGGAAACATAGGGCTCACTAGACTGATACACCGCGTCCTGCCACAAACACGGAAACGAAGGGCTAACTAGACTGATACACCACATTCTGCCACAGACACGGAAACGAAGGGCTAACTAGACTGATACACCACATCCTGCCAGGGCGCGGAAACGCAGGGCTCACTAGACTGATACACCACATTCTGCCGCCGACACGGAAACGAAGGGCTCACTAGACTGATACACCACATCCTGCTAGAGCACGGAAACGCAGGGCTCACTAGACTGATACACCACATCCTGCCAGGGCGCGGAAACGCAGGGCTCACTAGACTGATACACCACATTCTGCCGCCGACACGGAAACGAAGGGCTCACTAGACTGATACAACACATCCCGCCAGAGCACGGAAACGCAGGGCTCAATGAACTGATACACCACATCCTGCCAGAGCACAGAAACGCAGGGCTCACTGGACTGATACACCACATCCTGCCACAGACACGGAAACGCAGGGCTCACTAGACTGATACACCACATCCTGTCACAGACACGGAAACGCAGGGCTCCCTAGACTGATACACCACATCCTGCCAGGGCGCGGAAACGCAGGGCTCACTAGACTGATACACCACATTCTGCCGCCGACACGGAAACGAAGGGCTCACTAGACTGATACACCACATCCCGCCAGAGCACGGAAACGCAGGGCTCAATGAACTGATACACCACATCCTGCCAGAGCACGGAAACGCAGGGCTCACTGGACTGATACACCACATCCTGCCACAGACACGGAAACGCAGGGCTCACTAGACTGATACACCACATTCTGCCGCCGACACGGAAACGAAGGGCTCACTAGACTGATACACCACATCCCGCCAGAGCACGGAAACGCAGGGCTCAATGAACTGATACACCACATCCTGCCAGAGCACGGAAACACAGGGCTCACTAGACTGATACACCACATCCTGCCACAGACACGGAAACGCAGGGCTCACTAGACTGATACACCACATCCTGCCAGAGCACGGAAACGCAGGGCTCCCCTAGACTGATACACCACATCCTGCCAGGGCGCGGAAACGCAGGGCTCACTAGACTGATACACCACATTCTGCCGCCGACACGGAAACGAAGGGCTCACTAGACTGATACACCACATCCCGCCAGAGCACGGAAACGCAGGGCTCAATGAACTGATACACCACATCCTGCCAGAGCACGGAAACGCAGGGCTCACTAGACTGATACACCACATTCTGCCACAGACACGGAAACGCAGGGCTTACCGTGCCGCCGACGCTGCAGAGGGCTGGTCGTTACACACACTGTCGGTGTGGTCAGGGGGCATACCTAGCTTAATCAGGGGACAGTCAGTAGGCAGGGCGCGGTTTGGAGGGACGGCATAGCAAGGCTCACTACCGGTTTTTACTAGATATTGCAGAAAACCTGCCCGGGTGTGCCGAAATCCGACACTGGTTAGAGCTGAGAGTTCGTGGATCCGAACACGCGAATTCACGTACTGAAGCAGAGAAAAGGATACTGGATGACAAAAAAGATACTTAATACAGGCAGACATATTTTCTCAGTACGAGAAGGGAGCGTCACATAAAGTTGAACGAAAATGATATTGGATGACAAAAAAGATACTTAATACAGGCAGGCACATTTTCTCCGTACGAGAAGGGCACGTCACATAAAGTTAGTCATGTTCCAGCAGTAATAATTTACACTTACCAGTATTTGTACTGTTCCACTACGCACTAAGCGGTTCATCAACCCATGCCCTCCTCATCCTCATCCCTTATCAAATGCAACGAGGCATGATAGCCGATCTGGGGCCGTGAGTACTTCACAGCAATAGCCCCCCCCGCTGCAGTCGCGTCGGCGGCCGCTGACCTTTGCTTCAGGTAGGAGAGTATGCTACCGCGTCCCTCGTGGCCCATCAGCCAGCTGACGTAGTTGAGCGGCCGCGTGCGGTAGTGCTTCACCATGCTGGGCAGCTGCCAGGTGACGGTCAGCTGGTGGCGGTCCTTCACCGGCAGCAGCCGGTACAGCCGGTGGAAGCGGTCCGGCTGCCACGGCATGCCGTGGCTGGCGAAGCTGGGCCGCGCCTCGTCGCAGCCGGGCACCTGGCTGAAGATCTCCACCACCCACCGCTGCAGCACGTCCAGGCTCTGGTCGGCCTGCACCGCCAGCGTCATGTACGGCGCCCGGTAGAAGCGCCGGTAGAACGAGTGCAGCCGCTCGTGCATCTGCTTGTCGTTGAGGCCGGTCCGAGCGCCGCTGAGGGACTCCATGTTACCCCAAGTGAACTTAGACATGGGGTGGCCAGCCTGAGCGAGACCAGCCAGCAGCTGGTCGGCGCGGTGGGCGTCGTTAGGAAGCGCCTCCTGGTACTCTGCCGGAGAGGAAGGGCACAGAGGTATCACGACAACCAGCACCGAAACAGAGGCCTTTGGAAGAACTACAGAACGGATGACGAGGGTCGTAGAGATCAGTAACTGAACAACACGTATTTAATGCGATAAACCAGCCAACAACGATTCGTTTCGTTAGTCCTAGACATATCTGCCCGGCGCTGGTGAATAGTTTTCGCCTCCGTATTTAGCTGTGTTGTACCTTTGAAAACTTGAGCTGTGATTGGGATTCTATATGTTGCTCATTCATGACAAATAAACAATATATATATATATATATATATATATATATATATATATATATATATATATATATATATATATATATATATATATATATTACCCCGGTGATCCATTAAAAACCGGCCTGATGTGTTGGCGAGGACTGGTTTGGACGGAGCACGAGAAGCACGGAACACATTTTTGCGGAAACATTGTTTCCATAAAATTGATAAATATCAATGTATCATAACTGGCTCCGCCTGTCTCATGGTAGCCAAGTAATCACCAGTACAATAACAATCATACCCGTCATATAGCACACACCACCAAAGCACTGCCCCATCACAGCCGCCCTTCCCTCTCTACCCCAGTCTCCCCGGCGGTCAACCCTGCCAGCGCCGCCTCACCATTCTCCACCGCCTGCCGCTCGCGCTGCATGCTGTCCTGTCTCATTAGCGGCGAGATGAAGAACTGCGCGAACCGGTCCAGCGCCTCGCGCAGGTGCAGCGCGTTCACGTCGAAGTAGAACTGGGTCTGCTCGCAGTCGGTGTGAGCGTTGCTGGTGCCGCCGCTGTTCTGGGGGTGCGGCAGGTACAGCAGGGTCACCGCAGAGCAGCCGAGATAGATGGTCGCCGGTTACTCTTCCAGGATGACGTTGTATGCTTACGATGATCGAACAGAAAGAAAGTGCAACAGAAAGAAAGCTGATTCACGTTAACAGTATGTCGATGAAGAACAATGAAGAACAAAAACAATGAAAGAAACCCCAAAGTCACCTTAATAAACACGTCGAAGCTGTTTTCTTCCGGGTACTTTTTGTTGCCCATGAAGACCATGTGTTCCACGAAGTGAGCCAGTCCATCAATGCCATCGGGCTCGCAGAAGCTTCCGCATCCGATGGACAGGGCCGCCGCCGCCTTCAATCCAAGACAAACGTCACAAACGTCCCGAGTTCGAGGCCCATGCAGCACACACAATCAACGGATTAAAAAAAGTACTGAACTCAGCTTTTAATTTCCACCCTTTATCTGAGAAGAGGCAAAATTTTCATATATATATATACATATATATATATATATATATATATATATATATATATATATATATATATATATATATATACATACATGATGGTGTTCCGACCACATGTAATTTCACACCAAGATCATACCAGACTGCAATGGATGCAATTGAACACGCTCCGGTACGGGGTTCCGAATCACCCTCACCGGCCCGGGGGTGGGTGGGGCTCGGGTGCCTCCCCCCTACTAAGATATCAGAAACCACGCTAGGTAGCTATAAGCGGAAAGAGGAGGTATATAACACGTCTTGATCTCTACCGAAAATATTCGGCATATTTTTATCAGATCACCTTTGAAGTTACTACAGGTCAAAAGGCGTTCATACAAGGATACAATGAAAACTTGCGTTTTGTGCCATAACGGCTGACAGAGCGAACATATAAAGAAGCTTGTAAGCACAATTAGAATCTTTTTGCCAGGCCCGACCGAATGATGTATTATATGATCCTGCTAGATGAAATCTTACAATTGACTCGGCTGCCATGCTGGCCAAGGTCAGCATGAATATCCTTATATATATATATATATATATATATATATATATATGTCCTATATACTCCAAACCCCAGGAGCAAGCCAAACACAATGACGTCAAAATAAGCAATATGTAGGCAATTTTTGGCGATGTTACTGGACTTAATCCATTTTCTAGATGTATTTCAAATGAAGGGTAACAATCCTTTCTTGACTCAGGTGATCGATACAAAAACATCTAGTTACCTGAAGTTGCTGTACTCAGTGATTTTATTCCGTGATGCAAACTCCAGATCGACGCGGTAAGTCCCCTTTGCTGCTGCACCTTTACAATTTTTTTGGAAGTTATGGGCACTTAACTTGAACTGGTGGCGTGAGATGACAAAGTTTTGCCATAAGTCGCGGAAAAGACCGGGCACCAGATACCCCGAGCACGATGCCGCGCAACGCCACCGTTTTACTCGCCATCTGTGTTCCCCAACTCTCGTACCGACGTGGGTGTTAGTGAATGGTTAAGCTAGTTTACAAAAAAGAAACGAAAAACGCCAATAAAATATGATGTGTAACACTCATACATATCAGACCAACCTCTTTATCTAAAACTCGACCTCACCATTTTCTCATCGCTGTCATCATCTTCTTCCTCGCTGCCCTCTTCCTCTGCTTCCTCGTTCTGTTCTTCTGCCACGTCCATCCGAGAGGAGCGCGCAGAGCTGCGGCTCGTCTTGGATCCTGAAGAGCAACAGTTGTCTCAGAAGAGGAACATTGGCCACTTTAACAAGGTGCATTCATCAGCTTAAAGAATGAACAAACCCCCGGCACGACACGGAATTAGGTATACGGAAACCAATCCTACTCATCCAATGATTGCGCCAGGGAAAGGTTAAGGGTGGTCAGCAACCCATACAACACATTGCCCATAAAATAAACGGTGGCAAGCTTTGTCATAAAGATGACTATTTTGTGGCGAAGGCGAATTCGAATAGATTTGGCGGCGTTTTATCAATGGAAAACGCTGATGAACGGGGCAGCAGTTCGTCAGTAATGCAATGACTATCACCACAGCTGCCGGTGAAAACTTGACAAAATAGAAAATCTGCCGCATTAGAAGCCATTTCCTTTGTCAGCAGCTTCTGACAACTGTTCCCGTATTTTCATTTAGTGTTGTCAGGAAACATCGCAACACAACGGAAGGTGGCATCTGAAACACGCACCACGTCTGTAGATTTGCAGGTCGCAAGTGCGGCTGTTGCTCTCCAGAGGAGGCCGCAGGTCGGATACCAGCAGTGCCCTCAGGCCGTTCTGCAGCTGGATGGACCTGCCGCGGGGACGGCGTCACAGAGCAGTGCTGCTGCAGACACAGCAGGACAGGATGCCGACCCAGACGCGCATCCGTCTGCCAGACACTGCTGCAGACACAGCAGGACAGGATGCCGACAAAGACACGCGACGTCTGTTTGCCAGACACTGCTGCAGACACAGCAGGACAGGATGCCGACCCAGACGCGCATCCGTCTGCCAGACACTGCTGCAGACACAGCAGGACAGGATGCCGACACAGACGCGCGACGTCTGCCAGACACTGCTGCAGACACAGCAGGACAGGATGCCGACACAGACACGCGACGTCTGTTTGCCAGACACTGCTGCAGACACAGCAGGACAGGATGCCGACACAGACACGCGACGTCTGTCTGCCAGACACTGCTGCAGACACAGCAGGGCAGGATGCCGACAAAGACACGCGACGTCTGTTTGCCAGACACTGCTGCAGACACAGCAGGACAGGATGCCGACAAAGACACGCGACGTCTGTTTGCCAGACACTGCTGCAGACACAGCAGGGCAGGATGCCGACAAAGACACGCGACGTCTGTTTGCCAGACACTGCTGCAGACACAGCAGGGCAGGATGCCGACACAGACACGCGACGTCTGTCCGCTGCCAGACACTGCTGCAGACACAGCAGGACAGGATGCCGACAAAGACACGCGACGTCTGTTTGCCAGACACTGCTGCAGACACAGCAGGGCAGGATGCCGACACAGACACGCGACGTCTGTTTGCCAGACACTGCTGCAGACACAGCAGGGCAGGATGCCGACACAGACACGCGACGTCTGTTTGCCAGACACTGCTGCAGACACAGATGACAGGATGCCGACACAGACACGCGACGTCTGTTTGCCAGACACTGCTGCAGACACAGCAGGACAGGATGCCGACAAAGACACGCGACGTCTGTTTGCCAGACACTGCTGCAGACACAGCAGGGCAGGATGCCGACACAGACACGCGACGTCTGTTTGCCAGACACTGCTGCAGACACAGCAGGATAGGATGCCGACACAGACACGCGACGTCTGTTTGCCAGACACTGCTGCAGACACAGATGACAGGATGCCGACACAGACACGCGACGTCTGTTTGCCAGACACTGCTGCAGACACAGCAGGACAGGATGCCGACAAAGACACGCGACGTCTGTTTGCCAGACACTGCTGTAGACATAGCAGGACATAATGGCAACACAGACACTGCTGTAAAATATCCCAGCGCAGAAGGGCAGGACACAAACCTAACGTGACTATCTTATAAAAATTGCTGCAGACATAAAAGGTCAGGATGCTGACACAGACATGTGACATCTGTCTGCCAGACACTACTGCAAAATCCCAGCAATGCAGGACATCAAAATCGCTGTATAATAAGACACTGCTGCAGACATGCCGGCTCAGGCCACCCACAAGCTCAGCTGCAGAGCCTACAGCCGGCCATATCTGTGGGCACACCAACCCACGATGTTGCACATTTTTAGGATACACTAGGTGGTTGCCACGTGCAAAGTTCCAGTGATTGAAAGTAATCAAAGCAGCATGTCGAATTTATCTAGGCAAGAGTTCACAGCGGACGAATCCATGTCATATGGTAAAAACAGTTCAAAGGCTGATTTGACAAAAAAAGCTCTCGTGATGCAGAAGGTCTAAAAAAACCGAGGGGATGGTAAATACAGACTGTAATATAAAAAACGCAGTAGTTTTTAGTTTGTGATTGCACGTAACGATTAATCCAAATAAATAACAGAGTTTCAGCTGCTTGCGAAAACCTAAGTTAGGCGCATCAGGCATCAGTACCGTGTCCCTTCTTCCGGCACGCAGACTATATCGAGATTTCTTCAAAAAGGAATGCATGAAAGAAACTAGCAAAATGACGGTTCAACTGCTTCACTGTCCTGTTCATCCTCAGACAAGCACAAAAAAACGCAGCTTTGCCACCGGTGATCATGCTGCACAGGTCAGGAGTTAGGGAATCTGCACCATTTTCCACTCACCTGTACTCGCGCTTGTCCGTCTCCGACTGGGTGGGGGATGGCAGAACCTCGCAACTGCTCTTCAGGTCTACCTCAGTGGATGCCATGCTGGATCTTCCAGTGCACGCCTTCTTCTTGCCTTTGCTACTGTCAGAGCTCGAGCTGTTTCTCTTCATGAGACGCAACAGTGTAGAACCAGTCCAATGACAGCGAGAAAGGTTCACTCGGACACTCCCCAGTTGGGACACCGATTTTGAAGCATGAGAAGCGAAAATTGTTCTCAGAAAATAATCTATACTCGATGATACCAAAGGCAGAGCTAAAAAGCTATATGTCCTCTTGATTTGACTTCAGTTTCGAGGATTTCGTACAGCGTTGTCGATGTCAGAAGCACATTCACACCTGAAAAGTCCAGGAAAAAACCAAACAGTTAACAAAACAGGGCCATTTAATGGCGAAAACATTATCTATTTTGAGATACTAAGAGCCTATGAGTTGCTAGTACTCTCAGATCGGTACCATAACATTTGTGCTGACTTTCAGGCAAAAATAACATGCAGATATTGATGATTTGTCGCCGGGATTGGGGTGTTGGGTGAAGAATTGTGTGAGTCTATTGTGGTACAAAAATAAAAGCAAAGGAAATTTATAAGCCAAAAGGTTATTGTTAAGGCATGATACAAAAAAACTTTAAGTATAAGACAATATTTCACCGCAAAAAACAGTATCTTCCACACGTTCAGGTCTCTTAAAGTATTCATAAATTTCATGGCAGCGGAGAGAAAGAAAGGCCCAGTGGATGGCCTCCCTACATGGTCCAGGGTGGGCAAGACGGGGCAACTGCCACTCAGTGCAGTGGCTTGATGGACAAGGATGCTGTACTGGTATTTCTCACCAATTTGGACACCATGCTGCTTCCAGACCAGATCGAGGAGGCCAACGCTAAAATCCTGGACAAGATCGTGCAGGAGCAGAATAACGTTGCCGTGTTATTTCACATTTTACGAATAAAAGTTTGAATAACAAATTTCATGGCATAATTTTCAGAACCACATTGCTCATTTCAATCAAACTTACATAAATTTTCGCTGTCACACTCACACTCTACATCACTTTTTTACATTAATTATGCCGTCAGAGCTGTTCAAATAATCAAATCACATGAGGTTGCAGGACTCAATACAGTGGCATTTAATTAAGTACTTGAAGTTGGTAAGTATTGCATTTGGCAATTGGTAATCACGCAGGTCACTAAACCAACTCTTTCTATAGAAATAACTTAGTTTCCATGGGCAAGAGGCCATACGGATAGAGCTAAGAATCAGGATACTGTAACTGCTATTTCCATGACACTTACTTCCATACATGTCTTCAGGTGCGCAAAAAACATCCCAAATACATTACATTTCAGAGGAAAAACAGTTTAAAGAAGATGAAGGACTGAAATACTAACCTGGGAGAGTGAGGAAATACACGGGGATTCGAGAAAGGAGAAAAAACCGGATGGCGATTTCCGGTATGCCGGGGTGAGCGGGACGGCAGCCGCGTGAGGACGGGCCCCGAGAAGACGGGCGCGGAGCAACGGGCATGTAAGCGCAATGGACGAGCAAGCCACGGACGGAGCTCAGGAGGCCGACGACGGGGGGGGGCAACGAAGAAGCGAGCCACGGACGGAGCGCAGGGGGCCGACGGACCGACACGTATAGGTGGCGCACCTAACTTTGAGCTCAAATATCTCGTCGATTCGGGTGACGGGATCGGGCGCCAGGCACGTTTGCGACATTGCATATTACAAGAGAGTGCATGAGTGTGGCGGCAGCTGGGAAAAAGCGCAGGTGCGACTGTTAGTGTGGCACTTAGCTTGGATGAGGGTAGAGCTGTAACAGATGGAAGTCTTCAATCTCAATTTTGTCTAAATTTTTGGCGCACCACTGACATTTTCTTTCACTCCCTTCAATTTGCCTTTACCCAGATTTACCATTTTGTTTAATGAATACATAATTGTTTAATGAAATAATGGTACTAATTTTGATTAAAGTTTAAATCCGCCCCGGTAGCTAAAATTAAAGTTTGCCGCCCCGGTAGCTCAGTTGGTAGTGTTGGGCTCCGGCCCGCTGCTCAGAAGCATGCAGTGGCAGTGCATGTCCAGGCTTGGGATCGGTTCCCCTGAGACGCTCCGGCGCTCAATAGTTTACCCGACGTACAGGTTGGCTGGCAACTGACTGGTGAGAGGGTGACCTGAGCGGGGCGGCCGTCCCTGTGCTTTGTGGGACGTTAAACTTGGCTTCTAAATTAACCCTCCATTGAGGGAGTTGCTCGTTCGGGTGGTGGGGTCGGGGTCTCCGACAAGTCCCTTGATGACTTTAGTGAGACTCCGACTCCAGCAGCCTTACCAGGAACAACTTGAACAAAATTTATAAAAAATCAATGCCATTTTCAGCTTTGCTTAATAAAAAACAAATTTTTCCCTCTGCAGTCTACTCCCCTTCACCTCTCCCATGTAAGGTAAATATTTACCATCATGCTGCCAATTCCTGCCAGATCTAGTTGAATAAAGATAGACAAGAACCTGATTAAAACCCGGTTTCCATTGCCAGAGGCTCCATCTGTATTATAATTGCATCCGAGTGTGCAATAACATTAAAATTTATGCATGGAACCCAAGCCAATGGCTTAGTTTTGTGGGCAAAAGGCGATCAAGATACAACAACCACACCTTCTATTCCACTTTAACACTGTCGTGCAAAGGAAGAAAAGGAACACTCCAGTATATTAGCAATGAGAGGTACCCTTTTTCCTTTGCATATCAGAGCTTGGATAAGGATAAATCTGTAACAGATAAAAGACCCTTCAATCCAATTTCATCAACTATTCTGGGGCACTATTGACATTTCCTTTCACTCCCTCCACTTACCTTGCACTCTTTTTTGCAACTTTGTATGATAAAAGCTAGTATTATTGAATTAATTTTGTTTAATGAATAACTTAAATAAAGGTTTAAGATCATTTTGAGTTCCATTATTTTCTTTAATAACAATGAATGTTTTACCCTGTGCAATCTACTCTCCTTTACCTCTGCACTGTAAATAAAATATTTACCATCATGCTGTCAAATCCTGCCAGATCTTGTTGGATGAAAATTGACAAGAATCATATTGAAGACTCACTTCCATTGCCGAAAGCTCTATCCATTTTGTAATTGCATCTGAACACATCAAGTGATCACAATCAAAATTATGCATGGAAATTAGGTCAATGATACATCACCTGAATGGAATCAGTTTCCCTCCTGTCATGCTCTTATAATTGTGAGTTGAGCAAAACTTACATCAGTTGTATCACTTTTTATAGCAACTCAGTATATTAGCATAGTGACACCATGGAATAGATACCTGGAATGGAGACCTCAATGCAAATGCGGGACCATAAGCCGTGGCACCCGCTGGTAGACTGACCGTCCTTCGAGTCGCTAGCCGAACAGCGCGGCCTCACCGACGACCTCAACCAGCTCAAACAGCTATTCGAGGAGCGGCCGTTGATGTCCCGCTCCTTCATCTACTACCGGCTGGGGGGGGCCCGAGGGACCGGTTCAAGTACCTGCTGGCGTTCAAGTTGGCGTAGACGCGAGCGCTGAGTGTGGTGCCTTACCGCTCGATTAACGACTCCTAGTACAAGCTCTCCTCCATCAACACCAAGCACCTGGATAGCGGCTCCAGGGTGGGGAAGGTGCCTCGCGGTGGCGTGAACTTCGCTTTTGGGCCGGGAATGATCCCGAGTGCGCGGCAGATCTTCTACCAGTAATGGAATTATAATCTGCCGGAAGTAAGCCGACTGGCTACCGGGGTTCCGACTGAGGCCTACCTGGCCGGCCACGGCTGGATCCAGCCCGGTGCCGAGGACAGGGTGCTCGCGCTCATTCCGCAGCAAGTAGACGCCTAGTCAGCGGCGCAAACACCGAGACCGGCGCGTCCGGAGACATCTCCGACGTCTCAGACGTCGGGGCGGTTGGCGAGAAGCCGGACTTCACGGAGGACCGGGAGACTGGGTACAGTGAGGGGCTGACGTCACTAGTGCCAGCGGGGGGGTGGCTGACGTCATTAGTGCAGACGTCGGGACAACTTGTCCGTGGTGCCTGTCTGGGCCTTACGGGCCCAGACATAAAATAGAGACTCGTGTTGCTCACTTCAGCTGTCCTGCCCTCTGTGGCCCGCGGCGTATGCGCCTGGGGTGTGTCTTGTTCCGCCTCTCCCCTTCATGAGCTGGGTGCAGCTTTGCTGAAGTCTGAAGTGTTGTCACCCATGCGTCGCGTCGTTCATGGTGTCGGATCTGCACTGAAACAATCTGTGTATTGATGTTGAGCCGTCCCTGATGATGTGTGCCGAGATGGACTGTCCTCTCCACCCAGCCCTCGGACGCCAGAATGCTCCCCCCGTTATCCGGTCTCGTGCGCCATAGAACGAAGCTAAATGACGTGCCATCCGCCCCCGGCGTCGAGCTTCCTCCGCCGCCGCGCCGCGCTCCCTCCACCGCCGCGCCGCGCTCCTCCGCCGCTGCGCCGCGCTCCCTCCGCCGCTGCGCCGCACTCCCTCCACCGCTTCGCCGCGCTTCCTCCGCCGCTTCGCCGCGCTCCCTCCGCCGCTGCGTCGCGCTCCCTTTGCCGCTACGTCTTTTCGCCGCTGCGTCGCGTCCCCTCTACCGATGGGTTGGGCGCGCTCCGCTGCGCCCCTGGCCCCGTCGCCGTCTCGATTCTGGTGTCCATATCCACATCGTCCTCCCTTAGGAATGTCGCCACCTTGCAGTTTTGCCCAGGTTTTTTCTGGCTCCAACAGCCCGTGGAAAATGGTGACTGGTTTCCGGGATGACGGCTAGCGGGCTGCCCTGGGCAATCCGTGGGTTCGCCGGAGCGCGGGCCACTTGTTTCCTCTGTTTTTTTGCATTTAAAGATAAGTAGTGGGGGAAACGTTCTTTGGATTCTTCGCATTTCGATGTGTACGTGTGTGTGTAATAATAATAAACGTGTATGGTATCAAATCCTCACCGCTTTTGGGTGCCAATCTAGAACATGAAGAAATCCTTCAGTAAGTAAAGCTCAGTAAGGAATAATGTAAAGTCTATGGGAGATGTGGTAGCTGATGACTTTGATGCATCATAACTTATAAGCCGTGGCTTGCACAGGAGAACAACCATGCATTTCGGAAAGCCTAATTTGTGCTGCATCCACTAAAATACAGCATGAAATATCTAAAACCTCCGAGCAAAGCGCAAGACAAATCAGAACCTCATACTGCAGCTCAACTTGTATTATTACATGTTTTAAGCGTGCACGATTCAGCACCTCAATGGGGCAGTGGGTTAAGCGCCAGTCTGCAGAACGTGGCAGGCAACTTGACAAGGCGCTTGGGGCAGCCCAAAGCCTGCCCCAATTGGGGCAGAAATTTGGATGCTGGGGCAGACTCCTCAAACGGGGGGAGGGGGTATTTTTACCGATGCATGTTTTATCTACTCCATTTTAAATGAAACACCCAGAAATGGAATAAAACCGCTGGGCATCCAACCCGACAATGAAAACACACTCACGACCCCCATGCACAGCAGCAGCTATCTTGCATTCATGATGCACGATATCAAGAATACTTTTATTCAAAGATACATTTAAAAGCGAAGTCTTTCCCCTAAAGACATCATTTGCCCTGCTTCCACGTCGTATAATCAATACTTAAAAAAAGTATTTCAATTGATTACTAAATTTCAATAAAGAATGATTTTTTCCACAGCTAAAGCATTTTTCCCCTCCCATTTTCATAAATTTGCATAAAAGCATCACAAAATTTGAAATATTTTCACAAGACCCAAGCGAAGAAAGATTCCTGTGCACTCGTGTGACGTCACATCACTGACTGGCATTTGTTCTTGGGGGAGGGGCTGGGGGCTGGCATGCTTTGCTTTTGAACAGTGGACCATTTGAGCGGTGGACTCATTGAAGAGTGGACCTTTTGACAGACCCGATTTGTCGGCCTTTGGCAATCAAAACATAGCAGAGGAAATGCAAAAAACCACCTACAGGGAAATTTTATTTTGAGTTCCAAGTTTATTTTTTGGAACTAAAACTACATTTAGATAACAAATTTAGAAAAAATCTAAATTTAGCTATAGAAAGGCGCCTGTTGCCTGATTTTTATTCACCTCCAGGAACTTTATGTCTGTTGAAAATTTACTTTAATTGGTATCTTTTTATTCCTATTCCTCTTGATGACAAATACAACGCTTTGCGCAAATTCAGCTTTTTACAGCGCAACTTTAAGTAATGATTGTCATTTTTCATTATTCTTTCTTCTTCCCTCGGTGATTACCAGGAACAAATGCTGCCCCAAGTACTATTTCCTGCCCCAAGAGCCCCCTCTGCCCCAAGATCAACCAAAAGCTGCCCCAAATCGGTAGGTCTGCCCCGAGGCTGCCCCAAGGAGATCTCGTCGAAATCTGCCACGTTCTGCAGACTGGGTTAAGCGGTTGCCTAGTAAGCCAAAGGTCACAGGTTCGAATCCTGCACAGTTCACTTCTCATCTTCATAATGGTAATTTCGTTACGCAATAGCACAGTTGGCAGCACGCTTGTCCAGTCTGCAGAACGTGGCAGGCGACTCGACGAGGCGCTTGGGGCAGCCCAAAGCCTACCCCAATTGGGGCAGAAATTTGGATGCTGGGGCAGACTCCTCCAATAGGAGGGTATTTTTACTGATACATTTTTATCTACTCCATTTTAAACGAAACACCCAGAAATGACATAAAACTGTGCATCCAACTCCACGACGACAACGCACTCACCACCCCCCACGCACAGCAGCAGCTATCTTGCATTCATGATGCACGACTTCAAGAATACTTTTATTCAAAGGTATATTTACAAGCGAAGTCTTCTCCCCTACAGACGTCATTTGCCTCTGCTTTCAGGCCGTATAATCTAAACTTTACAAAATTTTTCAATTGATAACTAAATTTGAAAAAGAATAATTTTTCTAAAGCTAAAGCATTTCCCCCATTTTCCCAAATTTTCATGAAAGCATAACAAAATTTGGAATATTTTCACAAGACTCAAGCAAAGAAAGATTCCCGTACGCCCTTGTGACGTCACATCACTGACCGGCATTTGTTCTTGGGGGAAGGGGCTGGCATGATTTTCTTATGAACGGTGGACCCTTTAAACAGTGGACCTTTTGACATACACCCGATTTGCCGGCCTTTGGTGATCAAAACATAGCAGAGGAAATGCAAAAAACTACATACAGGGAAATTTTATTTAGAGTTCTTAGATTGTTTTTTGTAACTAAAACTAGGTTTAGATTACAAATTTAGAAAATAAATTTAAATTTAGCTTTAGAAAGGCGCCTGTTGCCTGATTTTTTATTCACTTTCAGGAACTTTGACTTTACGTCTATTAAAAATTTCCTTTGTTTGGTATCTTCTTAACCATATTTCTCTAGGTGACAAATATGACGCTTTTGAGACAATTCAGCTTTTGCAGCACAACTGTAACTAATGGTTGTCGCTTTCTTTTCATTATTTTTCTTCTTCCCTCGGTGATTACCTGTACCGACCGCTGCCCCAAGTACTAGTTCCTGCCCCAAGAGCCCCCATCTGCCCCAAGATCGACCAAAAGCTGCCCCAAATCGGTAGGTCTGCCCCGAGGCTGCCCCAACGAGATCTCGTCGAAATCTGCCACGTTCTGCAGACTGGACGCTTGTCAAGCAATTCTAGTGTTTCGGGTTCAAATCCGGCTCACGCTCATTTTTCTTTAATATTTCATGGCTATTGTGCCATTATTTAGGTTTATATTGGATAAATAATACCTAAGCAGTGACTGTTTCCTCTCATTTGAAGTAAAACCCATGCAAAGGCCTGTTTTTTGTTGAATATTTACTGCCGTCTATATTTCAATATTCTTGGCTATTAACCCGATTCTTTTTAATGAGCCCCACAAAAGCATCCCAGAAATCAAGGAGGCTTCCGTTCCAGGTATCTTTATTCCATGCTGATACGACACCAAAATTGAAATTATTACGAGGATAATTCTGATTTGCATGATTTCCAATGCAAAGCTTCACCGCCACACTGATTTTCCCGATGAGCACGAAATAACAATGGAGACAAACAACACTCACCACCGACCGAAGAAGCATCATTCTTTTTATCATAGTAGATTATGTATATAGAGCTAATATATATTTTTTCCCCACTTCTCAATAGCCGTGTTATTCTGCCGGCAGAACGCAGACTAGTATCTTTTAGGGCCTTGGCAGACTAGTATGCCGCACGCATGCGCAATACGGTATCATGGACTGCAAGATACCGTACTGCGCATGAGTGCGGCATACTATTAGGCGTTCTGCCGGCAGAATAACACGGCTAATCTTGCTTCTCACCCACTTGAGCGCCGCTCGTCGCCGGTCGCCGCCGGCGCCGCAGAGGTGAGATTCGTCACCGCCGCGCCGTCGTGGAGTGTGATTTTCAAGAAAACTCTAAGATTCCTCTAGTTTTTGGAAACATCCTAATTCCTGAAATGGCTGTAAAGGGCTGCAAAGTACCTTCATGTCAAGGTCATGCCACCATTTCCTACACGGCTCCAGCAGTGGAGGCAGAACTGCCGGAGGGGGGGCAACCGTTCCCCTTACCACCAGCCCCGGTGGGCCTCCGAGCCAACTTCACCCGGGGGGGTGGCAGGGACGGACGCAGACCCGAGTTTTGGGAAGGGGGCAAACCCATGTCTGCCTCTCCTCTTGGAGGCGGGGGGGGGTGGGACGTGCAATTTGGGTGCTCGACAGACCTAGTAAAATGTACCTCTCCGAGTACATAATCACTATCCTTGCCGGGAGCGAATATCTTTTTTCTCGACAAACCTGTGTAAACTTCATTTTTTCACAAATTTCTCCGGCATTTAGGGAGGGGCAAAAGATAGCTTGGCCCCTCCCACGCTTTGGGGGACATGGCCGGAATGCCCCCCTCCTGCGTCCACCAAATGGGGGGGAGGTGTTTCAATCACCCAACCCTCGAACGCTCATTGCAGGACAGCGAAAAATGCGAACGCTGCTAAATAGCCAATAAAAAATCATGAAGACACTACATCGGTCAGTTCATATTGGTCACTTTTGGGCTCAGGTCAATTTTGAGGTCATGACAGGTCAAAGAAGGTTGCATGTCAGAGTAGAGTTTTTGGAGTCTAGCGTTTGACAGAGTTAAGTTAGACTTATTTTTGGGGCACCATTCGCTTCCTCTCGTCAAAGCAAATAAACTAATGTATGATTTGACTATACTAAGTCGAAACACAACAATGGCCTGACCTCGGGTCAGGTCAAGATCACTTATTGATCTAGCATAGTCAATGTGCACACTCGGCCAGGGGCCGAAAAACTTACCTTTTGACATTCTAAATGGTGACACCCCAAGGTGGACAAGGTGACAAAAATTAGCTGATATGTTTCCTCCAGACGAATAATGGAACAAATAGCCAAAATTTGCACATGTGATTTAAACTCGCAATGTTTTTCAACAACTAAGATGGTCCAGGAGTATCCCTTGGTATCCTACTAAATCAAAACGTGCCACATGTTGCAGCCTGGGCTGGTGACACATTTATGGTTTGGCACATAATGGTGAGAACCTGAACACTTTTTTGGCCCCTGCACTCGGCTCGCAATAATAATCCAAACGTAATGGTGTCGAAATAAAAGCTTTATCATCGATTCCTGCAAGGTTCTTTAACCCTCGCCACAGCGGGGGCCATCGATGTCCCCTAAGTTTTTTTTCGGGATAGCAGACAAATGACGAGGCGCAACACCGCGGTTGAGGGCTCTACCTGTCACCTCATCATTTTCCCACCATCCCTAATTTTTTTTACCCCAGGTCACCTAAGGTCAGGTCACTAGGCGAGGTCAACCAAGGTCACCTCACTTCAACTTTTGAGCTTTATAAGAGCTACATTTCGAAGTTGATCGATTTGAAACTTTCTACACTTCATGACCCCTCCAGGGTCTCCAAGACGTATCTCCGGGATTTTTCAATTTCGTGACCTGAAGTCAGGGCACGAGGTGACCTCTCCCATTGAAAAACATGCGGAAAAGCTGTCTTATGATTTATAAGTCACAAAAACGGTTTCAAATGCTCAACTTGCTCAGAAAAGCGTTCTTGGACACCCTTTCACGGATATCAGGGGTCATTATTGCCCTTTGGCCTCTCCGAGGTCATCCAAGGTCACCAGGGGTCAAAACAGTATTTTGGCAATAACTTTTCACCTAATTAAGTTAGACGCTGAATCAAACATCATCGTGTATGTCTCGTTACTGGCTTTTATTTGATATACGGCAAGGTCACTTTCTGACCTTTCGTGACCTCAAATCATATGAGGTCACGAGGTGACCTCTGGAGGTCAAATCAATGGCGGGAAGGCATTACGTTCCCCACAGCGGAAAAAACCTGGCATTTTCCTATCAAATATAATTTACCAGATCTCAAAGAGTTATGCTCAGTTTGCTTAAGCACGGCATATTTGAGTGAAAATAGCCTATCTTGACCTAACTTGACCTCTGGAGGTCAAACCATTGACCTGAGCGCTTAAACATCTAAGTAATTTCTTACTGAATTCACGCGAGCTTTCTAATGCACTTTGCAAATTTGCGCTAACCCCCATATTTTCGAAGTTAGAGGAGGCCATCGATGGCCCTCCCCTGGTTGGGCGAAGGTGGCGGCAGACCCCCGGTGGGACGCGGGTTAAAAACTGCTTAACCCGCGACCAGCCGGGGGTCCGGCGCCACCTTTACCCCACGTCGGGGCATCGACGACCCCTCTAACTCCGAAAATATGGGAGTTAGCGCAACTCTGCAAAGTGCATTAGAAAGGTCGTGTGAATTCAATAAGAAATTAGTTACATGTTTAAGCGCTCAGGTCAATGGTTTGACTTCCAAAGGTCAAGTTAGGTCACGATAGGCTATTTTCACTCAAATGACTGGCTTTTATTCACTCAAATGACAGGGCCTCCTGGATCAACCTTAGGGCCTCCTCTATCGCTAGCAGGGCCTTATCTAATGACAAAGGGCCTCCTCTGCTGCTACCAGGGCCTCCTCTATCTCCACCAGGGCATCTATGGCCACCGGGACCTTTTATTTGGCCAATAGGGCCTCCTCTACTGTCATCAGGACATCTTGTTGCTGCCAACGGGGCCTCCTCTATCGCTAACAGGACCTCCTCTATCGCCAAAAGGGCCTCATTTATCGCGACTAGGTCCCCCCCGTGGCGGAGCCCCTGCTTCTGAGGAATCTGAGCATTTGCGATCATCACGAAATCGAAAGATCCCGGATATACATTGTGTAGACCCTGGAGAGGTGACGAAGTGTAGGAAGTTTCAAATCGATGGGAATAGAAATGTAGCTATGGTAGATCTCAAAAGTTGAAGTGAGGTGACCTTGGCTGACCTCGCCTGGTGACCTGACCTTGAGTGACCCGAGGTAAAAAATTCAGGGCTGGTGAGAAAATGATGGGGTGATAGAGCCCTCAAAAGTTGTGCTGCGCCTTGTCATTTTTCTGATATCTCGAAAAACCTTAGGGGGCCATCGATGGCCTCAGTGGGGCGAGGGTTAAGTAGCCCAGATGACCTCTCAGAGATCACAGGTAAAAATTGCAACATGAGCGTAAAAAGGGCCCCAGGATACTACGATTTGGTGAACATGAAGGTATTTTCAGCTGGATCTACACAAATACAGCCCAAGTCATGTTTTCCCCATGCATTTCCAATGGAGAGGTCATGATCTGTATCTGGCCATAGGTTATCGACATGAAAAATCCGAAATATATTTTGCAGTACTTCGGTAGGCCCACTATTCGGTATGGGTTTGAATTCGATAGATTCACTCTTTTCTTTCCCATGCCACCTTTAAAATTCTTGGATGTCAGGTCACTTGACCTGCACTGGTGACCTGACCTGACATGATCCAACCTTATCCCTCGCCCCGGTGGGGGTGTTTGAACATTCCCTCGGGTTTTTCTGGCGGCACGAACAAACGGCGGCGTGAAGCGCCACCATACTTGACACACCTTATCCTTGATCAATTCCGCCGCTTTTTACAACATTTTAAGGTTGAGTCATCTCAGGCCAGGTCATCAGCGCAGGTCAAGTGACCTCTCCTCCAAAAATTTCTACGGTGTCATAAGTTAGAAATGGGTGAATCTATCGGATTGAAACTTACACTACACAATGGGCCCACCGAGCACTACAACATATATTCCGGGACCTTTCATATCGATGACCTAAGGCCAGGTAAAGACCATAATCTCTCTATTAGAAATACATGGGAAAACAGGAATTGGGCTGTATTTATATAGACACAGCTGAGCACACCTTCATATTAACACGCGCATTGACGGGGGTCTGAGCCACCTCCGCATTGACGGGGGCGGGTACCCGCCCCCCTAAGATCTCGAGAACCACGGTAGGTAGCGAAAAACGGTAAACGGCGTTGGGCTGCCCATCCACTTCTCCATCGAAAACATTTGAACCATTTTTTTGTCAGGTCACATTTAAGGTCACGAGAGGTCAAAACATGCCCGTCATAGGGATAACATGTAAAATTCAGTTTTTCGGGCATTACATCTGAACAATTAAAGATAGAGCAAAACGACTTGAACTGTATGAATCCTCTTAGCAAGCCGAATCGAATGATATATAATTTGACCTTGCTAGGTCAAATCAAGGATTTGACCTGACCTGAGGTCAGGTCAGGGTCAAATTATATAAAATGCATATCATTAGAACCGCAAAGCCCAGGCGAGTCTAATGCAGCTAAAATAAATGCTCTATCACCATCCGTTACTGAGTTATTCCGTAAAAACCATTTTTCCCATGTATTTCCAATGGAGAGGTCATGCCTCGTACCTGACCTTAGGTCATTGATATCAAAAATACCGGAACATATGTTAGAGAACTCGGTGGGGCCATTATGTGATATGAGTTTCAATCGGATAAGTTCACCCTTCTCCGACTTATGCTATCTTAAACTTTTTTTTAGGTCGGGTCACTTGACCTGTACTGGTGACCTGACCTGAGATGGCCTAACCTTAAAATTTTCACAGAAGTTGTAAAAATAATGAGGGAAAAGGTATGCCAAGTACGGCGGCGCTACGCGCCGCCGTTTTTCTACTCTCTCCGAAAAACCCGAGGGGGGCGGGTACCCGCCCCCCCCGTCAATGCGCGTGTTAAGGTTATCCTTGCTGCATATCAAGGTCGTGTTTAGTGGGAGAGGCTAGTTCTCCCCGCCCCTCCCTAATTCCGATGGGTATGAATTGATCACCTGCGAGGTATGCAAAGCGAAGCGCCACTTATTCAAATCGGCTCGGAATCATACCTACGTGAAAAACCGAGATGGAAACAGATCAAATTTCTACGTGAACATTTGATAAATATATTGAAAAATTTTGGAAATCCGAACCCGAGATGACTCGAACTTAAATTTTTGGAACAAATTGCACAAGTGATAATCAACATGGTATAACAGTACGGTTTTCTGGCACCATTGGAAAACCAAAGGGCATGGGGTGTTCGATCATCCTACCCCGCTGGAACAAGGGTTAACCCTTACCCTACCGGGGCGGGTCTATTCGACCCCCTACCCCCACCTCCATATTTTCCGAAATTAGGGGAAAACGATTCGGTTTAAGACAATGACGCCCATGATATGAGAACTAAATTCAATTTCACGTTTTAAATGCTTCGGGAGAGTGGACCATGACAGGAAACACATAAATATGGTGATATGCTCATAGAATTTCACGAGGCCTTGCCGTTCTTGCTACGTTTGATCTAAGAAGAGCCATTTGACACAAACTGGATCCGAAATTAGGTTCTAGGCTTCGAAGCACTTGATATATATTGACGATTCTTAATATATATATATATATATATATATATATATATATATATATATATATATATATAGGCTTGATAATATTGATGAGATTCTTACGAGGGTCATCATTCGATTGCCCTCAAGAAAAAGAGCGTGGTCGGACAGTCTCTTCAGCCCTGTAGGATCATAGCGTTTCACAAACAGTGAAAATCAAATTTAGAATGGCCCAGTTGAAACGAACTAGAGTGTTAGAAAAACACCGTTTTGCCTCAATCAAGAACTTGGCCTAACGAGCCTGAGATCACAGTTCGAAAGCTAAAGATGGATCCAGTTCGGGAAAACCTCTAAGCTAGACGCGAAAGAGCAGCATGACAGGGACAGCACCCAACCACAATAAGTTCGTTTCAAATAATCCATCGCCTTCTATAAGTTCCATGTTTGAAAGACCCAACTCAAGATGTCAATGACTTGTTTCTCGCGTAATACCCAAAACAACACTTAAGTGGTACTATATGTATTGATGACATGGATGAAACCTCACAAAAATGGTAAGTGGAGTAGCCCTTATGCATCGACCCAACGAGACAGGTATGCAACTGCTTTCCGAGCCCCCTTTCGTCACACAGCCCATTGCTTCCATTTTCAAAACAAACAGCAAGTAATGAATGAAGAAAGCAATTGATTCAATGAAAAACAAGTGTCGAAGAAGACAGTCAGGCTACCTCTCAGACAACTTTACACGTGCTTCCTTTACACAGCACCAATAAATGCTCCAAGGGTAATGTCTCGACGTCGACATTTACAAGTTCGTCACGTGGCTCTCATGAAGTGGGAGAGGGGAGGGGAGGGGGCGAACTTCTTGCTGATCACACCAAGACTATGTTATCTCTGTTCTTCTTGACAGAGATAACAAGATTCAAAAATCAATTTCAGTCGTGCACGGAGCAAAACAAGACCGAACGCATTTTGCAATCGTTCCAGCATAATGTCAATTTCAACACGAATACAACTGAGCACTCACTGGTACAATGACGATCCCTTCTTACAAGAATTCAATCCACGGCCGTGATGCAAGATCATTTTCAGACGGGAACGCTGCATTAAGCCAGAAACTTTGTGTTGTTGAAACTGGCCGGGCCACAGCAATTGACCAGCTTCTGGCGATCGGGCCGAGCGTAATGGACCACATTAGCAACTGGCGCCGTTTTGAATACTTAACGGGCGTTACTGTGAGTCCATGTACTGCACCTCCGAGAGCAGCAGGATGCTGCGCGGCAGCGGGCGCGGCTGTGGGGACAGCAGAGTCAGCGTCTCGTTCTCAGCATCCACCGCCGTCACACACACTACACCGGCCATGTTGGTGGTCAACAAGTCCTCCTCAGGCGACTCGGCGAAGCTGACTGCCAGCAGGTGGTGTAGCAGCGCCGGACCCGGCAGCACCGGCACCACCTTAGTCTCGTTGTCCTCCACCTTCATGCCCAGCGGCAGCGCCGACTCAGGGATCTTTGCTGCACCGATCTTGAACACTTTGATGTCGGAGAACTTGACGTCGAACGAGTGGGGATACAGCTCCCCACACTGACCATAAAAGTAGGACCGGACACGCGCGTCGCGCGCCTCCATGCGCTGCATCTTGTTGCGATCGGACACGCCGCCGCTCTTGGGCAAGAACACCACCTTGACGAAATTGGGCATGTCGCGCACGAGCTCGTTGTATAGCCGTTCGTGGTCCAGCACGAGAACTACATCCACCTCGAACGCCACAGCGATGTGCGTCAACGCCTTGTAGCCCTCGCCCTTGACCCAGCCGCACGTGTTGATGATGCAGCCACTGGCGCCGGTCCGTCGGTTGGCCTTCAGCCGCTGGTTCACCGTCTCCGCCAGCTTGCTCGCCAGCAGGCGGTAGCAGGCCGTGTTGTCGCCGGGACTCTTGTGGCCCATGTGGAACACGATCGGGGCCGTCTGCGTGAAGCCCTCCTCAACGGCAGCCACGCGCTCCACCATCATGGCGCCGATGGTACCCGGCACAGAGATGGCGCCCTGGCCCACGTCCAGGTCAACGAGCAGGGGCCGCCGGCCGGCACGCACCGCATAGTTGACGAGCAGCGTGGCCAGCGTCGACTTGCCAACGTCCGTGGGTCCGGCCACCATGCAGACGGGACCGCGGCCGTCCTCCTTCTCAGCTCGCCGCCGCATCTGTTCCAGCGCCGCGTGCGTATTCAGGTACATCACCATCGGCGTCTCCTTCGCCACGTACGCCACGTCCGTGGGGCCGCGCAGACGCACGTGCGCCCCCTGCCACGTAAACACAGCCACCTTTGCACCAGCACGGAACGTGTACAACTTTTTACGGACCAGTTCTGTGCCAAATATCTCGGCCATGCCCGCGGTGACTTCCAGTGTTACCACAGCTTTCTTATTCTGCTCAAGAACTTCGAAACGAAGCTCCGAGTCGGACTCGAGCGAAAATTCTTGCACCTGTTCTTTCTTGCTTTCACGTTCGCTCATGTTTGCGTTGCTGTAAAAAAAGAGCCAAGCTGAAAAAGAGAACAATTAAAGGTAATAAATAATGATGCATTTCCTTAATATTTTTGCTTACATGCTAGGAACAGTGAAAAATAATAGTAAACAAAGATAACAGAATTATTTTTAATTACTGAATGGTTTAAACAATAATCAATGCTCACTATGGCATTTACTTTTCTGGGCTGGCTTAGCAACATATACAATATCCATTTTCTGGATGTTAAATGCTAAAGATCTATGATCAAAACTAAGTGATCACACTCAACATGAAATGTACTTTAAAAAGAAGAAACAGCCAAACGAAATGTTTGAATCATGTGGTAAAAATATTTCGTCACCCCTGAAAAACAACAAGCCTCCCCACTGGTAAACCAACACAAAACATGCCAAACTGGGGACCAATCACATATGAAAACAAAACACAAAAGTACTCAACAAGACAAGTAACCAAAATATTCCTGCAGCCAGGCTTAATTAAGGAGCCTACTCTGCTGTCTTCCTATCATAATTAAAAAGAAATAAGAAATATCGATAATGATAATGACTAGGTCAGGGTTTATTGGCCGAACTATACCCCACCACTGCTTCTCACAGATGGGGCAGCAGAGTGCAGGAACAGCAATGAAGGGGAAAGATATTCTGGGTGTGGGGATGTGACAGATGACAGTTTCTGACAACTACCCTGTCCATGTCAAAAGTTTGGACAAAAAGTTGGCTAAATAAGTTGGTAGATTACTTATATGCACTGGAGGTTACTTATACTTATACTTATATGCTCCAGTGAAAAGAAGGGCATTCCCTAGTGATTAAATTTATGCCCCAATTAAGACAGAATTTGCGCTGCTCCAAAACCTCATCAAGAAGCCTGCCACATTCTGCAGATTGAAAATTAGGTGTTTAGTTCATTTGGTGCTTGGATTTTATTCTGATTTTTTCTTTAATAGCCTTTAACCCTCGCCCCACCGGGGGCATTGATGGCCCCCTAAGGCTTTTTTCGGGATAGCAGAAAAACAAAGAAACGCAGCACCCCGGTTGAGAGCTCTATCTCTCACATCATTTTCCCACCATTCCTGAAAATTTTTACCCCGGGTTACCCAAGGTCAGGTCACCAGGTGAGGTCAATCAAGGTCACCTCACTTCAACTTTGAAGCTTTATAAGAACTACATTTCTTAGTCGATCAATTTGAAACTTGCTACACTTCATGACCCTTCCAGGGTCTACAACGTGTATATCCGGAATTTTTCGATTTCATGACCTGAGGTCAGGTTACGAGGCGACCTCTCCCATTGAAAAGCATGGGGGAAAAGCTGTCTCATGATATAAAAGCCACAAAAATGATTGCAAATACTCAGACTGCTCAGAAAAACGTTTTTGGACACCCTTTCACGGATCCCAGGGGTCATATTTGCCCTTTGACTTTTCCAAGGTCATCCAAGGTCATCAGGGGTCAAAAGCAGTATTTTGAAAATAACTTTTGACCTAATTAAGCTAGAGCGCTGAAACAAACACCATCGTGTTTGTCTCGTCACTGGCTTTCGTTTGATATATGGCAAGGTCACTTTCTGACCTTCCGTGACCTCAGGTCATATCAGGTCACGAGGTGACCTCTGAAGGTCAAACCACTGGCGGGAGGTCTTTACGTTCCACATAGCGGAAAGAGATCTGGCAATTTCCTATCAAATGTACTTAACCAGATCTCAATAGCTCTAATGGTATAAAAGTTATGCCCAGTTTTTTAGCATTGCATATTTGACTGAAAATAGCCTATCATGACATTTCTAGACCTCTGGAGGTCAAACCATTGACCTGAGCTCTTAAACATGCGAAGTAATTTCTTACTGAATTCATGCGAGCTTTCTAATGCACTTTGCAGATTTGCGCTAACCCCCATATTTTCGGAGTTAGAGGGGGCTTATCGATGGCCCCCGGTGGGGCGAAGGTAGCGCCGGAACCCAGGTGGGGCGCGGGTTAAGATTAGTAGGACACAAATTGAGGCGCTCTTACATCTACATGTCCAACTGGAAAAAATGCATAGACTCACAAATAAGGTGGTGCATACCTAACTGTAGAGTGTTCCTTCATGTTTTTGCTATGAAATAAAACAGAAATCAAAGTCTAACACCCACTTCCATGAGCTTAAAGGGAATGTGGTGCCTTGGTCCAATCCTGGAATTTAGTGTTATTAGGCGTACTTTTGGTAAAAAATAATGAAACCACTCACGATTTCTCTGAAAAATGTACAATAATCTCAATATTTGGTTTTTAAAAATACTCCTCTAGAACAAGAAATAAATATCAGCCTGTGGATGATGTCAGGATCTGGCAACCACTACCATACATGAAACGCTTCAAGGGCTTCCATTGGCTGATGCTCATCGTGACGTCAGCATATGTCGTCACACCAGTAACTCACAACAATGGCCGCCGGTGACAGTGGGCTGAGGGGGGCTGGTGTCAGGTAGGTTTTAGCTTTTTTCTATGGAAATATCGAGTTCCAAGGCAAATGAAATATGGAGTACCGGGTTTTCCGACCTGCTTTACAACTTGGCTATCTCAGTGAAAATCACGTTGTGAATGTGCCACATTCCCTTTAATTCACATGTAAGCAATGCGTAGCAACAGTGCACTTCTCTCAGCCGGCGCCATTAACTGTAGAGGAAGTTGCGAAATTGTATTGTGGGGAATACAGAGTCAGATATTATAGAAAAATATTCACTAATTTCAACTATATTTTGTTTAAAAATTTATTTACACAAAATTAAAAATATACTATTTTCTTTACAAAGGTCTATAAATTTAAATGCAGTATAGTGATGAGAGTAAATAAATACCTCAAAGTGCCAGGAACCATTCTCATGAAAATGTATGCTGGACCCAAATTTTATCTTCAGATTTGAATCACTCCCAGATTCAGAGGGGGCCGAGGTCCCCTCAGAATAGAAAAAATCTGGCTGATTTTCTTCAAAGAAACATTATTTTTCTTAACAATTTTTCTCAACTTACCCCCCCTCCTCCTCAAACAGTGCTCCTGCATCCTCGCCTAGCCTAACTATGTCTCGATTTAGCGAGCCAGCCTGCGGCACACCAAGCCTTTGGCTCAATAATAAACCTAGCCTGCGGCGCCGACAATTGCCTTCATCGGCCTCAGCTTTGCCGGCTTGGCCAGCAAAGGCTGGGCCTCCTCAGGACTCATATCTATGTGCATGCCGTCCTGATTTGCAAATAAAGTTTATGCAAATTTGGTACACTTTCACAACAGTGCTTTACCTCTGGTACAAAGGTAACAACAGCTTCCATCAGCCGACTGACGATCAGCTGACATTATCATTGGTCATTTCTGGTGTTGTTTATTTACAGCAATGGATGGCACACAATTACGACATTCAGGTTAAGTAAGTGTTGAAAATCAGGGTTTAAGTGGGAGTGGCACTATGAGACCTCACTGAATAGAAAGAGGGTGTCTTGCTGATTCCAAAAATGTATCATTTCTATAGAAAATCTGTTGAGAAAGTGGCCATCTAATTCAAGACTAGCCCAAATTGACACAGGTACTTTATCATCATCATCATCATCATCATCAACTTTTTTATTTCATTTCTTATATACAGACAGGGGATAGAAGTAAATAAAGAGACCAGCAAAAGAAGACATGAACAAAGCAAAGCAAAGCAATAAGGAGCAACAGAATAGAACTGTACAGGCACACAGTATAAAGCAAGGGGAAGTAAGCGAACAGAATCAGATTAGAGCAAATGTTTAACATAGAAGGAACAAGACGTAAGTTTCCGGCATGAAGCAGTAATCATGGAGCGGGAATGAACAGAAAAAGTAACACAAAACAGAGACTGAACTTGAACTTGAACTTGAAGGATACGGACTTAATGAGGCTCTAGGCCTGTAGGTGTCCGGTCTTAGTGAGCTCGTTTAAGTGTGGTTTCACTACCTAATCCGTGTCAGGTATGGTATACCAATAGTCCTCCCAGTGTTTGTCAAGCCTGGTCTTGAATGTGTTGACAGTAGGTGCAGTGACAACATGACTGGGGAGACCATTCCAGTCGTTAACAACCCTAATGCCGAATGCATTGCGACGGATACGAGACTCGGCACGAGGTTTAACCAGTTTGTATTCGTGTCCCCTCGTCCGAGAGTTAGCGTCTCGCTGGAAGAAGCGTTCAGGGTCGAGATCGATGTCGCCATGAAATATCTGGAATACGCGGATCATGTCCCCCCGTCGCCTTCTGTAGTATAGAGAGGGAAGTCGAAGATCTTGCAGCCTCTCACTGTACGGCTTATGTCGTATTTCAGGGATCATTCGGGTGGCACGCCGTTGCACTCTCTCGACCTTTTTCTGGTCTTCTCGGTTGAAGGGCCCCCAGAGCAAGTTCCCATATTCAAGATGTGGTCTCACAAGAGTTTTGAAGAGAATCGGAAGCGACACCAGGTTGATTGCACGAAATGATCTACGAATCAATGCTAGGATTTGGGAACTCTTTGCCACCGCAGATGCCGCCTGAGCACGAAACTTCATGTCTGCGTCGATAATAACTCCTAGGTCTCTTTCCTGGGCAGAATGGGCGAGCAGACTATCTCTCATTGTGTATGTGTGCTGCTCATTGGTTGTTCCGAGATGGAGTACAGTGCACTTTCCCTTGTTAAAAGACAACTGCCAGGTGTCAGACCATGCAACAGCACGATCCAGGTCTGCCTGAAGAATCAGTGAAGAACTGGTCGAGCTAAGTGGAGCGTACACCTTTGTATCGTCCGCGAACACCTTTGGAGTCGTATGGAACACATCAGGCAGATCGTTCACATACACCACAAACAGTAGGGGCCCCAGCACGGATCCCTGAGGTACACCGCTCACCACAGGAACCCAATTTGATTCACATCCATCCACCACTACTCGCTGCTCTCTATCTCTCAAGAAGTCCCTTATCCAGGCAAGTATTTTCCCTGAGATGCCATAACCTTGCAGTTTGCAGAGCAGTCTTTCATGAGGCACAGAGTCAAAGGCTTTCTGAAAATCTAAATATACTGCATCAACTGGCTGCCCTGCCTCGATACTCCTACTCCAATCGTCAACAGCCTCTAAAAGTTGGGAGTCGCATGAGCGGCGGGGCGAAAGCCATGTTGAGCAGCAGAAAGCAGGTGATTCCGTAACAGATGCTGCATCACCTGGTCACGGATGAGACCCTCCAGTACTCTACAGGGGATGCAAGTTATGCTAATGGGCCGGTAATTGCTAGCGCTCTGGCGGTCACCTTTCTTAAAAATCGGCACCACCGACCCTCTTTTCCAAGTGTGCGGAAGCAGTCCTTCATCAAGGGTTCTCCTATACAGAGTTGACAGTGGTGCAGCAAGGACATCAGCAGCCTCGTACAGGACTCGAGGATGTAAGTTGTCAGGACCTTGGTTGCTGGTGGTTTTGAGACAACGGAGTTTCTGGTGAATGTGTTCGGGAGTGATGACAAAGTCCACCAGATGTTCGCCTACACAGCGATTTGCGAAATCTGGAACAGCTGCAGTGTCCTCTCTGGTAAAAACAGAAGCAAAAAACTTGTTTAACAATGTTGCTTTCACGGGAGCACTGCACTGAACGACTCCGTTTCGTCCTTCAAATCGCTGACTCGGGACCTAGCCTTCACTCGAGAGTTGACATGACATGTCATAACAAAACAAGAAGAGCATTAAAGAACGAACTGGACAGAAAAACAACGCCAAAAACATACTTGAAGAGGCAAAATAAAACAAAGCAGCAAAACAACAAGCAAACAAAAACAGGGGACGCAACAAAATAAGCAATGTTAAGTAATAAGTAGTTATAAGTATAGGGCCCACATATGTTGAACATATTAAATCTTAAAAAAACCATTAGTAGAAGTAACAATGAACTTCAACTTCAACTTCATCTTCACTTTCAGTTCTATTGAAATGGCCTATGTTCTAAGTCACCCATTTCTGAGAAAAATGCACAAGATACATAGACAAGATATTGCAAAAGTGACAGGTTCATTGCACATCAGCAGAAGGTAGTGGACTAGAATGGTAGCAGACTGGCAATGTCAAAATTGCATCAAATGGATCAATTCATTACATATAAAGCTTATTCATAAGAATAAATATTGCTGAATCAAAATGCTCTTAATAAAATTCTGACAAAAAATCTGTCACACAAGTACAAATTATCAGGGAACACTGACACCGGTTACCTAGCTCTCCAATGCTATACAAACTTTGCTAAGTTAGTGCTCCACAACTCCCGAAAAATTCGTCCAATGTAATGTATGCATTCTCATTTCATAAACACTCACCTTCCGGCTGTTAGAGGCAATACGATGCCCTCGTCGCTGTAAATTTTAATATAATAGTTGCTCACGCAGAGGGGACACAATAGGAAACGGAACACCACAGCAAATAAGCCAGGGGGTGCGCTCCGGCCCTTCAGCATTGGCGGAAAGTGGCAACCGTTTGGCGACCTCTAACGGCTGCGATGACGTCAGGTCAACCATGCAACGGCACGGCTCCATTAAAAGTGGGCGGGAATTGTGACTCGAGTAGGATTTTTGTGTGTTCTCTTGCACTATCCGTGGGAGTAAGGTAATAAAACTTAGTTTTTCTGATAGAGAAATAACTGAAAAATTATTTCAGCCACGAATATTTGGGATTTTTGATGTGATTTTATAGTAATTCTGTGTTGAATGGAGCGTTACGAATCTGGCGCAGGAATATTTATTACCTCGAACACAGGATTGCAGCAGCACCGAAGGTAATAAGAGTAAATTGCACCTATTTATGTACTATTTGTTTCTACACCTTAGGTAATAGAGTAAACTGCACTTACTTATTTCTGTGTCTGGCTTAGCAATGCTTCTTGTAGTCTGGCATCCAGTTTTTGCTCCATGCAGAATGATAGTGTTTTATGCAGTCCCTATTGTTCCTTTTTGTGGTCCTTTAAAACCATTTGTATGATTTGCCCTACATTTGTAATAGACTTCCATTTGCTGCATGACCCAGTTGCCATGCACAATGGACCAACTCAGATAGAGCTGAGAATCAGGATGCAACAACTGTCGTTATCACGGCACTGGCTTGGATATGGATAGATTTGATGGATATGGATAGAGCTCTGACATTGATGTATAGAATAGCCTTTTATCTCTGTTTTTGGCTACATCTCTAGTGCCCCATTTATATCTCCTTTTGCTCCCTTCACTCAAATGTACAATTTTTCTTTAAAGAAATAGTTTTTATTCTTTGTACAAGCTTGTTTCATTCATGTGTTTAATAATAGTTTTGTTTCATGAATGTTGTGTACTGAATAGTTTTTGGTAATGCTTAGTATAATTTTTTAATAACAAAGCAAGCTTTACTCTTTTGGACTACTCTCATTTCTCTTTACAGTGTAAGGAAAATATGAAACGCCACACTGCCATGTGCTGCCAGACCTGGCTGGATATGGATAGATGACAATCAGATTGAAACTTTGGTTTCCTTTACCTAGAGCTTTATCCATGTTGTAAATGCATCCAGATCAATCATGCAATCTTGATCAGCATTGTGCATGGAAACAGAGTCTTTGTAAATCTGTGCAACTAGGCAGGGAGTATCAACTGGGTTCAACTATGAAGTCCTTGGGGAGCAGACACCCTATGGGTGTGCCCTAATTTTCTTTTTGTAAATACTGACTATTTGTACCAATCGTGAATGTTGGCAGACTACCAATAAGATTGTTGCAAGATATGAAGTGGTCTTTTTAACACATATGAATGCTCCTGTTGTAAATTTATGAACTCTTAATAAATATGGTATTAAAGACATTTTGCTAACAATTATTCCAAAACTTTGAATGGTAGTTTGAATTATTTGCATAGGTAAGGGCTTGTCTCTCATTTTATTTCAATTTTCCACCCACTGATTATATTTTCCCGGGTGGCTTTTACAGCTAGCACCCGAGTGGAAAACCAGTTGTGGGGCACTGCGAAGAATATTCAGTGATTGCTAAATCCTCTAAATATGGGAGTGAAGAAAGAACATTTACAAAATTTGGCTAAGCTTTCTTTGCCATTTTTTTAAACAAATAATAATGCAGAAAGTCGTCCTGGTGATAAAACAGTTGGCAGAAAAATAGTCCGCAAAACCAAAGCTCACATTTCCATAAGCTTTCCTGAAATAATTTTCAGACATAGTTCTAGCACCCTGGTGCTAGGTGTGGCCCTAGGGGTGATCTGGGTGGACACTGATGTGAATTGTAGGTGGTATTATGCCTAAATTACGTCTATATTCTCCGTCAGTCATTCTTTTTAGAATTTTGACAAAGTAGTTATTCCCTTTAAGGGCCTTGTAGTTTTTGAAAACACAATTCACAAATAGATTCCAGGTACTTCTAGCCATACGCGGATCCAGGATTGCCAATCGGGGGCACCTTCCCGGGGGGCGCCATCCGGACCAGGGGGCGCCACTTTTGACCGACAAAACCTATCAGGTGGGCGCCAAATCCTCTCTGTGGGTGACGATTTTCGCATCCTGGGGAGGGGGTGGGAAGCGACATTTCAGGGGGCGCCATCGACCTTTCAGGGGGCGCCGAGGGTCAATCGGGGGGCACGTGCCCCCTTTGCCCCCCTGGATCCGCCTATGCTTCTAGCCTGTGTGACATAAGAACTTAATCATTTCTGGAGCACTTTCCAATTTCAGTCATACTGCTAATATTTGCAAATTAAAATTTTCAAACTCTATATAAAAGGCTTTAAACTCTAACCAAAGAAGGCTTCAGCTGAATGTAATTTTGTATCATTAGGGAATCCATATTTTAACTGAAAATAATAAAAAATGCTATAATAAGCTTTTTGTCATGAGGTGGTTCCAGTTTGGGCACTATTGAAAAGATATCAGTAGTTCTAGATCCATCTCATTGATTTTTATTTTGGTGTTCATGATATGTCTGAAAAGCCTTTGCAGAGGTTTTCATTAGATACGTTTATGTGCTGTTTGTGCGTTGTTCTGCTCCATTTTGGCTTTCTCTGTTGAACTCGCTCACAAGAAGTCATTGTAAGCCAATAAGTTCAAAAACATGAGTGACCGACCTGCCATTTAATTGTATTTTAATTGTATTTCTTATCTGACATTCACTGAAGGTATTACTCGGAACTGCTCGCTGAAATTATGTTCAGACAATTGAACAACACATATTATTTGAGTCATATTTTCATAACTGTCCATGTTAATAAATATATATGCAAAATTCCAGCATCCAACAACAATAATTCCAACATGCAAATAATTTTCAAAATGCACTCCCCACCATTCAGAATAATTCAAATGGTAGGATTATGAGGCAGCTCAAAGTCATCATCACTGCTCCAGTTTTCTTCTTACTGACGTTACTCTCTCTCTCTCTCTCTCTTTCTCTCCCCAGGTGCGAGGCTGCAAGGTAGGATATCGGGGTACCTACGGGTTCTGGGCCGGCGCAGAGCTCGGTAATAATTATCTCTGCTCTCAGCTTTGTCCGCACTGTGGCCATAAGCAGCAGATTGCTAAGAAAATGGAAGCTCTCCACGTTCGAACTAGAGATCTTCTGAGTGACCAGTGACAAGATTACAGACGGACAGCTGTGCTCTCGCTACCGTGCCAAGATATTCTACTTGTGCTCGGCCGTGGCAAACTATGAAACGGACTGCATCACCATCTTCTTAGACGCCAATTCAGCCACCGCAGCTTCGTGCTGCGCTGTTTAATGGTGATAGTATTCCAGTGTCCCAAAATTGGTTTTGCATTAGGGTGCTGGGTGTAGAATTCATATTGGAAAATATAGTTGGCGAGTGGAAAATTCGAAATTTACGATATTATGGAAGTACATTGAGACCCTCATTTAAACTCTTATTTACAGTTTAGAAAGAGATTTGTATTAAATATTTTCTCAGTCTCATATTTTTGACTGGTTTATATACACCGGGATGATTTAATTGTGCTAGAAAGGCTCCACTTGATAAGTGAGCGGAAAATTTTGTACAAATAACACAGCAGTGAGTGGAAAATGCGGCTTGACCGGGTGCCGCTCTCCACCCAGCACCCTTTCCAGCACTGCTTGTTTATGTAATGAACTTTCCCTGCAATATTGTGGGTAATGCGTGAGCCGACTCCCTGGATGGGAAATCCGCTGCTTTCCCGCTGTGCCATCGTGGTCGATGCCCACAATTTCGTCCGAATCGCAACGCAGATAAGCTGAGGTGAGGCGTGCGTAGTGCCGGGTTGGTGTCGTCATCGTCGGTTCGACGCCGTTCGCCTTTACCCTCAGTGTATGGACGGAAACTGAGTATGATGGTGATGCCTGCTCTGTCGCGAGTAAACTTCTCGTTCGTTGGGGAAGAAGAGGCGAGAGTTGTGACAAGACAATTGCCGGCACCTTCATCGGCGACTGATGGCAACGCATCTCCTCAATTCTCTGAGCATCCAACAGCCTTCGGTAAATAATTTTGCTGTGCTGCAGTAACCTCCCTTCTCATCCGACCTGGCTTTGTGTTATTTTCTCTCCCTCATGGTCAAACGTGGACGAAACTATAATGACCGTGAAGGCGAACTGTCCGCAAAAATTTAGGGTGTGCAAAGACACTTACGAAAATGTCGGGGAAAGTGCGCTGAACTCATGAGGGTGATGCAAAGTGATACTCTTCAGTTTGTACATTCAACATGACGCTGTGACGCTAATCGTTCAGCTTATCTGATACACCTGTTAAGTGTTATTGTTACCTGCATCAAATTTTATCGCAGAAGTGTTTTTTCCTGTGTTATTTATTAAAGAAAAAATTGGGGGCGTAAAATACTAGTTCCTGCATAATATCGCTGAGGTGTGGATTGGTATGTCCTTGGGACAACTCAAGTGAAACCTGCAAGCGGTGTTAAAAATGTCCCTTAAGTCTGTGTTTTCATTTTCTAATGTCTTGAACTCGGTTCGAGGCAGTCCAATAGATTCGTGGGCCACAGGCCTCATTATATATAGATCACATGCTTCATTCTATACTTTCTCTTTTAATATCGGGGTACTAATATATTTCCAAATTTGGGCACATCAATCTTCGTAAAAAAAAACTTTCCTTTGCTGTAGTGATATACCTTCAGAAATAGCTAGTCATGTCGTATCTATTACCGACGAAGTGGCGGAATACCGTCTCCATCACAGTACGCACTTATTGAATATATATCACTTGTTAAGTTAACAAATTACTATTTTATGTGAGTTTCTTCCCGCTGAAGCAGTATTGAACGGAAACGAAGTGGCGGAATACCGTCTCCGGCCGATGGTGCTATCTTTGACGAGATCGATGGTGCAGTGGACGTCAGCGCCGAATGGAGGCATGGGGGACAACGGTGCACTGCGTCTCTTTGATATATCTGAAAACGCTAACTTGCATAAACAGACCAGACGAAAAAATTATAATAAGAGCTTAATATATTTATTTCAACCAACAACTCATCCTTGAACAACAAACGGGCAATGTACCATGATAAATGTTGCTCTTAGTTCACAGCCTTAATTGTACAGACGACACTAGTATGCTGAATGTGCTCTCTTCTTCAGTTACGAAAACTTTCTTGCAGGCTTTGTTTGCCAACTCGAATGTCAGTTACGCATCGCCTCCTGAGCATGCCAGCAGCGAAGACTTCCTGAAAGAGCAAGTAAACATTACCGCTTATTCAAAGCGGCGGGTAGACATAACAGCAGACAATCGCCATTCATTTAAATGTGTTCGTTCTAAGTGGGCTTTAAAATTGGCGAAGAATCAGTAAACTCATGTTTCCTGTCTGCCTACAAGAATGAAACGGGCAAATTCTAAAAGCGTAACAATTGACGTTGCTTGGATATGAAAAATTGCATTAAATTATCGAGAGGAACAAACCCGGAGAAAACTGCTGCAGTCACATTACACAAGACTATTTGCAGACCCTGGAGACAAGATTATCAAGCATCTAAGATGATATTACCATTTTCATCCATACCATCTAAGCAAAGGCAGAAAGAGGATGGTTGAGTGAGGCTGTGGGTTGAATCAATATTGAATCGTGCTACCACCCATAGGCATTTTTCAGCGAATTCATATAAAGTTAAAGTAATGTAATAATGATTTCTGCTAATACCTGCTTGATATTTAAGTAATTCATGAAAGAGCTGGCAGAGCTGGATCCAGGATTGTCAATTGGGGGGCGCCATCCAGACCAGGGGCGCAAGTTTTAACTGGAAAAACCTATCGGGTGGGCGCCAGCCTATCAGTGGGCACCCGATTTTCGCATCGAAGGAACGACATTGCAAAGGGGCACCATCAACCTTTCAGGTGGAGGGGGCATCTACCTTTTTAGGGGCGACGAGGGTCGATCGGTATGACACCTGACATTTTATCAACCTGGTGTGAATTTGCAAGACTGGTGCGAGGAAGTTGACACTTAAACCAAATAAATAATGGCTGAATGGTTATTAAGACACAGGAAAGGGCCTTGTAAAAAACCTTAACTAACTAACTAATAAGAGAGGTAGTATTGCATTGTGTGGGTAGCAATGTGTGCATTTTTCTCCCTGGTATATGACAGATTGGTGCAATTTTTTGGAGGCTGGTGGTGCAAGAATATTAGATTGCTAGGGCGACTCGTCTGGCCTGCTGCCATACTTTGCAGAGTGGCTCTCCACTGTGCAGGAGAAAATGGGATATCTCCCATTGCCAATGCATTGGAGATACCCTTTTAGCACTGCAACACTGCTCTTAACACAAAATAATATCCTCTTGAGACCCGAGCCCAAAGTATTTGATGCAACTACAAACCCTTTTTTGATTTTTGGTATTTGAGACACGAGGAACTCAATAATGAACAAAAATTTAAATTCCAAAATTTATAATTATAATTTATTGGGCCTATAAAATCCTATACATACCATCTTTGAAGGAGATTGTTCAGCAACCAAAAATGCTAAAAACACTGGACGAAAACTAACAAATTTCCAATAATTTAAGCTTTCTGTTCATACGCTTATCAAAACTAAGTTCTGTCAGTAACAATTTTTTAACTACCTACCTTCCTCGGAGCAGCCGCGAAACTGTCCGGCGCCTGCGTCAATCATCAAACAAAGAAAATTTGGACTCACTTGCCCTTGGGTCTAGTTTATGATTTTGACACCAGAAGAAAGCTAAAATGTCAAGCTGTCTATACATAATAACTTTAAAAGGCTGCTACATTGGTAAGAGGTGGTAGAGCCATTCAAACCTGCGTATATATACCTATACGTGGGGCTCAGGAGGATATGAATTCCCATGCCAACATGTGCATCCATGACAAAGCATGGCTGATGCATGCCTATGTGGCGGGACAGCACAATTCCAATACATAACATATTCCAACAACTTCCAAGTACAACCTTCAATTCAGAACTGCTCATTCAACATGTACGGACACTCAGTCCAAAAATGGATGTTTTATTTTATATTTGAAGTTGCATTGAATATGCATTTTGTTTGGGTTTAAGGGCAGCACCCATTATAGTCATGGCTTGCCCATTGATGTATTGCATACATGAATAGTAGTGTAGTATAAGTATAATACAGCTTGTAATATAACCAGATTTGCTGGATGATATGAAACTTCCTGATAATTATCATGCAATTATCAGTTAATCACATGGAAAGGACAGGGCAAAATAAATAAACCACACATAAATAAATGACAATAGGCTCACTTGGAAAGCTTAGTATTCTGATACGAAAAATCCCACATTTCTTCTGCTAAATCCCGATTGGGCCTGTCACTTCAGGTCCACAGAATGTAAAAATCACCATCCCATCCTACTGGCACATAAAATTCGATTTCCAGGCTTCCAAAAGGCCAAAAACTCCTCGCATATTATCAAACTCCAACGCGCCACTTACGCACCCCCGAATTTAAACAGGTATTAGTGACAAACTATGATTTAAAATTGTAATTTTCTATACTGGACATATTCCTCGATCATTTCTCTATCCAGAAAACCATGTTACAATACCACCCTACCCCGCATCTGCTCACCACAGCCCATAACAAATCTCCATCTCACCTCTCCCCATGCTATCTGGACGGGAAGTCTCGGTTTGTTTGGTTGATATTTCGTCATCACTCGACAATAACAAAAATGACCTTGAAAACAAACGGTTGCCATGTTTTGGAGGCGGAGCGTTCTACCTTCTCTCTCTAGGGCCTTGAAATAAGCATGGGGAATTTTCACACAACATTCGGCGATACTGAATGCCACTACTGCGCCATGAAGGGTGTGACTTTTCTGCGGATTAGAATTGCGGAGAAAAATGCTTTTCGCAACCAGACCACCTAGAGGCTTGCGGTTTTCACTAAAAGAATGGCCATTGTCTGTTTAGTGAGATTCCAAAATTTCATCCCTCTACGTCCAGTAACAGCAACGTTATAACGTAAAACGTTAAAAAAACTCGTGAATTTGCTGCGGAGAGAAGCTGCGGAGAAAATGCTCTCGGTAACCAGAGCACCTAGCGACTCGCGGTTTTCTTTATAATACTCCTTGCCACCAGAATTGCAAGATTCCAGAATCTCATAAACCTAGATCCCTTAGGAACAAAGTTATACCTATAACGTACAACGTCCTGCGGAGAGAAACGTTCTCGGAAACCAGACCAGATATCGACTTGCGGTTTTCACCAGCGTCATCGGAATCATCACAAACGTAATATTCCAGATTTTCGTGGTGCTAGACCAAGTAGCTGCAACGTTATAGGGTCAAACGTAACACATTGGCGTATTTTGGCGGGACTCCGCCAAACGACGCTGCGGAGAGAAATGCTCTCCACAACCAGAGCACCTAGCGACTTGCGGTTTTCACTAAAATAATCCTTGGCATTGAAAATGAAGGATTCCAGAATTCCATGATCGTAGTCCCGTTACGTGCAACGTTATAACGTAAAACGTCTTGCGGAGAGAAACGTCCTCGGAAACCAGACCAGATATCGACTTTTGGTTTTCACCAGCGTCATCGGCGTCATCACAAACGTAAGATTCCAGACTTTCGTGATGCTCAACCCTGTAGCAGCAACGTTATAGGGTCAAACGTAAAAAACGTCTTTTCTGCGGAGAAAAATGCTCTCCGCAACCAGAGCACCTAGCGACTTGCGGTTTTCACTAAAATAATCCTTGGCATTGAAAATGAAGGATTCCAGAATTCCATGATCGTAGTCCCATTACGTGCAACGTTATAACGTAAAACGTCTTGCGGAGAGAAACGTCCTCGGAAACCAGACCAGATATCGACTTTTGGTTTTCACCAGCGTCATCGGCGTCATCACAAACGTAAGATTCCAGACTTTCGTGATGCTCAACCCTGTAGCAGCAACGTTATAGGGTCAAACGTAAAAAACGTCTTTTCTGCGGAGAAAAATGCTCTCCGCAACCAGAGCACCTAGCGACTTGCGGTTTTCACTAAGATAATCCTTGGCATTGAAAATGAAGGATTCCAGAATTCCATGATCGTAGTCCCGTTACGTGCAACGTTATAACGTAAAACGTCTTGCGGAAAGAAACGTTCTCGGAAGCCAGACCAGATATCGACTTTTGGTTTTCACCAGCGTCATCGGCGTCATCACAAACGTAAGATTCCAGACTTTCGTGATGCTCAACCCTGTAGCAGCAACGTTATAGGGTCAAACGTAAAAAACGTCTTTTCTGCGGAGAAAAATGCTCTCCGCAACCAGAGCACCTAGCGACTTGCAGTTTTCACTAAAATAATCCTTGGCATTGAAAATGAAGGATTCCAGAATTCCATGATCGTAGTCCCGTTACGTGCAACGTTATAACGTAAAACGTCTTGCGGAGAGAAACGTCCTCGGAAACCAGACCAGATATCGACTTTTGGTTTTCACCAGCGTCATCGGCGTCATCACAAACGTAAGATTCCAGACTTTCGTGATGCTCAACCCTGTAGCAGCAACGTTATAGGGTCAAACGTAAAAAACGTCTTTTCTGCGGAGAAAAATGCTCTCCACAACCAGAGCACCTAGCGACTTGCGGTTTTCACTAAAATAATCCTTGGCATTGAAAATGACGGATTCCAGAATTCCATGATCGTAGTCCCGTTACGTGCAACGTTATAACGTAAAACGTCTTGCGGAGAGAAACGTCCTCGGAAACCAGACCAGATATCGACTTTTGGTTTTCACCAGCGTCATCGGCGTCATCACAAACGTAAGATTCCAGACTTTCGTGATGCTCAACCCTGTAGCAGCAACGTTATAGGGTCAAACGTAGAAAACGTCTTTTCTGCGGAGAAAAATGCTCTCCGCAACCAGAGCACCTAGCGACTTGCAATTTTCACTAAAATAATCCTTGGGATTGAAAATGAAGGATTCCAGAATTCCAAGATCGTAGTCCCGTTACGTGCATCGTTATAACGTAAAACGTCTTGCGGAGAGAAACGTTCTCAGAAGCCAGACCAGATATCGACTTTTGGTTTTCACCAGCGTCATCGGCGTCATCACAAACGTAAGATTCTAGACTTTCGTGATTCTCAACTTGGTAGCAGCAACGTTATAGGGTCAAACGTAAAAAACGTCTTTTCTGCGGAGAAAAATGCTCTCCGCAACCAGAGCACCTAGCGACTTGCGGTTTTCACTAAAATAATCCTTGGCATTGAAAATGAAGGATTCCAGAAATCCATGATCGTAGTCCCGTTACGTGCAACGTTATATCGTAAAACGTCTTGCGGAGAGAAACGTCCTCGGAAACCAGACCAGATATCGACTTTTGGTTTTCACCAGCGTCATTGGCGTCATCACAAACGTAAGATTCCAGACTTTCGTGATGCTCAACCCTGTAGCAGCAACGTTATAGGGTCAAACGTAAAAAACGTCTTTTCTGCGGAGAAAAATGCTCTCCGCAACCAGAGCACCTAGCGACTTGCAGTTTTCACTAAAATAATCCTTGGCATTGAAAATGAAGGATTCCAGAATTCCATGATCGTAGTCCCGTTACGTGCAACGTTATAACGTAAAACGTCTTGCGGAGAGAAACGTCCTCGGAAACCAGACCAGATATCGACTTTTGGTTTTCACCAGCGTCATCGGCGTCATCACAAACGTAAGATTCCAGACTTTCGTGATGCTCAACCCTGTAGCAGCAACGTTATAGGGTCAAACGTAAAAAACGTCTTTTCTGCGGAGAAAAATGCTCTCCACAACCAGAGCACCTAGCGACTTGCGGTTTTCACTAAAATAATCCTTGGCATTGAAAATGACGGATTCCAGAATTCCATGATCGTAGTCCCGTTACGTGCAACGTTATAACGTAAAACGTCTTGCGGAGAGAAACGTCCTCGGAAACCAGACCAGATATCGACTTTTGGTTTTCACCAGCGTCATCGGCGTCATCACAAACGTAAGATTCCAGACTTTCGTGATGCTCAACCCTGTAGCAGCAACGTTATAGGGTCAAACGTAGAAAACGTCTGTTCTGCGGAGAAAAATGCTCTCCGCAACCAGAGCACCTAGCGACTTGCAATTTTCACTAAAATAATCCTTGGGATTGAAAATGAAGGATTCCAGAATTCCAAGATCGTAGTCCCGTTACGTGCAACGTTATAACGTAAAACGTCTTGCGGAGAGAAACGTTCTCGGAAGCCTGACCAGATATCGACTTTTGGTTTTCACCAGCGTCATCGGCGTCATCACAAACGTAAGATTCTAGACTTTCTTGATTCTCAACTTGGTAGCAGCAACGTTATAGGGTCAAACGTAAAAAACGTCTTTTCTGCGGAGAAAAATGCTCTCCGCAACCAGAGCACCTAGCGACTTGCGGTTTTCACTAAAATAATCCTTGGCATTGAAAATGAAGGATTCCAGAAATCCATGATCGTAGTCCCGTTACGTGCAACGTTATAACGTAAAACGTCTTGCGGAGAGAAACGTCCTCGGAAACCAGACCAGATATCGACTTTTGGTTTTCACCAGCGTCATCGGCGTCATCACAAACGTAAGATTCCAGACTTTCGTGATGGTCAACCCTGTAGCAGCAACGTTATAGGGTCAAACGTAAAAAACGTCTTTTCTGCGGAGAAAAATGCTCTCCGCAACCAGAGCACCTAGCGACTTGCAGTTTTCACTAAAATAATCCTTGGCATTGAAAATGACAAATTCCAGAATTCCATGATCGTAGTCCCGTTACGTGCAACGTTATAACGTAAAACGTCTTGCGGGGAGAAACGTCCTCGGAAACCAGACCAGATATCGACTTTTGGTTTTCACCAGCGTCATCGGCGTCATCACAAACGTAAGATTCCAGACTTTCGTGATGGTCAACCCTGTAGCAGCAATGTTATAGGGTCAAACGTAAAAAACGTCTTTTCTGCGGAGAAAAATGCTCTCCGCAACCAGAGCACCTAGCGACTTGCGGTTTTCACTAAAATAATCCTTGGAATTGAAAACAAAGGGTTCAAGAATTCCATGCTCATAGTCCCCTTAGGTGCAATGTTATAAGGTATAACGTCTTGCTGAGAGAAACGTTCTGGTGGGAGGGAAGTGCTTTCACAGGTGGCGTCATCGGTCCTACCCTAGGTGGCGCTAGCTGCCAACACACAAAGCGTGTACATCCCTGGCAGTGTTCACGGTGGCTTGCGACTATTTAGGACGTGGCGTTTTTCTGCGTCGAACCAATCAGATGCGAGTATGTGGGCGGAACTTCTGAAACGGTCTTATTCTGATGACGTTGTCCCTTGCGATCAAAGACCGAAAGCCCGCGACCTTCTGCGTCGCTGAAACGGGAGACGCAGAGCCGATGGCAGTTGATATGGCGCACATATAAGCAAAATATTTTGTTCGCAGGGAAGTTAGAAGCTCCAATTAGAGAAGAATGCGGATGCAGTGATGACGAACAACGCCATGGGAGATAAGACAAACAGCTCATGGCCGCAGAATGTGGGAATGTTTATGAAAATGGTACCTATGTTTTGTGTTTGTGCAGCCGGTAGCCTGTTGCCATACTTTGCAGAGTGTTACATACTATAGTGATAAATTCTGCCTGGAACACAGGGGCGCAAGTTTCCATATATTTGGGAGGGCTCGAGCCCCCGAATGCTCGGAGAAGCCCCCCAATGACCCGACGAGCCCCCCCCAATCCCAAGTTGCGGGCCCCTGCGGACACGGCCGGGCCCCTGCCACGATTGCAGGCCCCAGTGGTCTATTTGGGCTAGCTTTGGCTGAGGCCAGGCTCCCTGGCATGCTTGCAGGTCCCCTGTGGGCCACCCTTAACCTTGGTGTCCGCAACCGGGCCCCTAACGATATTTTCAGGCCCACTTTGACTGCAACCGGGTCCCTAATTCCGGCAGTCTCGGGCCCTCTGCGATCCACCCGGGCCCCCTGTGACTGCAACCGGGCCCTTTGTGATCCACCCGGGCCCACTATGATCCACCCGGGCCCCCTGTGACTGCAACCGGGCCCACTACGATCCACCCGGGCCCCCTGTGACTGCAACCGGGCCCCATGTAATCCACTCGGGCCCCCTGTGACTGCAGCCGGGTCCCCTGTGATCTATCCGGCCCCCTGTGACTGCAACCGGGCCCCTGTGATCGAGCCGGGCCCCCTGTGACTGCAACCGGGCCCACTATGATCCACCCGGGCCCCCTGTGACTGCAACCGGGCCCCATGTAATCCACTCGGGCCCCCTGTGACTGCAGCCGGGTCCCCTGCGATCTATCCGGCCCCCTGTGACTGCAACCGGGCCCCTGTGATCCAGCCAGGCCCCCTGTGATCCACCTGGTCCCCTGTGACTGCAACCGGGCCCTCTGTTATCCACCCGGCCCCCTATGATCCACCCGGTCCCCCTGTAACTCCAACCGGGCCCCCTGTGACTGCAACCGGGCCATCTACGATCCACCCGGGCCCCCTGTGACTGAAACCGGGCCCCCTGTCATCCACCTGGGGGCCCTGTGACTCCAACCGGGCCCCCTGTGACTGCAGCCGGGCCCCCTGTGATACACCCGGGCCCCCTGTGACTGTAACCAGGCCATCTGTTATCCACCCGGGGGCCCTGTGACTGCAACCAGGCACTCTGTGACTGCAACCGGGCCCCCTGTAATTACAACCGGGCCCCTATGATTCACCCGGGCCCCCTGTGACTGCAACCAGGCCCCCTTTGATCCACCCGGGCCCCCTGTGGCTGCAATCGGGCCCCTTGTAATCCACCTGGGCCCCCCTGTGATCCACCAGGGGCCCCATGTGATCCATCCTGGGCCCTCTTCTTAAATTTGTCTGTCAAAAAGTTATCATATCTTGTCGTCAAATCTGGGTCATATAATGAGCGTCCGCTGGCGAATGGTAGCCTCTTAATTTCCCGGGCTTGTCAGTGCAGCGCGAAGGAAGCTAAGGCATGCTCCTGGCTCTCTTGTCGTATTCGCCGAGGCGAATGATTTGCACAAAGTTTGCTTTTAACAGTAAAATTGGCATGCTTATGATTCAATCGGATTGTGCCTACTCTGGAAAAGTTTCGTTAGGCTCTGATTTGGGTTTTACGTTTGGGCTTTTCGTGTCAATCCAAATCGTGCTCCGATGCGCGGTGTTGAATGGCAAGTGAAGTGATTGTTTGCTATTTGCTGTTGTCGGGCTAAATCCCTAATGAGTGATGATCCCCTGTCCGGCACCCCTGATGACTAAATACCAAGACTTGGAGAATCTTGTGCCCCATATGGCCGCCAGTGACGTATCTAAAATTTGGGAAAGGGGAGGGGGAGGGCCAAAGCCTCAGGGGGCAGGGTGACACTTAGCCACCCGAAGGGCGCACTTTTCACCCAAAGGGCGATCAATCGTCGCATCCTGGGTGAGAGGAGGGTTTGGGTGCGAAATTTCGTCCTCAGAGGCTCTTGGACTTAAGGGGTGGCTGCTCCATTCGCTCTCCCCCCTGGTGGCCACCCCATTCGCCCCTCCCCCCCTGGTGGCCGCAGCCGGGTCCCTACTCCCAGTAGTTAATACCCTGTGGATGCAGACGGGCCTGCCATGGATGCAGTTCGTGTAACTGCAACCAACCTCTGTCATGCTTGCCATGCGGGCCCCTGTGGTATCCCGGGTCCCTATTGGTCTGACCGGGCTCCCTGTGGCCTGTCCGGACCCCTGTGGTCTGCCCAGGCCCCTGTGACCTGTCCGGGCCCCTTGTGCTCCGCTCTGTCCCCTTGTGGTCTGCCCGGGCCCCTGCGGTCAGCCCAGGCCTCTGTGGCCTTCCCGGGCCCCTTGTGCTCCGCTTGGTCCCCTTGTGGTCTGCCCAGGCCCCTGTGGTCTGCCCGGACCCCTGTGGTCTGCCCAGGCCCCTGTGGTCTATCCAGGCCCCTGTGGTCTGCCCGGTCGGTCCCATTTGGTCTGCACGGACCCCTTGTCTGCTAGTGCCCATTTTGGTCTGATCGAGCCCCTTGTGGTCTGCCCGAGCCTCCTGTGGTTTTGCCGGAACCCTTTTGGTCTGTCCGGGCCTCCGTGTGGCCTCTGCGGACCCCGTTTTGTCTGTCCGGGGTCCCTTTTATCTGCGCAGGCCCTCTGTGGTTTGCCCGGGCCCCTCCCAGTCTGCAAAGTATGGCACTTTTGACGAGATCTCGTGGTGCGGACACCCTTCAGGTGGTGCAAACTTTGGAGCAACAAATCCCCAATTTTGCCGTCTGGTGCGAGGGAGCTCAAATCAAACACCCACAGAGTTCTGAGAAGGAAGAAACTGGTAAAAACATCGAAATTTCTGGGTCAGTGAAATTTCCCAACAGTGTTTGGTGTGAATTTTAGGTTGCTGGTGGTGCAAAAAAAAACAAGGCTGGTGCGGACTCGTCGGGTCTGCTGCCATATTTTGCAGACTGGGGCCCCTCTGTGGTTGGCCCGGCCCCAGTGTTCTGCTCGGGTCCCTGTGGTCTGCCCAGGTCCTTTCACCTGTCCAGGCCCCGTGTGGCCTACCCGGGCCCGCTGCCCAGCCAGCCATTCCGACCGGGCCCAGAGCGGGCTGGGCCGGGCTCTGCCCGAGCCATAAGACTCATAGCTGAGCCACATAGACTCGGGCTGAGCCCGACATTAGGTCGGGGGATGACAACTTACCCGAGCGGTAGAGCCCGGTCTTGCTTGACCATGGGCTGTGCCCAGGCGGAGCGGAGCCGGACCCGGGCTGAGCCCATGTACTCGGGCTCTGCCCAGTCAAAGCCCAGCACATATCGGGCAGAGCCCAGCCAAATTGCTGGCTGTGTGTGGTCTGCTCGGGCCCCTTGTGGGCTCACCGGGCTCATATGGTTTTCTGGGTTCCTGTGGTCTGCCCGGCCCCTTTGGTGTGCTCAGGCCCTCTGTGGTCTGTCTGGGCCCCTTGTGGTCTAAGAATATCGTACAGAAACTGAAGCTGTTGTGTTAGTCGCTTATTTGCAGGGGTTCCTTATTTGTTAGCCGTTTCGTGCCCCAGGTGGTGTATCCGTGCTCCCTGTTGCCGAAACCGGCCCCCTGCCATGCTTGCGGGCCCCCTGTGGTTTTCCCGGGTAACGTGCGACCGGTCCCATGCCTCCTGGAACATTCGGGGAGAGATGGATGGGGCGTGAGAAATGTTAGGACCCCAATTCCTTTTGTTCTGATCCTATACGATGATTGTAAAGGGAAATAGGCAGTATCACCTATTCATAGTACCCCTTGACCGGTACCCAGTGTTGTAAAATGTCATTGAACTGGCAAGGTGAATGGATCAGAAAACGGTGTCTTGATTATGTAACATAAATATCAGTAGGACTTGCTGCCTGAGGTCAGAGGCATAAGTGCAGATGCGGATCCAGGGGAGCTGAGGGGGTTTCAGCCTCCCCCTTTGCCCCATTTTCGCCATTTTGCGCCCTATTCCCTTTTTTCGCCATTTTTCAAAGCTCAGCCACTCCCCTAGCAGAATACTGGTTCCGCTCCTGCATAAGCGTCGCAAATGGTAAAAGTCGCCTTTGGCCCCGTACAAAAATAGTTATTCCTCCTTGTTGATTAGTTGGCCCGTGTAAAACAATGGTTTTGCCTTCCCATTCGATTTTCCACACGATCTCAGATTCCAAGCTGAAATATGTTTCCTGTAGTACAGCAAAATGAGCAGCGTATTTAGCATGTAGATGTCGAAATATGGATCTGCGTTTTATAGGTTCACGTAAGCCTCGGACATTGAACGTCAAATCTTTAAGCTCTAGCATCCCGTTAGGAGTTTAGCAAAATTATAATAACGGTACAAAAACGGCCTTCCGAGGCAAATAGTTCTTCTTTTAAAAAGTGAACGCTGTTTGTTCGTATGCATCTACATAATAAAACATGGTAGGTAACACGAATTATTTTATTATCATGAGTATTTTTTTTGGAACATTCCGTCTCCTGCAAAATGAGAACTGTGGGCGCTTTGATGCTGTCGTCTATATCGGCACAGAAAAAAACGCAAATGACAGGCATACTGACTTGAGCACACACAAGACCAAGCTCGGGGCCCTGATACACAGCTCGGTGCTCCTTGAGACGGAGCTTGGAGGCTCCTAGAGATCAAGCTCGAAGGCCCCCGAGACCAAGCTCTGGGCCCCTGAGACCAAGCTCGGGGCCCCTGAGACCAAGTTTGGGGGCCTCTGAAACAAAGTTTGGATGCCCCTGAAACCAAGCTCAAGGCTCTCTAAGACCAATCTCGGGAGCCCCTTAGACCAAATTCGGGGGCCCCCTGAGACCAAGCTTGGGGGGCTCCTAGAGATCAAGCTCGAATGCCCCCGAGCCCAAGCTCAGGGGGCCCTTAGACAAAGCTCGGGGCCCCTGAGATAAAGCTCGGACACTGTCCAAACCGACGAGAAGCTGTTGAGGGCTCAATCAGGTCGTTCATGGACTTTCAGAAAAGAAACAAGCTAAAATTGCGTATTTTCCAGAAGCCATCTCTGATAATTGGGGGGGGCAACAGCCCCCTTGCCCCCTTTATCAGCCGCCACTGATATTCGTCGCTCTCCTCGTCCGCGATTACCACCGTGAACACTGCCAGGGATGTAGACGCTGAGTGTGGTGGCAGGTGGCGCCACCTAAAATGAGACCGGTGACGCTATCTGTGAAGGCGATTCCCTCCCCACGAGAACGTTTCTCTCCGCAAGACGTTTAACGTTATAACGCTGCACCTAAGTAGACTACGATCCTGAAATTCTGGAATCCTTCATTTTCCATGCCAAGGATTATTTTAGTGAAAACCGCAAGTCGCTAGGTGCTCTGGTTGGGGAGAGCATTTTTCTCCGCAGAAAAGACGTTTTTTTACGTTTGACCCTATAACGTAGCTGCTACAGGGTTGAGCATCACAAAAGTCTGGAATCTTACGTTTGTGATGACGCCGATGACGCTGGTGAAAACCAAAAGCCAATATCTGGTCTGGTTTCCGAGGACGTTTCTCTCCGCAAGACGTTTTACGTTATAACGTTGCACGTAACGGGACTATGATGATGGATTTCTGGAATCCTTCATTTTCAATGCCAAGGATTATTTTAGTGAAAACTGCAAGTCGCTAGGTGCTCTGGTTGCGGAGAGCATTTTTCTCCGCAGAAAAGACGTTTTTTACGTTTGACCCTTTAACTTTGCTGCTACAAGTTTGAGCATCACAGAAGTCTGGAATCTTACGTTTGGGATGACGCCAAAGACGCTGGTGAAAACCAAAAGTTGATATCTGGTCTGGCTTCCGAGAACGTTTCTCTCCGCAAGACGTTTTACGTTATAACGTTGCACCTAAGTATACTAAGATCATGAAATTCTGGAATCCTCCATTTTCAATGCCAAGGATTATTTTAGTGAAAACTGCAAGTCGCTAGGTGCTCTGGTTGCGGAGAGCATTTTTCTCCGCAGAAAAGACGTTTTTTACGTTTGACCCTATAACGTAGCTGCTACAGGGTTGAGCATCACAAAAGTCTGGAATCTTACGTTTGTGATGACGCCGATGACGCTGGTGAAAACCAAAAGTCGATATCTGGTCTGGTTTCCGAGGACGTTTCTCTCCGCAAGACGTTTTACGTTATAACGTTGCACGTAACGGGACTACGATCATGGAATTCTGGAATTTGTCATTTTCAATGCCAAGGATTATTTTAGTGAAAACCGCAAGTCGCTAGGTGCTCTGGTTGCGGAGAGCATTTTTCTCCGCAGAAAAGACGTTTTTTACGTTTGACCCTATAACGTTGCTGCTACAGGGTTGAGCATCACGAAAGTCTGGAATCTTACGTTTGTGATGACGCCGATGACGCTGGTGAAAACCAAAAGTCGATATCTGGTCTGGTTTCCGAGGACGTTTCTCTCCGCAAGACGTTTTACGTTATAACGTTGCACCTAAGTAGACTAAGATCATGAAATTCTGGAATCCTTCATTTTCAATGCCAAGGATTATTTTAGTGAAAACCGCAAGTCGTTAGGTGCTCTGGTTGCGGAGAGCATTTTTCTCCGCAGAAAAGACGTTTTTTACATTTGACCCTATAACGTTGCTGCTACCAAGTTGAGCATCACGGAAGTCTGGAATCTTACGTTTGTGATGACGCCGATGACGCTGGTGAAAACCAAAAGTCGATATCTAGTCTGGCTTCCGAGAACGTTTCTCTCCGCAAGACGTTTTACGTTATAACGTTGCACGTAACGGGACTACGATCATGGAATTCTGGAATCCTTCATTTTCAATGCCAAGGATTATTTTAGTGAAAACCGCAAGTCGCTAGGTGCTCTGGTTGCGGAGAGCATTTTTCTCCGCAGAAAAGACGTTTTTTACGTTTGACCCTATAACGTTGCTGCTACCAAGTTGAGCATCACGAAAGTCTGGAATCTTACGTTTGTGATGACGCCGATGACGCTGGTGAAAACCAAAAGTCGATATCTGGTCTGGCTTCCGAGAACGTTTCTCTCCGCAAGACGTTTTACGTTATAACGTTGCACGTAACGGGACTACGATCATGGAATTCTGGAATCCTTCATTTTCAATGCCAAGGATTATTTTAGTGAAAACCGCAAGTCGCTAGGTGCTCTGGTTGCGGAGAGCATTTTTCTCCGCAGAAAAGACGTTTTTTACGTTTGACCCTATAACGTTGCTGCTACAGGGTTGAGCATCACGAAAGTCTGGAATCTTACGTTTGTGATGACGCCAATGACGCTGGTGAAAACCAAAAGTCGATATCTGGTCTGGTTTCCGAGGACGTTTCTCTCCGCAAGACGTTTTACGTTATAACGTTGCACGTAACGGGACTACGGTCATGGAATTCTGGAATCCTTCATTTTCAATGCCAAGGATTATTTTAGTGAAAACCGCAAGTCGCTAGGTGCTCTGGTTGCGGAGAGCATTTTTCTCCGCAGAAAAGAAGTTTTTTACGTTTGACCCTATAACGTTGCTGCTACAGGGTTGAGCATCACGAAAGTCTGGAATCTTACGTTTGTGATGACGCCGATGACGCTGGTGAAAACCAAAAGTCGATATCTGGTCTGCCTTCCGAGAACGTTTCTCTCCGCAAGACGTTTTACGTTATAACGTTGCACCTAAGTAGACTAAGATCATGAAATTCTGGAATCCTTCATTTTCAATGCCAAGGATTATTTTAGTGAAAACCGCAAGTCGCTAGGTGCTCTGGTTGCGGAGAGCATTTTTCTCCGCAGAAAAGACGTTTTTTACGTTTGACCCTATAACGTTGTTGCTACAGGGTTGAGCATCACGAAAGTCTGGAATCTTACGTTTGTGATGACGCCGATGACGCTGGTGAAAACCAAAAGTCGATATCTGGTCTGGTTTCCGAGGACGTTTCTCTCCGCAAGACGTTTTACGTTATAACGTTGCACGTAACGGGACTACGATCATGGATTTCTGGAATCTTTCATTTTCAATGCCAAGGATTATTTTAGTGAAAACCGCAAGTCGCTAGGTGCTCTGGTTGCGGAGAGCATTTTTCTCCGCAGAAAAGACGTTTTTTACGTTTGACCCTATAACGTTGCTGCTACCAAGTTGAGCATCACGAAAGTCTGGAATCTTACGTTTGTGATGACGCCGATGACGCTGGTGAAAACCAAAAGTCGATATCTGGTCTGGTTTCCGAGAACGTTTCTCTCCGCAAGACGTTTTACGTTATAACGTTGCAAGTAACGGGACTACGATCTTGGAATTCTGGAATCCTTCATTTTCAATGCCAAGGATTATTTTAGTGAAAACCGCAAGTCGCTAGGTGCTCTGGTTGCGGAGAGCATTTTTCTCCGCAGAAAAGACGTTTTTTACGTTTGACCCTATAACGTTGCTGCTACAGGGTTGACCATCACGAAAGTCTGGAATCTTACGTTTGTGATGACGCCGATGACGCTGGTGAAAACCAAAAGTCGATATCTGGTCTGGTTTCCGAGGACGTTTCTCTCCGCAAGACGTTTTACGTTATAACGTTGCACGTAATGGGACTACGATCATGGAATTCTGGAATCCTTCATTTTCAATGCCAAGGATTATTTTAGTGAAAACCGCAAGTCGCTAGGTGCTCTGGTTGCGGAGAGCATTTCTCTCCGCAGCGTCGTTTGGCGGAGTCCCGCCAAAATACGCCAATGTGTTACGTTTGACCCTATAACGTTGCAGCTACTTGGTTTAGCACCACTAAAATCTGGAATCTTACGTTTGTGATGATGCCGATGACGCTGGTGAAAACCGCAAGTCGATATCTGGTCTGGTTTCCGAGAACGTTTCTCTCCGCAAGACGTTGTACGTTATAGGTATAACTTTGTTCCTAAGGGATCTAGGTTCATGAGATTCTGGAATCTTGCAATTCTGGTGGCAAGGAGTATTACAAAGAAAACCGCGAGTCGCTAGGTGCTCTGGTTACCGAGAGCATTTTTCTCCGCAGCTTCTCTCCGCAGCAAATTCACGAGTTATTTAACGTTTTACGTTATAACGTTGCTGTTACTGGACGTAGAGGGATGAAATTTTGGAATTTCACTAAACAGACAATGGCCATTCTTTTAGTGAAAACCGCAAGCCTCTAGGTGGCCTGGTTGCGAAAAGCATTTTTCTCCGCAGTTCTAATCCGCAGAAAAGTCACACCCGCCATGAAGACCCCACGATTCAGAACATCCTAATAAAAGCTTCAGCATGCCAGATTAGACTCAGAATAATTCTCTAGAGAATGCAGAGGGCTGCAGAACTTGAACAATGAAAACTGTGACTTGAATGGTGCATCTGTGCCCCTGAATGCCCAAATCGTGGCCCAAACTCAACTATTCTGCACCCAGCTTACAATAAGTGGATCCATAATTTCGACCAGGGCACACTGGGGCAACTGGGCTTCAAAATAGGCCAAAACCTCGTAACTAAAAAATACTTTGATTAGCAATACTTTTTTCTGCTCAAATGAAAGCTGTTGCTCTGAACTGCATTATCCAGCCATAAAACATTGGGTATCTACACCAGGTCATATCAGATTAACTATTTTTCAAGGTTTATAAATATCGGAATTCGATTTCGTTCTTTCCAGTTTTGCAGACACTCAGTGAGACAGAATCAGATAAGGTGGGTCCAGTGACGGTTGAAATGTAAGAACAAAACACAAGTAATATTTCAAAAACCGATCCGATATATGCAAGGTTATCATAAGTCAGAGGTCTTGCTTGCTCAGCCTTCACTCTGGTTTAACTATTAAGTACCACATGATAAATAATGGCACAAATTCGCTCTTTCACTATTTGACATCTTTAAATCCAGTACCGAACTATATCAAAACTTCTAGGGTCATGTGCGGGAGCTGCATTTATTGGCACAATAATGTTAAGCGCGATTCCAGGGAATGAGTACCGTCACTCTTCCCATAAAATGAGCACAAACATGCGGAAACAGACAACACATTAAACTCACAGGGAATGTTCATTAAATTATGCGACCTCTCTTGCATCTTTGTGTAACCCTCCTATTTAATATCCCGCGTCCCTTTATCCAGTCTGCTATCCATTAACCCCGAGAATTATCGTTGAAATCTAGTTAAGTTATTGAAGCAGTCTCACATCCGAGTACCCACTCACGCACCATCGAATTATTCATGGTTAGTGCCACTATCTTTCCGCTTATAAAGAGGGTTCCTGCCGGGCTCGAAACCTCCGTTGTCATGGGCCTTCTGGATTTATTTTATATCATCGGAGATCATGTTACCATGAGGTCATTGGTGATAAGCAGGTACTGGTACTGATCAGTGATTGTCAACTATGGATGTCTTTCTGGTATGATATTGCCTGAATGCAAGGTGATCTCTATTCCTTGCCTCCTGGGCCTCCTCCATGTATGCTCCTATGGAAACTTTCAGGCTCTCAATCATAAGCGTCGCCACCGGAAAAGAAGTGGGGGGGGCAGCCAAACTTCAAACTGACGCTGACAAAAACTTTCCACGTAAGGACCAAATACTGTTCGAATTTGGGCTCCTCGTTGCCTTCTGCAGCGGCTGGTTATAAGAATGTCCGGTTTTCTCCCATTTTGTCTGAGATCAGAAAATCTTTTACCAAAAAGTGGGGGCCAGGCCCCGGTGGCGACGCCCTGCTCTCAGTAACATCTTCCCCGTGCATTTGCACCTTATGTATGGTTGCCGGTATGCTGTACCATGGGTACACGTTTACAAACAGCCTCGCTGTCTCTAGAGCATAGGCCGGATACTTCTCAATTTCGATTCTTGATGATGATGATCAGGGGCGTAGCCAAGGGGGAGCAGGGACAGCCGCCCTCTGAGGGCCCAAAGGGTCCCCCTAAGGACACGATTCTGTAACAAGCATGGCCCTTTTTACCCCATCAGGGCCCTTTTGGCGCTGTCGCAGGGGCCCTTTTCGGGGCGCCATCCCCCCTACCCCGAGTGAAATCCTGGCTACGCCCCTGATGATGATAGTGCGCCTAATATTACCGAAAACCTTTGTAGCAGATCCAGGCTTACCCAGTAACCTCGCTAAACTGTCGGAGGTTCCCGAAAGAACGGCGGGTTGTGTTTCCTTCATTAGCTGTGCCGTTGCCCCCCCTCCCGCCTTTGGCTGATCGACAACCAGACTCATCGTAGCACGAAAACATTCTTGTAAATCTCTTTAGTTTTTTTAACAGCGTCCTTCTGGTCGTAGTTTTGAGCTCTGCATGAACAAATGGGTGATTCTTCTCTGATCTTCCCTCATCCTCAGTGCGCGTGTTAAAATCGGTTTTTGCACGGATTGACTCTCTGCCCAGCGTCTTGCAAGTCCGCCTTCCCCTGTCACGACTCGACCACGGCGCCCTGTCCGCCGTCCTTACTCAATTTGCCGCGCAACATGAGCCGACGGCCGCCGTAGCCGCCGGCCTCACCGCGCTACTTGGACTACATTGCCGCACAAAAAGTGACATATCTCCCCTGGGACAACTGATGCCGAGCTAATTTTTTCACGGCTGGTTAGAGGACACAACATTGCATCACTACATATAAATTTCTAAGTGAAACTCGCTGTGCGTTTTTTTTCGCAGGTCTAACGAAGTTTAGGATTTGAGAATAAGTTAGAAGCTTTACATGCCCTAATAGTTACAAGTACTATCAGGCTCTTATTGCCAAATTTCGTACTTTTCAACATTGAGTGTCTTCAGGGGGTTCCCAGCTATCCAATGATATAAATAGATAACGGTTTTGTGACTGCGACCATGGTTGATAATGCATCAGAAAATGTACCTCATTTCGAGTCAACTTGACACCGAGCTGCAGCGTGATTAATGCGCTGTGTTCCAGCATCTGTGCAAGCGGCTAAAGAAGAGAAAATGGATACAATTATGTTTTTCCAAGGTTTTGGACATTTCTCTGTCAGAGCCAAACGATTAAGTCCGATTTTGAAGATGTCAAAATTGGAGGTTTTGGCCGGTTTTGGAGGTCATTTGCCCCAGTGTGCAGGGTGAGGGGAACGGCGCGATCCAGACGAGGGGATGCCACTCCTGCAAGGAAAACCTGCCAGGTGGGTGAAAAGTAGAAGTTGAAGTTGAATATATTGGAAAGAGGCCTTTGCTTTGGCCTGTTACTCCATACTTTGTCTCGGGAAAATAGGAATGTACTTGAGGATCTGAATGGAAAAGACGGAAACTCCCAATGCCTTATTCCAGACTGTACTGCACATTCACCCATATTGGGTCCAATTTTTTCTTAAACTGGTTCAGGTTCCCAGATGTAACGACATGTTCCGGCAAGTTGTTCCAGGCGTTCAGGGAGCGTATAGTCAGATGGTTTCTCCTACTCCTCAGTGGCAGATTCAAGGGGGGGACAAAAAGGCAAATCCCCCCAAACGGAAAAGCTCGGGGCAAACCAATGTTTTTGCCCCCCCTCCAAAGCGATCGACCTCCTTCTTCCTCGACTCCTTTTAGCTTGTAAGCAAGATTTGGTGCTTCAACTCTCAACTACAAAAAGGATTAGTGAAGTTCAGTGTAAATATTGGGGCTTGGGTAGGAAAAAAGTATCTTGAGCCCATATTTTTCACCCCGTGGCGTTTTTTTTGCTTTTCGTCTCCAGTTCCCAAAATCCTACCGAAAATGCATATCGGAGCGCAATTTTCCACTGCGTGACGTTTTTAATGCTTTTCGACTTTGGTTTGCCCCTCCCAAACCAACCGGCTAGATCCGCCACTGTTTCTCCTTACTCTTTTGATCGCATGTTGCTGTCTCCCTTGTTAACACGCGCATTGACGGGGGTCTGGGCCACCTTCGCATTGACGGGTGGGGGCGGGTACCCGCCCCCTAAGATCTCGAGAACCACGGTAGGTAGCGAAAAACGGTAAACGGTGTTGGGCTGCCCATCTACTTCTCCATCGAAAACATTTGAACCATTTTTTGTCAGGTCACATTTAAGGTCACGAGAGGTCAAAGCATGCCCGTCATAGGGATAACATGTAAAATTCAGTTTTTCGGGCATTACATCTGAACAAGTAAAGATAGAGCAAAACGACTTAAACTATATGAATCCTCTTAGCAAGCCGAATCGAATGATATATAATTTGACCTTGCTAGGTCAAATCAAGGATTTGACCTGACCTGAGGTCAGGTCAGGGTCAAATTATATAAAATGCATATCATTAGAACCGCAAAGCCCAGGCGAGTCTAATGCAGCTAAAATAAATACTCTATCACCATCCGTTACTGAGTTATTCCGTAAAAACCATTTTTCCCATGTATTTCCAATGGAGAGGTCATGCCTCGTACCTGACCTTAGGTCATCGATATAAAAAATACCGGAACATATGTTAGAGAACTCGGTGGGGCCATTATGTGATATAAGTTTCAATCGGGTAAGTTCACCCTGCTCCGACTTATGCTATCTTAAACTTTTTTAGGTCGGGTCACTTGACCTGTACTGGTGACCTGACCTGAGATGACCTAACCTTAAAATTTTCACAGAAGTTGTAAAAATGATGAGGGAAAGGTATACCAAGTACGGCGGCGCTACGCGCCGCCGTTTTTCTCCTATCTCCGAAAAACCCGAGGGGGGGCGGGTACCCGCCCCCCGTCAATGCGCGTGTTAAAATCTCCGTGGCCCCTGGTCTGATGTCTTCGGGCTGGTACTCTAATGATGCCTTCGGTCTTCATCAACCCATGGACCAACTTGTACAAAGCAAGCATGTCTCCCCTCTTTCTTCTATAGGACATACTTGGTACATCAGGGTGCTTCATTCGTTCCTGGTAAGGCAAGTTCCTCACTGCTCTTACTAACTTGGTGGCCCTTCTTTGGACTCCTTCAATTTTTCTCTGATCACCAACAAATGAAGGGCCCCATATTACATTTCCGTATTCAATGATTGGTAAGCACATCTTCAAGCTCCTTGAAGATGTGCTTATCAAGATAGGTGAGGCTACGCTTGATTATCTTTCGCCCGGGTGGGGGTCTTTTAGACCCCCTCGTGTTTTTCCGAAGTGATAAAAAAACGGCGGCGCGCAGCGCCGCCAAACTTGGTCTAGCTGCTCCTTCATCATTTTTACATCTTCCCTGAAAATTTTAGCTCAAGGTCATATCAGGTCAGGCCACCAGGCCATGTGAAGTGACCTCACCTCAAAAAATGCTTAGGACCGCATGACTAAAAGAAGGGTTAATCGATCAAGTTGAAACTCATACCACATATTGGGCCCACCAGGAGCTACAACATTTGTTCCGGGATTTTTGATATTGGTGACCTAAGGTCATGTGCAGAGCATGACCTCCCCATTGTCAATACATGGGGAAAATCACGAAATGAGCTTTTCTCAGTAAGTATGGATGGAATCAACTTCAAACATCGGTTACGACTTGCTCTTAGCCCATTTCTCATGAATTTGATGCCAAACATTTTGACTTGTGACCTTTAAAAGGTTACCTTAGGTCAAATAAGCATTTTTGGTTTTACTCTATAAATTTTGAATAAACTACGATAGAACTTTTATTTTGTCACCGAAGTGTTTGTATAGTCACTGTAAGTCAAATGATATACATCATGACTATACCAGGTCAAGTTAGGTCAGACCGTTGACCTTGGCCAGGTCAAATTCTTAAATTTGACCTGGAATAACAATATTATATATCATTTGATTCGTATTGACAAGATGATTGCAATGGTGTATCAACTATGGCTGTATCTTTTTGGTTTGGAAGTTATTAGCGAAAAAGGAAACGCCCTTATGCACGGGTTGCTATGGACATTCCCAAGAATATGCCCAATATTCAGTGACCTGTAGCTCCCTAGGCTTTGACCTGACACGAAAATGAATAGTACTGCAATGAAAGAGAAACTCAAGAGCTTTCGAATGGTGTTAGAAAAAATGTTTCTAGCTATCATGGTTTCTGAGATATATGGGATTTTCTTAGTACACCTCATATTAGCGATTTTCACTTATTTTTGACCTCTGGTGACCTTGATATTCACCTGACAAGAAAAATGACCGAAGTATTTTCGATATCATTTCTGAAGAGCTTTCCATTGCCGTTTTGCACTTTTTCTAGCTCTCTTAGTTTTTTGAGATCGTGGGGCAGGGTATATTTTAAGGAATTGGGACTGGTGGGCATTCGGCTGAAAAGGACACAAATTCCCACTAAAAGGTCACACTTGGAGCATCAGATGACTGGTGAGTGGTGGGCACTGTGCCGTCCAGGGCCGTTCACTGGTGGACATAGCATGGGGGACTGGTGGGCAAAATGCCCACCACTTTGTAGCTTAAAATATGCCCTGTCGTGGGGGGTCTTTTTAGCCCCCCCCACCAGAGCGAAGGTGGCTCGTACCCGCCACCGGGGCAAGGGTTATGGCCAAAACTCTGTTCGCTTTTTTACAACTTCAGCAACATGTTCGTGGAATTTTAGACTCTCGTCCACAATGACTCCTAGATCCCTTTCGCTGCCAGATTCCTTAATTTCCACTCCCCTAAGTTATATCCTCGCCTGGGATTCAGCTGTCCGAGATGTAATGATGAGCACTTCTTCAAGTTGAGGGGGAGTTGCCACAGTTGAGTCCATTCCATAACTCGATCCAAATCTTCCTGGAGTGTTGCATACTGGTCTAAGCTGGTTACTGGGCCAAATAATCTTGCATTATCTGCAAACAGAACTATGTTGTTGCAGACATGCAGCGGGAGGTCGCAGAATGAACTATGAACTACTCTCTCTGTCAGGAATATGGTTGTGACGTCATCATAGGCGGATCCAGGTCGCAAGGGGGAATATGCCCCCACCCCGATCGACCCTCGGTGCCCCTTAAAGTGATCACGGCACCCCCTGAAAGGTCGATGGCACCCCCTGAAATGTCGCTTCCCACCCCCCACCCCCCAGGATGCGAAAATTGGCGCCCACCGATAGAATTTTGCGCCACTCTGATAGGTTTTTCCGGTAAAAAGTGGTCCTCGGGCCGGATGGCGCCCCCAGAAGGTGCACCCCGATCGGCAATCCTGGATTCGCCTATGGAGGTGATTAAAAGGCTAAAGGTTGTATATAGTTTTTGGGTAGAGAAACCGACAGACTATCCACCTTCCGATTTTTTCTACCCAACATAGTTTCTAAGGTCTTTCGGGATACACAGCCCCTCCTTCCCAAATTTTCAATCAAGAGCGTGCACGGAGCATAGTTATCCCACCACTGCCTGGACTTTTTTTTCGTACGTACCACTGCCTGGGGTCTGATCAGACCCCCTACGTACGAATATAATCTCGGGCATTGGAATTGGTATGGGCAAAGTAAACAAGGTCCTGGAAGCGCCTTTCCGTATTTTTCTCTGGATCTGAGTTACCCGCACCCCACCGGGTCCTGCGCCACCTTCGCCCCACGGGGCCATCGATGGCAACCCCTCTAACTCCAAAAAATTTGGCGGTTAGCGCAAATCTGTGTTATATGTGAACTGAGCTAGTGAAAGACCGGATGTTAGAGCCAGAATATATTGGACAAAGAGCTGATCCGAGCTTAACACGCACATTGGCGGGGGCCTGAGCCACCTTCTTCGCTTTGACGTGGGTGAGGGGGGGCGGGTACCAGCCCCCCAAGATCTCGAGAACCACGGTAGGTAGCGAGAAACGGTAAACGGTGTTGGGTAGCCCATCCCATTCTTCATCGAAAACATTTGGATCATTTTTTTCCGGTAACATTTAAGGTCACTAGAGGTCAAAGCATGCCGTCATAGGGATAACATGTAAATGAAGGTTTTCGGCCATTTCATCTGAACCAGTAAAGATACAGCGAAACAACTTGAACTGTATGAATGCTCGCAGCACGCCGAATTGAATGATATATTATTTGACCTTGCTAGGTCAAACCAAGAATTTGACTTGACCTGAGGTCAAGTCAAGATCAAATTAGATAAAATGTAAATCTATAGAACCGCAAAGACAAGAAAAATGTAATACAGCTAAAATAAACGCTCTATCACCTTCCGTTATTAAGCTATTTCGTTAAAACCATTTTTCCCATATATTTCCAATGGAGAGGTCATGGCTCGTACCTGACCTTATCACGCACATTGACAGGGGGGCAGGTAACCGCCTCCCCCTCGGGTTTTTCGGAGATAGCATACAAACAGCGGCGCTTAGCGCCGCCGTACTAAGGATACGTTTTCCCTCATCATTTTTGCAACTTTTGTCAAAATTTTAAGGTTAGGTCATCTCATGTCAGGTCACCAGTACAGGTCAAGTGACCCGACCAAAAACAAGTTTAAGATAGCATAAGTCGGAAGAGGTTAAACTTATTCGATTGAAACTCATATCATATAATGGCTCCACCAAGTTCTCTAAAATATGTTCCTGTATTTTTGATATTGATGACCTAAGTTCAGGTACGAGCTATGACCTCTCCCTTGGAAATACATATGAAAAATGGTTTTAACTGAATAACTTAGCAATTAACACGCGCCCAGCTGGGGTCCCTTGCATGACGCGCCCCGCTGGGGGGCGTTTTTCGCCCCCTCCGTATCTCGTTCCCCACGAAAGCTAAATGAAAATTACGGGCGGTGTTCGAAAGCTCTTGACAAGACGAAGATATTTTATACGAATAAATTTTATGTGAGGTCAATATTGAGGTCAGCATAGGTCAAAGAAGGATCCATATGCTTACAACAGAGCAGTGTACATTTTCCTCTCTAGATCTGCCCTCATGGGAGCTGAAAAATATTTATGCATCATGGATTCCTCTTATCGCGGCAAATCGAATGATGTATAATATGACCTTGCTAGGTCAAAGAATGCCCTGACCTCGAGCTAGGTCAGGGTCACAGAGTGACCTGGTATGGTCATGTTGCATATCAATCGACTCCCCGTGACAATATAAGCACAATGCAACCAAAATGGGAGCTTTATCTCAATTCAGTGATACTTAATGCGCAAAACAATCACTCTATGCTCCCGTGACCTGGTATGACCTTTGAGAGGTCAGATGCTCAAAAACGTAACTTTATGGTCAATATCGTGGTAAAAATAGACGGTTTGAAGATTTTCAGCTTTATCTATCCAGTACTTACTGAAAACGAGCTCATTTCATTTTTCACCATAGACTTATAATGGGGTGACCAAAACATTGACCCTACCTTAAGTCAATAATATCAAAATTCCGAGATAGCAGATTTGTAGACTCTAATGACCATATCATATTGTGGAGGTTTCAAACTGATTGGTTCGCTGATGTTCCCTGGGCGCTGCTTCAAATTCGTGATTTTAGGTTTTGAGGTTGGGCTACTTGACCTTAAATAGCTCCTTGTCCTGACATGATTTTAGCTAAAAATATGGTCAGATGTGTAAAATTGATCAGGGATAAGGTACTGTAAGTTTCGCTGTTCTGCGTCTCTTTGTTTTTGAGCTATCTGGGGAAAACCAGGAGGGGGCGAAATTCGCCCACCGGCGGGGCGCGTGTTAATAGAGATAGAGCGTTTATTTTAAATGCGTTAGATTTTACTTGTCATTGCAGTTCTAATGATATGCATCTTGCCCAATTTGACCTCAGGTCAGGTCAAATCCTTAATTTGACCTAGCAAGGTCATGTAATATATCATTCAATTCGGCTTGTTGCGAGGATTCATATAGTTCAAATCGTTTTGCTCTATCTTTACTTGATCAGATGAATTGCCGAAAAGCTTAATTTACATGTCATCCCTATTACGGCATGTTTTGACCTCTAGTGACCTTAAATGTGACCCGACAAAAAAATGGCTCAAATATTTTCGATGGAGATGTGAATGGGCTATCCAAAACCGTTCACCGTTTTTCGCTACCTAGCGCGGTTCTCGAGATCTTAGGGGAGGGGTACCAGCCCCCTGTCAAGGCTAAGGTGGCTCAGACCCCCGTCGTGCGCGTGTTAAGTCATCGATATCAAAAATACCGGAAACATTTTTGTAGAACTGGGTCGGGCCATTATGTGCTATAAATTTCAATCCGATAGATTCCCCCATTTATTCCTGATGCCACATTAAACATTTTTTTAGGTGAAGTCACTGGATCTGCACTGGTGACTTAACCTGAAATGACCCAAAGTTAAAATTTTGGGTGAAGCTGCAGAATCGATCAAGGATAAGGTGTGCCAAGTACAGCGGTGCTTCACGCCATCATTTTTCGTGCCGCCAGAAAAACCTGAAGGGGTGTTCAAGCACCCCCCACCGGGGCGAGGGCTAAGAAAACTGGGCATATTTCTCATGCCATTAGAGATATTGAGATCTGGTAAAGTACATTTGATAGGAGAATGCCAGAACATTTTCTGCTATATAGAACATAATTTGTATTTGTATTTATTCTTGTAAATGAGCAACAGGTATAACCCACTAACAGCTCAAGTCCAATAAGTCGGTAAAACAAATACATGGTATTTACAATGAAATGATAAAAATGATACCCGTGGCCTTCCGAGATAGGCAACAAAGTAACGCACTCGCCCTAAGTCTTGGTGTCATTAACACATTGTAGAAATAAGACATCATTATGACATAAAGACCCTACAATAATAAAAGTGTGTAAACAAGATGTGCAGATAAAAGACCAACAAAAACACAAGATGAAGGTAAAAATTTTCACTAAAACATAGACTAAAACAAGAGCCACACGATCATCAAAACAGGTGCTGCCTGATGTGCCTCACTAAAGCACCTTTAAAAATATGGCATATGGTGGTAAACAGATCGATTGTGGGACAACACTTGACTATGAAATCATTGAAACAAAGTAAAGCACGAATAAAAACACCTTGCGTTACAGTTTCGACGCGAATAATGATCTCCTGCCATTGGTTTGAACCCCAGAGGTTACCTCATGACCTAATATGACCTAAGGTCACGAAACTTCAGAAAGCGACCTTGCCGCAAATCAGATAAAGCCAGTGGCAAGACATACATGATGACGTTTGATTCAGCTCTCTAGCTTGATTAACTCCAAAGTTATCGTCAAAATACTGTTTTTGATCCCTGGTGATCTGTGATGACCTCAGATAGGTCAAGAGGCAAATATTGCCCCTGGGATCCGCGAAAGGGTGTCCAAGAACGCTTTCCTGAGCAATCTGAGCGTTTGAAATCGTTTTTATGACTTTAAGATCATAAGATAGCTTTTCCGCATGATTTTCTAATGGGAAAGGTCCCCTCGTGACCTGACCTCAGGTCATGGAATTGAAAAATCCCGGATATATATGTTGTAGACCCTGAAGGGATCATGAAGTATAGGAAGTTCAAATCGATCGGGTTATAAATGTATCTATGTTAAAGCTTAAAATTTAAAGTGATATGGCCTTAGTTGACCTCGCCTGGTGACCTAACCTTGTGTGATCCAGGGTAAACAAATTAATGGATGGTGAGAAAATGGGGGGGGGGGGGGGGGGGGGGGGGTGGGTGGTTTCCTTCCCCCCACCCCGGCCCGGGGCCCGGCCCCGCCCCTTAACAAAAAAAAAGGAGGGGCGCGACAAAAATCTTAAAAAAAAAAAAAGGGGGGGGGCCCATTTTTTCCTGGGGGTTTGGGGGTCGAAAAGCCCCAACAATTTTTTTTTGGTGGGAAAATGATTGGGTGAGAGATAAAGCTCTTAACCGTAGTGCTTCGTCTCGTCGTTTTTATGCTATCCCGAAAAAAAACTTATGGGGCCATTGATGGTGCCCATGGGGCGAGGGTTAAACCATATCTGTTGACCCGTGACATCACAGTAAGCCAAAATGGGTCAAGTCTAGACCCGTTAAAAATCCCTCTGAACTTGGGAACCACGATAACTAGAATAAAACAAAAGACATCAGTGTGTTCATCTTGACACAATGAATCAGATTATATGCGACATGACCATGTAAGGTCAAATAATGACCTTTTAAGGCCAGGTTGAAAATAATTCGAATCCTTGGACCATGCTCATTACTATGATATTATATTTAAGACTGTATCTGTTGTTTCGCTCAAAGGTAAAGACACAAACATTTTCGAAAACCTTGACATTTGGTGACCTCTGGTTACATTGGTATTGGCTTGACCTCAAAGTGGATGACAGCGTGCATATTTTTCGTTTCAAGGCGTTAAAATGATGTTTAAAAAGCTGATCTAGCTGTTCTAGAGGTGGAGTGGCAACCTGGTTTTGTCGGCCTCATTTTTTAAGAACTAAATTGACTTTCATGAGTTTGACAATAACGTGATAACTCGTTGATAACCTGACCTGTTGCCAATTTTTGGCCATAAGTTGTCAAATTGATCTCCCAGAGGCTCGCAAAGCGACGCGCGTCCAATTTGAATTGGGTCAGAATCATTCGCGAAAAACCGAGCGGATCCCATCGGACATCCCAGGTGGTGATGGGTTAGGCCATGGCTGTATTGTCAATTATTCATGACCGATTTTTCACCAGAACCACATGCTTACTCTGGAATAGTTTCTGAAACAATTTCTGGACTCTAGCGTCTGACGGACTTGAGCTGAGTGAGAATAAATTTTTAGGCATCTTTCGCTGCCTCTCGTTGCTTGTGAATCGAAAGATTATGGCATGACTATACTAGGTCTAAAAATACAAATGATGTGACCTGAGGTCAGGTCAAGGTCACCACCTGACCCATATAGTCGATATGCATATCAATGGACTCGGAGTCACAATCCAAACGTCATGGTCTAAAATAAAGCATTTATCGTCCTTTTCTGGAAAGTTATGGACACAAGTCTATAAACATGCTCAACACTCGCCTCGTTTGCAGGGCATTTTTTAAGGAAAAGTCAGTGGGGGGCATTTTTTGTGCTGGCCATTATAGTGTTTTGAGGAAACAAAGACCCCATTTTGAGGAGAAGTTTAACCCGCGCCCCACCGGGGTTCGGCGCCACCTTCGCCCCACCGGGGGCATCAATAGCCCCCTGTGTCTCCTAAAATATGGGGGTTAGTGCAAATCTGCAAAGTGCATTAGAAACCTCACGTGAATTCAGTAAAAAACTACTTCACCTTTTTAAGCTCTCAGGTCAATGGTTTGACCTCCAGAGGTCAAGTTAGGTCACAATAGGCCATTTTCACTTAAATATGCAATGCTTAAGAAAACTTAGCATAACTCTTATACCATTAGAGCTATTGAGATCTGACAAAAACATGTGACAGGGAAATGCCAGACCTTTTTCCTCTATTCAGAACGTAATGAACTCCTGTGAGTGGTTTGACCTCCAGAGGTCACCTCGTGACCTAATATGACCTGTGGTCACAAATGGTCAGAAATTGTCCTTGCCGTATAGCAAACAAAAGCCAGTGACGAGACATACGCGATGATGTTTGATTCAGCGCTCTAGCTTGATTAGGTCAAAAGTTATTGTCACAATCATATTTTTGACGCGGTGACCTTGGATGACCTTGGAGAGGTCAAAGGGAAAATATGGCCCTGGGATCCGTGAAAGAGTGTCCAAGAACGCTTTTCTGAGCAAGCTGAGCATTTGCAATAGTTTTTGTGACTTTTAGATGATAAGGCCGCTTTTCCCCATACTTTTTCAATAGGAGTGGTCACCTCGTGACCTGACCTCAGGTCACAAAATACAAAAAAATCCCGGATATACATGATATAGACTCTGGAGGGGTCATGAAGTGTAGGAAGTTTCAAATCAATCGATCAAGAAATGTAGCTCTTATAGAGCCCAAAAATGTAAAGTGAGGTGACCTTGGTTGACCTCGCCTGGTGACCTGACCTTGGGTGACCTGCGGTAAAAATTTCAAGGCAAGTGGAAAAATGATGGCGCGAGAGATAGAGCCCTCAGCCACGGTGCTGCCGTTTCTCTGCTATCCTGAAAAAAACCTTAGGATGGGGCCATCGATGGCCCCCTCGTTGGGGCGAGGGTTAATATAACTCTTTAATATATTCTTTAAACCTAACGTTGACGCGTTAGGGTTAAAAAATGTTTATGCTTCTCCGTGTTATTTCAGATTATAGATGCTGCCCAGGGCTGCCAAGCTATTTTTTTCGGCGGAAAGGCCAAACCGAGTTATAAAAAGGGCCAAATAGGGGAACATATTTTGTTTAACACGCTCCCCGCAGGGGTCCCTGGCATGACGCGCCCCGCTGGGGGGAGTTTTTCGCCCTCCCCCGTATCTTATTCCCCAAGAGACGAAGACGAAGAGATTTTATACGAAGAATTTTTATGTCAGGTCAATATTGAGGTCAGTATAGGTCAAAGAAGGTTCCATAGGCTTACAACAGAGCAGTGGACGTTGTTCTCTTTCTAGATCTGCCCTCAGGAGACATAGAGCAAATATTTAAGCATCATTGGATTCCTCTCATCGCGGAAAATCGAATGATGTATAGTACAGCCTTGATAGGTCAAATAGTGAAAATGACCTGACCTCCAGCTAGGTCAGGGTCACAGAGTGACCTGGTATGGTGATGCTGCATGTCAATGGACTCCCCGTGGCAATATAAGCACAATGCAATATAAAATATAAGCCCCCATTATAAGCAAAATGGGAGCTTCATCTCAATTCAGTGAAAAGTTATTGGTAAAACAATCACTCTATGCTCCCATGACCTGACATGACCTTTGAGAGGGTCAGATGCTCAAAAACTCAAGTTTATGGTCAAGATTATGGTAAAAATAGACGGTTTGAGGATTTTCAGCTTTATCTATCCAGTATTTACGGAAAACAAGCCCATTCTATTTTTCAGCATAGACTTAAAATAGGGTGATAAAAAAATTGACCCCACCTTAGGTTAATGATATAAAAATTCCGAGATAGCAGATTTGTAGACCCTAATGACCTTATCATATTGTGGAAGTTTCAAACTGATCGGTTCGCTGATGTTCCCTGGGCGCCGCTTCAGACTTGTGATTTTATTTTTTGAGGTCGGATCAATTGACCTTGAATAGCTTCTTGGCCTGACATGACCTTAACTCAAAAATTTGGTCAGATGTGTCAAATTTATCAGGAATAAGGTTTTTTAAGTGTCATTGTTCTGCGTCTCTTCGTTTTTAAGCTATTTGGGAAAAATCAGGAGGGGATGAATTTCGCCCCCTGCGGAGCGCGCGTTAATGTTTGTGCCACGTGGAAACACCACGGAGCGTATTCACACCGGGTGCTGGACCACAGACATATGTAATATCCGTAACATGATGACGTGTTTTGAGTATTTTTAGTTGATGATGAGGTGAGAGTGACTGCAGATGAGACCATGATATTTTGTGTCTCAGGCGTGGAAACACCACAAAGCCACCACTAAAATAACCAAATTTTCACTAAAATAGCCAAATAAATATCACAAAAGCCAGATTTAAGGCTAAAACAATCCCTAGCGGTAGTCATAAGTTCACAAAAAGGACTTGTATCACTGTTTAAATCTAATTGTTGGAAGTTTGATATTGACTTGATTCAATAATTTTTTGGCCCACTTCTCATTTAACACGCGCCCCGCTGGGAGGGCGAAATTCGCCCCCCTGGCTTTTCCCAGATAGCTCAAAAACGAAGAGACGCAGAACAACGAAACTTACGGTACCTTATTCCTGATCAATTTTACACATTTGACCAAATTTTTGAGTAAAGGTCATGTCAGGTCAAGGAGCTATTCAGGGTCAAGTGACCCGACCCCAAAACCTAAAATTACGAGTTTGAAGCAGCGCCCAGGGAACATTAGCAAACCCATCAGTTTGAAAATACCACAATATGATAAGGTCATTAGGGTCTACAAATCTGCTGTCTCGGAATTTTGATATTGGGGACCTAAAGTGGGGTCAATTTTTTGGTCACCCCATTATAAGTCTATGGTGATAAAAAGAATGAACTCGTTTTCAGGAAATACTGGATAGATAAGGCTGAAAATCCTCAAACTGTCTATTCTTACCACGATCTTGACCATAAAGCTAAGTTTTTGAGATTCTGACTTCCCAAAGGTCATTTCAGGTCACGGGAGCAGAGATAGATTGCTAATAACTTCTCACTGAATTGAGATAAAGCTCCCATTTTGCTTGCATTGTGCTTATATTGTCACGGGAAATCGATTGATATGCAACATGACCATACCAGGTCACTCTGTGTCCCTGACATAGGTCGAGGTCACGACATTTCGACTATTTGACCTAGCAAAGTCATATTATACATCATTGGATTTGCCGCGATGAGAGGAAGCCAATGATGCATAAAGATTTCGGCAGGTCTAGAGAGGGAAACGTACACTGCTCTGTTGTAAGCCTATGGAGCCTTCTTTGACCTATGCTGACCTCAATATTGACCTGACATAAAAAGTATTCGTATAAATTCTCTTCGTCTTTTCAAGAGCTTTCGAATGCTGCCCTTAATTTTCCTTTAGCTTTCGTGGGGAACGAGATACGGAGGGGGCGAAAAACGCCCCCCCAGCGGGGCGCGTCATGCAAGGGACCCCAGCGGGACGCGTGTTAATAGGAAGCCAGGGGTGCCCCTCCAATCCTGCGCGACCATCAAATGATTTTGTCCACACAACCAGAACATTTGTTAGCATCATTAATCATCTTGGCCGCACCCCTCCCCGCTAACACTTAATGTTTTCTCTCTTTCCCAACTATGCATTTTTGCTCTTGAACAGTGACAGATCTAGGATTTTGGTAAGTGGGGGAGTGCGGAGTCTCAGAGGGCGCACTTTGCCACTAACTTTTCACCCAAAAAGCGCCTATAGTATCGCATCCTTCGCGTACGGTTTTCGGTGGCCATCATTTTTGTGGATCGTTTTTCACAAAGTTCTGTCCCTCCCGCCCACCACCATACCAGTTTTTTTTGCAGTTTTGCTGCTTTTTTGGTGTCAGAATATCGTATTCAAGTGCGGAAGAGGTCAAAAGAAGTCATATTTATACAAGGGACAAACCAGAAATAGCTTAGGTGCCAGCTGCTAGAAAAACGGAAAAAGGTCAGATTCCAAGAAAGGGCCAACCGAAAAAATCGCGGGGCCAAACACGACAAAAAAGGCCCAATTCGAGATATTTGGCCACAAAATGGCCAACCTGGCAGCCCTGGCGTTGCTGCAATGTATTCCAAATCAAAAGGTTATTTTCTTGTTTGCTTTATGAGTGTGGCACGGTAAGTACATTCCTTAAAGGGAATGTGGCACCTTGGTCGAATCCTGGAATTTAGAGAAACTAGGCGTACTTTTAGCCAAAAATAATGAAACCACTCATGATTTCTCTGAAAAAATGTACAATAAGCTCAGTATTTTGTTCTTCAAAATACTCATCTAGAAAAAGAAATAAATATATGTCTGTGGATGATGTCACGATCTGGCAACCACTACCATGCTTGAAACGCTTCAAGGGCTTCGATTGGCTGATGCTCATCGTGACGTCAGCATATGTGGTCACACCAGTAGCTCACTACAATGGCCGCCCGGCGACGGGCTGCTGGGGGGCTGGTGTCAGGTAGGTTTTAGCTTTTTTTCTGCGGAAATATCGAGTTCCAAGACAAATGAAATATGGAGTACAGGGTTTTCTGACTTGCTTTACAACTTGGCTATCTCAGTTAAAATCACGTTGTGAAGGTGCCACATTCCCTTTTAGTATCGAGCACAAGTGGCTTATACGCTAAATCGAGATCAGTTTTTACGTGCATACATACCTTCTATGATGTGTGGCTGTTGCTGTGGAAACCATCTAGGGAATGTAGTACAAAAACCAGCTAATACATTTTTAGGCTTATCGACGCACCAAGTGTCAGGGTCAAATGATGATTACCGTTCCCCCGTGAAAGTTCAATGGCACCCCCAAAAATGCCGGTTCCCACAACCCTCCACTCAGCATGCGAGTATAGTTGCCCCATGATAGGATCTGGCACCCACCTGATTGGTTTTGCCATTCAAAAGTGGCATCCTCCAATCCGGATCGTGCCCCGCCAACCTTATGCTCTCATATCCCACCTCCTACCCTTGATTGGCATATATGAATCCACTAGCAGCACACAGCCCAACTGCAGGAACACTTTTTTATTATCATTTTAACACGTGCATTGACGGTGAGGGGCGGGTGCCCGGCCGCCCCCCGTTCGGGTTTTTGGGGATAGCATAAAAACGGCGGTGCTTAGCGCCACCGCACTAGGAATACCTTTTTCTGATCATGTTTAAAACTTTTGTAAAACTTTAAGGTTAGGCTACCTCAGGTCAGGTCACCAGTACAGGTCAAGTGACCTGACCTAAGAAAAAGTTTAAGATAACATAAGTCGGAACGGAGTGAACTTATCCGATGGAAACTCATATCACATAATGGGCCCATCGAGCTCTCTAAAACATGTTCTGTTATTTGTTATATTGATGGCCTAAGGTCAGGCACGAACATGACCTCTCCGTTGGAAATACATGCAAAAAATTTATGACGGCATGTCTTGAACTCTAGTGACCTTACATGTGACGTGACAAAAATGGTACAAATTTTTTATGGAGAAATGGGCTACCCAACGCCATTTACTGTTTTTCGCTATCTAGCGAGATTCTTGAGATTTTAGGGGGTGGGTACCCGCCCCCTTGAAAGTGATGGTGACTCAGACCCCGTCAATGCGCATCTATCTTTAATTAATCTTGTTTTTTACCTGTCGGTACTTTTACGAGCTCTGTAAATACCAGTGGCGGCGCTTCCATACAGGCACATTAGGCACTGCCTAGCCACATTAAAATTTCGAAGGAGGTATGCATTTTATGTGGAATAGATATAGTTTGACTCGATGTTTAAGTCACAGAGAATATTCATTTTTCGATTACTGGGCCAAAGAGCCGATGATTTGCATCCCTGACAATCCACGTTCGCGGTTCCTACCGTCAAAAATGCGAGGTGAGGTACTCCGCCATTCAGCTGAATTTGCCCAACCCCGTGGCGAATCTAACGTGTGCTTTTTGATTGGCATCTCTAATACCTCATTCATTCGGACGCTAGTACTGACGCTTTTAAACAGCAAATTAGGCATGCCTGCTTGGCCCTTTAACCCGGCCTTTGTGGCAATCGCTGCCGCATGTTATGACTTTGACAACATTCCACACGTTTATGGGCATTCTTGTATTCGTGGATTTCTAGCCTTCGCCAGTGCGGGACAGTTGTTTGGAAATTGTTAGCAATATATTTAATTTGTGGAAGCCTCATGAAGGACGTGAGTCATGGCAATAAATCTGGTCAAATGAATTCTAAAAGAATCCGTTCTCGAATGGATCGTACCCCAAAAAACTGGACGTTATAAAAATACAGTGCCGAAACCGTCCTTGAAATGGGAAGCTCTCGTGAGTTTCTCATCCTTTCTGGTTTACTTACCTACCTACCTACCCTTCCTGATTCTTGCCTTGGACCTGCATACACCGACGCATAACCGTTTACACAATCCACCGACCAACACAGAAAGAATTTATTACAAGGTACAAGCTAAAAATTGTGTTTCTACAAGTCTTACCATTGCAGAACAATAGCTGCACCGTAGTTCAATTACCAAAGTAAAACAACCCTGGTTACGTCACTAGCACAAAGCAATCCAATTACTACGGAATGACAACCTTGCCTTGTGCCACAATAGTGCGCGCCTCGTTCATACCTGGTTCACGCCTTGCTTGCGCACCAGCGCTGCACTAGCTGAATACTAGGCGTTGTAGTGGCATTGTAAATAGCTGGTAAGGTAAAGCTAGGGCGTTGTTGCACCCTTGCTCGGCCATTGTCGTTTGACTATGGTTTCAAATACCTGCTCGGGTTACGGTCGCCATCTTGCTTTCTGTTTACCCGTGGCAATACATAGTGGCCTGGCATGCATGCCGTGTAGGTTAGAATAAATGTGACTTATTTTAATCAATCGTGGAACTTTGGAAGCTGTCTGGAATACTTGTCAGTGATCTGAAAGTGAAAAGTATTGTTCTTTGTTTCAATAGTTGAAAAGTGAGGCATTTTGGAATGGTCAATCCAGGTCCAGGTAAGTAGGTATGTGGTTACTTCAGGCATGTATGCCATATTGGTATTAAGGCTCATAGTTTGGTGTTAAACGAGCGCAGACTATTTGATCATATGGCTTAGGTACCTGCAGTGGGTAGAACCTAATTGTGTTTGCCTTATGGGTCCGTTTGAAAAATAGGGTGAGTTGAGTTCCAATATGATCTTGTTGCACAGAAAGAAATTTTTACAAGGGCAAACCTTGTCAGACCCTTGTTTACATGGAAAATTACTAGGGTAAAACGCAAAGCTTGTACGTTCAAAATCCGTGCCACGAAAACAAGGGAAATACAAGGAAAAACCATGTAGAACAATGGTAGAACCATAGTACGACAATGGTTGCTAGAAGACGTTGTACGAACCTTGTAACTTAACTATGGTCAACCTACATGACAAAGACAATGGCTGATAACGTCCCCACAAGCCCTCTACTAGGTCATGATTACCCCATAACAAGGGTAGAACAAAGTCTTGTGTCCGCCTTGTACGCAACGGCAGCCTTCCTACAAGAGCATGACGAGATTAGAACCTTGCTTGCACAACCGCTTTACCAGTGCGTAACGGGGAGGAAACAAGGGTGTTGCAAGGCTTATTACAAGGGTAAAACGAGACTCGGATTACGTCTTTACAACAGCGGCAGATCCAGGACTTCATTTCGGGGGGGGAGCTTGGGCGTTCGCGCCTCCCCCGCCATAGTGTCTAGACAGCATCCGACTACGCATTTACTTTAGGCACTCTGACATTTCATGATGTGGAAGGGGGCTTGAGCCCTCTTAGCCCCTCCCCTTGTACCTACCTCTGCTTCAAAAGGAACTTTTCAGTCTCTATGCGAAAGCTAAAGCGTTTTCTGGCCCCAAATGCAACCGGAAGACCATCGGTAGAAAAAGGGTAAGCATTGAGCCACCTATCAAGCAAGAAAATAACCCGCACGTTGTCTTACCCATATCGGTAAAACACAGCATCACTCATCAGGCGCCGATCCATCTGAAGACACCAACAAGATCATATTGGAACTCAACTCACTCTATTTTTCAAACGGGTCCATAGGGCAAACACAATTAGGTTCTACCCACTGCAGGTACCTAAGCCATATGATCAAATAGTCTGTGCTCCTTTGACACGAAAATATGAGCCTTAATACCAATATGGCATACATGCCTGACGTAACCACATCCCTACTTACCTGGACCTGGATTGACCATTCCAAAATGCCTCACTTTTCAACTATTGGAACAGAGAACAATTCTTTCCACTCGCAGATCACTGACAAATATTCCAGACAGCTTCCAAAGTTCCACGATTGATTAAAATAAGTCACATTCATTCTAACCTACACGGCATGCGTGCCAGGCCACTGTGTATCGCCACGGGTAAACAGAAAGCAAGATGGCGACCGTAACCCGAGCAGGCATTTGAAACCATAGTCAAACGACAATGGCCGAGCAAGGGTGCAGCAACGCCCTAGCTTTACCTACCAGCTATTTACAATGCCACTACAACGCCTAGTATTCAGTTAGTGCAGCGCTGGTGCGCAAGCAAGGTATGAACCAGGTATGAACGAGGCGCGCACTATTGTGGCACAAGGCAAGGTTGTCATTCCGTAGTAATTGCATTGCTTTATGCTAGTGACTTAACCAGGGTTGTTTTACTTCGGTAATTGAATTACGGTGCAACTATTGTTCTGCAATGGTAAAACTTGTAGAAACACAATTTTAAGCTTGTACCTTGTAATAAATTCTTTCTGTGTGGTGTCTTCAGATGGATCGGCGCCTGATGAGTGATGCTGTGTTTTACCGATATGGGTAAGACAACGTGCGGGTTATTTTCTTGCTTGAGAGGTGGCTCAATGCTTACCCTTTTTCTACCGATGGTCTTCCGGTTGCATTTGGGGCCAGAAAACGCTTTAGCTTTCGCATAGAGACTGAAAAGTTCCTTTTGAAGCAGAGGTAGGTACAAGGGGAGTGGCTAAAAGGGCTGAAGCCCCTTCTACACCATGAAATGTCAGAGTGCCTAAAGTAAATGCGTAGTCAGATGCTGTCCAGACACTATGGCGGGGAGGCGCGAGCACCCAAGCTTCCCCCTCCCCCAAAATGAAGTCCTGGATCTGCCACTGTCGTGAAGACGTAATCCGAGTCCCGTTTTACCCTTGTAAGAAGCCTTGCAACACCCTTGTTCCCTCCCCGTTACGCACTGGTAAAGCGGTTGTGTAAGCAAGGTTCTAATCTCGTCACGCTCTTGTAGGAAGGCTGCGGTTGTGTACAAGGCGGACACAAGGCTTTGTTCTACCCTTGTTATGGGGTAATCATGACCTAGTAGAGGGCTTGTGGGGACGTTGCCAGCCATTGTCTTTGCCATGTAGGTTAACCATAGTTAAGTTACAAGGTTTGTACAACGTCTTCTAGGAACCCTTGTCGTACTATGGTTCTACCCTTGTTCTACATGGTTTTCCTTGTATTTCTCTTGTTTTCGTGGCACGGATTTTGAACGTACAAGCTTTGCGTTTTACCCTAGTAATTTTCCATGTAAACAAGGGTCTGACAAGGTTTGCCCTTGTAAAAATTTCTTTCTGTGAATAATTGGGGGGGAGGAGGCAGCCAATCTTCAACTGGCTGTTGACAAAAACTTACGTTACTAAGACCAAAAAGTCCTGGTATTTCAGTTCCATGTTGTCTTCCGCACTGCTCATTTAACACGTGCATTGACGGGGGTCTGAATCACCTTCGCTTTGACGGGGGCCGGTTATTCACCCCCTAAGATCTCGAGATCTACGCTAGATCTCCCAGAAAAGTATGGCGGCGCTACGCGCCGTGGTTTATATTCCATCTCCGAAAAACCTGACGGGGGAGGAGGGGTAAGCACTCGCCTTCCGTCAATGCGCATGTTTAAGTTTTCCAGATTTCTCCAAATTGGGCTGATATTAGAAAATTTTTGGACGAAAAGTGAGGGACCTGGCTCCCGTTTCCCGACGCCTATGCTTCGCCGAATCTACTTCTGGGACGAACATTTAGAGGGGGGAGGGCGACGGGGGCACCGAATCATGAAAACGTGTTAATATAGAAAAGTGACAAAAGCCGGCGGGATCGGATGCCTTTTTGTCCCCCTGGATCCACGCGTGAATGCACAGAAAATTAGTATCCGGTGTTGTAATGTTTTCAAGCTGGGGGAAAGGGAAGAAGTTGCCGCCGTTACTGGGGCCAAATGTTATTCGGCCTCCGGCTTGATTTTTTAACTGAAAAGGTCCGGCATTGGCTCAAACTGGGAGGGACATTGTACCCCAGGCAGAGCTTGCCCCCCTCTGCAGCCGACCTGCTGGATCCACCCCTGTGCCCTTTCAGGTAAAAAGTCTAGGCAGGATCTTACCTAGAAGCCAATCGTGCCTAAGCGGTCCTAATGTTCAAGCGCCGCCACTGGTAAATACGATTTTTTATTTCCCAAAGTTTATTCTTTGCTCATGCCAAATCATGACATAATTTGTTGTGCACCAAACAGACAGTGCATTTGGCTCCCATGACAACAGCCCCTGTCGTGGCACAGTTGACGTGCGTTTAATCTCTATTAAACGAGACGAGAGAGAGAGAGAGAGAGAGAGAGAGAGAGAGAGAGAGAGAGAGAGAGAGAGAGAGAGAGAGAGAGAGAGAGAGAACGTTTTTGTATAGCGTTCCATGCAACGTTTTTGGGCTCCAAATGGTTCATAGGCCATTTTACCACTGCTCATCTAGCAAGCATGCTGGTGAACCACAATGACCCTTGCCCTTCCTGTTGCGGATTACTTAGTCATAGAGCCGATGATTTGCATATCTGGCAATCCACGTGCAGCCGCTCATACCGTCAGCAAAGCGAGGTTAGGCGTTTCGTGATTCAGCTCAATTTGCCTTGGCCCGTGGCGAACCTAAGGTGTGCTTTTTGATTGCCATTTCTAATACCCCATTCATTTGGACGCGAGCACTGAATTTTTAAAGCAGCAAATTAGGCATGTCTAGGTCCTCTTCTACCCTGGTCTAAACAGCTCTTTAAAACGTGCCCCTCTGGGGTCTCTGGCATGACGCGCCCCCTGAGGGAGGTATTTCACCCCCTTCCGTATCCCATTTTCCAGGAAAGTTAAATAAAAATCATGGAGGGCGTGCAAAAGCTCTTGATGAGTCAAAGAGAAATTACAAGTAGCATTTTTATGTCAGGTCAATATTGAGGTCAGCAAAGGTTAAATAAGTTTCCATAGCCCTTCAACAGGACAGTGTACCTTTCCCCTTTATATTTTTACTCAGCGGATCTAGAGCTAATATTTATGCATCATTGGATTCCGCTCATCATGGCAAATCGAAAAACTTATAATATAATAACCATGCTAGGTCAAATTTTGAAAATGACCTGACATGGAGCAGGGTGAGAGTCACAGGGTGACCTGGTATGGTCATGTTGCATATCAATCTACTCCCTATGATAATATAAGCACAATGCAAACAAAATAGGAACTTTATATCAATTCAATGAGAAGTTATTGGCAGAACAATCACTGTATGCTCCTGCGACCTGAAATGACCTTGCAGAGGTCAGGTAATCAAAAGCTCAACTTCAAGATCGTGGTAAGAATACACGGTTTGAGGATTTTCAGCGTTATCGATCGAGTATTTACTGAAAACGAGCCCTTTTTATTTTTCACCATAGACTTATAATGGGGGTAACCAAAAGTTGACCCCACTTTAGGTCTACAATACCAAAATCCGAGATAGCAGATTTGTAGACCCTAATAATCTCATCATATTGTGAAAGTTTTAAAGTGATCGGTTGGCTTATGTTCCTTAGGTGCCGCTTCAAACTCCTGATTTTAGGTTTTTATGTCGGGTCGCTTGACCTTGGATAGCTCCTTGACCTGACATATCCTGACCTAAAAAATTTGATCAGATGCGTAAAATTGATCAAGGATAACTAACTATAATTATCTTTAGGAGAAAGCGGGAGAATGATGTCGGTTAGGACTGCTGAACACAAAAAGTCTCTAAAAGCCCTGAGGGAGATGACCCTAACCGACCGACAACCAGAAGCCACAGCCGAACATTCGTAAGAAACCGGACACACTATTGATTGGGACGCCAAAATGATCACTTTCGAATCCAGAACAAAACAACGCCAAATTAAAGCAGCCATCCAAATTTAAACAACAGCAAGAGAAAAGCTAAATAGAAATATAGGCAAATACGTATTGTACCAAGGCTGGGTCGACCTGCTCAAGCGACAATGAGGACCATGAAGGAAAACACTCACGCGTCATGATGTCGAATATTTAAACAACCAGTAGCACGACAAAGATTGTTCCATGTTCCATCGAGTTTACTGAAATGCGTTTTATATAACTATGTAGTGTGTGTGATTATATCTTGTTCTTTTTACTTGATAATGGGACCGAGATGGCCCCAAAACCGGTCGTATAACAAATACAACCTTTGGCTTTGCGTAGCACTAAAACTTTCAATAATAATTATCTTTGTTTTGCGCCTCTTCGTTTGTTGCGTTATCTGGGGAAAACCAGGAGGGCGGGAGGGGGCGACATTTACCCCCCCAACGGGGTGCGTGTTAACGCGGTATTTGTAGCACGCTGCCGCACATTATGACCTTGACGACAGCTAGTTTGTTCATTGACATTCTTCTAGTCGCGGATTTCTGACCTTCTCGAGTGCTGGACAGTTGTTTGGCAATTAGCAAGATATTTTATTTAAGAACCCCTTATGAAGGACGTGAGTCATGGAAACAAATCTGGTGGATGAAATTCTAAGAATATCCGTTCTCGAATCGAAAGTACCCACAGCAATTGTGCGTTACAAAAAACGAAGTGCCAAGCCGTCCTTGTATGGAAAACTCTAGTGATTACCTGTCCTTCCCGGCTTACTTATCTACCTTCCTATCCTTCTCGAATCTTGCCTTGTACCTACCTACAGTTTCATACTGTTTGCATAACCGTTTCCACAACCCCCCGTCAAATGTTTTTTTTGTAAATCAACTTGAGGCTGCCCCGCTCTCCAGGCAGCCTGCCGGATCTGCCCCTGTTCCCTATAGGGGACCTGATACATCAGGTAAAAAGCCTGGACAACGTCCTTACCTCTACGCCAATCGTGCCTAGGCTGTCATAATGTTCAAGCTCCGCCACTGAGAAATATGATATTCAGAACAAATAGATTATTCTTGAAAATACATGTTGTGGAGTTCGGATATCCACATAGATTATTGGAAATCACAGCACTGTTCAGGGAAAGACAACAGTTGCACTTTGAGCCACCAGAAGTCTAGGATTGGATTTATACAACCATGTAAATAATTGGTGGCGAAAAATAATATTTTTCGGAACTAACGAAAAGAATGGTCGTCTTCCAAATGAAAGTAGGAACCAGCTCAATTTCTCTTTTTTTATTTGGGCCGGGGTGCCTATTGGCTTCGTTGCCAGTCTTCGGATCGGATAGTATGGATTAGCGTGGGTTCAATCCCCACGGCGGGAAACTGCCTTCCATGTCCAATCTGACCCGGTGGAGAGGATATTTAAACATAAACGCCAATGCTCCCTGTAATTGGGCAAGTGTGCCTGTTGGAAGTGGCCCTAATAAGATATAAAAAAATCACATTCCACATTTATTGTTAATTTCTTTACGAACCACTTATTTTTACGGATTTGATGCGCAAACGTTTTTGTAGGATTGATTTTTCACGAACACTTTTACCTTTTTGACATATTTCCACCTTTGATTTGCACAAACAGTGTTGAAAATTTTGCAGCATTTTTGTACAATGAAAACAATTCGGGAATCAAAATCGTTTTGAAAATCAAAATAAAGGGTTTATTCCTGAGTGCCGGCATTTGATTCCATTTCAAGGGTAACTCATTTGGTAGAGCGTTGGGCTCCGGCCCACTGCTCAGGAACATGCAGAGGCAGTGCATGCACAGGCTTGGATTTGGATCCCCTGAGGCGCTCCGTTGGTCAATATTTACCGGACATAGGTGGGCTAGTCACTGACTGGTGAGAGAGTGACCTGAGCGGGGCGGCCCTCCCTGTGCTTTGTGAGACGTCAAACTTTAGCTTCTAAACTTACCCTTCATTGAGGGATTTGCTCGTTTGGAAGGTGGATACGATGTCTCTGTGGCAAGTCCCTTGATGACTTTAGTGAGACTCTGGCCCCAAAAGTCGAAGCTGCAACAACTTCGACAAAACTTAGAGAAGTGTTAAAAGCTGGGTGTCTGAGAATTGATAGCCGCAAATTTATTTTCATCGCAAATGACGTTTTAGGTCTACTTTCACCTACATTACAATTATTTTCGTATTCTTCTTTCTCAAAACCAAGTTAAGCTAAGAAAAATATAATTCGCAGACAATTTCCAAAACAATGACCTTTAGAAATTGTATTAGCTCGGAACTGTGGAGCTCAGAGTTTTCACTCAGAACTGCGCTAAATGCAAACAGAGTTTGAGCCGCTGCCATTGATAATTGCATAGATTGATGGGCGTTTACGCCTAAATGGCAAATCAAATCACTGGTCTATTTTGTGATCAGCTATCTTCCACTAAGGCTTCTTAAATTTGACCCAGGTGCAACCAAGATCTCTAAAATCATGCTCAAAAACCTAAGCTGCGTTAAGGTCTCAGGGATTGGTCTACCCACCCGCTCAGTTAGATTGCACGATGCCCGAACGATAACGGCGTCCCGTTCAGTTAGATTGCATGGCGACCGAACCATAACCACGTGTGGGCAGTTGGGGCGATATTTTCGATCGCAGACGAGGTGCCAGTATCGACATTCCGACTGCGGTTATGAACCATGAAGCCGCCGTCACGTCGCCGTGATGGCCTAATATCGGCGGCCGCGCCGGCTCGCTGTTGACGAGGTTCCAGGTACGTGCGGTACAGTCTAACCCACAGGGCTCTCAGTCCCAGTCGGGCCATTGCGGTGCCGTGTCGCCAATATCCTGCAGAAGTTCCGCGGAACAGCACAAGGCACAGTCCATCAGCTACGTAATGCAAGTGGGGAGGTGGGGGGTTAGGAGAGTCAGTCACAGCGTTATCGAACGTTACACTTGGGCGTCAGAAAGCGTTACATACAAAACCCGAAAACGATACGTTAGTTATACACAGCCCATTATTTGAAAGAGTTGTTGTGTGAGAGCAGTGGAGGATCTACACGTGTCATTTGGGGGAGGTAGAGGGGGTGGGTGACAGGGGCTTAACACGCGCATTGATGATGCAGTCGTAGGGATAACATGTAAATTAAGGTTCTCTGTCATTTCATCTGAGCAAGTAAAGATAGAGCAAAACCCTCCAGTAATAGACCATTGGAACCCTCGCAGTAAGTCGAAACTATTAATGTAAAATATAACCTTGCTAGGTCAAATTAGTTAAAATATGGCATTTGACCTGACCTGAGATCAGGTTATGGTCAAATTAGGCCAAAATGCATATCGTGAGAACTGCAAAGACAGGGCCATTCTAATGAAGCTAAAATAAACACTCTATCACCATCTATTACCAGGTTATTTAGTTAAAACCACTTTCCATGTGTATTTCCAACGGAGAGGTCATGACTCGTACCTGATCTTAGGTCAACGATATAAAAAATATCGGAACGTGTTTTAGAGAACTCGGTGGGCTCATTATGTGGTATGAGTTTTAACTGAATAAGTTCACCCTGTTCCGATTTATGCTATCTTGATTTTTTTAGGTCAGGTCACTTGACCTGTACTGGTGACCTGACCTGACATGACCTAACCTTAAAATTTTGAAAACAAAAATTGTAAAAATGATCAGAGAAAAGCTATGCTAAGTACGGCGGCGCTATGCGGTGCCGTTTTTATTCTATCTCCAAAAAACCAGAGTTTGCGGGTACCCATCCCCTATCAATGCACGTCTTAAAACAGTAAGAAAATAGTGCGTTTTAAAAAGCCGGTGAGAATTAGGGCCAATGGCTTTTCTGCCCCCATTCCCCCGAATCTCATAGTATAGGAGAGCCTTTAAAATAGATGCATTGTCTAATACTTGTGCATGGGTGAGGCCTAAATTGTAAGTAGGCAATAGATCATTTGCAGTGGTTCGCACCAGGAAAACTTCCATCGATAACGAATCGTTATCGGCGATAACACTTCCCAGTGTGCGATAATAGATTATCGATAATCGAAATCATGTCATCAAACTTGCTGTTCTGGGTCAATCCATAACATAACTTTTCATGATTTTTTTAAACCCTTTCTTTCATAGGGTGTCAAGTTTAACATATATCAAGAAATATCAAAGTGATAATCAGACCGCGTTTCAAACGAGTAAAGACAATGGAAACAATCAGCTACCGTTACCCTCAAGCAGCCGTGTGGATATATGGAATGTGTAGAGGAGTGTGAATCTGTGTTTTGTTCCTTTTTTCACAATTATTCATAATGTGATGTGATGATACTCAGCGAGTGTCTAAGTGAACTTTGTATTCGCATTGTTGAAACCTATGCTGACTTTCCCTTGGATGCTCAGCTGGACAGTGTATGGTGCATCACCCACTTAGAATCAGAGTTCGGCAACCTCTTCCAGGACGAAAACCTTCTGATGACTACAGGTTTCACCCGAAGTCCGGGATGATTGTATCATGAGTTCTATGAGCTTCACTGTGGCTGGCATAGATGACCTTATTTCTGTGAGGAGTCTTCTTTCAGTGTTTATCACTCATATCAATCACGAGGACACTTGATAAACCACTGTTTTTGTATGAAAATGCTTAAACAAATGCAAAAACACTACGAAGTGATAGAGAACCTAGCTGATACTGTGGAGTCCAGGATCGCGGGCCGGGGTGGTTAATGGTTCAAATAAGGAGAGGCTGAAAAATGGCTTTGACGTGGTGGCAGACCTACCCAACGAGCCCACCGCAACATACATCACCATCGATATCCGAGTACCCAAGAAGTTGGACGCATGTTTGTCCGGTGGAATTCCCAAGAGCACCGTGGGTAAGAACCTCTTCCCCGCGTACAACAGAGGTGTTCGGGGCCATGTTCAAACGCTACAAGAATACCATCCCTTTTTCCGCGATGAAGAGAGCGTGCACAATTGGCTGAAACATCTGGAAGTCTGAGAGTAGCACCTTGATATCCATGAGCCCATGCACAGGTCGGCTGGTAAATGTTTGCAGAAGGGCAATTCGTTTCTTCTCCAGCTCAGCTTTGCAGAGGAGAAAGAATGGATTCGTGCCTATAAGCCCCTAATGAAGAGAGCCAGAAGTTCTTCTGGGTGTTGGTCTGCGTTTTCCAGCTAGGCCCTTCCCCAACGTACGCCTTACCGTCTAAAGCAGGTTGGGCAAGGAGATCGATTCTTGTTTGTTTAGTGAGATGAAGTGGACCAGGGCTATTTTTTCCCTTACTACATTAATATGTTTTCCCGGCTTGAATATCGTTGGTCTGTTTTTTGCCAGATTATTATTTTTTATTTCTCACAGGCTTTCTTTTTGGGTAAACCGCTCTGTAAATGAAATTTATAGAAAAACATAGGCAAAAATATAATTCGACAGCTGAAATTAGCATAAATCGAACATATTCTGTGCCCTCGACTAAACTCGAAAATTTGACATTATCGCTTTATCACAGCCACTCATTACAGTAGGAGTTATTGCTATCAAAGCGACACGGAAAATGGACCACAGTTTTGCTAAATTTTCCGACTTTGATTAAAGCAGTTGGCCATGGCGTTTTATTATGACTTTAGTACACATATCAACTGAAATCATCTAAGGTATAAAGAAGTGGCTCCAAAACGCTAAGTCATGACCCCATTGGCGACCACGGAGCAATTCTGTGGGGCTCGTGAAGATCCGTGAATCCGAACTATGAATTCCGACACAATCCCTGCTGATCTAAGAACGACGAATTTATGGCACCCTAACTCTGGTAGCATGCTTTCCGAGGCCTGAGTACCTACCTACATGCTTAATGACGAAGATATGGTCGCAAGGGTGGTATTTCTTAGCTTGAGAACGCGATCCCCAGGACATATTTACTATAAAAACAGCTGTGGATGTTGTTTGCCTGCCAAGCCATGTACTAAATGTAACATTCTGAATTTCTGGAAGTTCTCTGTGGCAACGCACTAAATAAAGCCGGCTTTTAAAGATGATGGTCATCAAAAACAAAGGAATCACGCAAAGAAATGGTAAACCTTGCCTGTGCTGACCGAATTGAAAATATCTAAAAAGCAAATTATGTGCACACTTCATCTTTGTCTCCACTGCGAATATCAATATTCCAGAGCGTGTGTGTGAACACGTGCTCCCAAACAGAGATGGATCATCACCTTACCAAAACTAGTGTTGCTCTGACAACCATAATTCAGCTACTATAAAAATGAAATTCTTCAAATGAGCTATCTACTCGCAAAAATTTGTTATTTTAGTTTTCTGTTTAGGGTCACCTTTTCAGCACAAGAATAGAAGAATTAAGGAGTTAAGTCAACTTGATTTTGGATCACAGCTTGGAGACAGACTGGTCCTGACTCTTACCAAACTCTCTGGTCGAGAAATTGAGTCAAATCTAGCTCAGCCCATATAAAAAGTGAGTTGACACAACACTGGCTGATGCAAAAATTGAGTCGAAGCAGAGTCGACCCTGATTCTGAGTCACCACAGAAGAATTGTGATTATCTTACCGCGCCCGATAAGAAGATGAGTGAATATAAGGGACAACACCTTACCGATAAGAAAATTCTTTCACTTGTCTTCTGGACACCTGACATTCTACAATAATTTTACAAAATCGATAAAACCAGAACAGACTGAAAATTCATCCAACAGGGACATATTTGGCCAGTGTCCGCTGGCACCCACGTGGTTCTTCCCTTAGCCCAGCCACTGTCACAACAATGGCTGCGCTTCTCCGAGCACCGCATAAAACGGGAAATTTCAACCGGTGCCTTCACATATGTCACGGGTGACGGGGGTGCGCCTCTTAGTCCCTAACTACCCAACCAATTTTCTTTATCTAAAGTGCAGTCGATGTCCTCATCCGAGAGAGATCTAAATGTCATTTTAGATTGTTAAAACCATATGACTTCATAATCGGAGTAAATATATAAAACTGTCATATCCTTATTTATCCAACCCTGTTAAGATACTGGACGATGGATTCTGGTTTTAATGAACTGAAACGAAAGACATTCCCTGTACTAATGCTGCCATCCGAATTTTTTATACAATATTAAGTCAAATAACACCATAAAATTATCCTTAATGCTGTTTTCATAGCCAATATAATGATATTGCTTACAAATGTGAGTCAAACGGCCTAAAACTTTAGCAAAATTGTATGTTCGAGGTTGGCATTAACTTAAAGAACACTGGGAGCTAAGAAAGGGTACATACACAGCATGTTTGATGACTTAATTATAACGCAATTATAAACCCCACTGTATCCGCCACTGCCTACACTGTAAAAAACAAAAACCTGTGCTAAGATGTAGAATAGAAAACAAAACATTATAATGCCACATTATTAGGCTTGCTCACCTACCTGGACCAAATAATAACGACATGCATGAAAATATCAATGGGCCTCACACGTAGAGGAGGACAATCAAACATGTCGTGCATGAGTTTTGGTGGTGTTTATGAAGTCGCTTATTTAGTCTTTTCCATGAAGCTACATCATCAGAAATTTACACAGTACATTTGGCATGTCTCAATAGCGTGAAACTACATATGACTTCCTCCAATGAATCAAGGGTGAGAATGGAAAGATGGCTTCATAAATGTGTAATTGTATGCAAAAAATATCATTGTGACTTCACTCTATATGCATGCAGCGTGCATATTGTTCCTGAGTACCGATTTTCAGATATAGGACACTATATACCTACCTCTAATAGAGATAAATGATCATGCAAGATTTCGATATCAAAGGTTTTATAAGAATGCCACTGTTTAATGCCCAACATGACGACAAGCGCGAAAAGGTGAAACTTTGTCGAAAATTTGAAACTAATGAGGACATTCTGATTAAATGGGAGATGCAATTTTTGTCTGGTTGTTTTTATAGTACAGAAAAATCATTTCTAGACAGGTACTGAATGTTTTGTTTCTCTATTTGCAAGAGCTCATTCACACTTAGCAGAATCTGGTAGCCAAATCTGCCCATATTTTTTAATGTCAATTTCCTTACGTGCCCTTGTAAATTCGTTAGGCAGAATTCTTGGCCAACTCTGCCAGGTGTGAATATGCAGTAAGAGCTCATGAGATATGCTAAAAAGCGCCAAGGGCTAAGGCTGAAAAAAACCTGCGCACAGTACGATTTAAAGGGAATGTGGTACCTTCATAATGGGATTTGAACTAAGACAGTCGTGTGATAGAGCAGGCCGATAAAACACTTGAACAACATTGTTACTAAATCAATACATAACCAAATGCTATGTTTTTTAAGCATTTCTCAACAGAAATAAAACCAGATCAATTATTTACAATTAACCTTCACCCTAAGAAAATGCCCGTCCAGAATTGCACGAAGGTGCAACACTCGCTATTAACAGGGCTTCCCGGTTGCGTTTGGCAGCATCGTATATCTGTGGGACCTCCCCGCGAGGGTTAATGAGGCTCAGCAGTCTCTGAGTGAGGTACCGCACGGTAAGACTACACCCTTCCACTTAGTCATAGAAAATTAGTGTGTGAAATATGATCAGACACACTTCGAACCCAGTCTCTCTATTCAAAATGTGTGTATGCCTAAAAGAACCATCACCAGGTAATCTATACTCGGGGAGTGGACAGACCTCAACTGCCAACGATCGGAGGGAGCGGCTAAGGTGAAGTTCGGACATTTTGGCTGCTTTGAAAACTCCACCGATGCATTTCACCAACACGAAAATTGTGAACACTCACGTAGGTCCACGCACGTGGCTGGAAGAAAACGAAATGAAGCTTACTTAGAGTCTCAAATTTTTAAGGAGACGTACCCCATCCTTTGCCAGTCGGAGGGCGTCTCCTCACTGCCTTTGACGCCCATGTACCTATCGCAGCTTGTTAGCTAAATGATGTCCATAATTTGTGAAATTAGGGTATGAGCGCAGATTTGTCTACCCACCTACCAGTTCAGCATGCGCTCTATCTCCGAAGGGCAGCCATCTGCTGCGCCTTCCATGTGAATCATCCACCGCCGTTCGGCGCCGTCGCTATGGGAGCGGGCAGTGGGCCGCGACCCGTCGGGAGCATCGGCGCCCCCTGCGGGCTCATCAGGCGCTGAGTGGCCGGCCGTGTTTCCCGACCGATCGCATCCTGCATCCAGACAAACACGTCGATAGGACCCGCCGCCGGCACCGACGCACTGGGACCGGGCGCTGGCGACTGACGCGTGTCGGCGTCATGGCAGACTCCGTGTACTCACGTCACGTGGTGACCGCTCCACTCTCAGCGGGAGAAAACTGGGCGGCAGTGGAACTCTGCCACAGGTACATACACACATACAGGGGTGTGGATTTCTATCTCTGAGGGTGCTTCAGCATCCCCAATGATGTGCTGGACACCCCCAATGGTGATTTGGACACCCCAAATTAAAGGTGAAACGAAATCTTAATGCAAAGCTCTTAAAGAAGAGAGCGTCTGTTATTTTTATTGTTTCGAACGGCTAAGTTTTTGAATATGTTCAAAATGTTAATTTTGTCATTGTAAAATCTTTATAGCACGGTAAAACCCTTATTCGGTAACACCCTTATCAAACGCACATCATATGCTAAGATCCTCGGTGTCTACGTCGACTCAGCCCTGACCTGGGAAAAACACGTGTCACAAGTAACTCGTCATTGTTACCGCATCCTCATTGGATTATATTGCTTAAGCTGCAAAATCCCATCAGAGACCAGAAAACTTCTGGTTCAGGCCCCTGTGTTCCCACATATACTGTATTGTATGACTGTATGGGGAGGGTGCAATGCCACTCCAAAACATCGCATCCAGAAAGTTTTAAATTTTGGCGCACGCATCGTTAAGGGACTGAGCAGGCGTGAGCACGTGACCCCAGCCCGGCAATCCCTGGGCTGGTCGATGTTTCCCGATTTGCTAAAGAAACGGGACATGCAAATTACCTCTCAGTTAGAAAAGACTGCTCTCCGACGACTCTGGAAGTCCACTGTCGCGATCAGTTTCGCGTCGCTCCGAAATATCTAGCCGGAGCACACGCGGGACTGACCGCGATATGCTAGACTTCCCAAGAGTGCGAACGGAGCAAGCCAAGCACAGTTTCCGTTACAGGGGGGTAGAAGCATGGAACAGTGGAATGAGAGAAAGTTAAGCATATGTAAAGTAGGCACTTAGGAAAAAGAGGATAGGCTAAAACGAACTAATTTATTTAAAATTGTTATCTACATCGGTCATGTTGTGTAAAGTATTGTCTGGTTTACGAAAATGTATACTCCTATGTGTGCTGTGTGCCTGTAATTGAGGGCTGAAAAGCCATATCTTATGGAGACCTTAATAATATATACATACATACACTATATAATTACGGCGCATGTCAGTGGAAATGGTAGCTAAACGGTCTCGAATGGTGATGGGTTGTTGCTCGGATCTTAATGAGCGGTACTATGCAGCAATGTGAACTTATATCTCTTTGGGGGTGGCCGGGCACCCACAATGAAATGTGGATTTAGTGTTAAAGTACCCTTTAAATTTGTGTTCATCATTTTCAGGATTCAAAAGAACTGTGTGATGGCGAAAACAAATATGATATCCTATCTTCTTTCATATGGTTGTCATTTACTTTTTTCAAATTTTGGCACCCCAATGATTTTCGGAAATGCACACCCCTGGGTACCTACCGGAGAGCGGTACCGTCTCCTCAAATTTATGTTTGTAGCCAGGAATCTTATATGTATATTCTGATTGGTCCTTGTTACATCAAGACCACAGACGGATCCAAGGGGACTAACGGGGCCGAGGCTCCATCCAAAGCCTAAAATAGTAGGGAAAAGTGGGGGAATCTGGACCACCGGGGTAATTCGACACACCCTGGTTACACCATTTTCTAACGTTGTCACCTGGTGGGAAAGACGTAATTCACATCTGTCGTCGGATGGGTAACATTCATTTTTAGCTTAGTTGAACTGTGACTAATGTGACTATGCTAGGTCAAATACACACAAATGACCTGACCTCAGGTCAGGTCAAGGCCACGTTTTAATCTAACATAGTAAATATGTATATCAATCGACTTGCAATAGCAGTCTGAACAAAATGATATAAAAATAAAAGTTGTATCATCATTTCATGCAAAGTTATTGACTTAAGTCTGAAAACTGCTTAAGTGACCCCAGATGACCTCTCAGAGGTCACAGGTCAAAAATTGCAACATGAGCCTGGAAATGGGCCCAGAACACTACGATTTGAGGAACAATAAGGTATTCCCTGCCGTATCTACACAAATACAGCCCAATTTGTGTTTTTCCCATGTATATCCAACGGAGAGGTCATGGTCCGTACTGGACCTTAGGTCACTGATATGAAAAAATCCCGGAGCAAGTTTTGTAGAGACCGGTGGGGCCATTATGTGCTAAAAGTTTCAATCTAATAGGTTCACCCATTTCTTACTTATGCCACCTTAAACGTTTTTGGAGGTGAGGTCAGTTGACCTGCACTGGTGACCTGACCTGAGATGACTCAACCTTAAAATTTTGAGTGAAGTTGCGGAATGGATCAAGGATAAAATGTGCCAAGTAGGCGGCGCCGGAAAACCCAAGGGGTTTTCAAACACCCCCGGGGCGAGGGTGAAAATGGAAACGTGCTTCTTTGGATTGACTCAAAGTGATGTCAGTTTCTTCGCACTTCAGTTGGCAGAAATAAATTTTATAACGCACAACTTCAACAGGAAAACTGGTCTCCCAGGTAAGGACTGGCTGGAGAGGTTTTTGGGGCGAAATCCAAACATTGCACTCAGATTACCGGAAGCCACATCTGCAGCTAGGGCGATGACGTCCAACAGAGTCACGGCGGGAAAGTTTTTTAATCTGTTAGAGAAAGAACTAGACGGTAAAAAATTTCCGCCGCGCAGGATTTTCAATTGCAATGAGACTGGATGGGCATGGATATACTGTTCAACGTGAATAGGTAGGGTAAGGGCGGGTAAGAGTACGCAGGAGATAAGAGTACGCAGCAGCTGTTTTGGTTACTTAGCAACCACTGAGGTAGTGGATACCCTAGTATAAAAAAGTAAGGTCAGTGCCTAAGCTGCACACCAAAATTCAACGTGCTCCTGTTCTTCCCGCGGGAGTACAGAGCAAAATAAGTTTCTGGGCACCCTTGAAGTAATATTTCTTAACTGGGTAAGCTTGTAGACCATGCTTCTAATATCAAAACTATTGTATTACGGTCCGTCATCAGCAAGAAAGCGGAGCTAGGAGTGTGCTCCAGGACCGGAGCTCACGCTAAAACTCCTGCCAACATGTTTATGAAGACTTTCTTCCCAAGGGAGCATGTCCGGTAAGAGTACGCAGTAGACCATTGGGCAAGAGTGCGCATGCTTAACACGAGCCCCGCTGGGGGGGCGAAATTCGCCCCCTCCTGGTTTTCCCCAGATAGCTCAATAACGAAGAGACGCAGGAAAACAAAACTTCCAGTACCTTATCCCTGATCCATTTTACACATCTGACCAATTTTTTTAGTTAAGGTCATGTCAGGTCAAGGGGCTATTCAGGGTCAAGTGACCCGACCTCAAAACCAAAAATTACGAGTTTAAAGCAGCGCCCAGGAAACATTAGCGAACCGATCACTTTGAAACTTTCACAATATGATAAGATCATTAGGGCCTACAAATCTGCTATCTCGGAATTTTCATATTTGTGAGCAAAGGTGGGGTCAATTTTTTGGTCACCCCATTATAAGTCTATGGTGAAAAATAGAATGGGCTCGTTTTCAGTTAATACTGGATAGACTAAGGTGAAAATCCTCAAACGGTCTATTCTTATCACGATCTTGATAATAAAATTGAGTTTTTGAGCATCTGACCGCTCAAAGGTCATATCAGGTCACGGGAGCAGAGAGTGATTGTTTTGCCAATAACTTCTCACCGACATGAGATAAAACTCCCTTTTTACTTGCATTGTGCTTATATTGTCACGGGGAGTCGATTGATATGCAACATCACCATACCAAGTCACTCTGTGACCCTGACCTAGGTCGAGGTCAGGTCATTTTGACTATTTGACCTAGCAAGGTCATATTATACATCATTCGATTTGCCGTGATGAGAGGAATCCAATGATGCATACAAATTTGCTCTAGCTCTCCTGAGGGCAGATCTAGAGAGGGAAACGTACACTACTCTGTTGTAAGCCTATGGAGCCTCCTTTGACCTATGCTGACCTCAATATTGACCTGACATAAACATTCCCCTTATAAAATGTCTTCGTCTTGTCAAGAGCTTTCGAACGCCACCCGTAATTTTCCTTTAGCTTTCGTTGGGAACGAGATACGGAGGGGGGGCGAAAAACGCCCCGCCCCAGCGGGGCGCATCATGCAAGGGACCCCAGCGGGGCGCGTGTTAAGAGATAGGAAAATTCAATTTTCGCTTGGGACAGAGTCCGTAATTCATATTTACAAAACCAAACGTTGCAACATAGTTCTTGTATATTCAGAGCGATACAAAATCATACAATAGCCTAGTTTGGCGACAAAAAAAACATTGCGACATGGACTATGCACCTAAAGCACAGCGGGGCATCAATGCGTACTGCAGCCGCCTCTCTTGCGTACTCTTACCGACCTACTCCGGCAAGAGTACGCACGCGACCTTTATTTTTGATGGGCTCGTGGCGAGCTCCTTTCAGAGACATCGAGTTGAAACATGGACCATATATAGATAATTCTTCAGACTAAACAGCCACATACAAATTTTAGCTGTTAGACTTATCACGCAGGGGGGAGACTTCGTGAAAGGGGGGACCGCCCTAATATCTGAGAACCACGGTAGGTACAAAGGTAAACGGTGTGGGAGCATCCGCTTCTATGAAAATATTGACCATTTTTGTCAGGTCACAGTTAAGGTCACCAGAGGTCAAATTCCGTCACATGCGTCAAGGGATGACATGTAAATTAAGTTTTGGTCATTACATTGAACAAGTAAAGATAGACAAAGACTGAACTGAATTCAGCAAGCCAATCGAATATATAGATTTGACCTCAGGTCAAATCAAAATTTGACCGAGGTCAGGTCAGGGTCAAATTATATAAAATGCATATCATTAGAACTCAAAGCCAAGGCGAGTCTAATGAAGCTAAAAAAACGTGTTCACCATGTGTTACTGAGTTATTCAGTAAAACCATATTTCCATGTATTACCAATGGAGAGGTCATGCTCGTACTGACCTAGGTCATAATATTAAAATACCGAACATATTTAGGGAACTCGGTGAGCCCATTATGATATAAGTTTCAATTGGATAAGTTCACCTGCTCCGACATCATTAAACTTTTGAGGTCGGGTCACGGCCTGTACGGTACTACCGAGTGATATCCTTAAAATTTTAACAGAAGCTGCAAAATATGAGGAAAAGGTAAACCAGTACGGCGCGCTGCGCGGGCCGTTTTGCTGTCTAAAAACCCGAGGGGGCGGCGCCGTCAATCGCGTGTAAGGAGAAATGTGAAAGCCCTTAGAAAGTTAAGTGCGTGCTCCTGCACAGACTTCCCCTACATGTTTACCGAAGTACTTTCTTATACAACTTTGAGTGCTGTGTTCTGTGATGTGAGGGCTGTGTGAAATAGATAGACCATACGTTAGTGTCGTACTGCACTAGAAATTATGTGATTAGTTATTTTTTAGATTAATACAAGCAATACAGTGTTTGATTCAACAAACCTTGTTTCACTTTAACCCCGAAAAATATGCGTATTTATATGCTTTTGCTGACAATGTTAGGTGGGGTGATCTGGAACAGCGGTGGGGTAATTTGGACCAGGGGTGGTCCGATTTACCCAGTGATTTTTGAGGATCAAATTTTGACATTTTATCATCTTTTGTCACTTTTGTCACTTCCATAACAAATGAGTTCAGTTTCACAAAATCTGGCTACTTTGAGCTGTACCTAAATGTCTGCCTGTCGACAATGCACAATCTAATTGAGTCTAGATAAATAATTTTTTTGGAGTGTTTCGAAATTAAGTGGTCCGAATTTCCCCTCTTTCCCCTATTTTTGGTCCCAAAAGGACAAAATTTTGGCCGATTATCTTTAAAAATACTATGGTTTTGCTTTTTTCCCGATTTGGCCGCTCCCAAACGTTGGTTTGGTCCCTTCCAAACGTTACTCCTAGTTTTCGCCCATGTCCAAGATTGTAGTAATTCTTGAGAAACATGATTTTTACCTGTTGAACAGAGCCTGAATAGTTCAGAATGCTGAAATTTCCAGTACCAAGGTGGAGTGTCTTTGGCTATATGTGCAGATAATGAACAACGTTAAAAATCCATACGTATCACAGGTCTATCAACCCTCGCCCCCACCGAGGGGCCATCGATGTCCCCTAAGTTTTTTTCCGGGATGGCAAAAAAAAACGACGAGGCGCAGCACCGCGATTGAGGACTCTACCTCTCACCCCATCATTTTCCCACCATCCCTGAAATTTATTTACCCCAGGTCACCCAAGGTCAGGTCACCAGGCGAGGTCAACTAAGGTCACCTCATTTCAACTTTTGAGCTCTATAAGAGCTACATTTCTTAGCCGATCGATATGAAACTTCCTACACTTTATGACTCCTCCAAGGTCTACAAAGTGTATATCCGGGATTTTTATTTCATGACTTGAGGTCAGGTCACGAGGTGACCTCTCCCATTGAAAAAACATGGGGAAAAGCTGTTTTATAATCTAAAAGTCACAAAAAATGATTGCAAATGCTCAGCTTGCTCAGAAAAGCGTTCTTGGACACCCTTTTCACGGATCCCAGGGGGCATTTTTCCCCTTTGACCTCTCCGAGGTCATCCAAGGTCACCAGTGGTCAAAAACAGTATTTTGACAATAACTTTTGATGACCTAATCAAGCTAGAGCACTGAATTAAAGACCATCTTGTATGTCTCGTCCCTGGCTTTCATTTGATATAAGGCAAGGTCACTTTGTGATCTTTCGTGACGACGGGTCATATTAGGTAACAAGGTGACCTCTAGAGGTCAAACCACTGGCGGGAGGCCATTACGTTCCACATAGCGGAAAAAGGACTGACATTTTTCTATGAAATATACTTTACCACTTACCAGATCTCAATAGCTCTAATGGCATAAGAGTTGTTATGCCCAGTTTGCTTAAGCATTGCATACTTGAGTGAAAATAGCAGATCTTGACCTAAATTGACCTCTGGAGGTCAAACCATTGCCTTGATCGCTTAAACATGCAATATAATTTCTGACTGAAATTCAGGCGAGCTTTTTAATGCACTTTGCAGATTTTCGCTAACGCTCATATTTTTTAGTTAGAGGGGGCGATCGATGGCCCCCGGTGGGGCGAAGGTGGCGCTGGACCCCCGGTGGGGCGTGGGTTAACTGACGATGTACAGGCAAGCTGTATTAGTGGGCGCATTTGTATTCAAGAGGTCGTCATGCCCAAGGTCCCCGAGACATGCAGTAAATCATCTGACGCTGATTCGATACCTCCAGAACCCAGATTTTCCCCTCTGGCGCAGGGTTTCGCCAGGGGGCCGGAGCAGCCTGCGGAAGCGGCGCGCCTCTGACCGCGGTGCGGCGGCGGATGACTGCCGCCTGTAACCCTGTCATTGGTGGTCGCAGCTGTCCGGTCGGTACCGCCTAATGCCACCCTGTCGACCGGCGCGTGATGCGGGCGCCTCCGGCGCAGAGCTAACAAGGCCGGCCGCGCCCCGAGTCTCCGAGGTGGCGGCAGGTGGCGTGAGAGACGGACGGCGCGCCGCAACACCGCCCTGGGATGTGGCTGATCGCAGGGCTGCTGCATGTGGACATTCAGGGACAGTGTTTTGGGAGTCGGTCAGAACAAGTAGGATCTGGAATGTGGTTAGCAAAATCATGCGAATCTTTTTTCGGACTGTTTCAGACGGAAATTATGGATCAAGAAGCGAACCTTTCTTAACTCTACAACTGCATTAAGCATTCTTAAATGATGATGAATGATTGACTAGGCAGTTACCTACATACATATAGGCTCACGCTGCCAATCGTTTTAGAAATGATTCATTTTGTGTTGTGGCCTACCTGATTTGCGTAGATTTTAGATTGCATTTTAACTTTATGTCTCACGAGTCCGTCGCACAGACCATATGGTAAATATCATGCTTTATGCGTCAGTCGGTGCAGAGTCTATAGATAAGAGTAACTCGAAACAATATGACCCAAATCATCATGTATGTTCACCATAGTTTCAGTCCCTTGACAAACGGAGAAAGCTTACGCTGCAAAGTATCACAGTGGGTACATTTCCAAGCCTGGCATGTTAGAATTAGTCTGCCAGATCCGGGATTTGAGAGATTTGAAATACCGACGATACGATGAAATCAAGCCTGCCGTGCCACTGGGGAGGTCCTCTAAAGAAACCTGAGGCTCCCCGCGGAGCAATTTGTCGGGCCGAGAAATCGAGTTCGAAACTGAACCTTTCATGATTGAGCCAGAGGTCGGACGGGTGAAACTGGTTATAAATCTACTGTACACGAGATGAGGAGAGCTGCAATCCATAGAGACGAGAGAGGGTGTGTCAATAAACAAAATTCTGGGAACGTTGTGTAAAAAGGTAAACCCAGAGAATAGTCAATGATATTGGAAAGAAATGTTTCAAGACTCGGAAGGAAAAGAAAGCGCAGACTGCTTTATACACCAGAGGCTCTTTCGATTAAAATAACAACGTAATGGAACAATTACGAATATGATAGCCAGTATGAAGAGGTTCTACGAGCATCTTAGTTATCGGTGAAACTAGAAGCCTTCAACAGGTAGATATAGAAAGGTTACGCGCTAGAGACAAACACTAAAATCTGGATACCACTTAGCTGATTGAAACTTTCCTTTAATGACCTGTTAAGTGCTGACAGATGTGTGAACGCCTAGTTAGTTATAACCCCGCCACATGCTATGCTCCGCTCCCCGAATTAAGCCTTCTGTTCTGTTGCCAGACCACTCGACCCATGGATATCGATGTTTGTGTTTTGTGTTGGGCTGAGACCGGCTGCCTACTCACACTCTCTTTGTGCTGGTGACAATAGAATAAGCGGCTTCATAAGGCTATCAACAATCATGACGTGCAGCGTTCACTGTTATTGTCAAAGAAAGCTGTACAATTTACAGCCTTCTTTGTCACTCTGACCTCAGAAGTGAAGCGCCAATTTGAATTCAATCCAATATCTATGAATAGCGTTTGGGACCGTCTTGAAGATCCAATTTGATTTCTTTATTTTTCATTTGTTGTTTAGCTTTATAGGGAGAAAGGGAGCAAATATCATCGGCCAGAGAAATGCATTCCTCAGTAATTTAATAGCCTCCTAAAAGAGTTAGCAGCAGGTTTTTTGAGTCACTGGGCAAACGTGAGCATTACAAATCGGTCGTGCTAATTCTGCTGACTCTGCAGCCTGCATAAATGCTCATCTTTTGCAATTAGTACTTTCTCATTTTAAATAAGTTTCCAGCATTATATATAGCATCTGTACACCTTTCAGAATTACAACTACATGTTGCACTCATATGGGCATGGTGCAAAGAAATGAAGCATTTTCCAGCCTCCATAAGCCTTAGTTTATAGTTAGGTGTCATGACATTCCGTCGGACAAAAAACCGTTTCGTCCTTTTGCGAGATGCTTTCGTAGGTATTTCAGCAAGGTAAGATAGTCAGATATCAAGCCCTAAACAGTCAAAAAACATTATATTTTTAACCACCTTATGAGAACCTCTCGTGAACTCAGCTTACTACCCGCTTAGATTATTTCCTATATATAACACTAATTATAAAACTTCGGATAAGGTAGTGAAATAAATGCAAGTCTATACTCTGATCTTAACGCTAATGAAGTACCATAATACCAACCTCTCTCATACTGACGCTCAAGGGAAAAGTTTGTAAAACATAAATCTATAGTTCTGTGGCAAATGCTCAACTGACTGAGAGGTTGTACCGAACAAAAATTAAATATAATTTTATTTTGCGTACCTCCTATATATACACATACAAATAACATGAGTTTACATGCGAGCAGTGCTTCAATCTAAGCCGGCTTCTAAGGTATCGTCACCGGCAGAAATATGAGAGAGGGATGAAGGCTGTTACTGAAACTTAAACTTCTTTTTCAGCTCCCGGACCTTTATTTTTCTCCATCCGTGACCCATCCATTCAGTTACAAGAGATGAACATCAAACAAGCATGCAAGGACGCTCGCCAAACACGTTGCCGATTGCACCAGAGCACCGAGAAGTCAGTAGCAAGAGTCCCCTTTTGCATCCCTGGCAGCTCTCCTCGCCCAACCCCTTCCCGCCCCACCCCGCCCTTGTTCCATAGTTATTCACCGCAGAACACAAGGGAGTTGATTTTCCTGTGGATTTGGACTAGTGTTACGCATAATGAAACTTAAACTTTTTGCTGATAAGCATTCACTCCTTAACGAGTAACCTCCGATTTCGTTCCTTTCCGCTCCTGCCCCGGAAAAAAATGTTTTTTTGTTTTAAAGTTGGCTTTATAGAAAACATTATGGGACGGAAGGGTGGGGAGAAAGTCCCCTGCCCTCCCCTCTCCTCGTGGTGCCACCACGGGGAAAAGGGCAAAAATTCCTGAACCAAAATAGAAGGTTTTGTGGACCCTAGGCCTAACTGCACGGATCTGCTCCAGCCATTTATTTCCTCTCTTTTCCCGTCCCTCTTCCGTGGTGTGATGCGTCCGCATTTCTGTCTTTCTTTGTTGTGGAGATAACGGACCACCCGCCGTTTCCACTACCGTGGTGCGACTCCTCCTTCCATCCAGGGCGTCCAGCTCCTCCCCCGCCGCGCTCCTCCGCGGAGGTAACGCACGCAGGGCGCCGATGACAGCACACAGCCCGGCCGACAGACGCCCTGCGGGCGCCGCAGATGATGTGTGCGGCGCCGGTACTTAGTCTGGCCGATGGGAAACGGAACAGGGCAGCGGTGGTGGCTGGACGCGCTGTGGGGAGAAGGGAGCAGCGCAAAATCGATGGGCGGCCACTCGGTGCTAAGGCTCCAAAACAGAGCACTCGTCGCTGAGGTGATAAAACTCCCACAACATTTCTAGTGGAGCGGGAGGTAAACACGGCAAGATATGCCGGGGAACTTTGGAACTTATAAAAGCTTTCTAAAAAGGTTTATAATGACAGAAGACTATGAGCCGTGGGCTGCCTGAAAATCAGGAGTATACATTAAACAAACACTCAATAATTCGGATAGAAAGACACAAAGTAATGATAGTAAAAACACTGTTATTCCGACTGTTTCTAAAGCTGCGGACCACAGCTCGTGGGCCGGCTCGTCGGTCAGTGACGGATGGGCCTGCTGTACCCCGATGGCGGCTACCTCCAGCCTGGCCCGGCAGCGCCGGTCTGTGGGCGTCGGCAGCGACGGGGCGGGGCGCCGCCGCCGCTCGTCCGCTCGCCGGAGCCGACTCATCCGTCTTAGCGCGGCGACTCCGCGGCGGTAGCCGCGCGCGACAAAACATGTGACGTCCAGTGGCATCGCCCACCATTTGCTTATGAGGGTCAGAAGCATCGAACAGAATATCATGAGTGCCTCATTACCATTCTTGTCTTTCGGTGTCTAGTCTTTGTTGTTTGAGCTTCTGGGAAAATGGGTTCCATTTTACAAAACACAACTGAAATGCATATTCAGAAGTCGAAAAATCTTCCTACTCTTAAAGAATACTGGTGAAGAATATAGATCAAGTTGGGGATAAAAAGACGTGATTGTGCTCGCCTCAGCTGGAGAAGTTGACACACAACATGCAATACACCTTTTACATTCAGAAGGATTGAGAGCACCCGGAAAATAATCCCTCTTTGATGCTGATCCTCAACATTTTTGGCGACGTATATGTGGCTGCATTTCCGTTGGTGACACTTAGGCTCTTTGTTCGACCACTGCATCAATTCTCGGGCTTTCTCTAAAGTCACAGATAGTGTTACTGCTGTGCTTCCCAGCTAGAAAAGCTCACGGCCTTTGAATTTCTGCTCCAGCGATACAGTATCGGTAAGCGGCAGGCAAACACACACGTTACCGAAAAGCGCCCGTGCGACATATGAACTCACAAGCTGAGGCATGACGTCCGCCTGTGCTTTCACGCACAGGAGTAGACCAGTGAGACAGGTGTCCCCTAGTGAGAACTTCACTTTCTTAGTTGTAAACATAAGAGGTTTAAAACGATGCAATGATCAAAACGTGGATGCTGCAAATGGTGGATGAACTCTAGCATGATATAAGCCCATTGGCGAAGAGAACACTGCTGGCCGGGGCGGGTGGGACGTCCAAACTCCAGCAGTGGGTAGTGAAAAGTACTCTTCCGTCCTCGTTTTTGACTCTTAGTCGCTTATGGGTCTTCAATTTAATTGGACATCTCGCTAAAGGGAAGCCAATTGGGAACACGACCAGAACTAAATAAAACAGTGCATCAAGAATCATAGACTATCGTTTAGGTTGTATGAGTTAGTTAGGCTTTTTATAAGGCGTTCTGTGCAAGCACCTTCCCCCCTAAAGTGTGGGGAGAATTTTCCGGGAGGGGTGTTTACTTTAATGTCGCAGAACAAAGGGACGAATCTTATTTCAGAATGGGTCGCGAAGTGACAACACTGCGAGGAAGGGATTACTACGGCAGAGATGCCGAGCCGGGGCAAGGTAGGATTTAAAGGCACGGAAGAGGCTTGCCAGCGTAAAGATTAGTTTTTATTTTGTTCCTTGTTATCGAATAGCCGTTTGCTTACGTTACTCGAGTTCCTCCATTGAAAAAGAATAATTTTGGGTTATTAGAAACACCCGCAAGCACCATGACGTGATGCCGCGGGTCTTTATCCTGCAACCAGGAGGTGAGGTTACAGCACCCTCTCGCTGGGTAGCCCATAGAGGAAGAGAGAAGGGTAATAGAACAGATAGAGGTTAGGGAGGGTGTTAGTTGGTTAGTTGTTAGTCTTAGATGTGGTTAGTATGGTTAGTAGTCCTAAGTTAGGGTTAGTTGGTTAGCAAACATGAACGGATGGTTAGATAGGGTTAGTTGGCTAGTTGAACTTTTTTGTTTTGTTTTGTTTTTGTTTTGTTTTTTGGTTTTTGTTGTTTTTTCCTATGGTGGGAGTTATTCTGAGTCTACCATACCTTAGGACCAGACAGTTAAAACCTAGTTTGAAGGACCTATTGTTTAAATTTGTCACAGGGACGTTTATAGTGTAATTGTTATTTCTCATATGAGGGTGCTCGGATGCAGGTATTTTCATACCTGCCACCATAGACGTTCAGATAAAGCCTCGAGCCTAGTAGCCTTCAGGAATGTAAAGAGCTTGTCCAGCAGCTCAGGGTGATCATTGCCGAGAAGAGTGGAAAGGTTTACTGGGATATTTTGATGCGGCAATAATCAGCATGGGCTGCCTAGGGCATCGTGCTGGGGACAGTCGATGAGGATATGGTAGGGATTTTCCATGGCAGAGCAGGTACCACAGGTACCTACACGCCCATAGGCATTTGATTAATACATTGAGCTAGGACCAAGGCATAGTTAACCAAAAACTTTCACTATTGAACAGTTCGTACTGGGATGTCCACTGCAGGACCTCATACCATTATCACTACCACACAATAACTGTTTTGTCACGTGGAACAGCCGGCGACTTTTAACAGTGGCAGCGGGTCCAAATTACCACTTACACATAATTACCAGATTACCAGGTAAAAGGTGTGTACACGCCCAGCTTATGTTAACATGTCATTAGCAAGCTCCAAAACACACCGGAACGCACATTTTTCCATTCAGTGCTAATGCATCGGTGCGGCCGGGGCCACCGATGTTCTCCCCAGCAATCTGCCGGCTGCTGTATGGATTATAGCGCGGATATGAGGAGAGGGAGCGATACAAATGCGCCGGATATTGGCAGCTGTAGCCGTCAGAGGCAGACTGAGATTGCCGTCTGGACCTGTCACTGACCTCCGCCCTCAGGCAAATTCAGACGGCGGGGCACCGGCCGACGGGCGTTATTCAGTGCATGTGGCCGGCCCGCAGCCGTGCTGGAGGCTTGTTACACACCCTTGGGCGAGGCTTGAACTGGCCAGCGAGCTTTATTTTGGCATTAGATGAATGCCTTTAAATCCCTTTCATAGTCGAATGAAGCTTTGGGAGCTTGGAAGGGACAATACAACCGCGGAATGAAGCTGGGGTGGTCGACGCAAAGCTGAATCAGACTGTACGTTCTCGGAACGTGCAGTGACACGGTACACATTGAACACTTTACGAGTGGCTTATATTGGTCCCTCTTTTCAACAAGCGTCTCCTTGATCAGCTCTAAAAAAATGGACGCCCTCCAGTCGTCCATCTGGTTCCCTTTCAGCTTTCTATTATCATTTTACGCAACTGTGGTGAATCGCGAAGGGATTCGTATACAACAGTGCAGCGTGTGAAATATCAGTGATTGCCACTTAGAAGTCTTGGATGCAAATACGGTCACTGTTTGAAGAATCGAAAATTGCTGCTCTATGGAATCCAAATGGTCCCTAGCAATAACGAATTTTCAGCTCTTCCTTCAGCTGACTCCGAGAAAAAAACATGGGCTCCATATCCTCTCTTACCAAGGAAAAATACCCTGTAAAGAAACAGCTATCGCTTAGTATAGCCAGATGGGTTACTTTTATCGTGTTCAGGGCCGCAAATCATTGAAACTATGGTCATTCAGAGGTCAAGAACATCTCAGGTTGGCTACCCACATCCCTTGACGCGACCAACATGGCTACGAAGCGAAATTAACTTTATGAATGAGGCTTTAAATGGCTCCCAGAATAACGTCTTAGTGAGTGAAAAGTATTCTCAAAAAGTGGAATTAGAAAGTAATTAAATTTACAGTGTTTTGGAGACTAATGAATTACATATAGCATACTCTAGTGCCAAACAGCAAAGGTTAAGTATATGTGCAGTGATTACAAGTTGTGTGCGCTGTAATACAACATGCGTCCATTAGCTGAGCATATTAATCAGTCAAAAATGTTATCAAGTACCTAATTAAAAATACATAAAAAATAATATGTGCCGTCAGATTCTAGTACCCTTACTGCAACTGCTCTATGATCAATCATTGCTTAGATCATCATTGCTAAGATAGCAGACAACCACCATTTGACTGTAGCAGTCACCATGCTGAGACTTAAGCTACTTGAAGGATACATTCAATTAACACTCTGTGAAAGAATACATATAATTTAAACATCTCCAATGCATGCAACCAAATATAGGTACTCAGCCAGAGGACAAGTACCTCTTAATACCACAACCATCATCCAGCAAATTCTAGAAATATTGAAGCAGATCAATAAGCAGCACCACATTCACCTGCTGAATGGAAACTTTGTGGAATCATTGCAATTTTGTTAAGTTTGATTTGATAAAATTGACACCAAAACTGCAGGTAGGCACCAAAGAAACCTACCTGCAGTTTACCTGACTTCATGGGCACCAAACAGCATCTAATTTTCTAGGTGCAAAGCCGAAACCTGCAACTCTCATCTCCACAGGTCTACAGTTTTGATATATCGCATCACATGATTAAAATGTGTGCTCTTATTGACACCCTCAAATCACACTACTCTCCTGGGCTTTGAGATCTGGCAGAGTTCACTTGCCCTGCGTTTCTCTGGCTGCGGCATAATATATAAGAATTGGTAGTGGGTTTACCACTGGCAACAAAACCTCCTATTTTGATTTAGGTCAAAATCTACATCCTCATAGTAAGATACCCAAACAGCAGCTTCAGCAAACGTATATCTGACTGCTTTCTTCCGCTACTTCCGCCAGAAACGCAAAACTTTGGTTACCCAAGTGGCTACCTGGTGGTCCCTAATCGTAATTTTCGTTGGCGGCCTGGCTACCAGACCATCTCTAATTCCGCAAAACGAGTCCTCAAGTACAACGTAAGCGTGGATTACTATCCTATGCAGAATAATTTCACTATGGATCCTGATATAGATTTTAAATTTTTCTCTTTTTATTCAAAATAAATGGTCAAATTCATATAAAATAATGAATATTACCGTTTTCATGCAATCGCAATTTAGAGTACCTTTTCTCATGGCTTTATATGGGTCAATTTCGTTGGCGATGTGGTTACCACCCATCTCTAACTCAGCTGTGAAATAACGCGAGTGAGTAAGGATAAATTATTTGTCACTAATTTGCATCGTCTGTCACTAAAGTTATAATGTTACCTAAAATCAGTCAAGGTAGCATTGCATATTATGGATAGTTCTTTTACGTGGCGGCAAGATCGTGGAGATAATTTTTGTGCTGGTAAGTGCAATTCTTGATCTCGCAAATCTCCGTGATTGGCTACTAAGTCTGGTCCTGAACCTCATTTGGCTACCCACGAGCGTGGGCGAGTTGGCGAGATTCTTGACCTCTGTGGTCATTTCAGAGAGCGGCATGAAACTTATGTCGCAAACGACCATTTTGACCAAAGCATTTAGTTGCATTGAAACGAGCTCAAAAGAGGGTACATCTGGACAAAGCATGATATATTTCACTATCATTGACATGACTTTTGCATCCAACATGGCGGGCTGTTGTGCATGCGCTACCAAGCCCAGCACTGTATGGATCATTGCCGTGCGGATGTGGGGAGGGGAGGGGAGGGCTACAGATGTGTGCGATATTGGATCTGTATTCGACGGGCACAGTCCCCGTGTTGGTGCTGCTTGTCGCTGGCGACTGGCACATCTACGCATCAGTTGTTATCCCGTTGTACGGTATGCCAATATTGTTTGGGCTTTGAACGTAAGCCAAATAACAACCCTGCACCTGATTATAAAGATGTCGATACCCATATGATTTGTATTACATCTTATCTTAAATATTTTTACAAATGGGAGGCAATTGGCGTTTCGATCATCGTTTACACACAGCTGTGGCGTTTTTCCTAAAATCCATCGCTATATTAAATTTCCCTTAAGTTATCATTGTTTCTCATGACCCGCCACTGCAAAATCGGCAGCAAGCACGAAACAGCTCCTGGCTTAGGCCTTATGCGTGATATCCACCTTTCTTAAAGTGGAATAGAAATGAAAATCTTAACACGTGCGTTGACGGGGGTACCCACCCCCTCAGGTTTTTTTAAAGAAAAACGGCAGTGTAATTTTTCCAACTTTTATCAAAATTTCAAGGTTAGGTCATCTCAGGTCAGGTCACTAGTACAGGTCAAGTGAGCTGACCTCAAAAAGTTTAAGATAGCATAAGTCGGAACAGGGTGAACTTATCCGATTGAAACTCATACCACATAATGGGCCTACCGAGTTCTCTCAATCGTGTTTCGGTATTTTTGATATCGATGGCCTAAGGTCAGGTCCGAGCCATGACCTCTCCATTGGAAATACATGTTAGAAGCGGTTTTAACTAAATAACTTGGTAATGGATGGTGATAGGTGTTTATTTTAGCTTCAATAGACTGGCTTTGTCTTTGTAGTTCTAATGATATGAATTCTACCTAATTTGACCTTGACCTGACCTCAGGTCAGGTCAAACGACATACTTGACCTGATTTGAACTAGCAAGGCCATATTATACATAATTCGATTTGGCTTGCTGCGATGATTCCAATTGTCTAAATTGTTTTTGCTCTATCTTTACTTGTCAATATTTAATGCTTGGAAACCTCCATTTATTGTTATCCCTATGAGGACATGTTTTGACCTCCAGTGACCCTAAATGTGACCTCAAAAAAGTTCAAACATTTTCGATGGAGAAGTGGATGGGCTACCCAACGTCGTTTACCGTTTTTCGCTACCTAGCGTAGTTCTCGAGATCTTAGGTGGGGGGGGGCAGGTACTCGCCCCTTCTCCCCGTCAAAGCGAAGGTGGCTCAGACCCTCGTTAATGGCGTGTTAAATACCTATCATTAAATTTGTATAGCAATACGGTTACTTCCGTCTTGTACCCAAATGAATGAAAGCTCAATGAAAAAATCCTTACAAGAATCAGCACTCGTTATAATATATTCGTAATCTCATAATTTCGTGAATCTCATGATTTCGTAAATCATAATCTATGCTGATTTAATCAGCATATAAAAAAGAATAAGATGAAAGAAGTTTGAAGATTTGGAAACCGATTTGAAAATCCAGACATTTTAGCAACGTGTAATGTTTTATAATATTGTTTGATTTCCTGTCGTATCGCGCGAGGCATTATCATAAGAGTGAACCTCCTGGAGAACGCTTCTGTAAAAAAGTGAAAAACTCCACGAAATAATCTCAGTTAAGAAAGGAAGAAAAACAGAAATGTATCCTGGAAAAACTTTGTCTAATCAACCGGTCTAATAAGTGAGGACATGAAGAGGACTGAAGAGAAAATACATTACGAATACACTATTAAGAAATAAGACCTGAGAAACAAAAACGAGGAATCACGAAGACGAAAGCGAAGAATGAAAAGAGAGACCAGCCGACAAAGAACGAGAATAATTCATCATCGCCTTGTCACGCCTTGTCTGTTTATTGTTTTCCATGTTTTTTTTTGTTCACCGGATCCCTTCATCAAGTCCCACTACCTCACTCCATGGGTTGAGCGCGGCGCCTGTGGTGACCCTCCCCGTGGATAATCCTTGTCCTTCCCCATCAACCATCCTATCCTTATCCTTATCCTACAGTGTGTTTTTGCTTAAGTTTGTCATTTATATCCCTCATCTTCATTACGATCGGCCTCAGAATAGCCACATGGATAGTGGAGATGCTGTGTATGTCAAACAAATAAATATATAAATAAATATAATATTATTGAGCTTGGAATCGGCAATAGTAATTAGTACCTCACTGAGGAGGGCGTATTCCTCCATCCAACACTCTTTGCTCTCAGGGAACTCATTTTCTTCAAACTCGTTATTTCGGGTGATGTGGTTCGATCGCATATTTTTGAATAACTCTCTGGGATGAACATACTTAGCACAAACAAAGTGCAGACCTGAATCAGAATAATGAAAATGAACCTATGCGTAAAAGCATAAATACATTTCTTCCGCGTAAAGTTCGTCTGTAGTTCTTCATTTCCGCGTTATTAAAAAGAAGCAAGGTAGGATGCAGCCTACCAGCGGTTAACATGGAAAGTCATATATTTAATTCATATGTGAATGATCATGCTTCAAGTCTTTTGTATGACCATTGAAGTCCTCATATCTGACTGCTTTTAATAAAAGGGGTAAAAACCTGCCATGTCGCAAATAAATCCGGGAGGCTCACGTCCCATTGAATCTAAGCTCCCACTGCGAGTATCAGCACCAGCACTCTAACAGCGTTCGGGCAGTGATATGGCGAGGCAGCCTCCCCTTCCAATTTTCCGGGGCCACTAGTCATTTGGCCGTCCCCCGCACCGACGACCCGGGGTGCGTCTGCGAAGATTAGTTACCGTTTTGTCTGCGCCCGGAGCTTCCTCTCTTCTCCAGATAGTTACTGGAAACAAAGGCAAAAGGAATGGGGACCGAGGGAGTGGGATGACGCCTTTCTCAGACCAACCTCTCGACCTGAGATCCGCATGGGACAACATTCTATTATCCATTCCATTCTGCCTCATTTAATAAGCATTTGTTCACCATGCCAGAAAATATATGCAGTAAGTTCCTATTTCACTTGTGTGCAGTTTGAAAACTTTAGAGAAATAAGAACATAGTTTTGAAAAACCTTTACACTACCCTGAACAGGACATTCTAGCCAAATAAAGACATTACCTTAGTTCCATGAAAAAATATGATAAAAGCCTGCATGAAATTTGAAAAACAGTTGGTTCCAGATACTGTTCTAGCGACCTAGCCCATCTGTTTGCAATTTACGTCTTGTAAATATGTAAAATCCTAGCTCTAGAGAGTGAAATGGTACCAAATAAACACGCAATTTCGACTCCTCATTTCCATGCCAATATTTTGATTACGATCATAAATAGGTCTCGTAGCCAAAGCCATGCCACTACGCTGGATGCAGTCGCAACCACTATGCGAAAATAGCTCTGGTGCGGATCAAAGTTATACTTAAACATTGACCTCCTCTTTATAGTGATCCTCAATGCATAAGCCTGGTAGGGAAATGACAACTCGAAGTTTCGAACTCGTTTCGCGTATCTCTTTGCCAATGTGAACTGCAAGTCAGAAACATTTCAACGCGGCGACCTGCGGCCTGAGAATGGTCCGATCACGTCCATTCCATCATCGCTGGATATCCGAGACCGACGGACGGCGCCGCTGGGAGCCGTCAATGTAAAAGCCTTACAACCTCGGTGCCGACTTAAAGTGATCGCACCTTGAGAGCAGCTCACGCCTGAGGGGACGGCGCCGTCCCGCATTGCCCAGGGGAGTTGGAAGCTCAGCCGGCGCGCCGGTCGTCATGTCCTGAAAGTCTTCAATCTTTGTAGGAAAATAAATACATTTGAAGATTTGTGGTTTGCCTTCTGAAGCAAAGCATGAAGATAAACATGAGCACCCGTCTGAACACAATGCTCATATCATCATGCATGATGTCAGATGAAATATTGCAAGGATATTATACATATTTAGCAGGATCAAACGTAGAATATCAAAATGATCGACATTTACCCTGACCTTTAAGTTTGGTGCTGGCATGTTTCCAAACGATCCATGCGTGCCAAGCACTCAGCACTGATTTTACGCATCAGCTGCCTTGGTGCCTCGTATTCATCCGTAATCTCCGGAGGGAGAGAAAGTCAATACACCCTGCCTCTCCTGACAAGCCACCAGAAGATGTTTGCACGTTCACGCAGCTTTTCTCCGGTAATGACGGGGAGGAACGGCGCTGTGTGCTTCCCCCGGTTCCTAGAGGATCGATCCACGTACCGTTGCTGCCATCTCCGAGTTAGCCAGCCCTCCACACCGCTCGCATTGCCTCCGGCGCCTCTTGGGCACAGGGAGGAGCTCCCTCCGGGCATCTCTAAACCCCTCGGCTCTGAATACTTGAGATGTCTGTCCATTTGCAGGCTCTCTGGCGCTTACGTATTCGTCTGAGAGTGGTCGGGGATCAGAGAGGATGCTTTCTGGATTCGGACATTTTAGTCACCGTATTTCGTCTTATTTATTCGCAACGAACTAGGTCCGCTCATAAGCATGAAGCTGGAAATCGTTACGTAAAACGAGAAAGCTCAGTCAATCAATTCAGTCTAAATCAGTAAGCTATCATAATAGACAAAGGTGAGACGTTACAGAAGGTAAATGAGTTGTATAAGCAGCAAGATAACGTTAGACACCGGACAACTTTGTCCACGTCTTCGAAATTCATCTATACAATTCTCGAACTCTCCACTGCTTGTTTTGTATTTCTAAAAAGCAGCCACGTCCAATAACATTAATTGAATGTGCATGAGACTTGAGAAATCGATAATGATATTTCTTAGAACTCATGGCTTTATCCATTATCAACGCAGTTACACCGATTGGAACAACCACCACTTTTATAAAAGGGCTTATTTATTACTTGCTGGCCATATTTGGCAATAAATCAAGTAATTAAATTGCCTCTCTTTAATGCCAAGACGCGAGCTGGTCATCTCCCGGCCAATACATTTGTAAGGGCTATTCACTCGGACACAATGGAAGTTTTCATTAATGAAAAGTTGTCTCGCGGTTGACCATGTCACGCAAGTGGGGTTATTCAACTCGAGAGCACATCCCCACACAATTTTAATTAACGTTCAAATGTGTTACCAGTCAGAAACTATAATATTTCACAGATAATGTATGCAGGTACACACAAATATGAATAACATTCATTTATGTAATCTTTAACCCTAACGCGCTGTTAAATTATCTCAGCTAAGTACCGTTTTTTTGCTGAGAACGGTTCCCCGGCCACCTCGAAAGATAGGTGAGGGTGGGGGGTAGGGGCTCCGAGGCCCTTTTCCAGGCGCGTCACGCATTGACATGGAAGGTAGATACCACCTCGGTTTTTCGCAGATAGCCTGAAATGGTGGCGTGAGCGTCGCTTTACTTAGTATACCTTTTCTTTGATCCTCTTTGCAGTTTGCGTCAAAATTTTGGGTCCAGATCATTTCAGGTCAGGTCACCAGTCCCTGTCAAGTGGTATTACCCCCAAGAAGTTTACCGCGCGCCACACTGGGGTGGGGGCGCGAGAGGTGACGTGGTCAGCACAGCGTGCTTTCACGCAGCCGACCCAGCTTCAATGCGCAGCGGCTTCTCAGAACAAGGAGCAAGTTGGCTCCCGAAAAACCCTTCCAACAGGGAAAGAAATGGCGACGCTATATGGCCCTGGCAGTTAGTGCGTCAATAAGCCCCAAAAATCATATTATTTCCTGCTGGGGTCTCTGGCATGACGCGCTCTGCGTCATGCCAGAGACTCCAGCAGGTCACCAACAATTTGAGCCCCCCAGTCCCCTCCTCTTGCAACTGCCAGTCATACAGAACTACGAGGGGAGCATTTTATCCTTTTAATTTACCCGTGTTATGACCAATGACATGAGCCTTCATAAATGAATCAACGAGGATAGTAAGTCAATGCTAAAATTGAGATCATCCATACAAGATCGTGAGTTCGACTAACTATATTTCCGTGATTTGGCAAGGATGATTTCGCTTTCTACACATCGCCTGTGGACACGTCTATGCTGATATATTAGCCGGCACATGTGTGCTGATTCAAGGTTATTCTATTCCTTGTCTGCTAAAGCTATATGCCAGCCGTGACTGTGATTTTCTGGCAGAATAGGGTTAACCGGGATGCATGGCATGACAAGGTGTAAATACGTCTATCACTATGAACAGAGCTCTCGCGGGGTAGAGACACCATCAGCAAATTCGCAGCCACACTTGCTTGCTGCCTTGAACATACCTACAGCTTTCACATTATCTCATTTAATTCACCTGGATTCTGTTTCTTAATTTCTCGGTGGGTTGGTCGATGATTGCACCTAAAAGTTCAGCGTTAAGTTTTAAAGCTAAAATAGCTATTCAGAAGCTCTGCAAACGTAATAAAGGAGACGGCTGGCTCGGACAAAACCACTAAATTAAAACGCAAATACAGAGGTAAAGAGAAAGATATAAAAACATAAAGATATAAAAACATAGCTAGCAAAAACATGCTACGAAGCACTGAGAAAGGATAAGGTGTAGGGCACATGTTTAAGCTGAGTAGTCTGCTTTAATCCATTGATGTGACACCGTCTCTACACGGGCAGGAGCACTGTGCAATAATTCCTCTCCAGACACTGGCTATACCGGAGCAGTTTTGTTATTCATGTAGCCCCGGGTTCCACCGGCAGCATATTCATACTTCCAGAAGCTGTTTGTCCGCGTTCAACATTATGAAACACGGGACCCAAGCGACTGAACAATTAGGACCAAAGCAGAGTGAGAGGGTAGGCAGTGTTTACGCTTTGTTAACGCGCGGTGGTACAGCATCCGGGCTACTTGTTTTATTTCGCCAAAAATGACAGTTTCACTACTTCTACTGGAAACATTGTTGAAATGACAAAACCCACTTATGTTCAATAAATGCTGGATTGCTGACACAGTATCAGTGCCATATATTTCAGCTACATATACCATCCAGCTGTACCTAACCTTTGAAGTTGATTATAATAGCCATATTTGACAGCGTCCATGCATATTGCCACACGTCTGCATAGGGACATACAGTTTTGATTTAATGATAACATTTCACAACGTTTCACAATTTCGAATAATCTCGAGACAATGAAAGTATTAAAGTTTATGAAAGAACTTATACTTTGTCCTCAGGGTTTCGTCAGAGTCAATGCAGCTCGATCGATCACAAAAGATTAAGGAAAAATTTAGTTGCCCTATAATTATGTCGTTTCTTACGAAGAGACGGTCATCATCTCCAAGTTTGCACACATATTTACACATGAAGATGAATAAGGCATAGTCTAAAACGCATTCAACAAAACGCAAAATGTTTCAGCTATTCGTAACATCTAAGAAATAAATGAGTAATTTGAGAACCATACCGGTACGAACTGAAAAAGAGTGATGTGATCAGAACAAACTGTCATGATCACTGTGCAGTACCAGGGGGGAAAAAGGCAATTGCCCCCCAAACGGAAAGCTGGGCAAAACATGTTTTGCCCCCAAAGCGATCGACCTCCTTTTTCCCCGACTCATTTTAAGTTTATAGGCAACATTTTGGTGCTTTAACTCCAACTTCTAACGGAACCAGTTAAGTTCAGTGAAAATATTGGGCCTGGATAGGAAAAAGGATCTTGAGCTCATATTTTCAGCCCGTGACGTTTTTTTTGCTTCTTGCCTCAAACACCCGTACCGGGAAGTCATATTTTAGCGCAATTTTGCGTTGCGCGACGTTTTTTGCTTTTGACTTTGGTTTGCCCCTCCCAAACCGACCGGCTAGATCCGCCACTGTCACTGTGATGCATTTTCCTTACTTTCAAGGATTGTTGGGGTTTAACACGCGCACCAACAGCCAGTGGCAAAGTTATGAGCTGTCCCCCAACTCACAACCTGTTGGGAGGCCTTTTGGGTGTTCAACTTGTTCAAGGTGATCACCGGGACTTGAACCCAGGACCGGTGGCTTAAGAGATAGGAACCCATTTACACTCGCCCCGGTGGGCCTCCGAGCCACCTTCGCCAAGGTGGGGGGTGTTCATAACATAACATAACCAGACTTGTTGATGACTCAATTTTTTTAGTCGACTCCACTCTGACTCACAGCGTAAAGGCTTATTCTGATTCTGACTCGACTCGATGTGTTGAAAATGGTGGGCCGACTCGACTCATCCCTCATTCAGAGGTGAGTTGACTCAACTCCGACTCAAATACACATTGAGTCAGAATCGACTCCGATTCAGAATGGTGGCCAAGATGTACACAAAAATGCACACATCCTTTAATAGTACACAAGTTCCAGTACATTATTCATGGGATTAACTATTGAATAACTGCACATTTCTTTCAATAAAATTTCAACTGCAATGCTGAAATAAATTATGTCTGCATAGAAATAAAGATAGGTGCTAAATGCGAACATGTCAGTGAGACGAAAAGGGCCTGAGGGCTTGTCATTTTGCAGGTATGTCCTTCATGAGTAAAGCCATAATTGAGGCAATAAGCGAGGGTTCAAACACAAAGAACAGGACTCAATATTTAAAAATTGACATTTTGATTGGCAATTCCTGCCCCAGTGTATTCCAGTGTATTCTGAACAATCCTGTGACAAATTAAGCTTAGAAATAAATACTGACCCTCGTCGAACCGAATCTGTGCACCACCTCAATCGAAAACAAAGCAATGAACGCTCGCGTCGTCCTCCCGAAAAAGCTGTGGTAAATACTACACTGAAGACATTACGCGAACCTAGCCTCTGATGGCACAAAAGGTGACGATAAATATAACTTCAAAAGTCACGTGACTTAAAAACCCTGAGAAAATCTGCAATCCTAGGAAAAGTGATATTGCCCTTAGGCTACATAGAACATATAGGCTACATATTACATAGCAAATCAAAGCTAATATATTGTGGCGCACAATGGCGCACAATGCTGGTTTTGCGACTGGCGTGGCGCGCGTAGGGTGCGGGGTGTGCAAGGGTTACAGTGGTATGTTGTGCAGTGGGTGCTAAATAGGTAAATAATAATCAGCATAAAAAAAAGTTTGAAGAGTGGTGTTTTGTGAGGGACTTGATGTGTAGGGAATGCCAGAGATAGAACCGGAGTTTTACTTCCCGTATACAGAGAACAGTAGGTATAGTGCTGTGTCGTCGGTGTTTATATTATCTACCAGGGGATGTCCTCAAACCACGACAAATCAAGAAAGTACTTTGAAAAAGCAGCTAGTTGAAGTTTTTAGTTTCCGTTTTGACCCATTTCAAGGTTTATCTGCAGAACAAGATTTTTGGTACCCTCTATCTGGCGCTCATATTACTTAGTTTTTTTAGTGTTTTCAGTCAACTAAAGGAAGAGAATATAAAGCAAAGATGTGGCTTTCTAAGAGTGAATTATTGCATGATTATCAGCGTAACCTTCGCCCAGGTGGGGGGTCTTTTTAGACCCCCTCGGGTTTTTCCAAAGTGACCAAAAAAAGGCGGCACGCAGCGCCGCCAAACTTGGTCTAGCTGCTCCTTCATAATTTTTAAATCTTTCCTGAAAATTTTAGCTCAAGGTCATATCAGGTCAGGTCACCAGAACAGGTGAAGTTACCTCACCTCAAAAAATGCTTAGGACCGCATAACTAAAAGAAGGGTTATTCGATCAAGTTGAAACTCATACCACATATTGGGCCCACCAGGAGCTACAACATTTGTTCCGGGATTTTTTTATATTGGTGACCTAAGGTCATGTGCAGAGCATGACCTCCCCATTGTAAATACATGGGGAAAATCACGAAATGAGCTCTTCTCAGTAAGTATGGATGGAATAAAATTCAAACATTGGTTACGACTTGCTCTTAGCCCATTTATGAAGTTGATGCCAAACATTTTGACTTGTGACCTTTAAAAGGTCACCTTAGGTCAAATAAGCATTTTTTGTGTTTTACTCTACAAATTTTTAATGAACTAAGATATAACTTTTATTTTGTCACCAAAGTGTTTGTATAGTCACTGCAAGTCAAATGATATGCATCATGACTATACTAGGACAAGTTAGGTCAGACCGTTGACCTGGGTCAGGTCAAATTCTTAGATTTGACCTGGCATAGCAATATTATATATAATATATATTATATACATTTGATTTTTATTAACGAGAGGATTGCAATGGTGCATTAACTATGGCTGTATCTTGTTTGGTTTGGAAGTTACTAGCGAAAAAGGAAACGCCCTGATGCATGGGTGCCTATGGACATTCCCAAGAATATGCCCAATATTCAGTGACCTATAGCTCCCTAGGCTTTGATCTGACACAAAAATGAATGCCACTGTAATGAAAGAGAAATTCAAAAGCCTTTAAATGGTCTTAAAAAATGTTTCTAGCTATCATGGTTTCTAGCTATCATGGTTTCTGAGATATATGAGGTTTTCTTAGTACAGCTCATATTAGCGATTTTGACCTATTTTGACTTCTGGTGACCTTGATATTGACCTGACAAGAAAAATGACCGAAGTATTTTCGATATCATTTTTGAAGCGCTTTCAATTGCCGTTTTGCGCTTTTTCTAGCTCTCTTAGTTTTTGAGATCGTGGGGGATCTTTTTTAGCCCCCTCACCAGGGCCGGGAAGGTGGCTCGTACCCGCCACCGGGGCAAGGGTTAAGACTTTTTATGGTGTGCACCCTGAAAGTAAAAAAGTTTGAATGTGTGCCAAATCGCATTTTTCTGTATCATTTTGCATGCTATTGGCCTCGGTCATCGAAAGTGTTGGCACCTGGCGGATTTTTTTGGAACGCCAGAAGAAGGACTGACGCCTGGCGCGACTGCTTCATATCCGGCGCATATGTAAACAAACTCCTTGGTTCCTACACGGTTCCTATGGTAACGGATTTTCAGTCGTGGTAAACTCGTGAAAGAGCGTGGTTATACGTGACGTTGGGTGGACGTGAATATTGAAGACTGGCGTTATTTTCTTGTTTGTTATAATCTTGGAAAGTTCAAAGAAAATGGAGAAGAGACGGATAACCATTAGATCCAATCAGAAATGCTGCGTTTCTCAGTGTGTATCCTTCCGAAGAAAGTGTCGCAGTCTCAGCTTTCACAAGTTTCCTCAGGATAAGGTGCTGTCCAAGCAGTGGAAGTTGAAACTGAGAATTGGGAAGAAGATAGGCTCAAATGCTGCTGTCTGTTGCAGACATTTTCAGCCATCTGACTTCCATTGACATCCACCTGGTAAGCGGCTGTAGGCCAGTGTACAAAGTATGGCATTTTCGACGAGATCTCGTCGGCGCGAGTGCCCTGGAGACAGGACCGAGTGGCACAGGCGGATCCAGGGGCAAGGGTGGGGGCACGTGCCCCCGATCGACCCTCGGCGCCCCCTGAAAGGTCGATGGCGCCCCCTGAAATGTCGCTTCCCACCCCCAGGATGCGAAAGTCGGCGCCCACCGATAGGATTTGGCGCCCACCTGATAGCTTTGCCGGTCATAAGTGGCGCCCCCTGGTCCGGATGGTGCCCCCCGGTCCGGATGGCGCCCCCGGGAAGGTGCCCCCGATCGGCAATCCTGGATCCGCCTATGCCAGTGGTGCGAATTTTATCAACCTGGTGCGAATTTGCAAGGTTAGTGACACTTAAAATAAACAAATAATGGCTGAATGGCTATTAAGACACAGGAGGGCCTTATAAAAAGCCCTTAATTAACTGACTAATGATTGAGATAGCATTGCATTGCAGGGGTAGGAATGGGTGCATTTTTCCCTGGTATGTGGCATATTGGTGCGAATTTTTGGAGGATGGTGGTGCGAGAATTTTAGATGGCTGGTGCGACTCGTCTGGCCTGCTGCCATACTTTGCAGACTGGCTGTGGGGCAATCTCCAGTTCCGCTTATGCCTCCTTCCACTCCCTTGAGCCTGCTTCTAGCAGGAGTAGGCCTTTATCCTTGGGCCGTCATCAAAGGCGGATCCAGGATTGCCGATCAGGGGCACCTTCGGGGGGGCGAGGCGCCATTCTTGACCGAGAAACCTATCGGATGAGAGCAAAACCCTATCGGTGGGAGCCGACTTTCGCATCCTGGGGTGGAGGGGGTGGGAAGCGAAATTTCAGTGGGCGTGGCCATTTCAGGGGGCGATGAGGGTCAATGGCGGGGCACATACTCCCTTTGCCCCTGGATCTGCCTATGGGGCACATGCCCACTTTGCTGTCCCCTTGGATCCGCCTATGGCTGTATTCCTTTTAGCCCGGGAAACTGACATCTTGAAATAATTCGGTAGATATACGCCTTTATTCGTTTCAAGCTGTCTGAAATTCCAGTTTGAATGTACGATGGAAAATGCGTTTCCAAACATAAGCGTCGCCACCGGCAAAAAGTGGGGGGTTGCAGCAAACTTTAACCTGATCCTGACTACAAACTTTGCTCCTTGGGACCAAAAACTCCTCAATTTGGGCTCCTCCTGCCTTCTGCAGCGGCTGGTTATAAGCCACTGCCACATACCAGGCATAAAACACGTATAATTCACCGCTTACCATGCTATTCCTGGGCCCACTAACGTTGTTTACCTTTCGGAGTCCTCTTTCGCGGCCATCTTGGATGGCACACTAGCGTCACTGGTGAGCGTGACCGGGGTCAATTGCTTATATTAAATGGAAAATAACTTGGTGTGTGTGTTTTCGAAGCTGTTATCTTACACAACTTATTTTTGGTAATGACCGATTCCGGGATGGGTCTAGTGTGGATATGAAAATAATAAGTTACCTATTATTAGCAAATTGCGATACGAAATCCCGCAAAATTGGTTGTGAAAAGTTGTAAAATCTCACCCATGTGATCACATATGTTAAGAAAATAAAATACTGAGTTGACTCAACTCCAGACACACAGATTAGAGGCTGACTCTGATTCTGACTCGACTCAAATGGTTGAGCAGTTCAGTCGACTCAGACTCAACCCAAATATGGAAGTGAGTCGACTCAACTCTGACTCAGGGAAAATCTGAGTCAACTCAAAGTCGACTACGACTCTGAGTCGCTACTCAACAAGTGCATAACATCAGCTTTATTCACGACACAGGATTGAAAACACCCAGCATACAGCTGCGGTGCGGTGCAAAAAGCACATAGTTTTTATCGCGGCGCCGCCCACCTATGCAATGACACTGCCACTCTGCGCAAGACTGACGCACCAGAAGCGATTGGCAAGATGGCATGTTAACATCCGTCAAACATCAGACCGGCGCCGGCTGAGCCGCACCCGCTGCAGCCCGACCAGCGTGACGCGCGCCGCGCTCGGCACGCCTTTATTTGGTTCACAGGTGTCCGGCTGCTAAAATCTATTTTTGGAACTTCGTGGCCACCCGCCAGCTGACGCTCTTATCAAGGCCAGTACACCGGTACCAGGTAGCAGAGTTTCTATTTGTTCCGTTTCTGTAATTTCGGCAATTCTGCAATTTTGAGCCTGTGAATTTTCCGCGTCCTTTGCAATGTAGCCCAGTCCAGTTCGTTCTGTCAATTCTGTCGATGTTCGGAAACACGTGCCTGTAGCGAGCCGAGCCGCCCGGTTTTGAGCTTTCTCCAGCCGCATGCAGTCGGCTACTGTTATTAATCCGTCGTAAATTGAGTCGCCACATGCGCGAAGCCCCGTTGATTACAGTACCCGAGCACGCCTACGTCATATTATAATCGTATAGTATCGGGTTGGGAGTACGGTATGGTTACTTTGGTTCCTCTCAGCTGTCCTGTAAGCAGTCTTTTCATCGTGTAAGAGTACAATAAAATCACATTAGAAACCCCATGAAAACATATTAAATATCATGACACATCTTATTTATGTAATTAGATTATTTTAACTGCCCTTCAATATTGTTACAGACAGCCTTATTTTACGAGGAACGCGCAGTATATTTTCAATAGACCCAGCGGTGGAACAAATCTCCTCACGCTCACGTGACGTCACACCACGGACCGTCGCTGCTCTTGGAGGGGGCTGGACATACTCACTCTCGTTTTTTGCCGCAGATGCACCTGGTGAATCTTACAGCATACTTCTGTTCTGTTCCGTCTTTACTGTATGTCATGGGGCCTGCAGATCATTTTCTGCGGACATTTGGAATATCTCGCGTATCAGCCAGTGAATATAGTTATGGTTTAATTGTGTGCACTACCTCCGAGCTCTAGAGCCGAGGAAGCTACAGGCGACAGTCCTATCTACCCGTGCTGTCAACTGTGCTGCTTTTGCTGGTGACTCTCAGATCAAGTGCTAATTAATTCGAGGCTACGTTGAGGTTCTAAATTTCAATTCAGCAGTGCCTCGGTAAAGCTTTCTAGGGCATTCATACTTCGGTCTCCACTCTCCGGTCAGAGTTCATCATCCTCTCCGCTGGGTACAACAAGTTGCAAAGCCTAGCTCTTGCGAGATTCCATTTTAAATTTAAGCACGGGGGATAAGCCAGCTTCTGTTCTCATTGCATGAGCTTTCATCTTTGGTAGAAGTAGGCCCTCCAGTGCTGAATTAGCGCAAGTGTTTGGATGGCTTACTAAGCTGTCGCTGCCTCCAGAGACACTGGCGACAAACTCATCGCTGAGCATGGTAATGACCTCCTTATCACCAAAATATGCCGTGGTGGTTCCCTACTGGTCTCGTCTCGCGCTTGTTTCCTGCGTGATTCAACCTATTTGGCAGGATTTTTGGAGTCCACATGCTTATGTTTTCAGTTAATACCTGGTACCGCTTACAGTACTGTGAAACAGCACGTACCACCCTGGGCATCCCGTACCAGGCCTGCCCCTGCGCTCCAAACCGTAGCGATTTTCCCACTGCACTCGATAATTGTTTTCCTCACACTCAGCAACACTTTCTGAATTTATTGTTCTGAAATGTGTTTTCCAAACCAAAAAAAAAACAAGCAAATGCTAAAACAGAGCTTGTCTTTGATTACAACAGATGAGTGATTCCAACCTAGCAGGAATATATTGGTTTATTGTGTAGTTTAAGATGGCTTAGCTCACGGCAGTTAAACGTGTCGGGCTGCCATTGGTCGGCACAGGATCGTCGACCGTCAACTGGCTGCGGGCCATATAACCTTGGCAGTTGGTGGGTCGTTAAACCCCCCCCTAACTGGCTGTGTGCCGCAACACCCCACGGTGACAAATAGGGGATAACCACCTGGTTAACATGCGACATCTGGCTTTTTACAAATTCTTGTATGTCATCAGGGTCGTCACTACGGTATTTTTACTGGGAGACGAATCCGGGAATGGCGATAACCCCACGAGAAGGGAAGAGGATGAGGCGAATTTTGAACATATTGGCTGCCTCTGAAAACACTACCGGTGATCACCTTGCTAACACATTTAATAAAAATAAAATAATGTTTTCATACTCATGGCGTATATCACACATGCATTCATACCACCCAGTATTGCACGTGCATATCAACATCAGCAATCCAAATGCACACACATCATAATACAGTACATAAGACTTGCCTAAGAAAAACACTGTTTGAAGCAGCTCAACTCAGCAATAAATCAGCCAATGCCTTTTTATCTCTGTAGGTTTGTGAGAGAACATTCCTCTTAAGCATCGCCTAATGCCTGATTAGGTGCCACTGTCCCAATCTAATTGCAATAGGCCATATTTTCCTCTAATACATTTGCGTAGGTTTACGTAGGTAATAGGTAGAAAGTTAGAAAAAACCTGACCAGAGTCCCAGAATTTCGGGAAACGTCTTCCCTGATTCCTGAGTTGGGGGACGCGTCCCTCCGTTCTCCACGCTTTCGACACCCGTCTGTCACCGATCAGTAAGAAAAAATTGCCTCACGGCAGCTCACTAACTAAACATGGATGTTAAAAGCAGGAAGGTATGTCTTTCAAAAATGTGCTCTTACTGAAAGCCATATGTATACCAACTTTCATATATCACGCTCATGGTGTGACCAAAATTTTGATTTGCGCTCTTACGTGAATTATCTGTGGAAAATATCACACAATCGGTTTTACACAGAATACCAACTTTTAAGATGTCGACCTGATTGCCGATATTGTATTGGTTACCTGCAAAACTTTCAAATATCTCAAGCGAAGATGATGGGCTTAATAAAGGCCCCAACTCAAAATCTGTATGCTTTTATGATGTGGCGTTCCTCAAAAGAAAAGCCAAGATGACACTCTATAGCATGTTGTGAAAATGAAAATGTTCTTGAGAACTCAAAGCCAGTCTAGTGTGCTCGATAGTTCAAGGAACTAATATTGTAACTCGCAAAGCACTTGGAATAAAGAGACCCTTCTTTCTGAAAGAAGAACAGCAGCGTTGGCGCAAAAACGAGAAGTCCTCACTCAGCATCTGCCGCACCTGATAAATGTCACATAGAGAGGGAAATGCTGAGTAGCCTGCGCCTCGCGAACACTTGAGCAGATGACATTTCGATTATGGTGGGGATATAAGCCGCTGCCCCGTCACCCTCAAACCACAGACCAGCCATGAAGACCATTCTAGCGCTCACCCTTCTGGCGGTGGCTGCGGCCAAGCCCCGGCAGGAGCCGACGCCCTTCCAGGAGAGCAGGTGCGGCGGTACTGGTGGAGGAGGCGGTGGCGGCGGCGGCGGTGGCGGCGGCGGAGGTGGCGGAGGCGGAGGTGAGACGTGCAGCTGCGGAGTCGCCGGTCCCATCACTAAGGTGGTAGGCGGCGCTGAGGCTACAGTTGGAGAGTGGCGGTGGCAGGCCGGTCTGGTCAGCTCCGGTCAGACCCGCACCTGGTGCGGCGGCAGCCTCATCAACGACCGCTACGTGCTGACGGCCGCTCATTGCACCGAAGGCTCGACAGCGAGTCAAATCGAGGTACTGCTGGGAGACCACCGGATCAGCGTTTCCGACGGCGAGACCCGCCACTCGGTCAGCCAGATCATCAACCACCCGTCTTACAATGGTAATGTCGGCAACGGCAACGACTACGCGCTGCTGAAGCTGGCAGCGCCGGTCACCTTCGACGCTCGCCGCTCTCCCGTCTGTCTGCCCACTGCCGGCAACACGTACGCCGGCGCCACCGCCTGGGCCACTGGGTTCGGTCGCACCGGGGCCTCCCAGCCTCAGGCCACCACCCTGCAGGAGGTGGAGGTGCCAGTCCGCTCCGACGCCGAGTGCAGCAGCAGGTGGAACGTCCGTCCCACCACCATCTGCGCCGGAGGCCTGCCCGCGGGCGGCAAGTCGGTCTGCATGGGCGACAGCGGCGGTCCGCTGGTCACGCAGGAGAACGGCAAGTGGGCGCTGATCGGCGTGGTCTCGTACGGCAATCCCTGCGCCGTGCCCAACTACCCTGACGTGTACGCCAGGGTGACGGCGGTGCTACCCTGGATCCAGTCCAACACTCAGGATGCCACCTACTGCAGCTAGATCGGACAACCGCAGTCGTACAGTGCTGGGACGGTATATACCTCCCATAGGGCTATGCACTTGCCTATTTCTTTTGTATTTTCAGTTTAAGTTTACACTGCTCTGTGCAAGCCATATATAATCGTACTCCAGTACCTGGCTTGCCTTTCCCGTTTTGGATGCTCAAATGTCATATAGCTTGTCAAAAATACTTGTCTTAGGATTCATGATTTTAGTTAATATGCTCAACACGCTGAACATTGGGAAATTCCTTTCGCCCTCTGACTTTAGCAATAGAAGCCTTAGACAGAATAAATCGGGTTGATGTCTAAACTGCAATTCTTATCCTGCAAATGATTTGAGTAAGAACAAAAATAACGACGAGTTTTGGGGTTACTTAATTAATCCCAGCATACACTTCATCCCTTATACCCTCTCAGCATGACACTATAATAGGCCCATGCGTACACATCTTCCGGGTTCCTGTAATACAAATATATTTCTACTACCCTTCTTTCTGCAGGCACATATAATAGCTACCTTGTACCTTCAACAGGTTACAGGAAAACTAGGAAACATAAAGCCAAACCGTTGAGAATTGATCAAGTTGCATTTAAGGATTTTCTGCATCAGTATCTATTTTGGTTTCATTACACAAACTCTACATAAATTAACCCGCGCCCCACCGGGGGTCCGGCGCCACCTTCGCCCCACCGGGAGGCATCGATGCCCCCCTCTAACTCCAAAAATATTTTGGTTAGCAAAAATCTGCAAAGTGCATTAGAAAGCTCGCGTGAAATCAATAAGAAATTAGTTCACATATTTAAGCGCTCAGGTCAATGGTTTGACCTCCAGAGGTCATATTAGGTCACGATAGGCTATTTTCACTAAAATATGCAATGCTTGAAGGGAATGTGGCACCTTCATAACGTGATTTTAATTGAGATAGCCAAGTTGTAAAGCAAGTCGGAAAACCCGGTACTCCATATATCATTTGTCTTGAAACTCGATATTTCCGTAGAAAAAAGCTAAAACCTACCTGACACCATCCCCCTCATCAACCCATCGCCGGGTGGCCATTGTTGTGAGCTGCTGGTGTGACGACATATGCTGACGTCACGATGAGCATCGGCCCATCGAAGCCCTTGAAGCGTTTCAAGTCTGGTAGTGGTTGCCAGATCGTGACATCATCCACAGACTGATATTTATTTCTTTTTCTAGAGGAGTATTTTACAAATCAAAATATTGGGCTTATTGTACATTTTTCAGAGAAATTATGAGTGGTTTCATTATTTTCGGCTAAAAGTACGCCTAATTGCACTAAATTCCAGGATTCGACGAAGGTGCCACACTCCCTTTAAGCAAACTGGGCAAAACTCTTATGCCATTAGAGATATTGAGATCTGGTAAATTACATTTGATAGAGGAAATTCCAGACTTTTTCCACTATGTGGAACGTAATGACCTCCCGCCAGTGGTTTGTCCTCCAGAGGTCACCTCGTGACCTAATATGACCTGAGGTCACAAAAGATCAGAAAGTGACCTTGCCGTATATCACATGAAAGCCAGTGACAAGACATACACGATGGTGTTTGATTCAGCGCTCTAGCTTAAATAGGTCAAAAGTTATTGTCAAAATACTTTTTAACCCCTGGTGACCTTGGATGACCTTGAAGAGGTCAAAGGGAAAATATGGCCCCTGGGATCCGTGAAAGGGTGTCCAAGAACGTTTTTTTCTGAGCAAGCTGAGTATTTGCAATCGTTTTTGTGACTTTTAGAACACAAGACAACTTTTCCCCATGCTTTTTCAATGGGAGAGGTCACTTCGTGACCTGACCTCAGGTCACGAAATCTAAAAATCCCGGGTATACACCTTGTAGACCCTGGAGGGGCCATGAAGCGTATGCAGTTTCAAATAAATCGATCTAGAAATGTAGCTCTTATAGAGCTTAAAAGTTGAGGTGAGGAGACCTTGGTTGACCTCCCCTGGTGACCTGACCTTGGGTGACCCGGGGTAAAAAATTCAAGGATGGTGGGAAAATAATGGAATGAGAGATAGAACCCTCAACCGGGGTGGTGCGTCTCGTCGTTTTTCTGCTATCTTGAAAAAAACTTTAGGGGGGCCGGTGTGGGGCGAGGGTTAAGCCAAACAAAAGAGCAGATTACTACTCTCGCACGGTGGTAAGTCTATTCCCTTTCGAAAACAAACTCTTTTTAACACGCGCATTGACGGGGGTCTGAGCCACCTTCGCTTTGACGAGGGGGCGGGTACCCGCCCCCCTAAGATCTCGAGAACCACGGTCGTAGCGAAAAACGGCAAACGGCGTTGGGTAGCCCATCCACTTCTCCATCGAAAATATTTGTACAATTTTTTTGTCAGGTCAGATTTAAGGTCACGAGAGGTCAAAACATGCCGTAATAATATAATAATTTTTAGGCTTATCGACGCACCAACTGCCAGGGTCATATGGCGTCGCCAACTATTTCCCTGTTGGAAGGGTTTCTCGGGAGCCAGCTTGCTCCCTTGTTCAGGGAAGTCGCCGGGCCTTGAACCCGGGTCGGCTGAATGGAAGCCAGCTACGCTGAACACCCACTACCGCGCCCCTCAAAACATGCCGTAATAGGGATAACATGTAAATTAAGTTTTTTGGCCAGTACATCTGAACAAGTAAAGATAGAGCCAAATGACTTAAACTGTATGAAGCCTCGCCGCAAACCGAATCGAATGATATATGACTTGACCTTACTAGGTCAAATCAAGGATTTGACCTGAGCTGAGGTCAGGTCAGGGTCAAATTTTATAAAATGTATATCATTAGAACTGCAAAGCCAAGGCGAGTCTAATGCAGCTAAAATAAACGCTCTATCACTACCCGTTACTGAGGTATACAGTAAAAACCATTTTTATCATGTGTTTCCAATGGAGAGGTCATGGCTCGTACCTGACCTTAGGTCATCGATATAAAGAATACCGGAACATCTTTTAGAGAGCTCGGTGGGCCCATTATGTGATATGAATTTTAATAGGATAAGTTCACCCTGCTCCGACTTATGCTATCTTAAACTTTTTTTTTAGGTCAGGTCACTTGACCTGTACTGGTGACCTCACCTGAGATGACCTAACCTTAAAATTTTTACAGAAGTTGTAACAATAATTAGGGAAAAGGTAAGCCAAGTACGGCGGCGCTACGCGCCGCCGTTTTTCTGCTATCTCTGAAAAACCTGAGGGGGCGGGTACACGCCCCCACCCCCGTCAATGCGCGTGTTAACGTTGAGCCATGTCAACAAAAGTCACAGCTGTAAACCGGAGTTCCAGTCTACACTGGCGGAGTACGGCCCGGAACTACAGCGCGTTGAAGCCATGGCTGTGCCCTCGTCCATGGCTGTGTCTCTATCATTCTATGGGTGCCTGAGGCAGCCCATTGTCTGATGACCACTGGCAAGTCCGCTGCAAACTATTTTCCTTATTCATCCTCGTCCTCCACTCGGGTAAATGATTCAGAAGATAGTCTGAAATGCCAAAGCAGTCTGAACATCGGATATCAAACCTTTTTTGCCTTCCCGGGCTATTTCTATTTCGACGTCTTACAACATGTAGGGGGAGGGGGCGGGTGACTGCCAAGGCCGCTTAAAAAGTCACCCAGTTTTTTTTGTCGCCTAGTGTTTTTATCACCTCTTCTTTCCAGTCTGTACTTTTATAGTCAACATCTGTTTTTTTCACGATGTCATTTCTTGGTCAAACTATGCCAATAATTTAGATGTGCAGTGGATCCTACAATGATAAAATTACAGAGAGAGAAACATGAAAAACAAGCAGTAGAAAGGGGAACAGGACATGCCCATTCTCCACCTCTCCTACCGGCAACGGATTAAGTGATAAATCTGGAAACAAGCTATTTCAGTTGGCGACGTAAAAATGCTTATGAGGCCGAGTATCACCACCTTTTTTATAGCGGCTCGCTTGTCTGTGCTCGCGCCGGAGAGCCCCAGTCAGGGCGGTGTGGCGTCCGAGCTCGGCGGTGGGTGGCACGCCGCCATTAGACGTGACCGGTCCTCGGACAGGTGCGCAGTCAAGATCACAGAGTCTAGTCACACCCGGCCACCACCGTGACCCCCCGCCCCCTCCCTCCGCCACAGCCGCGTCCTCCCCGTCCCCCGCCCCCCCGTCACGGCACCCGCATGCGGGCAGAGAGAAGGCCGACAAGCACTCGGAGCGCCGCATCTCCACCGGCCGAGGCGGCTCATCAACAGCGAAGCGGCTGCTCTCGGCACGACGGTCCACTGCACCGAATTTAACTGGTTTGCCTTTTCCAGCACGGCTGAATGATGGTCCTAGATCAATCGGAGTAACCTAAATCAAGTAATAAGGGTAGTCGCCACGGAATTTTTCTAGGGGTCGGACCCATAGCGATAACTAGCGATAACGAGGGGAATGCGAATTTGTTGTATATTGGCTGTCCCTCGAAACGCTACCGAGCACGTATTTTACCACTACATTGACGAAGGTTCATGGAGGTAATTCGGGGAAAATGTAAGGGATGCCTAGGTCGAGTCCCAAAACTTCGGACGGGACAAGCACCACGATTGGCGAGTTGGAGGGGCGCCCCTTCCAATTTTGATGCCCATGTATGTAAGTATATGTTTATCAAAGTTTCTAAGTAATCATTGTGTGTACCTACATTCCACACTGTCCACTTATTTGAATAGATCTTACGGTAGTGTTGATAGGAACATTTACACTTGATATAGTCTGTTGCATAAGCATCATTCCTATCCTCGGATATTGAGCCGTCCCGTATAGTAGGTTTGAGCGCCTCATACCTAATCATCAACACAATCGTCATCACCGGGATGTCCACAAGCCCCGATGATGATGATGATGATAATTAGGGACGAGGCTCTATAAAGATTTCATTTTGGACTGTTAAACATCATGGAGTTCGAACGTTACTTTTGTAACAGACTTTACATACATGCATAAAATCATCCACAAACTGTCTGGACTTGGCTGAATGTTGAATAGACTGGTTTTGTGTTCGTTATTTGGAAAGGAGGCAAGCCTAAATAGGAGACATTGGTGCGTGTTTGCGTGTGGGATTGTGGTTTAGATGAGGTCTTAGTCAGGGGATCACGCAGCGACTAGCTATGAGATTGGAAGGGTTCCGACGGAAATGCAGTATAGCCTGGGATTGTGCGCGAGGAGGGGAGACGGATGTATATATGTAGACACTTGGGCGTGCTAAATGACACTACGACAAAAACAGGTGTCGAATAGTTATTGGGGCTTATCGACGCACCAACTGCCAGGGCATATGGCGTCCCAACTCTCCCCTGTTGGAAGGGTTGCTCGGGAGCCACTTGCCCTTGTTCAGGAAGCCGCCGGGCCTGAACCCGGGTCGGCTACGTGGAAGCCAGCTATGCTGACCACTCCACCACCGCGCCCCACAGGTGTCGAAGTTTGATTGAAAGTTAATATTCAGACTAGAATCTTACTCGATGGTTGTAGCTGGCACTTTTCTTACAGACCAGAGTATAGTTATTAAGTGCTTACAGCCGGAGGTCCGGTTGGATGCCCCTCGATTTTGTTCTCACCTAATGCCAAACCAATTAAGTGCATTGCTTTGCATGCATCTGGAAAACTCAACTGTACAAGTTATTACCAAAAATTGGCATCAGGTCAGGTCAATGAGTTACGAAGTCATTTCTAAACCGATGTAAGACAACTCTTTTTTCTGAAATGAGGCTGACAAAACCAGGGCTTACTTCAGCTTCTATGGAGGGTTAAACCAAGTTCCTTAATATAAATAAAGCGCTTGAAACAACAAATATGCGCGCTGCCATGCATTCAATGGTCAGGTCAATACAAGGGTCATCAGAGGTTGCCAAATGTCATGGTTTGCGAAATTCTTTATGTCTTTAACTTTTGAACGGAACAAAATCCAGTTTTGAATTTAGTATCATAGTGACGAGCATGATCCAATTATTTGAATTAATGAAATATGGCTATGTACGTCCATCATTTGACCTTGATCTACGATCAAAGTGAGGTTAAAGTCACAATGTAATCTTATAAGATATTATTATTATTAACTTAATATTATTTGAATCCTTTGGTCGAGATGGAAATACTGATGGTTTTGGCATTGTTGTAGGTCTATTGGCTCCCGAGTTGTACGGGGCTTCCTAAATATATCTAAATTTCACCCATTTTGGCCCACTGTGACAAACGGGTCAACGGATATGGTTCAAACTCGGCTTCAAAGTATAAGACGGTAGGGCGCTTTAAGCGTCCTTTCAATTGTTTCCGTATCATGTTCTGTTCCGAAGTCGTACGGAGGTATCTGATCGGATCCCCATGGCAGCAGTGGGTCGAAAAGTCGAAAAGCCCAGCCGGTGCCGGGTGCCTAAGCATTTTCACGTGGTTGTTGAATTCTGACATCCAAGCTCTTTTTACTTTCATCAGCTATGCATTGAGCGTAATTGGGGCTTAATAAATTTAAGGTTCCTCTAAGTTTCATACGAAGGAATTTCGCTACCTACACTTGGTCCTAACCGCCCCAGGGGGCCATCGATGGCCCCCTAAGGTTTTTCCGGGATAGCAGAAAACGACACGCGCAGCACCGCGGTTGAGAGCCTACCTCTCACTGCATCATTTTCCCATCATCCCGAAATTTTTACCCCGGATCACCCAAGGTCAGGTCACCAGACGAGGTCAACCAAGGTCACCTCACTTCACCTTTAGAGCTCTGTAAGAGCTACAGTTCAAAGTCGATCGATTTGAAACTTCCTACACTTCATGACCCTCCAGGGTCTACAAGGTGTATATCCGGGATTTTCGATTTCGTGCCCTGAGGTCAGGTCACGAGGCGACCTCTCCCATTGGAAAAGCATGGGGAAAAGCTATTTCATGATATAAAAGCCACAAAATGATTGCAAATACTCAGACTGCTCAGAACAACGTTTTGGACACCCTTCACGGATCCCAGGGGTCATATTTGCCCCTTGACTTTTCCAAGGTCATCCAAGGTCACCAGAGGTCAAAAGCAGTATTTGACAATAACTTTGACCTCATTGAGCTAGAGCGGTGAAACAAACACCATCGTGTTTGTCTTGTCACTGGCTTTCATTTGATATACGGCAAGGTCACTTTTGACCTATCGTGACCTCAGGTCATATTAGGTCACGAGGTGACCTCTGGCGGTCAAACCACTGGCGGGAGGTCTTTACGTTCCACATAGCGGAAAAGTACTGGCAATTGCTATCAAATGTACTTTACCAGGCCTCAATAGCTCTAATGACATAAGAGTTATGCCCAGTTTGCTTAATCATTGCATATTTGAGTGAAAATAGCCGATCTTGACCTAATTTGACCTCTGAGGTCAAACCATTGACCTGAGCACTAAAACAGCAAGTAATTTCTACTGAATTCACGCGAGCTTTCATTGCACTTGCAGATTTGCGCTAACGCCCATATTTTCGAGTTAGAGGGGGCCATCGATGGCCCCCGGTGGGGCGAAGGTGGCGCCGGACCCCCGGTGGGGCGCGGGTTAAACCAAAATGGGTGAAGCCAATGCAGACAATGGGGATTTACATGTGGGTGCATATGCTGCAAACACTGTAAAATATGTAATTGCAGACACATCTGCCTATTTCTGATGGATATAAATTAACAAGATCATCGCTGGGGTCCCTAGCATGATGCACACCACTGGGGGGTGTTTTTCGTCCCCTCCATATCTCATTTTCCAGAAAAGTTAAAGAAAAGTTACGGACGGTGTTCAAAAGCTCTTGACAAGACGAAGAGAAATTATACGAAATATCTTTATTTCAGGGTAGTATTGAGGTCAGCAGAGGTCAAGGAAGGTTCCAAAGGTTCATGTGGCCTCACATGACCTTTGCGAGGTCAGGTGGTCAAAATCTCTACCTTATTGCTAAGATCGTGGTAAGAATACACGGTTTGAGCATTTTTGCAACCGTACTCGTTTATTCGAGCAGGGAGGACCAAAACAGAACACATATATGCAAATAAACTTACACACACACACGATATATATATATATATATATATATATATATATATATATATATATATATATATATATATATATATCAGAATGCATATACATAATCTCTCATACCATGGCTGGAGATCTCTTCTCGATCCAGGGGGTCCTGTGTGGGTTAACGCTGGCACGGCAATGCAAGCCCTTTACAAAGCCTATGGAAGAGTCAAAATCCAGGAGGGGGGGTCCTGATCCCGCCCCCCGGGATTTCCACCCATGTCTCATACACACATTCCCATCAGTACAACATTAGGCGCTGGCCGCCAATGCCGCTAGCCCGGGACGTTGAGCGCATTTATGTGAAACATAGTGTAAATAAAAAATGAAAATTGGGTGCAGGAAAAAGGGGGTAAAAGTCCAATGGGTTTCACCAAACTTCACATCGCCGAATGTAGATCTATCCAATCTAGGTAGAGCTATCCAGTATTTACTGAAAACAAGCTCTTCCTATTTTTCACCATAGCCTTATATAATAGGGTGACCAAAAATGACCCTATCTTAGGTCAACAAGATAAAAATTCCGGGATGGCAGATTTTTAGGCCCTAATGACCTTTTCGTATTGAGAGGTTCTGCAACTGATCGGTTCGCAGATGCTACTTTTGTGCCGCTTCAAACTCGTGATTTCGGGTTTGAGGCTGGGTCGATTTGCCTTGAATAGCTCCTTGACCGGACATAACCTGAGCTAAAAAAATCTGGTCAGGTGCTTGAAACTCATCAGGGATAAGGTGCTGTATGTTGAAGAGCCATTTGACAGGTTAACAATAAAGGTAAAGGTACACACTGGCAAATTGGACATTAAATATATTAAAAATCAAACACACGGACGCGTTTCGTTACTTCTTTAGCGTGGGGATGATGTGGCTTAGTGGATAGCACCCTTGTCTTCTAAGCCACCGGTCCCGGGTTCAAGTCCCGGCGGAGCCTCTGAATAAGTCGATCTGATCCCCAAAATCCCTTCCAACAGGGTGAGAGTTGGCAACGCCGTATGACCCTGGCAGTTGGTGCGTCGTTAAACCCCAAATATTATTATTATACTTCTTCAGCGCATGTTTGAAGAATAACGAAACATAGATAACATACACTCTTCAAACATACGTAACATACACATAACAAACATAACATAGATACGAAACATAATTCAAACACAACATACGAAACATACACTCTTCAAACATACGCTGAAGAAGTAACGAAACGCGTCCGTGTATTTGATTTTTAATATATTTATATCCCATTTGCCAGTGTGTACTTTACCTTTATCGCTAAGGTGCTGTATGTTGGGTTGTTCTGCGTCTCCTCGTTTCTGCGTTGTCTGGGAAAAACCAGGAGCGGACGATCCCCCGCACCAGCGGGGAGCCTGCTATTAAAAATACTATCCGTGCCCTTAAAGAGAACGTGGCACCTTTATAACGTGATTTTAGCTGAGATAGACAAGTTGTAAATCATGCCGGAAAACCCGGTAGGTACTCTATATATCATTTGTCTTGAAACTCAAAATTTCCGTAGAGAAAAGCTTAAACCCCACCTGAAATGTACCCCACATGTACCCTTAGCAGCAGGCCACAGTTGTCAGCTGCTGGTGCGACGATATATGCTGCCGTCGTGGTATCAGCCAATCGAAGCCCTTAAAGCCTATTGAATATGGTAGTAGTTGCCAGATCATGAAATCATCCACGGGCAGATATTTATTTCTTTCCATAGAGGAGCATTTTAATGATAAAAATATTGAGCTTGTTGTACATTTTTCAGAGAAATCATTGACGCCTCCATGATTTTCGGCTAAAAGTTTCCCTAATTTCCCTTTCCCTAAATTCCAGGATTCGACCAAGGTGCCACATTCCGTTTAAGCCAGCAAGATAAAAAGCAATACATGCCTAGAGACAGACTTGTTGAGTCGCGACTCAGAGTCGGAGTCGACTTTGATTCGACTCAAAATTTCATTGAGTCAGAGTTGAGTCGACTCAATTCCAGATTTGGTTTGAGTCTGAGTCGACTCAACTGCTCAACCAGTTGAGTCGAGTCAGAATCAGAGTCAGCCTATAAGCTGTGAGTCGGGAATTGAGTCGACTCAGGACTCTTTTTCTAAACACATGTCATCACATGGCTGACATTTTAGAAATGTTTGCAAATAATTTTGCAATTCGCAAATAATAGGGAACTTACTATTATTCATATCAACACTACACCCATCCCGGGATCAGTCATTAACAATAATGAGTTGTGTAAAATACACAGTCTTAAAAGCACACGCACTTCCTGGTATTTTCCATTTAATATTAGCAATAGCATGCAAAATCATACAGACAAATGTGATTTGGCACATATTTAGACCTTTCGACTTTGAGGGTGCACACCATAAAAAGTCCTAAGCTAATAATCATCCAATAATTTACTCTTAGGAAGCCACATATTTATTTTCTATTTTCTTCCTTTGGTTAACTAAACACACTACAAGAATTAAGTAATATAAGCGCCAGATAGAGGGTACCAAAAATCTTGTTTTGCAAATGAACCTTGAAATGGGTTAAAACAGAAACTAAAGGCTTCAATTAGCTGATTTTTAAAAGTACTTCCTTGATTTTTCATGGTTTGTGGACATCCCCTGGTAGATAATATAAGCACCGACGACACAACACTGTACTTACTGTTCTCTTTATACGGAATGTAAAACTCAGTCCTATCTCTGGTATTCCCTACTCATCAAGTCTCTCACAAACCACCACTCTTTAAATTATGTTGATTATCATTTACCTATTTAGCGCCCACTGCCTGCACATAACAAACAACATCCAACATAGGACTGCAGCCCCCGCACCCCACGCGCGCCACGCGTCACAAAACCATCATTGTGCGCCACAATATATTAGCTTTGCTTTGTAGCCTGAAGGCAGAGTATGCAGATTTTCTCAGGTTTAAGTCACGTGACTTTTGAACTGCTATCTATCGTTATTCAACTGCCCTGATCGTCACCTTTTGTCTTATCGGAGGTTAGGTACGCGTAATGTCTTCAGTGCGCCATCTGTATTATTTACCACAGCTTTACCGGGAGGACAACGCGAGCGTCCATTGTTTTGTTTTGATTGAGGTGGTGCACGGGTTCGGTTCGACGCGGCTTAGTATGTATTTCTCAGCTTAATTTGTCACAGGATTGTTCAGAATGCACTGGTGTAGGAATTGTCACTCAAAATGTAAAATGTTAAAATATTGAGTCCTGTTTTTGTTTGTGTTTGAAACCTGTATTGGAATTTGTGTACTATTAAAAATGTTCATTTTTCGTGTACATACTTGAACACCATTCTGATTCGGAGTCGACTCCGACTCAATGTTTATTTGAGTCAGAGATGAGTCGACTCACTTCTGAATTTCAGTTGAGTCGAGTCGGCTCACCATTTTCAACACAGCGAGTCGAGTCAGAATCAGAGTCAGCCTTTAAGCTCTGAGTCAGAGTTGAGTCGACTCAAAATTTTTGAGTCATCAACAAGTCTGCCTGGAGAAGGAAGTCTAGGCCCGATAGGAATATTCAACGTAGTTGCTCAGGTACCATGCTCCATTTGGGCAATATCTATATTCAGAGTCAGTGTCAGTTAGATACACTGGTCTGCACCAGGCGTCATAAAACATTCACGTCAGCTAGAGGGCTTCATGGCCAAGAAAACTCACATCCAATATGCATCCCCCACCCCGCAGTTTCCACGCCCACACCGGGTCAATTTGTTTTGACACCACGATTTCAAGTCTAGAGGCAATCTGCACCCGGAAAACACGACCAATCAGCAAATAAATACTATTCGAATCTATATCTAGATCCGGCATTGCTTAATCAGTATGGTTTCATCCGGCAATAGATTGGATATCAATGTGGATCTGAGCTGTGTCGCACTCTACTGTCAAGGACATCATTATAGACCGGTGGAGGTGACTTTCTTTTTCTGAGTAAAGACAGCCACAATTGAAAACTAACGACCATGAGTTGGCGAGTGGGCGTGGGTGACAAGAGACAGACACCGTTTCACCGCTGTGACAGTAAGGACATACTAAATTCAGAGGATGCAGGCACCGGTAAGCTGGGACCGGATGTCGCTATGACGGCTGTCACTGATCAGGATGAGACAATTAGGGGGCTGGTGACAGACCAAACGACACCATGGACATGACAATGCTAGAATGTCACGATGGGGCCACCACAGCTATTTCCGGGATAAGATAGGGGGCAGCAGTCGATTTGACAAAGTGCTTCAAAATGTCGTGTATTTAACAAGTTTATGACTATCCAAAGCAAGGGTCTATAAATTGTCTGTTGGAAGGGCCCTAACTCGAGGACTGTTTTAGGTCTTCATCCTTTGTTTTCCATTTGAGCTCGCATGCACCTTTTCCTAGGAAATAGGTGTATTTTTTCCATAAGTGTCGCCACCGGCAAAAAAGTGGGGGCCAACAAACTTCAACCTGATGCTGACAGAAAACTTTCAACGTCAGGACCAAAACTGTTCAATTTGGGCTCTTCGTTGCCTCCCGCAGCGGCTCGATATAAGAATGTCCGGTTTTCTCTCATTTGACTGAGATCAGAAATTTTGGCCAAAAGTGGGGGCCAGGCCCCCTGCCCCCCTCCGACGCGTATGATTTTCCTTTCAACTTTCACTGGAAACGAAATAAGGGAGGCACAACTCAGCACGATCTACCCTTATGTTTCGTGATGGAAGAAGCAATAAATCTAGTAAAGGCGTAAAGATGGCCTGTAACAAGATGGTGTGAGTAAGACGGCGTGCAATAGTTATGCCGAACGAGAAACAGGTCTGAAATTCTTCAGGTCTAGGAAGGACAGCGTTCTCCTGTGGAGGAAAATTTAGAGGTCTGGATCCACTGAAAGGAGACACCATGAACTAACAAGCCTGCCTGCATTGAAGAGATATAAAACGCAAGCACTAACAGAAACTGTATATGGTTCGTTTGTCACTGGCCATAAACACCATCTATTCGAGTTCACCCTTCTCCATCACACGGGTCGTTGAAAAACAGTAATAATTGGTGCACTTAAGATAATTTATTTGTGATACGAAGTGCAAAGATCAATTATTCTGTTATCGCTGACAGGATTTGGAAGCATGTAGCTATGAGTCAAGCTGCAAATATCCATGCATGCTCAGGACACTGCACCAGAGCAGGACAAACACTGCAGAGTCACCCGGCTTATCTTATCGTCTTTTTCCACTGCAAACAAGCTAAAGTGACATCCCCGAGCTCCTCGTGCACCACTTGCTTCTTCCTCCAACTGTAAGTCGATAGGGCTGGAGCGTCACCATATCCTACATACCATGGATAGAACTTATTCTCGTGTTCCTTATTGATTTGGCTTGATGCATGGGAATTGAAGCCAAAACGATTCCTTTGCACACTAAATAATGCAGAACTCTCGGATACAGCTGTACCTAACGTGATGCAGTTAAACATCATTTAGCCATACATTCAATTTTCAGCTGGCAGAAATACCATCCGACAAGTATGGAGCAACATGCTTATTCTGACAGCTTAACGAGCCCCTACGAATCCGCATCTATTCATAATGCATATATGAATTTGAATAAACATGAGCTAAAACACTTACTCTACAGCGTTCCACATCATTCAGAATACATAATCGGCCTGACTATAATCATATTCTATTTGGATTCAAAGTTGGTGAGCACTATGTGTCAGAACCACATGGACCTTCTGTCGGCATACTGTTGACACTCGATACCCAATCTTACCACCTTCGTGTACCTTTCTTTTTATTCATCCCGCGTAGTCGATGCCTGGTTTGGTACCTTATGTTCTTTAGCTGGTTCGTTTACACCCTCTTCTTTTGTTGAACTGCATTCTGTAGACTATTACCTTTTTAAAATGAATCTTCTCTGGATGTACTCAACTTCCCATCGATTCAGAGAGGCAAAAACATTGGGCTGATCTCTGTACGTCATTTCGGCCACCCCGCTGCCACTCCTCAACACAAAGCGTCCGCCCCGCCCGACCGCGCTCCTTCATCACCGACAGCCAGAGGTGCGAAACCAACACTCTGACGACCGCTCTAATAATTCAGCTCAAGCTTTCAGCCTTTTTGCAAGTCTGCAGCTCAACTCTAACTAATCACCGGACATTCAATAATTTCCAATGTACAGAGATCGAATACATTTTTGCTAATAGGCCCAGATGAAACAAAACCATTTAGGAACTGACTGCAAACGTTGAATCCATGCCAATCTTTGGCTTGAGCCCATCATGACCAGAGCCTTTCGATGGATGTGTCCAATGAGTTTGGAAGCAGCCCGTGATTCTCACCTCTACCGTTGATGACCCCTCCCCTGTCGTCGACGTTGGCGACGCACGGCCGATGCGTCGTTGCCTCGTGCGGCGCCGGACTGCCGCCGACCCGCGCCCCGCGCTCGCCCCCGTCCAGTCGCGCGCGCGCCGCTGCCGAGGGAGGTGGACGTGGGGAACTGTACTGGACGCAAGAGCAGGACGCGCTATAGGCGGGAGTGGTGTGGTAGCGTGTAGATGTGCACACTGTGGTATGCTGCGTCTGACTTACGCGAGCTGATTGGATGTGCGGGATGTTAAAGGACGTTTAGGTCGAAAACGTTATCGGAGTTCGCACTGGGCTCGACCAGAGACTCTAAGAAGTGTGGATCTAAAGCCCTTGAGCTGAAATGGAGCGTCAAGAACTGCTTCTTTTGCTGCTGGCTGCCATCTGCAATGGTAAGTCACGCAGAATTGTCACGAACATGCACATTTTCCTTCCAAATTTCTCCCTCCATATGTTCATACATGAGTGTGTCTTCATGCTGTGCTACGTACCTATTGTAGCTAACAGATTCTTAATCAAAATGTCGCTCTAGCATTCAAATTATGTGTTTGCTTTACTTCTTCACCCGTGTGTTTTGTCGTTTTGAAAGGTTACGGTACGGTTAAGGCACAAGGCAGGTGGTAACAAGTAAGTTGAGCCGGCGTTGATGGCAATCAGAGCTGGCGGCGTGATGGCATCTCCCGTCAGACGATAGCCCGAAGTTTTTCTGGAAGACGTCTAGACGGACAAGACACAAGAATGCGCATACCTGCTTTGATTTATTTAAGCCGGCTACCAGGCCTTTTCCGAACGATGCCAGCCCCGACATCATGCATCGGAATTCCTTGCCCGGTATCGGGGGGCGACGATGATTTATCTACGATCTCCAGCGATGGTCTGGAGAATCAATCATTGCAGTGGATGATAGCGTCCTTCCTGCTGCACGTTCTCCCAGTCAGCGTCGGAGAAAAACCTGCCGCTGGCGTGCGCTCAACGCTTGCTTCCTTCATTGAGTTGCTGCCTGTTTATGCTAGCCTCATCATCTTTCACATCGTCCGGCGGCCGCTGACATTGGTGATCAGATAGTAATCGTGTCGTTGGTGGCTGCCAGACAGCATTTATTAGATCTGACAGGCGGAATTAGTGCCGGGGCGTCGGCTCTGTTTCGGCGCCATATGGTGCGCCGTCGACACCGCTGGAGACGTAACATAACACCAGCTAGTGTCAAGCTGAGATCCTTCCGAAACGAAGCCCGCTGAAAAGGATAGTAAACTTAATTAAGCAAAGCCTAGCGCTAATTAAACATGTAGAGTGCCGAACCTTACGGCAGAATATTCCATACCCTTTATAAAGTGGAGAGATTACAGGCAAAAGTGAAGATTTATTCGTCCTGATGGAACCAAGTCGAGTCCTGGGAAGCTTTTCTATGTGATTGATAATGTGGGATCTAATTTTTCGCTGTGTCTTTTGACCAGATGACAATAAGCCAAGCCATATAACTACAGAGGTAGTGTGCCATTCAGTCCAACAGTCATTATTTGTTTTGCCCACCGTTGGATGAAAAATCAATGAAACATATAGCTGACAGAATCAGTGCAATCTACCTCGTCTGACATCGTGGTAAGCTGTCACCTTTTCAAAACATTTGCATCCTGTATCCGAACAATTTCTCCATTACCAATGCAGTGACGCGACTGTGCTGTACTGGCGATAACAGACAAGAATATGTAGATATAGTCGTAGAGAAGCAGCCTCACTTGTAAAGATTGGAGAGAAGCTTGGCTGGTCAAAGCTCACTAGTGCTGTTGTGTGGCCGCCATGGCGGGGTCGCGCCGTCATAGACTGAGCTGCCACACCTTTCCCCGTACTGGAAATAACTGACCGAGGAAGAATAGTTGAATACATTATAAAATAAACAGCAGTCATTCAACATTGGGGCATTACGACACACGGACTGCTGAGGTCATATGGTGTCGCCAGCTCTCACACTGTTGGGAGGGCACGACGGGGGTAGGAAAGACTCATGCAGAATACCCGTCCGGGGATTTGAACTCGGGTTAACGGCACAGAAATCGAGTGATCTTTCCCCACACCACTGCCTCTCCTAAATATAAAATAAGACACCCAAGACGTAAAGGGTATATATATAAATGTAGCCCACGTGTGACTATAGATAGTTTGATACATGTTATGCATACATACGTTATGCATATTCATAACAAAATTAAACGTATTTGAGACCTCTTATCTAGAATAGAATATCAACCCATGTCTCTTAACCAACAATTTTCAAAGCCCCTTTCACTGACGTGCTATCCAATCTACGGAGGAAGATGATAACTGCGATCTAACAATACTGATAGTCGTGTTGAGAATCATATGTTACACACCTGTATATACCGATTACAGCAGATAAATGTGAAGGTGCTGTCCTGCTACATATAATGCTGGATGCCGAATTAGATACTGAACATTCTTAACGGCTTTCTCATCTGGAGATTAAACGCTTCATTGTTGCATGGTCAGGGCCTGAGTTTGACCACATAGGCCTATGATCGATTATGGGATTATAAAATGTCATACAATCCGATTGGCGTGTCTTTCACGGCTCGGAAGGATTTATCCTAAGGGTTTTTGTCCAAAGCTACGTGTTATTTCCTGTGGACTTAATTATCAAATTTTAGGCAATGCTGATGCCTAAACCAAGAGTGAGGTGCTTTAACACGAAGTGCAGTAAGATATCACTAAACACAATCGCACGTAGTAGGCAGACATACCGACGAGCTTTTAGGTGAGCGTCGTGTTGTTGTTTATAGCTCTCTCTAAACTGCTGTCTTGAAACTACCATCATAACAGCCATGCGATTGCCAGTTCCTTTGGGAGAAAAATCCCTGGGCATCCGTAGCGATAAAGTCATAAAAATACATCACAGGAAGTGCAGAGGACGACAATGGTATCGCTGTGTGGACCTGCACTGGGTTGAATCAGGGGCGTCGCCACGTACGTTTGCTGGGGGGATGGACCCCGGATTGGTGATGATTGGGACGGAGGGATGGAGCTGGGAGGATAATTTTTATCCTAAAGGCTGTCTTTGCAAACGCTAACGAGGATGAAATTTTACGCACATTTGCAAGCATACAAATGTGTGGTGTGGTGGTCCACAGAGGTAGTAGAGATGAAATGCAAGAAAACCAGGTCAAATCACAAAATTGTATGCGGGAAAATCCCCCTGATTCGTGAGTTGGGGACACCCCCATCCTCCTCGTTTCCGACGCCTGTGAACGCCATGCATCATTTGTGAAAGTAAACATAAATGATGAATAGATACTACAATTTAGCGATGTAAGATTGGAATAGGTAAAGTTTAAAACCGAACATATTTAAATCAGTTTTTCTTAGGTATTCCACTGAAACTATGTCACTGCTACAGCTTTAAGATTAAATGCGATATGTGCCTGGTCCAAGTTAAGGAGACAATGTGCACTCACTTTCACGTCTACCCGGCAGCTCCATAACCGCAGCATGATTTTCCTCTGGGGCCGTCGCCGGGCCGAGTTTGTGCTGTGGTGATCATCCCAATCTCCCGGTAATGGCTATTTGCTGTCGCAGCCAGTGTTTACCTTCACCATGCCGGCAGGGAAATTCCCATCAAACAACCTAAGCTGCTCCGAGGTAATTTTGTTTGCGGCCATGAGCTGCCTGTGCAGTCAAAATAATGATTTCTGTCTCGAGACGGGAGCAATAAACTGGGACCCCCTAGGAGCAGAATTCTGCGAAAGGTTTTGGAAATCGGGCTTTGGTGTCCGATCAATTTCCCCGAAGAATGTCTCTCTATTATTCCAGGTGCGATTGAATTATTTAAGGTGGCTGCACAAAACTGGACTGTGCTCACAGAACAGAGTAATGGAGTCCGGGTGTAAAATTATTGAAATTAATTGATATGATTTTCATAGGAATCATACGGAATGTAAAAACAACCATGTCCTCATATCATATGAAATGATTTGAAATACCAAATCTACATATCTTATCCAGGGGACATAACCACGACCCCGGGCTGGGTAAATTATAAAAGTAGACCGTAGGTAATATTTTCAAAAGACAAAGTGAGAATCACTCATCATTTGGAGTTATTGATGACAGAGGGTCTTAGCATGGGAGATATTGTCAGCAGAAAAAGTTAAATGTGTGAAAAAAACAACGATACGTCCATAACCTCGTAAAGAGGTAAGGACCACATAAGGCAGCACCAATACAACACTTGGGTCGGGGCGATTGGAGCACATACCCCATAGGGCTGTGAGGGGAACTTTACCGCTGAAATTTGTACCCAACTGTGTATGTGCCCTTGGGTTGAATCTCGCTATGGCTACCAAGTTTTGACATTCGTTGCGCAGGTGCTCTCCGAAAATGCACCCTGTCAGATGAGTTATGTGCATCAGATGTGTGCATATATGTAGGTCTAAGTAAAATGTGCCCTCAGCTACTGAATCTTGTGCCTCCAACGTTCACATGATCTGCGATCGAAGTGTCTTCCGCCTGCTCCGTGGTATCGGCCACCACAAAAGTAATGTGGGCCTCGACTCAAAAGTAAAAGCTTTAAAAAGCTCTTCATCATCTAAATCTGTACCATACAATCTAAAGGTGTCATTCCCCGCCTCATATCTGACACATCTGCATGGTATGGCGGAAATAGTAGGCCCAGTTTGCTCGGTGGATATGTATCCGTTTAACCCGCGTACTGGGGGCCTCAGAGTCCCCCTCAGCTATTTTCCGAGATAGCCGGAGAAACACTCATAGCCGACACACGTTACTTGGTCACATTTGAGAGACTCTAACGACGCGTCGGCTGGTGACAATCTTTTGAATATCAGTTGATTTTTTTCTGAGAGGTTTTCAAAGCCATATTTTATGATCGCCACATTCGCACGGTCAAACCAGTTTGCCTACGTTGGAGAGTGAGCGGTGACGTCATATTGCCATTTAAACGATGTGATATGTCAATATCACCTCCCATGAAGGTCAAAGTCAAAGTGAAGGTCACAGTTTAAGATCATACTAACATTTTCAAAGTAATTTTCCCAAGTGCTTCCGAGCAAATGGTGTTACTCAGTCTGACGTGTATTATACTATGATGTTATTGCTAAGGTAATTAGATATAACTATCAAGGTCAAAGCTCATGGGTCAAGGTCAATCCTAATTTCCCGCTCAAAATTTGTTCAAGATTGTTGGTTATAGCGTAAATTATAGGGAGCATACCATAATGTGACGTCATAGGTGAATGACTGTGACCAAAAATTTCAGGTAAGACTATTTGGGACCTTTTTGACCCGTGTCCGCTTTTAGTAAATCATCGACTTTTTCCCGGCATACTTACCGTATTTCCCAAAGGTTCCCAGCACAGTCAATACTTGACTTTTATGACTCTGTTTGACATTGATGATATTGAAATATGTCGTTGAGAGTTGGCTATTGTGTAGATTACCATGCCCCCCCCACACAACCCTGAAAGAGCGTTTTTCTAAGATTCTTTGCTTTGATATCTCAGGGGGGGCTACCATGCTTCCTCCCTTCAGTGCGTGTTAGTGCCAGACCCCTCTCCAGTGCTGGTATTAAGGATATAAGGTGAGGGTATTAATGTGCTCCTGACCTGGGTTCTGTGGGTGCCTTTTAGGAATTTCATGAAAACATCCCTGACGCTAATTTTGGGTTTTGACGCTGGTATAGGTACACAATTATAAGTTTCCACGGGAGACAGATTTTAGATTTTGTCTGAGAGACGCTGTTATCTGAAGAGGGACGGCAAAAACAGTCTAATAGGGCCTACGGCAGACAGAGAAGATGTAACAACATGCTTTGTGTCATTAGTGACACATAGCTATACCTATAGCATAGAACATAGTATAGTCTATTGCATAGACTGACTGTCATATGCTTTGCGTCATTACGAAAAGCAGGGTGATCCCACTTCTTCCACCTTCTAAAGACACCTTGAAATATATCTTCCGAACAGCTCCAGCATTCCACAGATACTTGGTTTTCCAAGTGCAGCGCCTTCGACAGGAGTGTTGTCACGTGCACCGTCAAAGCCGGCACACCAAGATCGCTCTCATCGGTTAAAGAGTGGTAGAAGGGACGGAGGAGATCAGTGATTGATTCTATTGTTAATCATCTTGGAAAGAAAACGGTGTTCGAAAACCTGATTTTTCCTTATTTTGGCTCTTTATCACCTTTTAACCCTGCTTCTTCTAAAACTTTGTTTTGTTTTAAACTGGCCGAAATTTGATTAATTTTCTCTACCCCCGCCAGCGGCAAGGACCTTGTCCCCCCCAGGCTACCCCAACATGTAAATGATTCTTGTGCTTCTGGACCGGAACCTGACTATATAAAGTACCCGCTGAAGCTGCTACTAAAAGGTTTTTGTTAAAATACTATGTGGAATGTGAGTCGTTCCGGCGGTACATCAGCGTATGACTAACGCGTTTTGAGCCTGGATGAGTGACTGCATGATCTCTTTTTCAGGGGAACTTAGTCCACAATCCGAAAGTCTGACTGATATATGATTTGTTCTTTGATTTCTGCTCCGATGAAGTAAGGGTTTTGATTGGCTAAGAACTGTGCCCAGCGTTGTGATAAGTTGGTGGCGGGGCTTCACGGGGACTTCCCACGGCTTCAAGTTGTGTTCATTGCTTACTCGTTCGAATATACAGGTACAAATGGGAATCATAGACCCAACATGTTCTATGAATTACCATTAGAAGAGCATCAGAGCAAAGTTGTTTTAGCACGGTGGTGTTCTGTCATATTTTGTAATTTCGTGTATTATCCTTGCATTTTTCCGCTTTTATTCTATACGTTTCAGTCTTCCATTAGTGAGGGGGGCTGCCGGGCACCGAAGGCATGGGGCTAATTTCTGTCTACTGGTAAAAACTCCCTACCTTCCAGCTCCAAATAGCATCCTTTGACCGAAGTGCCTCAATACATCACAAATCCTGACTCCGCCTATGAATGATGTAAAGCGCGAATCAAGAATTCCAGACAATTCCTCTCGCTTACAACGCTGCCGAGATTTCCATGAAATGCAAAGTCCTTGTTTGAGAGTGCATGAATTCTCCTGAGACACACCTGGCGCCACACATTACCGAAACGATAGTTCCCTGCAATGGGGACGCAATGACGACTGGTCGCATTGATAGCACATCGTTTCATCACCAGGGAGATAGCGGTGTATACCGCATGACGGTACTACTTCCGTCTCGCATATCAGAAGAAAACAGAGGCAACAGGACGCTTCGCGAAAAAACTAGCCTTCTTGAGAAGCCTCTTCATGACTCACGATAAGCTGCACTTACAATGGCTGCCGTCATACCTGGTCAAATTCGACAGCCTTCCTGTTACGATACCCATGTTGAAACTGACACAAGACCGGAACTGGCCAAGTCCTGTATCAACAATGCAACCAAGTCGCAGCGGATCAGCTCCCGCATTTGCCAAACATGCCACCGCAGGGAGTGTAATAATAATTTTGGGATTTAACGACGCACCAACTGCCAGGGTCATACAGCGTCGCCAACCTCACCCTGTTGGGAGGGATTTTGGGGATCAGATCGACTTATTCAGAGGCTCCGCCGGACAACCCCGCCCCACGGGCGGCCATCGATGGCCCCCCCAAGGTTTTTCCGGGATAGCAGAAAACGACGAGGCGCAGCACCGCGGTTGAGGGCGTACCTCTCACTGCATCATTTTCCCATCATCCCTGAAATTTTTACCCCGGGTCACCCAAGGTCAGGTCACCAGACGAGGTCAACCAAGGTCACCTCACTTCAACTTTAGAGCTCTGTAAGAGCTACATTTCAAAGTCGATCGATTTGAAACTTCCTACACTTCATGACCCCTCCAGGGTCTACAAGGTGTATATCCGGGATTTTTCGATTTCGTGCCCTGAGGTCAGGTCACGAGGTGACCTCTCCCATTGGAAAAGCATGGGAAAACCTGTTTCATGATATAAAAGCCACAAAAATGATTGCAAATACTCAGACTGCCAGAACAGCGTTTTGGACACCCTTTCACGGATCCCAAGGGTCATATTTACCCTTAACTTTCCAAGGCATCCAATCACCAGAGGTCAAAAACAGTATTTTGACAATAACTTTGACCTAATTAAGCTAGATCGGTGAAACAAACACCATCGTGTTTGTCTGGTCACTGGCTTTCATTTGATATACGGCAAGGTCACTTGACCTTTAGTGACCTCAGGTCATATTAGGTCACGGGTGACCTCGAGGTCAAACCACTGGCGGGAGGTCTTTACGTTCCACATAGCGAAAAATTACTGGAAATTTCCTATCAAATGAACTTTACCAGGCCTCAATAGCTCTAATGACATAAGAGTTATGACCAGTTTGCTTAATCGTTGCATATTTGTGAAAATAGCCGATCTTGACCTAATTTGACCTCTGGAGGTCAAACCATTGACCTGAGCACTAAAACATGCGAAGTAATTTCTACTGAATTCACGCGAGCTTTCAGTGCACTTGCAGATTTGCGCTAACGGCCATATTTTCGGAGTTAGAGGGGGCATCGATGGCCTCCCGGTGGGGCAAGGTGGCCCGGACCCCCGGTGGGGCGCGGGTTAAACCCGGGACCGGTGGCTTAGAAGACAAGGGCCACCTCATCCCCCACCGCAGGGGTGGCCCCTGTGTGGCAAATAATCGACAGTTGCGATGCATCACCCATGATGCTGATAATAAGTATCAGTGTTAATGTATTCACAATCATCCTTTTTCAGCCAAGGATTGTCTTGGCTGCGCACAGAGCCATGCCTCCGCCCGCACCACTCGGACTAGTCCGGGCGCTTTTTAGCGTATCGCTCCTTCGGTCCAGGGCATTTTGAAAGGAAAAACCAGAGAAGGACATTTCTCGAGCCACACAGTAAGGTATCTGAGGTGGATCTAAGCGACGATTTAGGGAGGGGGAAGAAGATGGATGGGTGAAAAACCTCAAAGATGATGAATGTGTTTTTGAATAAACTGGGCCCCTGAGCAATACATTTTTCATCGCCTTGTGGTGTTTTGCTGTTCAATAAAGCGATATAGAGTTCGGTTCCCGCCACAGCCCCCCCCATATATCTCATAAAATCCACAGCCACAGGTAGGTGCACCTAACTATTACGTAGAAGAGTATTTTTGCATTTAGAGTGGGTATAATTTCCTTGTATGAGTTCTGTTTGTCGACCATAGGTATTATGCATTAAAGCGGGCGACAATATGCTTGCAAGTCTTATCTCTGTATCTTTGGAGAACCTACTTGGAGTTTGCCCAAAACTTATCACTTCCAGCTTTATTTTTGAGGGATTCTATCGTTGCATTTAGTTATATTCGTCCATTTTATCACTAAGTGGGAACCGTTTCCCCGACATAGATTCTTATTTTGGGTCAGAGATTTCTTGATTTTGCCGGGAGTGGGCGACCAGCGCTTGCCCAGGCAGTATTTTTGCGCATCCAGGAAGTTTCACCCAGGAAGTCTGTCTGGCCAGTCGTACTGTTCATTATTACCGGCACCCACCTCCCGTAGCTGGGTAATTGACAGCTGACGGAACCACCAGCCCCCCTCTGTGCGTACGCGCGCACAGAAGGCAAACAGAGTGCAGGCCGCAGAACCGGCGCTGGTGCGTCCGGGGTCCGGTGGGAGGCTAGAAGACTGACTGCTCGCTCGAGGCGTGACTGAAGCGGTGGTGGATGGATCAGTGGGAGGTGCAGGGAAGACCCATTGTCGACGCCCGAGAGGCATTCCAGCGCGAGATAGAAGGGAGGCTGGCGCAAACGGGCATTCCAAGATACGAGCATCGTACTTCTTCGCAGACCTGCTGTTGTTATACGGCCCAAGTGCGACGCGTTTCCATGGTGTGAAATCGTTTCCTAGAACTTCCATGCTCGCCAACTGCTATATGTATCTAAATAGAAACGTATTATCCACTCAGAGATTAAACTGTCCAAGTTCTACAATACCCTCAGGTCGCGCAGTGCCCTCGACACTCATTTACATGAATTTTACGTCTTATGAACGTTGTGGCAATGGCTGCCATGGTGTTCTCGCAAGAGCGTCAGAGCGCTCTTTCATTTCTGAGCGTTGGCAGCGTTGGAGCATCTCATATTGTATGCAGCGCCGGCGGCCTCTATTGAATTACCCATTCAGATGAGGAGTAATTGGCGCGTGAGGCAGGTGTCAGTGTTATTAACGCACGAGCGCTCTGATGGCGTGCGCCCTCCGCCGTAGCCGGTTAGCCGTCCCCGCCGTCTTCTGGAGCTGCCCCCCCTCCCCTACCCCACCCGCATACACACTACTTCACGCCCGCTATGTCATGAATTATGTGGACTGGTCATGGAGATTCAATTAACGTATTTTCGTCATTTCTTTGTTTCGTTGAATTTTCTAGAACTTGTCTGAGAATAATCCTGCGTAAAGTGCCCATTTTGTTCTCTTGACACCAAGTCTCCAGCGTATGCAATAGACCAGGATGCACTTCTCTAAGTCTATTTCTGCACTGATATGCATGCACCCAGCCGATACCGTGGGCGGGTGACCCCAAGACAAGGTATCGCCGGAAGCAGAATTACCACCAGCAGGCACACTAGGCGGTCCACTGCATCACCCTACATGCCACTGCTGACCTAGAGCCTGGTAAAGTCGTTAGCTGCGGCGCTCATCTCACAGTGTGCTGTATTCGGTGACTTTGCAGCAAAACCAGCTGTTCGCGGTAGTTTGGCAGTGGGCATGTTCCAGCGCCTCCTCAAACCTCCTCCAACATCCTCAAAGCTCCTGAAGCTTCATCTCGCCCGATCCAGCGTGTACTCAAAATTTCTCAAAGCGCCTCTAAGCTCATCTCAAACCCCCTCTAATATCCTGTTAAGCGAGAGGTGGTTTTCGAAGGAGATTAGAGGAACTCAGTTCTGGAGCACGAATCTACATATATAGAAAATCCAAAAAAAAATTTACAGTGAGAAACGAACATTTTTGGGTAGTTTGTGATTGTGATTTCGCTTTTATTCCGTGTGTCATATCGACAAAAATAGCTGAAATAAACATGGGAGGCCTCAGTCAAATTTGTTTTTATAATTTCTTTGCTTTGGCTCACCATATTGGCGCTGATCAGTTGCAAACAGCCGATGTTTCCTCGAAACTCCTCCCAGTTAACTCCAGAGGACATCGATCTTGCGTGATCTCCTCAAAGCTTCTCTCATCTTTTTTCTGAGAAGGTGCAGGAGCAGACCCAACGTCAGCGTCATCAGTCGCGGAGGGAGCAGGCGGGACCGCCGGCTGGTATTTTGAGTTGGCGCGGTGTGTCCAGGTTCCTCCGATTCAGCTCCCCTGGTAAACACGGCCATCAGTGCGGAATGGAGTCACGCGGAAAGGGTGGTATACCGAATAAACAAGTCTGTCAGGAAAACCCCTCAGGGGTCGTGCCAGTAGATTTGGTATGGCAGTGGTAATTCTGGGAAGGAATTGGTTTGGATGCGTTCGAGTAGTATCTAAACAGGTTTCAGTTCATTCAGTCCGCGAGAAATAAGCTGAGGAAACAAAAAAACTCCACTGGAGACACCAACAGTCCACTAGTGAGCTGTGCGCTGCAAAATAAATGTAATAACTTTCGGTGTTAACACGCGCATTGACGGGGGGCGGATACCCGCCCCCCCTCGGGTTTTTCGGAGACAGCAGAAAAACGGCGGCGCGCAGCGCCGCCGTACTTGGTATACCTTTTCCCTCATCATTTTTGCAACTTCTGTGAAGATTTTAAGGATAGGTCATCTCAGGTCAGGTGACCAGTACAGGTCAAGTGACCCGACCTCAAAAAAAGTTTAAGATAGCATAAGTCGGAGCAGGGTGAACTTATCCAATTGAAACATATATCACATAATGGGCTCACCGAGTTCTCTAAAATATGTTTCGGTATTTTTGATATCGATGACCTAAGGTCAGGTACGAAGCATGACCTCTCCATTGGTAATACATGGGAAATATGGTTTTTACTGAATAACTCAGTAACAGATGGTGATAGAGCGCTTATTTAGCTTCATTAGACTTGCCTTGGCTTTGCGGTTCTAATGATATGCATTTCACATAATTTGACCCTGACCTGACCTCAGGTCAGGTCAAATCTTTGATTTGACCTAGCAAGGTCAAATCATACATCATTCGATTTGGCTTGCTGCGAGGATTCATAAAATTCAAATCGTTTTGCTCTATCTTTACTTGTTCAGATGTAATGGCCGAAAAACTTAATTTACATGTTATCCCTATGACGGCATGTGACGGCATGTTTTTGACCTCTGCTGACCTTAAATGTGACCTGACAAAAAAATGGTCCAAATATTTTCGATGGAGAAGCGGATGGGCTACCCAACGCCGTTTACCGTTTTTTGCTACCTACCGTGGTTCTCGAGATCTTAGGGGGCGGGTACCCGCCCCCTCGTCAATCCGAAGGTGGCTCAGACCCCCGTCAATGCGCGTGTTAAACGACTCACCAACTGACAAGGCTAGCATCAACGACGTCACCAAGATTTACCCTGTTGGGAGGGATTTGGTGGATTGGATTAACTTATTCAGAGGCTCCACCGGGACCTGAACCCAGGACCGGTGATTTAGAAGACAGGAGCGCTATGTGCTATGACAGTTACCCTCACAACCCTCTCCCCCCCACCCGCTGCAATATCCACATGGCCGTGAACATCACAAATGGAGTTTCCTTGAATTCTCAGCTAGCATCATCGTTCTAGCTTCCAAAATTCCTTGCGCCGACAGGTGCCAAACACAAACATCATGCCCCACTCGATAATATGAAACGTTTGATAAACACAAAACAGAAAGTTCAGGCATTAACATCTTTTCAATATGTACCACGAGCTGCGAGTTTAACACGCGCATTGACGGGGGTCTGAGCCACCTTCGCATTGACGGGGGGCGGGTACCCGCCCCCCTAAGATGTCGAGAACCACGGTAGGTAGCGAAAAACGGTAAACGGCGTTGGGCTGCCCATCCACTTCTCCATCGAAATCATTTGAACCATTTTTTTTGTCAGGTCACATTTAAGGTCACGAGAGGTCAAAACATGCCCGTCATAGGGATAACATGTAAAATTCAGTTTTTCGGGCATTACATCTGAACAAGTAAAGATGAGCGAAACGACTTGAACCATATGAATCCTCTTAGCAAGCCGAATCGAATGATATATAATTTGACCTTGCTAGGTCAAATCAAGGATTTGACCTGACCTGAGGTCAGGTCAGGGTCAAATTATATAAAATGCATATCATTATAACCGCAAAGCCTAGGCGAGTCTAATGCAGCTAAAATAAATGCTCTATCACCATCTGCTACTGAGTTATTCCGTAAAAACTATTTTTCCCATGTATTTCCAATGGAGAGGTCATGCCTCGTACCTGGCCTTAGGTCATCGATATCAAAAAATACCGGAACATATGTTAGAGAACTCGGTGGGGCCATTATGTGATATGAGTTTCAATCGGATAAGTTCACCCTGCTCCGACTTATGCTATCTTAAACTTTTTTTGAGGTCGGGTCATTTGACCTGTACTGGTGACCTGACCTGTGATGACCTAACCTTAAATTTTCACAGAAGTTGTAAAAATGATGAGGGAAAAGGTATACCAAGTACGGTGGCGCTACGCGCCGCCGTTTTTCTACTGTCTCCGAAAAAACCGAGGGGGCGGGTACCCGCCCCCCGTCAATGCGCGTGTTAATCTTATTGGAAAGGAAACATCTTTGGAAGTTGAAACTACATGCAACATTATATATAAACCTATTGTTATCATCCGACATATGGTTTTTTAAAGGCTCAATTAATAAGGTTGTAGGTGCCTTACTTTAGAGATGCCATATTTTCCCACCGAAAGCTAATAGCTTCCAGGCGCTGCAACAGTCACTGACTGATGAATTAGGCGGGATACATGACCCATAACAAGATGGGTGCGCTTGCTTTCTTACAGACATATCAAGACAGATGAAAAGGTGCATATTACGTCACTCGGTCTGCATTTTCCCTTTCATCGAAGCAAAAACTTGGCACACATGGTTCAAACTTGTTGTAAAACTAATGCATTTTTCGGAGGCTAGTTGATATTTATACCATCCGGCTTGACTTCCAAGCTGTAGTAAGATGGAAAATGTTTAGCTTAAGGTAGTATATAAAATACGGAGAATTCCAAAGAGTGGATTATGCTGGTATTTATAATAATTCAATAGCAAGCACGAAAAATGCAACCATAGAAAAATCTAGGAATCATAGCTAGGTAGAAAATAACGGGAGGAAATGCTAAAACCAAAAATGTTTGGCATTGTCTCAGCAGTTATGCGAAGACGAGGTCTTACGTCTTACATCGCTTCCAGAAACTCACTGGCTGGCGGGTCCCGAAGATCCGAAGCCATGCAGTCCCGGCACGTCCCGTCTGCAACACCCCAAGACGGGAGAACCCGTCTCTGTCTTTGATGGTGCATCTTGCGTCAAGTCGTATCATTTTTCTCACTCCAGATGATGAGAGAAAACTATATCCACTCTTGCGAAAAATATCGATTTATTTCCGATCCCGTGCTCTATCAAAAGCTGTTCTCGGCTGCGTCTTGGGTCGGTTTTACGAGGATGACTCGACCAACAATCACCATTCCAGCCAGGGGCGGATGCAGCTGGAGTCGGGCGCTGGTGAAGGCTGACGCGGCGGATCCCGGTTAGATCCACCGATCAGCCGCTGTCAGCTGGCTAATCGGGTTCTGAGCGACGTCTCCAATGTCGCGTGTCCAAGTTACAGCCGCGCCATCAAACTAAATGGGCTCCACCGTCCGATCGACGACAGTCGGCCTCACTCACAATCAGTCACTCGGAAGCGCGCGCATCAAGCGGACCAATCAAACCAGCCTTAAACTGATACAGCTTCGCTTTCGATCGTTCTGTGTTGGCTCGTAAACACATTTCGCCCAAATCATAGAATAACAAACGTTTCTGAAGTGGCGAATCAAAGGATTGATCGTCGTATGACACGAGCGAGATGGCGCGCGGCTCTGGCAAGCTACGAGCCAGATATGGCTCTGCCAGACTAGCGACACAGAAAAGCGGTAAAAGGCTCAGTGAAGCGGCAAACAGCCAGGCTTCCGCCAACGGCTCCCCCTTCACGAGGACGTTCCGTGCTCGGCCCAGCATGTGTGTACCGCTGTTAGCCGGCTGGGTGAGCCGCCTCATGTGTGCCCGCCTCACAAACGCTCCGGCGTCACCAGAGGAGAATACCTCCGCTCCACACCCCAGTTCACCCGCACTCAAGTGGAAGATGGCCCTTGTCATACCAGGAGGTGAAAAACGGCATTGTCTGGGCGTCTGGGCGATCTCTGAAGTGGTGCGGAGTGTCGCTGTTCCCATGGCTCGATGCCGCCCGCTCCGGTCTGGCGCTGTTGATGGAAACGGCGCGGCGTGGACTTCCACTGGGCTATTTCGCTGGCAGAAATCTGGGAGTTTAGGGTACATATCAATCGCTGGTGATGATCCAGATCAGCCTCGTCAATGGATCCCGCGGATCATAAAGAGCGTAAAATTGATCGACAGTAAATTCAGTAAAATGGATAATCTATGAAGTTCAATTCAATCAGATTTCTATCTCATATTCATAGCCTCAAGAGAGGTCAAGCAACGCCATATCTGGATGATAAGACTATAAGCTATAATTAAATTAAAATCATGTATATTTGGATGAGGAACAGGAGAAACCAACTTTTTTCTTCTAAACAGCATTTTGCGATGCGTCTTAATATCATCCTTTGTGATCAAAGAACTTGGTGCTGTATTTCTGTGGACGAATACAAAAGTTCACGAACGGCTGCGGTGGCGGCGCCGTTTCGTCGATTCCGACCAAGTGCGCCGATTAACACGGCAACAGCCAACCGACCGACGCCACAGGTTGTAACTGCCGTATCTGATCCGCCGACGTTGTGCGGAGTCGGAACTAACCGGCCGGTCCCGGGCCGGGGTCAGGAAATGACGGCGAAGCTGCCAGGCGACGGAGCCGAGAACTTCCACTGTTGACGCGGGAGTTGGAGCAATGTGTGCTTCTGGAAGTAGCCTGATAGCATGCACACAACGAGCAGTAGCTGGAAGGCAGGGCTTCAGGCCGCGTTTGGGGGAAGGCTGTGATAGAGATGGTCTAAACCCTACACTCTGGAAACTATTTTCGGTAGCTGTACTTCAAAAGCGATGGCATTGCATAGTTCTGCGCCAAACTTTACGCATCACAATTAGTTTGAACTCACCATAGCGTGGGGGTCTGGGGTCTGGCACTCTGCCTCAGCTCACGCCTAGCTTACTCCCCTTCCACTTCGACGTCATATCCCCTCCTGCAACTGGTGCGTTGTTAACACGGGCAGTGGAGGGGTCCTAAACTTGTGCTCTTTACCTATTTTTCCAAGGTGTCCGGAGACCCGTTTGCCGCCGGTAAACGTTGCTTGGCCAGATTTGAGAAAATTTATGATCATGTCGATTGGTGGGTTTGTTTTGAAATCAGTCAGTCATTTTGTGACTTATAGTCTTTCAAAGTTAGACCTATATTTTGAGACCGTGGCAGCCGTGCAGTCGCACCAGTTTGCCTGCACTGTAGACCGAGTGGTGATGTCGTAACGTCATATAATCAGGTTATATGTCAAGTTCAAACCCACATGTGTTGCCACATAAAGGTCAAGGTCAATGGTCACAGGTCAAGGTCACTGACCACAGCATTCCGGTCAGATGACATTATTTGGTATGGCATATCTTATGTTATGACTTCATAGTTAAAACTACTCAAGGTCAAGGTCAAAAGTATTTTTCAAGGTCAAAGACTCTCCCCACCTAAAGGCTTCTATAGTGTCCGTTATATTGTACATTATTGAAAATATGTCATACTGTTACGTCATAGTTCATTGGCCTTGGATCACCTTGACCTAAAAATTTCAGAGAACATTTTGTGGACCTTCCCTATATGGCCTTAGTCCGCTTTTAGTGTATATCCAACTTTTTCCGCATAATCACGGCATTTGCCAATAGGTATCCAGCACGGCCCAGATTCGACTTTTACGACCTCGTTTGACCTTGAAGATACTGACCTAGGTCAATGGAAGTTTACCAGAAGGTAGATCACCATCGCCTTCACGAACCCCCAGACGGGAGTTTTCCTAACCGTCTTGGTTTCCGAGATCTCAGGGGGAGACACTTTGGGACCTCTCCACTGCACTTTGACGTCAGACCTGTTTCCACTGCGAGTGTTAACCCCTAAGAACCAACGTATTCGTTATCATACCGTAACTTACCACATGAAATTGGTGTAGCGTAGTATGTAGGTGCTGGAAACTAAAATTTATCCCAAAAAGCGTTTATCCAATCCATGCCAATTGATCTCTGCCTTGACTTTTCATAAAATGATAGGTATGTATGTACATACATGGGAGCGCTATTTCAGGCACAATGCTAGGGCACCAGATGCGATTTCCAATCAGGGAAGGTGCGATTTCCACTCATAAATGTTTCGACTACATATGTAGAAATTAACTCTCAGAATATGTCTCCCAGACCCCTTAATCACTTGAATGCTACTAAATAGCTCTCCAATGGCAACAGGTCGCAAGCTGACTGGTTCCTTGGTAGTAGCGGGATACACCTGAGCTCATGCACTCTGGTTATTGCAATAGAAGATTACTCACATTATAAACCACCCTTCGAAACGCATTCTATGTAAGATCTTATGTTCATTTTTCTGGTACCGCAAAACTGAGTTATATTATTCGAACAGTATTGTTTTTTCGCTGATATTATTTGAATACCGTCGTATGGTACATCTGTGCCTTAGCCGTTGCTAAATCAGTGATATAGGTGAAAATAAAGGTAAATCTAGATAAATATGTGTCAAAGCCGTTGCTAAATTAGTGCTATCGTAACCGGTGTAAATTAGAGTAGCGCAATCCGTTGCCTAAATGGAAGTGTAGCCTTAGCCATCCTTGCAGGCTGCGCGGTTTCGTTACCTCTCATTAACATATTAATTATGGCAAAAGCTGCAACTGAGAAAGTTCTCTCCCACCGTCGCGGCTCAGTACGGTCGGCGCGTTTTCCCGCCAGCGGCTAAGCGCGTTAATGTTTTATGCAGTAGAGGTGCACGCCTTTAGCATTACCGATTCAGATGGTCGTAATTGGTGCAGCGGGCATGTGTCAGCGCCATTAGCGACCGATTGGTGCGCCGGCTCCCCGAGGGCGTCCGCTGGCGCACTGCTATATTCTCCGCCAGCCTGCATGGAGAACGCGGGTGTCATGGTGATGTCGATCGTCTTCCCAGCCTGGCTATTTGCGTGACACGGAGAGATGGAGACTTGTTGACTAGATTTTGCGGTGTCTAGTGCTTCCACGGCTCTGCCTTGTCTCAAGTGCCGGTATAGGATTGGAGAAGTAATGTATTTTGTGTGTTTGTGTTATGTGAGCCTCAGGTAAAGGTGTGGCAAGATTTATGTCTCTCTATGTCTTGAACCAGCATCTTCTCGGCTCTGACATGTAATAAAGCTGGGTGCACTGGCCGCTGGTGAGGAGAGGCTATGCGCACCACATGCATCAATCGGTGCTTGCCTTTCTTCTGTTCGGCCGTTATACTAAACGCTACTTAATGTTTGTCTTTTGACGCATTTACTTAGTTTTCCTACAACCAAGTAATGAAAATGTGCTCCGAGAGATTTCAAGCAAAGAAAGACGGTCAAAGAAAGGTACTATTTAACAGAAAATAACCTACAATTTACTTTTTAATTAACAAATTAGCTCCTTTTTCACTCTGTCCATAAAACTACGGTATGTGAAGGTTTTGCATGCCGAAAACATTAGTCTATGTTTTTTCCAGTTAGCGAAAATGAGGCGGCTCTGTCCTGCCGTTCGTGGTTCACCGTCTGGTAGCAGCTGCTCTTTGCGTGCACTCAGACACCTGAAATTGCCCTAATCTCATTCCCAGACCTCCTGAAAAAATTTTTCATCGACTTCTCGGGCTGCCTTCGCGTCAGCACTCTTTTTCCAAACATCTTTTGCTTGATTGCGTCGAGTGACTACTGAACTCGTTGATTAAGGAAGGCTTAATGCATGTTTTGAGTTTGCTTGAGAAGGCACCCAATATCGGTAGCGCATAGTGTCAAACAAACAAATAAAAAATTCCAGCAAATGATTCTAACGCTGAAGTCCAGGTCTTTACTACTCAAGTGGGCATTGGTCATGCTGGTTGAAGATTGTGAACATTCCTGGGATTTGATAACATTTTACTGAGAGTAGAAATGATTTGCAATTTTAATTTGGGGCGAGGATTCTGCAGGGCCATTCTTCAAGCCCATGGGGCTTATGAGTATCAAAACACTGGGATATTTTTTGCCACGACTGACACATAAAAATAGGAAATAAGCCTATAGTTTGAATTTAGACCGTAAACAATTAATGTATTGAAGCAGTGGCGGATCCAGGACTTTATTTAGAGGGGGCTAAGGGCTGGAGCCCCACTCACCATTGCCTGGGATCAGCCTCCGTCTATGTATTAGGTATAGGCACTCAAATATTTCGGGGGGATTGAACCCCCAACCCCCTCGTAACCGCCACTGTATTGAAGTATATAGGAAATGTATGTATCTATCGAACACCAAGGTGTGTAACTCCTGCCTCTGCGACATCGCAAACTAATACGGTTCTGAAATATGACTTCCATCCCCACTCCATAATCTCGGCGGATAAGTCTGTAGGTGTATTCCATCGCTCATCCACACGTACTGTCCTGCACTGTTCTTATGCATACTGTCGTCATTGAAAGCAAATGCTCTGCACGTGCTGTTTTGCCAGGGGCGACAGCCATAATTGAACGCAGTGCCAGGACCTGCCATAGCCCCAGGGCACGTCCCCGGTGGCGTCGCGTCTTCCGTCTGACTGCAGTCATCTACAGAGCACCAGTTGTTCTCATTGAGAGCGACCGGGCAGCCCAAACTGACTGCTGCTAGTTTGTTTTGGCTCGTGAAAGACGACCTTTAGGAAAGCTACGGCCTGTCTTGTCTGAGACAAGAGAAGACGAACAGCTGGTCGCCCTTGAAGCCTGCAGGATGAAGGACATGATATATGAGAATGTCCAATGTTCTTATTCTAAAAGTGAATGAAGAATGCACCTGCACGTACTATGTGCCCCTTCGATCGTTTCCCTTCGATATAAGCAGTTCTTTTTTCACTTCCCGTTTTCTTATACCTCATACTGTCACGGTTTCGACCCTCAGGAAGACTTTCAAATCCTCCAACGGCTGCAGTGGATCGACACTGCCACCCACCTGCACGTCCAAGCCCTGAATTTGTGCTGTGGGTGACGCCGCCGCCAAACGCATTGGACACGTGAGAGTGACTGGGAGACGAATAATGCTGCTGACGGGAGGTCACTCCTCCCGCCAATGGACCAGGACAGGTTCTCTGACGTGCAAAAAGAGCTATCGAGGGACGTGAGACGGCAACGCAAGAGCAAGAAGCCTCCGTTGGGCGAGCCGCAGGCGGCTTGAGCGACAGAGTTCCAGAGGGATGAGTGAGGCATGATTACGGAGACATAGAGACATGATTACGGACCTGATTGAGCTAAAACACAGCTTTTCCGACCTAGATATGACGTTAGGCTCCGGAATGTTTGATCAGAGGTGATAATCAACTACTCCGCAAAATCATCCGAGCCAAATAACTTAGAAAATGATGTCATTTTATCCAGCATTGACCTTTCAGGAAGCAGTTATTACTGGTCTCATTCCAACTCACATTTTCTCATTAAGATGAAAGCTGTTGCTCCATCTCAATTCACTGTATCACGCCACATACCCGCGCTTTACAGATTCAAAATACGCATCTGTTTGGGCTGTTGGCGTGAATAATGAATATTTCGCTTCAGCTGTGGCTATAACTGGCACCAAAGCCTCAGTAAAATTCAGCGCGGCGGAGCCAGAATAGGACTGCTGTGCCGTGCTGCTTGTGTGTGGTAAACTAGGACCTTACCACGTACCAACATGCAGACTCCTTTTTAGATGCTCTTACAGCTAGTTTAGGTCCGAGGTACGTTCATATCTTAACCCTCGCCTCGTTGGGGGGGGGGTGTTTGAACACCCCGTTTCGGGTTTTTCCGGCGGCACGAAAAAACGGCGGCGGAAGCGCCGCCGTACTTGGCACACCTTACCCTTGATCATTTCTGCAACTTTTCCCAAAATTTAAAGGTTAAGTTATATCAAGCCAGGTCAGCAGTGCAGGTCAAGTGAACTCACCTGACAAAATGTTTAAGGTGGCTAAAGTAAGAAATGGGTGAATCTGACGGATTGAAAATTATAACACATAACGGGCCCACTATATGCTGAAAAATGATTGCCGGGATTTTTAATATCGATGACCTAAGGTCAAGTACGGATCATGACCTCTCCATTGGAAATGCATGGGGAAACATAAATTGGACTGCATTTGTGTAGACACAGCTGATAATTCCTTCATATTCTCCAATTTGTAGTATCCTGGGCCCCTTTCCAGGTTCATGTTGCATTTCTTACCTGTGAGCTCTGAGAGACCATCTGGGGCTACTTAAGCAGTTTTCAGGCTTAGGTCAATAACTTCGCATGAAATGATGATGCAGCTTTTATTCTGATATCATTGCGTTTGGATTGCTATTGCGAGTCAATTGATATGCATGTTGACTATGCTAGGTTCAAACATGGCTTTGACCTGACCTGAGGTCAGGTCATTTTTGTGTTTTGGCTTAGTATGGTCAATTGGTCATATTATACATCACTCCATTTTCGGTGACGAGAGGAAGCGAATGGTGCCTAAAAATGATTCTAACTCAATTCTGCCCCATGCTAGAGCCCAAAAATCTACTCAAAATGCTACTTTCTTTGACCTGTCATGACTTCAATATTGACCTGAGCCAGAAAGTGATACAAAAAGTTTCTTCATGAATCTGTATGAGCTATCCACCAGCGCTCACTTTTTTACTATCCCGCGTAGGGGCCAAATTTGAGGGGGTCTTCAAACACCCCCACCAGGGCAAAGGTGGCACGGAGGCCCACTGGGGCGCGGGTTAAACTGATACCTTGGTGATTTGCGTGTTCTTGGCTCACATAGCACTGTTTTTAGTTCTTGGGTTTTCCGTAGCGAGCTCTTAACCGTGTATTTATACCCGGTTCTATACTTGCTTTACGTATTCAGACCACATTCACTCGTTCGCTGGAACATCTATTTATGTAGGCAATCTTACAATCTCATTGGTCATTTCTTAGCTCATGCATGCTATGATATTGCTGATTCCCTTATACCCACGATTATCATGAACACTAGTGCTTACACGTTAATTTTTAGATGTGTTTAGTTTAGCGAGTTTTGTAATTAACAGCGTTTTAGCCTTAAAGTCTCTAGCTGTAATTGGGATTTCACTTGTTGCTTATGCAGGACAAATAAACAAATAAGGGGATATCAAAGGGACTTAGCTATCACGCTATGTGAACTGGGCGGCCGCAGCTGGTCGGGCTGCCGGTGTGTGCTCTCCCGGAGGGGCATCTACACCGGAGTTCCATCAGCAGGCGTCTGTCTGACGCTCAGCTTCGCTGCACGCCGCCCGCCCCGCCCCGTGACAAAGTCATAGCCGGACGGCTAAATCTAATGGCTTCCGCCTGACAGGCAATACGGGCTCACCGGTGTGGAACATTTAAGCTGGCTGCTTCGTCGCGTCAGTCACACAACGTGATCCAATTTTCAGATGGGATGTTCGTGTTGTTTGCTCTCGAGCCGCCTGATTTGAGTAACTCGCGGCCAAATCAATCAAAGATCGTGTAGAGCTCACCAGAGCGTGTCGAACATTTCCAGACAGTGTATTTTCATGTCTCAGATCTTTAGTTTCGACCATACTGATCAGGTCTTATCTAACAAGCTTGACACAAGGTGGCTCGAATAGGCAAGTATTTCCGGCGCATGTATGTTTTGAAATATAATACATTCATCTGAAAGTTATATGGTGCTTGCATAATCCATGTATTCCATCGGAGCTTGGGTTTTGACAAATGCATTTACTACAGTCATGGACCTGCGAGCAAAATTGTAAACACCGAGCACCTAGTTTAATTGGCGCAAATTCCAAATTTGCGTTAGTAAACGGCACGATACTGTGTTAAGTTGTATTTTACATAAGACAGGATATGTCTTCCACGCCATATTGACCATTTTTAAACCGTGTTTAAAATCGTATCGTTTAAAAATTGGGCCCTGGCGCCCGTATCGTATCTAGAGGATTTGACCAAGTTTTATACACGCTGAACAACAGACTGCAGACTAGGATCTGCCGAGCTAGTCCTCTACTCCCTACCTGCATGACTGCACTTCTCCACGTCACTCCCCGATTCAGCCGGTCTCTCGTCACCTGTAAAGAATACCTCTTTAACGCTCTACCCCGCGCGCCGCGTTCGAGCGGAAGGCAGAGTCTTTACCCCCCGCCGCTCTCGAGCCCACTCCTGGGACCGAGGGGGTGCCGCATGGTCCCGCCGCCGATCCAATCTGTCCATTGTAGCCAGCAGCAGGCGTCGCCAGCTGCCACGATTAGTGCCGGCTCCGACACCTAACAAGCCAGATGGAATGTGAGCGGCGGGTGGGATTTGTGAGCGGCGCTGCCTCGGAGCGTGACTGAGGTGGTGACGGTCGGATCAGGGCCGATCACCGGCCGGGCCCCACCCCCGACAACACCCCGCAGCCGTCACCGCCAGTTACCCGGCTCGTTCCGCTCATATGGCAGGGTAACAGGGGGTGTTGACTGTTCAACTGGCGTCTGACGAAGAGGTCGAAGCCCATATCTGTTCGAAACAGAGCCATCACTGGAAGGCTGATCTTGAATTTTGATCACTTCATCTTTGGTTCTGCCTCGAAATTTAAGCTGCAAAGACTTGCAATCAGCTTTTACGATTCGTGCAATATCAGATTCTGCAGAGATTGATGAGGTAAATGTGTGGGTGATGGTGTTCTGACTGTTCTGCGGAGGCTGTAGGGCGGCGGGCCCGGGTCTCTGCGGACCAATGGAGGGTACACCTGTCCCGCCTGAGGGCACGCCGCGCTGCAGCTCATGTTTATGCATTAACAGCGCTGATTAATGCCTTGATACCAGTGCAGATGAGCTCTGACGCGAGGAAGGTGTTATTATCACTGACACCCCCCGTGCCCACACTCATCCACAACAACAAATCATCTCGATGGCCCCGTCTGGAGGGCTCGGCCAGCCATCGTTAGGGTACGCTTGTAACAAGACTTAATTGGTTTTTCAAAGTTGGAAACTGACATTGCCAGTTAACCGAATTTTCCATTCGATTAATCTAGTTACGCTGGATAAATATCTATTTGTGCTCAACGGTGTGTCGTATAGTAGGGTGTTCGGGATCCCGGGAATTTGCAAGCAGATGATGATGCAGCCTCTAGCATTTGCTGTTCGGTAGAACTGACGCCCCGGGAGTGGAGCACTTACGGCACACACATGAATGCCTTCTTTCAACAGTCGTAGTCGATTTACAGTATACTCGCTGCCTTTTCTCACACTATCGTATCGCAACAGATTCCGATAGATCTCCGGCAGCGGCGGATACAAGGGAGGGCTAGGGGAACTCAAGCCCCCCCGAAATGTCAAAGTGCCTATAGCTAATGCATAGCCAGATGCTGTTCCGAGGCAATGGCGGAGGAGACTCGAGCCCTTACCCCCCCCTGAAACAAAGTACAAGATCCGCTACCGGTCCTCTGATTAACCCTATTTGACAGATTTCAGCCTATGTCAATGAAACTGGCTTTAGGTTATATAGATCGCCACTTTCGTCAGATTCCATTTTTTTAATAAATTTTGTTCAAGTTGTTCCTGGTAAGGCTGCTGGAGTCGGAGTCTCACTAAAGTCATCAAGGGACTTGTCACGGAGACCCGACCTCACCACCCGAACGAGCAACTCCCTCAATGGAGGGTTAATTTAGAAGCCAAAGTTTAACGTCCCACAAAGCACAGGAAATGGGTGTTTTTGTCTAATCCCGTTGGCTTCTTAGACCCTGAGGGGGAGAGGAGAGGTAATATATTTATCTCCTCCGTGATGCGTTGATGCCAGACCCTCCCCAGCGCGGGTGCGACACGAATATACAGTATGGCTAGTTTTCTAGGAAATTTCCGATCTCTAAAAACACTGACTTGTTCTTTTGCCTTAGGAAAAGGCCTCTTGCAGCTTTTTCACCATAATATCCTCCAGACACGCCATAATGCAACCAAAAAGCCCGACCAAGCACAGCGCAGCGCCAGACATCTGTAACGATAGGGAGGCTGGTAGCAGGGGCCGGCAGCCGTGTGGGACTGGCGCCGGCAGGCCGCCTTATTTGCATACAATCCCGGCCTGCAGCGGCGGAGAGACTCTGCTCTGCACAGGGGCGCCTGCGGCGGGGCAAAGAGCCGCCGCCGCCCGCCGCCGCCGCGCTATTGCCGCCCCATAACGCGCCGTAATTGCCGGGCGGAGGCGTTTATTTGACGCGGCGACCATTGGGCGGCCGGCGCGCCTGGTGCAGCATTGTTGTCGAGTGCATTACAGCTGTGACGTCACGTGTCCGCAGCTGTGGAGAGCGGACGCCGTCTTTTGGCAGCGGCTTCGAGCATTCTTTGTGGCATATTGACCGTGGTTTATTGTCAGTGACGGCCCGGAGGAGTCCTTGGTCTTTAACAGGTGCTCCGGGAGAAGTCCCGGAACTAGACGCCCCGAGGGAACAAATGCGCTTGACGCCGCATCTCAACTCGTTAACCCGAGGACTGCAAGAGCTTCGTATCCTGAACCCGAGGGTTGTAAGAGCATCGTATCTTTGTTTTTTATAAGAGTGTAGTTAGACTGACTTTTGGAGAAATTTGTATTACCCTGGGTCCGTATTCCGGTTCAAATTTAGCAAGCTCCAAAAAGGCTAATGCAAAATATCCTTAATATTTTCCGGAATCAAGAATCTATTAACTTAGATTGTTTTCCGTCAATACAAATAATTGTCACTTTACTCTAAGATGTGATATTCTAAGGACGAATGAGGTTGTGATTGAGTGGTCAAGACGGTAGCTCTGCTCCCAGTAGCTCCAATGCCCTCCGGAAATTTAATTTGCAGTCTTGCAAATGCAGTCCTATATATTTTCCAGCGTCCGGCAATACGATACTGGGAGCTCGCCCACAGCAGCCTAGTGCTTTGCTATGATAATTATGCTGCAATTCTTAGCATTGAGAACCAATCACATCATTCTCTAGCAGATCATTGAGCTAGTGAATCTACTCATATCTTGTTATTGATTATCAATTGCACTACGTCTCCGCTACTCGCTATGAAATAGACGTGCAACCTGCTGAAAGTATATAGTAGGTATATTAGATATATATCACATACCGTTTTGATATCTTTAATCGATTTCTTCCATCCACAAACAAATTGTATGGGTCATGTCTTCTCTCTTGCATGTCATATCTCTTGCAGCTTGAAGATCAGTGAAAACAGACGAGCTTATTGCGAGTTCTAACCTCGCTGCGGATTCTATCTTTTGCAGCTGTTTGGAGAGCTGCCAATATAGCTGCTGATCAGCGTGTGGCTGGCTAAATTTGCATCTCAAAGCTGTGGTTGGTGGGTAGAGGCTGTGGGTCAGTCCAATTTGGAGGCGATTCATCCTCGTCGGCGGCGGATGATGGCTTGGGGGAGGGGCGGCAGCCGCGCTTTGATAGAGCCCCGGCGTGGACCGATCTTGTTGTCCGTGCTCCCCCCCTGGCCTTACCGACAGTGACTGAAGTGAGGGGACGTGTCATAGTGATACCTATCTGCGAATGCTAAAACTAACTTTGTGTGAGCTAAACCCACAATGGAACTAACTAGTTGGGACAAGAGCGCGGTATCGGGTTCCGTGTAGAGTCCATCACTGACAAGCGTTCTTAGTTACGATCGATCACTGTTATCATACTGAATCAGAAACAACAACAGGTTTCAGCGGGGTTATAGGTATACTTATAACACTGCTGACATGGTGTTTCTCTTGTAGTGTAGTGTAGTCTACGAAAATTTGGTTCATCGATGAGCAGGCTGTAAAATGCGTGTGTCTAATTTCCAAGAAGACAACTACTTTCAATTCTAAACATGAAACAAATACCAATTTTCTGTGAATACTGAATTTCAGGTCAACTGAACGCATTGAACATGCTTTAAATCATCGCATGTGTATCCAATGTGATTACCACTTCTAGCTGTTTACCTGGTTGATTACCATTGCTAAGGGACTGTTGCCTTTGGAGCTAGATCCCACCAGCTCTTAGCTGACACAGCAATGAATGTCAGTCTGACCTTTCAAACTCATCAAAACCTGAGTGCTGTCTGATCCTATAGGTTTTCTATATCGCTCGCCATTTTGTGCAAGGGATCAGAGCAGATTCAGGATGAGACGTTTTCTCGGCCAATTCAGTATCGACGCTCTTTGCAAAGATGAATAAAACACTCAACGATCTGAAATCGTGATGCAGTGACCTCCATTCATCACGCTCTTTGTTCTGCGGGCGGTGTTTGGACTGGGACCACGATCCTAGATTGGGCCTACAAGCTTTCTGCCAGTCGTCGCAAATCTAATATACTCCGTCTGGCGCAGTCGCTGGAAACGGAAAGCACATCTTTGTCTTTCTCTAAAGGGCTCCCCCGCCGGACAATGAGCGCAGCCGGGGATGTTGTCGGGGTAAGGGGGGGGTCAGAGGGGAAGAACAATCGATAGGTCTCACCCTGCGCGTTCGGTCGATCTGATCGTGTACACTGTGTGCTGCGGACCTCTGAATGGCGCAGTGTCGCTAAAATGTCATACGTGACCGTGAACCTCATCACGATTGCTGTCAACGAGATGGCTTTCGCCTGCAATCTGGAATTCTTGCTGAATACAGAACGCCTAAATTGGGTTTTCCTTTTGTCGGCTGTAGACTGCACTGCAAGCTGTTCTGGGTAAAAGCACCGTTGCTGGATGGGTTCACCGTACGCGCCCTTTAGGACGTGTCAAATACATACATGGCATCTGCATACCTACGATGTCTGCAGCCTGGCATTTTGAAGCTCATGCAGTGTCAAGCTCTTTGTTTGGCCCTTGGCAGCTGATGTGTCCTATAACTCCAATCATCACTATCATCTTTGTTTAGTCTATATTGTGTTCGTGAATTTAAAATTATGACGTCTCGAATCATCTGTGGGTCTTATGATGAAATAATCAGCAGATGAGAAAATGTGCTAACTCCAACCATTAATGATGCGCAGGGATGTACATTCTGCCATATACATACATTCTTGTTTGCGAAAAGGGCCTGTCATGTTTGCCATTGCAGTAAACGTAGCATAGAAGACATGCCTTACTTCAGATGATCGATCGTCAAAAGACCTTGTTCAAAGAAATAGTTTGATCGAAGTATCATTTTCGGAGCTCACAAAAAGGACTAAGAGACCTGTTATGTTTCAAATGACGTAATTGGTGGCAGGAAATTTAGAACCATGCCAGTAACAATAATTATTTAATGTTGTAAAGTTATATCAAGTCACATGTTCTAACTATTAGTGGGTAACTCAGTAAACATAATTTTTATTGGGGACTAAAACATTCATTTATAGTTAATTTAATCGAAGAAAAGTCGTCGTACAAAGCCCTATGAGATAAAAAAGGTAAGCAGATTTTTCTCCTCAGATTATTTTCAATGCTTACTACGGTCGAGAGAAGTTGCAGCAGCAGAACTCCAGCAGGAAAATTTTACGTCTTAGCAGTTACAGGCCACAAATTACGTGTTCTAGTAGATAACGCCACTTTGAAGGATGGTTTTTCTTGGGTTAAACAGCCTTCAATCCTGCTTGGTTTCAATGGACCCATTGCAGCTCAATAAGTCTACCAGGTTCAATTTTGATGCTGAGGTATTTTGATACGGAGATCTTCATTAAACATTCATTTTTGACAACAGAAGTAGGAAAACTCCCTCCAAAACATTTTAAGAAATGTGGCGAAAATATCACGCCATAAAATAACAATACCACGTGCCCTGCAAAACACCACGGGACTTTCATAAGTTCACATTTTCTGGCTATCTTGGTTTTCCTGGTTTCTCATGCGTGAGGAAAATTATGGTATAATATGGATAGTTTGGATGCTAACCTAAAAATTAAAATAGACCTATCTAATTTTTACTGAAATTCTGGACAACATATAAAAAGTCTTAGTAAAATTGAAAAAAATTCGTTTAGTTTAGTTTAGTTTATTTTATTAAACATATCACCAACGGGTCAGTAAAACCCACTTATAGATGAAGTCGATAAGATAAAAGCAGTACACTGGATCAAACAAACAAAACGATAAAATGTAAATAACGCTAAAAACATCCACTCCGTCGAGCACACTGTATACACCTTAGACAGTAAAGGAAAAGGCGATCACTCGCTTCTTAAAATCTCCTAAGCTCGTGTGCCAGATATCAACGTCCCTATTTGCATTTAAAAACCTGTTACAGACACGGGGAATTCTGGTAAACATGCTCGACCTTACAGTGTTAGTTCTGGCGTAGGGAACGTTGAAAAGCAACCAGTTTCGAAGTGCACGGAGGCGCTGCCAATGGGAAGCATTCCAAAAGAAAATGTGAATCAATTTTGTGATTATGAATGTTTCGATGAACATAATATCATACTGTAACCTTCTCGCGGATAAGGATGCCAACCCAAAATGACGGAGAAGGTCAGCATACTCCAGTGAAACGTTTTGAACACGACACCTTGCGCAGAGCCAAATAAGAAACTTGTGCTGAATTTTGTCCGCACGTTTCAGATGTGTGTCGGCAGCTCCTCCCCATATCACACAGCCATATTCCAAAATACTCCGAACGTTGGCGCAAAAGTCACAATCATACTTTTATGATCTATCCCCTGTAGTGATGGACCATTCTTCCCTGTCTGGAAAGACCTTATTAAAAGCCCTAGAGCCCTGTTGGCCTTTCGCACCATGTCATCGATGTGGGACTGAAACGTTAATTTCGAGTCTATGATCACTCCAAGATCGCGCATCTCACTCACTCTCTCAATCTCCGAGTTGCCTATGTGGTACGTTTCTAAAATGGGTTTTGTACGAAGTGTCAGAGTTAAATATTTACACTTTGACGGATTCAGTGACAGTTGCCACTTCATTGACCACGCGCATAATCGATCTACGTCTACCTGCAGTTGTGTGGCATCAGCTGTACTGTCAACTCTGCGATACAGTTTACAGTCGTCGGCGAAAATTATACAATCCGAGTGGACAGCAGTCGGTAGGTCGTTAATAAAACAGGCGAAGAGGAGGGCGAGAGATGTCCCCCTCAGGTGTGCCTGAGGTAACCGAGATCCACGAAGAGCATTGGCCATTCACAACTACCCGCTGCTCTCTTCCAGAAAGGTATGATTTTAGCCATGACAATGATGTCCCGGTGATATTAAATGATTTTTCCATTTTATGAACCAGAAGTTTGTGACTTACGCTTTGAAAGGCTGAACTAAAGTCTGTATAAATTATATCAGTTTGTGAGCCAGCGGATATGTTGCTCCAGGCCACGCTCAACATCGATCCCAGGTTCGTAACGCACGAACGTCCAGACATAAAACCATGCTGTTGATCAGCTAAAACAGGGCGCACATGATTCTTGGGTGATTCTTGGTGATTCATGATTCTTGATGATTCTTTTTTAAATTACTAAAAATGATTCAAAAACAAGCAAAACAGCGTTTAAAAACCCGAGGCTCATTTTTAAAGAATGCAACGCCTTAAAAATGTGCTGTTCCAAACAAGTTATGTAATCATATTCACAATATATTATTTCACCCTCTTATGTATATAATACGGCCAACTGAGTGCAGGCACAGGTCTCGTTTTAAAAAAAAACTTTTTCCATTTTTAAATTTGCAGCAAACTTTTTCTTCAATGGCACTTCGGGCTTCTTCTTCGTACTTCAAAAGTTTTGATTTGAACTAAAGATCTCACTCGATGCCCCGTCTTTTAATTGATTGAGCTAGAAAGGCCTAGAGGCTCTACTTTTGTTCATGGAGTCCCAGTGCTGGCACTTCATCCTGGTTCCGTGCGGGACTTCTCCGGGACCAAGCAAACTCGCATGCCAGAACCGGTTACATTAGCTAGACCAATGAACGTAAGGTATAATTACAAATTGGCTGAGTCTTACGAGATTAGAGCTGAACATCATAATCTTGCGAAAGCATCGGTCACTTCCAGTATTGATGCATATACTCAAAGTAAGATTCAAGCAAGTACTAACATTGGCTAGCTTTTCTTTTTCCAATATCGTCATTCAATGCAGTCCCAAATATGTTCTCTCATATGTTCCGTCGCCATGAAAAGCCCTTCAGATCCACTAATGAGGCTATTGAGGATTTCCTGTCGTTAAAGCCGCCCCTTTGCGCCGGGTCAGTTACCGGGACCGGTTATACCTTACTGGGACATAACCAGGATTGTTCGGGACTTCCGGTACACGAACCAGCGACGTAATCTTTCTTAAATAGGACCTGTTTTTTCAGCTCACTGTTAAACATGGGGTATCTAAAGTGTAACAATTAAGCAACATACTAGAAGCTACGTTTTAAGGGAGCCACGTATTCCCGCGGTTTTCAGCTGCACGTGAGTACCATTGTACTCAGAGGCCGATCCAGGGAGGTAAACGAAGAGGGGGGGTGTAAAATAGACATGTTTTCCTCGACCTTCATAAGTTTTCCAATTATATTGACATTTTTTCATGACATCTTTTTGCTTCCCCCTCTAAACCAACAGTCCAGATCTTGGACTCAACTTAATGCACCGATTTACCAAACGGTCTGTGTTAGCGTCCAATCGAAGCCCTTCTGACTTCGTTGACCTCAGTGACTTTTGACGGTCGTAACTACTAGGTGCCCATGATTGTGTCACTGATTGTCTTCGCGGCCGATTGATGGTCAATGACCTGTGGGCGGTATCAGTTGAAACACAGTGATTTTGTGGCTTTAAGTTAGTGGTGAGCCTTCGTGGGCACTCACATGAACGGATATTGATATGTGACGATTGTACTTGTTATGTTAGACTTGTTTGTAATTGGGAGCGGTGCTATTGCGGTTGGCGCGCGACAACCTAAACAGTGAGACCTCCGATGACGTCATGAACATGTCTGTACCACCGTGAACCCGCCAACTGGTGAACCGGAGCGGGCACTGAGTGGCCATCTCTCTCTCTCTCTCTCTCTCTCTCTCTCTCTCTCTCTCTCTCTCTCTCTCTCTCTCTCTCCGCGAGCTGGTTCTCTGCTTCTGGTTCTGTAAATTGTCGTTTTCTGGCACACGGCCATGCTTCTAGTGATTTTCAAAGTAAATGGGCAAAGTAATTATAGCTGAAGAAAGCGATTATTCAAACCGGTCTTGTTTCGGGCTCTAATTCGTCTTCAATATCTTCTAGTAAGTGGCCTGTCACACACAGAGTAGGTGCCCAGCAACTCTGTTGCTGCTTTGAGGATTCACAGCACCGGACTGCTGCATTCCCCGAGGTCGGCTGCTGGGTTCGTGCTGCACTGTCTCAGTGAACGGATGAAGCCACTGCTGTATGTTTGGTGCTGCTGGGATATGTTCGGACTGGTTTTTGGACCGCCTGGTGGTCATACTGCATACCATTTGAATCCTTGGGTCATGCTTATTACCATGGTACCAAATTTAACACGCGCATTGACGGGGGTCTGAGCCACCTTCGCATTGACGGGGGCGGGTACCCGCCCCCTAAGATCTCGAGAACCACGGTAGGTAGCGAAAAACGGTAAACGGCGTTGGGCTGCCCATCCACTTCTCCATCGAAAACATTTGGACCATTTTTTTGTCAGGTCACATTTAAGGTCACGAGAGGTCAAAACATGCCCGTCATAGGGATAACATGTAAAATTCAGTTTTTCGGGCATTACATCTGAACAAGTAAAGATAGAGCAAAACGACTTGAACTATATGAATCCTCTTAGCAAGCCGAATCGAATGATATATAATTTGACCTTGCTAGGTCAAATCAAGGATTTGACCTGACCTGAGGTCAGGTCAGGGTCAAATTATATAAAATGCATATCATTAGAACCGCAAAGCCCAGGCGAGTCTAATGCAGCTAAAATAAATGCTCTATCACCATCCGTTACTGAGTTATTCCGTAAAAACCATTTTTCCTATGTATTTCCAATGGAGAGGTCATGCGTCGTACCTGACCTTAGGTCATCGATATCAAAAAATACCGGAACATATTTTAGAGAACTCGGTGGGGCCATTATGTGATATGAGTTTCAATCGGATAAGTTCATCCTGCTCCGACTTATGCTATCTTAAACTTTTTTTGAGGTCGGGTCACTTGACCTGAATTGGTGACCTGACCTGAGATGACCTAACCTTAAAATTTTCACAGAAGTTGTAAAAATGATGAGGGAAAAGGTATACCAAGTACGGCGGCGCTACGCGCCGCCGTTTTTCTACTATCTCCGAAAAACCCGAGGGGGCGGGTACCCGCCCCCCGTCAATGCGCGTGTTAAGACTGTGTCTTGTTTGATTAAATATTTATATACAGTAAATATTTCGAAAACTGTGACCTTTTCTGAAAAGAAAAGGATCGACAAGATTTCGAAAACCGTGAAAACTGCTTATCGGTGACCTTGGCATTTGACCTGACCTTAGAATTGATAGCGGCATGTAGATCTATCGTTTCAAGAGTTTTTGCATGATATTTAAAAACTTGATTTAGCTCTCCTAGAAGTCAAGTTACACTCTGGTTTTGTCAGTATCATTTTAGAGGAACAGAATCACCTTGCATGGGTTTAGAAATAACTTCATAAATCGTTTACCTGACCTGATTTCAAGTTTTGGTCATAAGTTGTCAAATCGATCACGCTACAGGCCTACAAAGTGACGCGCATCTCCTTTGCATTGGCTCTGAATCATTTGTGAAAAAACTGACGGGGGTCAGATGGACGCCCCAGGCGATAAAGGGTTAACAGACTGCATTACATTGCCGTACTTCGGAAGGCAATTGCATTTACATGTCAGAACCATATGACGAAGTGCATTTTGCTTGTGCTGTCTTTCGACGATATATAAACCACGATTCTCATTAAATGCACTGTGTAAAGTGCTCTGGCGAAGTTCAGCGTTTACCGCCATTATTGGGCATTGCTGGTCAACATGGTCAACAGGTGGGAAGCAGCATGTGCCAGTTGTTATCGACGAAAAAAGCCCAAGCAGAATGCGAAAACAAGTACACGTGCATGTTCATTAACACGACATTGGTGACGATGCGCAAATCAGACCGGAACCATCGACTATGGCAGCCAGACTAACTTTTGCACTCGAGATAGGTAATTCAATGTTAAGCTCTTGATAAAGGTAAGTGACCGATGAGTGAAATTAGATATGCTAACATAGTGTCATCACATGATAACAAGATCGGCGCTAATTCATTCACATCCACTGTCCACACCATTTCTCAGTTTCACTTTCTCAGGCGAAAGTACCTTCTATCGTTAAGGCTCAGCTTGGATCCTTGTGAGCGCAAACGCAGCGCTGAACCGTGCGCGCTCACTGAAACCAAGGCTGAGTGCGGGAAGATATATGAGGTGATTGAGTTCCTGTCGACAGCAGCACCCCACTACTTCGTCCAGACGCATAAAGGACAGGGTGCTCCCTCCGTGTGATGGCATCTCTCGGTGCTATATTTGAAAAATGTCGGGAATAAACAGTATCTGGGCACGCCTGGGCCCTCGGGCGCATATATTAGATAAGTTTCTCAGACACTGGAGTGCATTTTCATTCCAGCGAGTGAGTAATACAGAGAGAGAGAGAGAGAGAGAGAGAGAGAGAGGACTCCATCTAGAACATGTGGGTCGCTGTTTCCTCAATGTTGAAGAGAGGTGGTGGTGGTCTCATCTATTTTCTGTTAGATTGTCCCTTCGTTTCTAACTTTTTTATTTTTTCGCCGTAAATAGCTAGACAAATCTGGAGCACAAAACAAGATCGCAAACAACGCACCAATGAGGTCAGATAAAGTTCACCTTAAAAACCGGAGTGCAATCTAATCTTGCGTCACTTATAACGTTGTTTTGTTATGACGGGCAGGCCATTCATTTCTATTTTGTGTACTTAGCTAAATAAAAACGTTCAAAATACTGATGACTAGGACACGGCCTAGTCCTTTGGGGAAACATTCTACCGAAGGATATTGTAGCAGTAAATTCAGAGCTTTCCTCTTTTTTAGTTTATCGCTCTTAGATAATGTTATTTTTCCTTGAGATCTATTGCGTCTTTGATCTGAAGAAAACATGTTAGCCTGAGGCCTTTTGAAAGTCAAAGCTAGAGTTAAAACGCTAATCCCAGGTAGCCTGTAGGGCCGTCTTAGCAAATGTACCCCGCGGCGGTGCGGCTTCGCAGTCTCGCGTCTTTGTGCCTGGGGTGGTCCGGAGGGCTCGGCTGGTGTGTGCGTGGCTGCGGGGATAATCAATAGGTCTCGCAGTGTCTCCCCTTGCTGCTCGGCGGTGAATTTTACCGCTGCGACGACGGCGTATTACGACTGCTGGGCGCAGACGGGACCGCCCCAACTGATGTCTTGTCTGGAAGGTTCAGCCGAGCGACAAACTACCGCACCACGATCCATTCTGCGGACAAAGCGACGCGACGGGTGAACTGATGCGGAAATGAACTACTCCGCTGTCCGAAACGTGCCATGCTTTTTCGAATATAGTTGGCGCCGCAGGATTATGATCATTTGAATTAAGTAGACGTCTCTGACCGAGAATAATCATTTGTCTTTCCTGACAGCGGAAACAGTGTATTAGTCTCATGGGGTTTAAACGATGACTTTTTGCCGATATCCATTGAAGATCCATCTGGGTGTTTCCTGTAACATCATTCTGAAATACTTGCATTATCTTTATTATGAAAGTTAAGGTTTGTATGAATTGGCGTATGGCTCTAGTACCAGAATAATATCACGATTAGCTGGTATATGTATTTAAAAATGTCGTTTGATTCCTGAGATTGTTTATATTACCCTTTGCTTAGTTTGGCAAGGAACAGAGCAAACATATGTTAGCTCTGGCCTCATAGTGGGGCTAAAAGCCAGCACGAGATTTTGAGCCGACTAATGGGGATCTGGGAGTCTAGGAACTGGCAAGCTAATGATGACAGTGGCTGACGGCTTTCGCTTTAGACCCATAATTAGACGTCTTCGTTCCAAACCTAGGCTTCGTAGCTGGAGCGCGAGCTGGAGCCAATCGGAGCCATCTGATTTTTCTGAAGCCAGAACCTGATCTGATCAAAGCATAGTATCCTCTGGCTCTTGAATCAGACCAAGAATCGTTTTTTTACATGATAACACACGTACATACCCTATATAGAAAGTGAGACTGTCCTTAAGAATGTAAGAACAGATCACCATTCTGCAGGAGTGGATTCAAAAGGTGCATTGAGTACGCTCTCCTGCGACCGACGTCAGCTTCTCCTCCAGCTTCTACACTGCTGTACCTGAACACATTGCTGATGTTAATATTCAAATCAGCAGCTTTGATCTTTTCCAGACGTTGAATGAGTTAAAAAAACTTGGGGTCTCCGTTCCAGAGAGCTGAAAACGCGCCAAATGTTGTTCTATATACCTGACTACACTTGCAATGTCACTCGGCCGAATTCATATTTTGGACGCCAATTCACGTAGTGTGTCAATGTTTGAGTACATTTGTTTTGTTTTATGAACTGTACCTGAATTTGTGAATCCTGCATAAAAAAACGTTTTGGGATGGTTGTGTGCATATCTTGAAACCAGATCTGCGGAGTCGATGGAGAGCAAATCTACTCTGAGGAAAATAGTATGAAAGACGACCACTTGAATGGTAACTAGCTGCTAAAAAAAAATACTGTGTTGGGAAAGTAAAATCAGGGAGGAGTTTGTATTTGCAGAGCTTTCTAGCATAAATTTTTCCCGGATTCGATGTCAGTGTCAACTTTGCGTCGAATCCGACTCCGGGCGTTATTTCCGTTCTTTATCTGCTCAAGGAACATTCTTTAGACCTTAATCGTAGGTTGTAAGTGTTCTTCAGATACATATGCCCTTATCTAGTCTAGAAAAGAACACCGGGAGTATATTTCATGCGGAAATATCACCCGGAGTCGGTCCCAGAGTCGACAATCAACTCCACAGCACTGCTTGAAACCGGATTTTTTTAGAGTTAGGCAAAGATCATCTTATTAATTGCCTACTCATTTATTTCCTGCTGTTTGATGCCTAGGAATACATGTTCCGGCACTTGACATGTGCACGCCTTCATTTTATTTATATAAAAGTATTCTCAATAGGCATCACCATCCTGTCAGTTCACAGATGGGCGTCTGATTCTCTCCTCACAAATTGTTCCCTCTTTTTTCACCCTCCGTGTTTGCGTTTTCTTCCAGTATGTGTCGATAAATGTGAATGGCTTCAGATAATTCTGTTCCCTCTGTCCGGCAGTGTGTTGGAGCAGCAGCGACGGCGACACCCTCTTCTCCCGGGCCCGTAGCAGCGTGACCCTGCCCTGCCCCGGAGTCAGCGGGCTCGATCCCGCTGACGTCACAGAGCTCAGCTGGGTCTGCTTCGGCTGCCTGGAGACGGTCATCGTCTCGGCTGAGGCTGCGGTGGAGGCCGAGCTTCTGACGCTGCGCGACGGCAAGACCAGCGTCGTTCACAAGCAGGGCAGACTCAGGCTGCTGCAGCGGCCTGCCTTCTCGCTGCAGTATGAGCCGGTGGATGTGAAGGATAGCGGCGTGTACGAGTGCAGGATTGGAGGTCACAGCACGGCTTCCGACGGCATCAGACTTGTTGTGCAGGGTAAGGGGAATACAGCCATTTGTACATGTGAGGTGTCAGGCTTGAGTTTTTTAAGCATGTACTTCCCTGGTAAAGTACAGACATATCGAAGAGAACAAATCAAGTGACTCGCGCCTCACTCACTAATTGGTGGTGTCACTTTCTACGTCCTCGTAAGGTGTATGTGAAAATAATCCTACCAATGAGCACTCTTCTAACCACAAGTTCCATGACAATAGCATTTAAAGCATTTTGTACATTTTCAGAAAGCTCAAACGCGTATTTTTTTAAACGTGGGATCTACACTCATACAAGATGCAATGATACACAATATAGAGGCGACTGAATTACAATAAGTCACAGGACCTAAGCAGCAGGGCCGGAGGAGTAATTAGGAGCAGAAGCCGGAAACGTTTGACTCGTCACCTAGCCAGGGACAGATCTAGGATCTCACTAAAAGGAGGGAGGGCTTGTGAAACCAAATACAGTTAAATACATGTTAAAATTGTGCTATATCAGTGCATGGTTAAATCAAATTCAGCTAAAAGTTGTCACTTTTTCTACTTTCTTGTCTGTAAAAGCATCACAAAAAGGCATGAAACCATCCAAGGAAACTGACACCGTCTATCCTATTTGATCCTCTTGGCAGCAGAGCAAAGCAACGTTATCCTGTTGCTGCCCTTTACTGCGACCACGCCTACGTAAATCAAACCCACAAGAGCTGTAAACCAATCTGGATCCGCCCCCAGTTGTCTCTCTGTGACATTTGCATTTGACCTTCGGCTCCGGAGCCCTCTAGTTTCGCCGCGTTGGCGCAGCCTAACGAGCTATCATCATTCTGGGTATTCAGGCGATGGGATGTCGGCCGGATAGGAACGCTGGTTGGGGCGACGCGCACCAGGTGTCTGCCTAAGGCGGTCCTCCTGCTCTGCTCTCTGGGTCGGCCCTCGTTATGCCATCCTTGCTGAGTCACACGGAATTAGCATACAGAGTGGTCATAACTAGTACAGTAATTGGGGCGATGAAGATGATGAAGCCCGCTGCAAATTTGCAGCGAGAGTGATACAGCGATGATTTGCACCATTTAACTGCGTTCATTAATATGCTAGTTAAGGCAAAATAATTTTGTTCAATAGTGGCGACGTTGCAACCGTCATGAAGCTGGAGCAATTGATGTGATCAAACTGTCTACCCTAGTTCGACTAGGGATCTTGGTTTATACGCCTTCCCCAATCAATTATATATCATTTTGTCACTTTTTATTGTTAAAAGCTACAAGTCTAGCCTTTTAGAATGTTTCTCGTCTTATAACATTAGCTAGATTCACGAGAAGCCATAGAACGGTGCGGAGGGTAAAATAAGGTTTTGTCACTCTGGACAGGGAAGCAGATTAAGGGAAGCAGATCCCTAACCGAATAGAGCACTTGGGTTTTTTCATCTATTCCTGATGGGCTGGTTATTCTGCAAAGTTAGCGTCATTAGTGCGTCCGTAAACAGCTACTTTCCATGTTTAGGCCCATGTTTCAATATCTAGTCACTAAGCATGTTTACCATTTATTTTTTCATCAAATAAATTGCTGGAGAATGGGGATCTACAATAGAATTCCAGTTTTCTGTGCTTACTCTTCAGGGAAGTTTGCTCCGAGTGCTTTTGTTCATCACATTGTTTCCCGACAATCAGCGTCATAGAAAACGCGTACGCTTCTTTCCTTGTCTTCCTTTCTCTTTGTACTTATCATTTTCCTTGGGCCACCTTTATGTTGACATTTCGTCTCAGGTGATTTTATGTTTCCATTACTGAAATTTCCAACCAGCATAATGTGAAACTATTCTGGCTTTCCGCGCTGTTTTCATCGAGGTGAGTAGAGGGAGCAGGTGTGCCGTGTAGAACCATGCCGATTGAAAGCCATTAGGGATCTCAGCCGACTGATCTAATCAGATCTGCTGAGAAATGAGTCAGGTCTCCACGCGGCAGTGGTACAATAGAATCCAATCAAAATAAGTGGAAGAGATGTAGCTAGAAGGCAGTGCCAAATAAAAGGAAAAGGATCAAATAGTTTTAGAATGTAAAACACATGAGAGCAGCAAGTGTGCAAGAGATATTCTGTTGACCAGGAACATTCCTGAAGCATATGAATTATGTAGTAACGTGGTATTCAGTGAGCGCCTTAAATATAGATTTCCATCATTCGATTTCAAAGCCTGCATTGATGATTCAATGCCACTCCGAACCAGACCAAGCTGAGCTATTCCATATCTGTAGGATATCCTCTAATCTGTGGTTGGAGTATTTTCATTCCAAAAATGAGCGTAGTTCATTAGTGCATTTTTCTTCTTTTTCTTCAAAATATCACGTCAGACTAGAGAGGGAAATTTATTAGAACCCCCACACACACACACACACACATATATATATATATATATATATATATATATATATATATATATCAAACTAAATGCCGAGTTATGAATTATTAAACACCCATAGGGCCCATAACGCCCCACGGCAAATGTATTTCATAGTCATTGCTTCTCGGGAACAGCGTTAGTTCTCATAAGAAGATTTAGGGTTTCCGATCGAGGGAGGGGGCACGTGGCCGGGGGCGTCACCCGAACCAAAGCCCATTTTTAGACGGCAAAACCTATCAGGTGGGCGCCAAATCCCATTGTGGGGTCACCGGTGGTCGCCACCTGGAGAGGCGGGGTATGATGGGAAACGACATTGCATGAGAGCTATTGACATTTCAGGGGGTGCTATGGCCATTTCTAGGGGCGCCGAGAGTCGATCGGAGGGAAGTGCCACTTCCCATCCCCCTGGATTAGTTATATAGGACTAAAATAGTCTGATCTCTAGCCGCAAAAATGTTAAATGAACGGAGATCCAAGGAATGGACTGAGAACCAAAAAGAGCTCCCAGTCCCCATGCTAAAATGACCTGATTGAGCAAGAACAATGTCATTTCAACGTTGTACGTTTTACGCAGCCACTGCGTCCTTGCTCGACGACCTTGCGTCCTGGTGACTGCGACGCCGCACCGACAGGTTCGGCGGCACAGCCTGAATAGCATGCAGGCGGCTGCCTGTGCCAGCGGCACAGTCTAAATAGCAGGCAGGCCGCGGCGAGATGTGACGACAGATGCGAGCTCTGGGCCTTACCATTGTGTGTCAGAAGCCGGTGACGAACGAAGTAAGAAACGGCTTCTATTCTGACAGTTTTTCCGGTCTCGTCGTCGTCGTTGTCTGTTGTTGTTGTTGTTGTCTGTTCTGGAGCGCTGGTATCAGAGACCTAAAACTTTTGTGGATAGAAGGCACTTCCAAATGAATAAGCACCACGGTTGTCAATTTTCAAAATTTTCAAAATTTTTCCCAGAATTTTGCATTACGTGATTTTTAACTTTTATTTTTCTATTTTTTGATAATTCATCTAGACTCTTTAAACTTGCACCCTTTTACATCAGGGAAATTTGTAGTTCACACAAAAGTTGGAAAGAAAAAGCTTTAAATTTAGGGCTCTAAATTAGCTTTTAAACTTTGCACCCTAAATTTGGCATAAAACTCATGGTCTAAACTACAGGCTCGAAATATCTGAAGCTACAGCAGTTCAGGTTCTGAGTCAAATATCAACTTCAAGGCCGGTTTGTGCAGTACTGCACAAACACAGAAACAAAACAAAAACGGAAATTTAAGGGTCCTTTTTGGCCCATTCCGTGAAGGTCTGCATTTCCCAAAATATAATTCAAACCCTTATATCTTCCGAACTAATTGATAAAAATTAGTTCCCATTTCAGATAATAAGAGAGAATAGCCTCCTTTATTATATATTGAGAGATAAAAACTTTCAGACTGAAACTTTTTATTTTATAGGCAAAAATAAAACATAAGTTTTTAAAATTTTTATTCTCAGCCCCCTGGTTTCCAGCCCATGATAGCTACGGTATTGAACTTAACACGGCTGGATAGAAAACTTCGTTGCCGTCATTTTTCTCACTCATACCCCCCACTTATCTCTTACGGCTTCCGCGCTATAAGCCGTAAAATGCATTTCGAAGTGGTAATTTTATCAGTTCATTTTTGCTTCACACCGGGGTTTAGGGTGGTTAGAGTCATTGGAGGGAAAAGAAATTTTGCATGCAGCTAGGTAAGAGACATATGTCGACATTCCATCTGGATATATATCAATGAAACACCAAGTTACCTTTACTAACATGCCGTTCCTCCACGCATCGTTGTAGCAAATCACCACGCGTCACCCCTGCGTCCACGTCGCGGCAACGCCGGCGATCGGCGCGGCCGTTTCTGTTTATTTATGGTCTGGTAAAGAAGTACCCAACACTACCCATAATGCATCACAAGTAATTAGAGTACCGTAAAAGTCTGAGTTTACAATAACAGTATTATGTTTCTGTTTTTGGACCATGGGTGGATCCAGGGAATAAGTAGGCTAGGTGCCCCCCCCACCCTTCTCCCCCATCCCCTCCCCAACCCCCAATCGACCATCGGCGCCCTCTGAAATTGTAAAGACACGCCTCTCAAGGTCGATGACGCTCCCTGAAATGTCGCTTCCCATACGCGGATCCAGGATTGCCTATCGGGGGCGAGGTGGAAGGGGAAACTTCCTGGTGGGCGCTATCTACACCAGGGACGCCACTTTTGGCCGGAAAAACCTATCAAGTAGGCGCTAAAACCTATCAGTAGACCCCGATACCTGCATCTCGGGGAAAACGACATTTCAGGGGGTGCCATCCAACTTTCCAGGGGTTTCCGGGACAATTTCAGGGGCGCTAAGATTCTATAGGGGCACCTGTCCCCTTTCCCCTTGGATCCGCCTATGTCGTTTCGGGGGCGGGGGGCACGGAGGTGGGGCGTTACTGGTGTGGGGGTAAGGAGATCGAGCATAAGCGGATCCAGGACATCAGCATGGGGGTAAGGGCTAAAGAGTTCGAGCATAGGCGGACCCAGGACATCAGTACGAGGGTGGGGCTAGGGAGTTAGAGCATAGGCGGATCCAGGACATCGGTACGAGGGTCGGGCTAGAGAGTTAGAGCATAGGCGGATCCAGGACATCGGTACAAGGGTCGGGCTAGGGAGTTAGAGCATAGGCGGATCCAGGACATTAGTACGGGGATGGGGCTAAGCAGCTGAGCATTAGCGGAATCAGGACATCAGTACGGGGTGAGACTCGGGAGTTCCAGCATAGGCGGATCCAGGACATCAGTACGGGGGTGGGGCTAAGGAGCTCGAGCATAAGCGGAGCCAGGATATCAGTACGGGGTTAGAGGCTAAGGGGTTTGAGCATAGGCGGATCCAGCATATCGGTACGGGGATGGGGCTAGGAGATCCAGCATAGGCGGATCCAGGATATTAGTACGGAGATGGGGCTAAGGAGCTCGAGAAGAGGCGGATCTAGGACATCAGTACGGCGGTGGGGCTAAGAAGCTCGAGCATAAGCGGATTCAGCTGATCAGTACGGGGGTGGGGCTCGGGAGCTCGAGCATAGTCGGATCCAGGACATCAGTAGGGGGTGGGGGCTAAGTAGTTCGAGCATAGGCGGATCCAGGGCAGTACAGAGGTGGAGCTACGAAGTTCGAGCACAGGCGGATCCAGGACATCAGTACGGAGGTGGGGCTAAGGAGCTCGAGCATAGGCGGATCCAGGACATCAGTGCAGGGGTGTGGCTCCGGAGCCTGAGTAAAGGCGGATCCAGGACATCAGTACGGGGGTGGGGCTAAGGAGATCGAGCATAGGTGGATCCAGGACATCTGTACGGGGGTGGGGCTAAAGAGCTGGAGTATAGGCGGATCCAGGACATCAGTATGGGTGTGGGGCTAAGGAGCTCGAGCAGAGGCGGATCCAGGGCATCAGTACGGGGGTGGGGCTAAGGGGTTCGAGTATAGGCGGATAAAGGACATCAGTACAGAGGTGGGGCTAAGAAGCTCAAGCATAAGCGGATCCAGGACATCAGCAGAGGGGTAGTGGCTAAGGAGTTCGGGCATAGGCGGATCCAGGACATCAGTACGGGGGTGGGGCTAAGGAGCTCGAGCATAAGCGGAGCCAGGATATCAGTACGGGGTTAGAGGCTAAGGGGTTTGAGCATAGGCGGATCCAGCATATCGGTACGGGGATGGGGCTAGGAGATCCAGCATAGGCGGATCCAGGGCATCTGTACGGAGATGGGGCTAAGGAGCTCGAGCATAGGCGAAACCAGGACATCAGTATGGGTGTCGGGCTAAGAAGCTCGAGCAGAGGCGGATCCAGGACATCAGTACGGGGCCGGGGCTAAGGGGCTCGAGTATAGGCGGATCAAAGACATCAGTACGGGGGTGGGGCTAAGGAGCTCGAGCATAAGCGGATCCAGGACATCAAGAGGCTAAAGAGTTAAAACAGGTAGGGGCTAAAGAGTTAAAACATAAGCGGATCCTGGACATCAGTATGGGAGTGGGGCTAAGGAGCTCGAGCATAAGCGGATTCAGGACATCAGTACGTGGGTGGGGCTCGGGAGCTCGAGCATAGCAGGATCCAGGACATCATTAGGGGTAGGGGCTAAGGAGTTCAAGCATAGGCGGGTCCAGGGCAGTATAGAGGTGGGGCTACGGAGTTCGAGCATAGGCAGATCCAGGACATATGTAAGGGGTTGGGGTAAGGAGCTCGAGCATAGGCAGATCCAGGACATCAGTTCGGTGGTGGGGCTGAGGTCTCGAGCTGGGGCATAACTCAGTAACAAATAGTCTGAATTTGGTGAAAATCTGCAGGTATGGGTGAAATACCGTCGGAAAACCCATCATATTTTATATTGTATCTCCTTTCTTCTCGTCATGCCCAGTCTTTGCTTAACAAAACAAACATTATGCGTGTGTTTATTTATTTGATGATATGAACAGAGGGCAAGCGTGGTGCAGTATGCAGAGACATGCTAATTTATTAAAAACATGGGCCTAGACAGGGGATTGAATGGAGCCATAATGAGAACACAAAACCTAAAACTCCAACATTGCGTTGTTATAAGTATCAAACTGCTGAAAAAACTCGCCTGTCAATCGAACTGTTTGGCTAACGTACATTGTCACCGGCTTCTCCTGCGCCAGAGCGGCACCTGCCGAGGCCGCAGGCCGAGGTCAGAAGCCGGTGACGAACGAAGTAAGAAACGGCTTCTATTCTGACAGTTTTTCCGGTCTCGTCGTCGTCGTTGTCAGAAGCCGGTGACGAACGAAGTAAGAAACGGCTTCTATTCTGACAGTTTTCCGGTCTCGTCGTCGTCGTTGTCAGAAGCCGGTGACGAACGAAGTAAGAAACGGCTTCTATTCTGACAGTTTTTCCGGTCTCGTCGTCGTCGTTGTCTGTTGTTGTTGTTGTTGTCTGTTCTGAGCGCTGGTATCAGAGACCTAAAACTTTTGTGGATAGAAGGCACTTCCAAATGAATAAGCACCACGGTTGTCAATTTTCAAAATTTTCAAAATTTTTCCCAGAATTTTGCATTACGTGATTTTTAACTTTTATTTTTCTATTTTTTGATAATTCATCTAGACTCTTTAAACTTGCACCCTTTTACATCAGGGAAATTTGTAGTTCACACAAAAAGTTGGAAAGAAAAAGCTTTAAATTTAGGGCTCTAAATTAGCTTTTAAACTTTGCACCCTAAATTTGGCATAAAACTCATGGTCTAAACTACAGGCTCGAAATATCTGAAGCTACAGCAGTTCAGGTTCTGAGTCAAATATCAACTTCAAGGCCGGTTTGTGCAGTACTGCACAAACACAGAAACAAAACAAAAACGGAAATTTAAGGGTCCTTTTTGGCCCATTCCGTGAAGGTCTGCATTTCCCAAAATATAATTCAAACCCTTATATCTTCCGAACTAATTGATAAAAATTAGTTCCCATTTCAGATAATAAGAGAGAATAGCCTCCTTTATTATATATTGAGAGATAAAAACTTTCAGACTGAAACTTTTTATTTTATAGGCAAAAATAAAACATAAGTTTTTAAAATTTTTATTCTCAGCCCCCTGGTTTCCAGCCCATGATAGCTACGGTATTGAACTTAACACGGCTGGATAGAAAACTTCGTTGCCGTCATTTTTCTCACTCATACCCCCCACTTATCTCTTACGGCTTCCGCGCTATAAGCCGTAAAATGCATTTCGAAGTGGTAATTTTATCAGTTCATTTTTGCTTCACACCGGGGTTTAGGGTGGTTAGAGTCATTGGAGGAAAAGAAATTTTGCATGCAGCTAGGTAAGAGACATATGTCGACATTCCATCTGGATATATATCAATGAAACACCAAGTTACCTTTACTAACATGCCGTTCCTCCACGCATCGTTGTAGCAAATCACCACGCGTCACCCCTGCGTCCACGTCGCGGCAACGCCGGCGATCGGCGCGGCCGTTTCTGTTTATTTATGGTCTGGTAAAGAAGTACCCAACACTACCCATAATGCATCACAAGTAATTAGAGTACCGTAAAAGTCTGAGTTTACAATAACAGTATTATGTTTCTGTTTTTGGACCATGGGTGGATCCAGGAATAAGTAGGCTAGGTGCCCCCCCCACCCTTCTCCCCCCATCCCCTCCCCAACCCCCAATCGACCATCGGCGCCCTCTGAAATTGTAAAGACACGCCTCTCAAGGTCGATGACGCTCCCTGAAATGTCGCTTCCCATACGCGGATCCAGGATTGCCTATCGGGGGCGAGGTGGAAGGGGAAACTTCCTGGTGGGCGCTATCTACACCAGGGACGCCACTTTTGGCCGGAAAAACCTATCAAGTAGGCGCTAAAACCTATCAGTAGACCCCGATACCTGCATCTCGGGGAAAACGACATTTCAGGGGGTGCCATCCAACTTTCCAGGGGTTTCCGGGACAATTTCAGGGGCGCTAAGATTCTATAGGGGCACCTGTCCCCTTTCCCCTTGGATCCGCCTATGTCGTTTCGGGGCGGGGGGCACGGAGGTGGGGCGTTACTGGTGTGGGGGTAAGGAGATCGAGCATAAGCGGATCCAGGACATCAGCATGGGGGTAAGGGCTAAAGAGTTCGAGCATAGGCGGACCCAGGACATCAGTACGAGGGTGGGGCTAGGGAGTTAGAGCATAGGCGGATCCAGGACATCGGTACGAGGGTCGGGCTAGAGAGTTAGAGCATAGGCGGATCCAGGACATCGGTACAAGGGTCGGGCTAGGGAGTTAGAGCATAGGCGGATCCAGGACATTAGTACGGGGATGGGGCTAAGCAGCTGAGCATTAGCGGAATCAGGACATCAGTACGGGGTGAGACTCGGGAGTTCCAGCATAGGCGGATCCAGGACATCAGTACGGGGGTGGGGCTAAGGAGCTCGAGCATAAGCGGAGCCAGGATATCAGTACGGGGTTAGAGGCTAAGGGGTTTGAGCATAGGCGGATCCAGCATATCGGTACGGGGATGGGGCTAGGAGATCCAGCATAGGCGGATCCAGGATATTAGTACGGAGATGGGGCTAAGGAGCTCGAGAAGAGGCGGATCTAGGACATCAGTACGGCGGTGGGGCTAAGAAGCTCGAGCATAAGCGGATTCAGCTGATCAGTACGGGGGTGGGGCTCGGGAGCTCGAGCATAGTCGGATCCAGGACATCAGTAGGGGGTGGGGGCTAAGTAGTTCGAGCATAGGCGGATCCAGGGCAGTACAGAGGTGGAGCTACGAAGTTCGAGCACAGGCGGATCCAGGACATCAGTACGGAGGTGGGGCTAAGGAGCTCGAGCATAGGCGGATCCAGGACATCAGTGCAGGGGTGTGGCTCCGGAGCCTGAGTAAAGGCGGATCCAGGACATCAGTACGGGGGTGGGGCTAAGGAGATCGAGCATAGGTGGATCCAGGACATCTGTACGGGGGTGGGGCTAAAGAGCTGGAGTATAGGCGGATCCAGGACATCAGTATGGGTGTGGGGCTAAGGAGCTCGAGCAGAGGCGGATCCAGGGCATCAGTACGGGGGTGGGGCTAAGGGGTTCGAGTATAGGCGGATAAAGGACATCAGTACAGAGGTGGGGCTAAGAAGCTCAAGCATAAGCGGATCCAGGACATCAGCAGAGGGGTAGTGGCTAAGGAGTTCGGGCATAGGCGGATCCAGGACATCAGTACGGGGTGGGGCTAAGGAGCTCGAGCATAAGCGGAGCCAGGATATCAGTACGGGGTTAGAGGCTAAGGGGTTTGAGCATAGGCGGATCCAGCATATCGGTACGGGGATGGGGCTAGGAGATCCAGCATAGGCGGATCCAGGGCATCTGTACGGAGATGGGGCTAAGGAGCTCGAGCATAGGCGAAACCAGGACATCAGTATGGGTGTCGGGCTAAGAAGCTCGAGCAGAGGCGGATCCAGGACATCAGTACGGGGCCGGGGCTAAGGGCTCGAGTATAGGCGGATCAAAGACATCAGTACGGGGTGGGGCTAAGGAGCTCGAGCATAAGCGGATCCAGGACATCAAGAGGCTAAAGAGTTAAAACAGGTAGGGGCTAAAGAGTTAAAACATAAGCGGATCCTGGACATCAGTATGGGAGTGGGGCTAAGGAGCTCGAGCATAAGCGGATTCAGGACATCAGTACGTGGGTGGGGCTCGGGAGCTCGAGCATAGCAGGATCCAGGACATCATTAGGGGTAGGGGCTAAGGAGTTCAAGCATAGGCGGGTCCAGGGCAGTATAGAGGTGGGGCTACGGAGTTCGAGCATAGGCAGATCCAGGACATATGTAAGGGGTTGGGGTAAGGAGCTCGAGCATAAGCGGAGCCAGGATATCAGTACGGGGTTAGAGGCTAAGGGGTTTGAGCATAGGCGGATCCAGCATATCGGTACGGGGATGGGGCTAGGAGATCCAGCATAGGCGGATCCAGGATATTAGTACGGAGATGGGGCTAAGGAGCTCGAGAAGAGGCGGATCTAGGACATCAGTACGGCGGTGGGGCTAAGAAGCTCGAGCATAAGCGGATTCAGCTGATCAGTACGGGGTGGGGCTCGGGAGCTCGAGCATAGTCGGATCCAGGACATCAGTAGGGGGTGGGGGCTAAGTAGTTCGAGCATAGGCGGATCCAGGGCAGTACAGAGGTGGAGCTACGAAGTTCGAGCACAGGCGGATCCAGGACATCAGTACGGAGGTGGGGCTAAGGAGCTCGAGCATAGGCGGATCCAGGACATCAGTGCAGGGGTGTGGCTCCGGAGCCTGAGTAAAGGCGGATCCAGGACATCAGTACGGGGGTGGGGCTAAGGAGATCGAGCATAGGTGGATCCAGGACATCTGTACGGGGGTGGGGCTAAAGAGCTGGAGTATAGGCGGATCCAGGACATCAGTATGGGTGTGGGGCTAAGGAGCTCGAGCAGAGGCGGATCCAGGGCATCAGTACGGGGGTGGGGCTAAGGGGTTCGAGTATAGGCGGATAAAGGACATCAGTACAGAGGTGGGGCTAAGAAGCTCAAGCATAAGCGGATCCAGGACATCAGCAGAGGGGTAGTGGCTAAGGAGTTCGGGCATAGGCGGATCCAGGACATCAGTACGGGGGTGGGGCTAAGGAGCTCGAGCATAAGCGGAGCCAGGATATCAGTACGGGGTTAGAGGCTAAGGGGTTTGAGCATAGGCGGATCCAGCATATCGGTACGGGGATGGGGCTAGAGATCCAGCATAGGCGGATCCAGGGCATCTGTACGGAGATGGGGCTAAGGAGCTCGAGCATAGGCGAAACCAGGACATCAGTATGGGTGTCGGGCTAAGAAGCTCGAGCAGAGGCGGATCCAGGACATCAGTACGGGCCGGGGCTAAGGGGCTCAGTATAGGCGGATCAAAGACATCAGTACGGGGTGGGGCTAAGGAGCTCGAGCATAAGCGGATCCAGGGACATCAAGAGGCTAAAGAGTTAAAACAGGTAGGGGCTAAAGAGTTAAAACATAAGCGGATCCTGGACATCAGTATGGGAGTGGGGCTAAGGAGCTCGAGCATAAGCGGATTCAGGACATCAGTACGTGGGTGGGGCTCGGGAGCTCGAGCATAGCAGGATCCAGGACATCATTAGGGGTAGGGGCTAAGGAGTTCAAGCATAGGCGGGTCCAGGGCAGTATAGAGGTGGGGCTACGGAGTTCGAGCATAGGCAGATCCAGGACATATGTAAGGGGTTGGGGTAAGGAGCTCGAGCATAGGCAGATCCAGGACATCAGTTCGGTGGTGGGGCTGAGGTCTCGTGCTGGGGCATAACTCAGTAACAAATAGTCTGAATTTGGTGAAAATCTGCAGGTATGGGTGAAATACCGTCGGAAAACCCATCATATTTTATATTGTATCTCCTTTCTTCTCGTCATGCCCAGTCTTTGCTTAACAAAACAAACATTATGCGTGTGTTTATTTATTTGATGATATGAACAGAGGGCAAGCGTGGTGCAGTATGCAGAGACATGCTAATTTAGGAAAACATGGGCCTAGACAGGGGATTGAATGGAGCCATAATGAGAACACAAAACCTAAAACTCCAACATTGCGTTGTTATAAGTATCAAACTGCTGAAAAAACTCGCCTGTCAATCGAACTGTTTGGCTAACGTACATTGTCACCGGCTTCTCCTGCGCCAGAGCGGCACCCGCCGAGGCCGCAGGCCGAGGTTTCTTACCATTGTGTGTGTGTGTGTTTGTGGGAATTTGTGTGTATGTGTGGTTCACGAGGAAGCCGTCCGGGATTTAAAAAAAGTTGTCCGGGCAACGGAAATTTAAATTGGAGTCTTTTGGAGCGCAAAGCGGACAGAAAACTATCTCGCTTTGGGAGCAAGACAGATCATCTCTCATGTCCCTCTATCAGTGACCAGTCCGCTGATACTGTTCCAACTGCCTGAGTTTGCTCTCTGTCGACAGACGTACCTTCGGCTCCCGGTCGTCCGCTAATCACCAACTTCACTTCCCGCTCAGTGTTCCTCTCCTGGACGCCCGGCAGCCGTCCCAACAACAGCCCCATTCAGCACTACACCATCCACGTCAAGTAAGTATCGCAGCTCCAGCATTAGCGCTGTGGCAGTATTTCCCGGCCTTATGTTACCTTTTGATTGAGGTTTTAAGATCAGGGAGGTGTGCAGAATGCAAGTTGTAGGGTATTACAGCTTTTGATGTTTTGTTTATTTATCAGGTACTAGTTGTGGAATTTTATATAGTGAAAATATTTGCGGATTTTTATATGTACCATATGGTTGTTATGTATACGGTAGAATAGGGTGACCAGTATCGGAATGTTGATGACCGTCTCAGGCAATCTATGACAATAGCATCACTTCCTGACATGGCGATGAGAAATACGTAATGCCATCAGAAGTTGAAGTTTTGGTCTTTTAAGCTGGCGGCGTTCGTCTTGAGGAAGAAACTTATGATTTATGCGTCTTTAAAAAAAATTGGTCAGAGAGACGGAAAAGTGTTTTTAATTATCTTAATGTGGGAGCCAACAATAGTGCCAACTATGGGGCTAACTAACATGTGAGCTCCAGACGTTTGGTAGGGTAGGTCTTAAGATCATAAGCCTCGGTCAAACATTTGACATTTGAGATGCGAAGCGATTTTGAGCCGAAATCTTTCGCGTTAAGGAATAGGCGGTGTATGTTGTATCAGACTGATGTGGGGAGTTTTGTACCAATGTTGACGTAATGAGTGCAATTTCGACACTAATTGACATGCTCCAATTACATTTTTGGTGCTCTTAACCAGATTTCCGGAATACCCATAATTTTCGCGCTCCATGAAGTATACAATTTTGAGAATTATAATCACGGGAAGGCATGCTCCCCTTTCACTTTTCAAGGAACTTACTTATGGTTGAATTCTTAAATAAAATACTACAGTTTAATTCAACCATATTTCCAACGGGCTCCCGGCTACCCCTATTTCCAACAGGTGGGCAGATTCTGCCCCTCCCCCTAAGATCTCGAAATATACCCGGCTGATTTAAAAAAAATTCAAACTGCAATCAATTTCTCTCGCGCTAAACTCTATTTTGAGAAAAAAATATTTATTTTTTTAATTGAGGGAAGAGAGTAAAAATATACAACATTTATGCCTTTTTAGATTATCCTTAACTCTTGTCTCTTAAGCTTGATTTTCACGAAACTAGTATGGCTTGACAGAGCATTGTTTCGAAATGGTCATATCCCACACCTAGGTGAAATTTAAAATTCAAAGGCGGTTTTAGGGCCAGAAATTTTGGGAATTATGTGAAATTTCCCGTTTTTGTTGTTGTTGCACAAATGCACACGCCTGGTACAGTGTGATATCTCTGATGTCAAGCAAAGTGCCTGAATTCCAAAAATTATGTCAGAAGCGGATTCAGGGAGGCAAACTAGTGGGGTGAGACACAAATTACCCCACCTTTCAGGTATGGCTACTTTTTAAATCACCCCGCCTTTATCCACCCCTGCCCGACCCTGGGAACAGTCCTGGATCCGCCTATGGATGAACTGTGTCCATGTGGTGCTGGGACTAAATGCATATTTACGATACCTTGCCCCATTCAATTCAGACACAATACTAAAATACGCTTGAAAGTTAGTGAACGCCCCTAACTACGGTACCTGAGCACGCCCATGAGATCCTATTATCATATGATATATGGATGGAATCAATATATTTTTATTTTTACTCGTCCTGTCCATTCTGTAGGCAGTTTATTCACTTTAGAAGAGTTCGAATGGATAGCATTGTAGACCCCATTTTGAGCTGGAACCGCCTATGGCCAAACATATATCGAAAAACACATCAACTGTCATCCCAAATCTCATTTGGTGGTAGAACTAAATGCATAGTTACAATGCTTTGTCCCATTCAATGCACGCACAACACTAAAATGAGCTTTAGTCCGAGTGACCCCCCTTAATTACGGTGCTTGAACACGCCTGTGGCTTCTAATCATCATATAAATGCTCATGTTGGATCTATGCATGGTTATGTTTACCCCTCTCGAACATTCGGGACGCAATATATTCAATTTGGAAGAGTTTGGATGGATAACGTTGTAAACCCCCACATTTTGAGCTTCTGGAACTGCCTATGGCTAAAAAGCATATCAAAATACACATCAACTGTCATAATAAATCTCAGTAAAAGCATTTAAACATTACAACTGCCGCCAATTCATAACAGACAGCTTTGTTGTAGGACAAACGCAACGCAGGCGACAATGCTCGGCTTCTGGACAAACCCCCCAAATAAGCGATCCATAGCTCCACCTCTGGCACATATATGTTTTCAAAATTTTCAGAGAACAAACGCTAAGCTTCAGGAAAAGTCACAAAACTTCAAGAGTCTATCTCAAACTGTTTTGGAGATACTATAGAAAAACCTGAGGGTTGGGCAGAATCCGCCTCCCTGTTGGAAATAGGTTTAATGGCAGAGGATTAAAGAAGCACATATGTGGGAAATACATCAATCCGTAAATGATTTTCGTCTAAGGTATAGCAAAGAGTTTATGCACTTTAAAGGGAATATGGCACCTTTATAACGTAAGTTTAACTAAAATAGCCAAGTTGTAAGGCATCCCGGAAAACCCAGTACTCTATATATATCATTTGTCTTAAAACTAAAAATTTCCGTAGAGAAAAGCTAAAAACTACCTGAAATATACCCTACATACATGTACCCTTAGCAGCAGGCCACAGTTGTCATGGCTGTTGGTGTGATGACATATGCTGACGTCACGGTGAGTATCAGCCAATCGAAGCCCTTGAAGCGTATTGAATATGGTGGTGGTTGCCAGATCATGACATCATCCACAGGCAGATATTTATTTCTTTCCCCAAAGGAGCATTTTAAAAATCAAAATATTGAGCTTACTGTACATTTTTCAGAGAAATCATAGGCACTTCCATGTTTTTGGGTTAAAAGTACACATAATTATACTAAATGCCAGGATTCCAGGGTTCAAACCGCAAGTAACGGCGGGCTCAATATGATTGATATTAAATCCTTCCTGGCAAGCCTCGAAGTTTCCTGGATGCGTAGGTTATTGAACAATGATTCCCAATGGGCCAGGCTAGTAAAGACTATCACCTTTCCACAATGGGAAGAAATGCTGCTGTACGGTACGAAAATGTTGGCTAAAGCTAGCATATCTACACAGAACCCATTCTGGCAAGACGTTCTTTCTTCGTAGCGTAGCCTGTGCACACTGAGCGAACCATCCAACGAGGAAATTCTTACACACTCCATTTGGTTCTCTGATTATACCAAGTTCTCTACATCTATTGTTAGGCAATGGAACAGGAAAGGTCTACGCTTCGTTGCCGATCTTTTTGATCAAAACACACAGCAGGCATTGACCAAATCTCAGCTAGAGAGAAGGTACGGAATTCGTATGACTTTTCTTTGCTACACAACTCTAATGCAGAGCCTCCCCCGTCAATTTAGGATAGATTGCAATATGTGCTCAAAGGTTGAGTACCCGATCCTTCCTTTCCAATATTGCATGCTTAATGCAGGTTCAAAACTTTCAAAGCAGCTTTACTCCACCCTATACAAACGGTGAAATTTATGAGTTAAAGCAGAAGCACAGACAGTCTGACGAGAGGATTCTAATGAAATGCTTAAGAGACATTCAAGCGTATGAAGAAAAAATTTTCGCTCTCATAATCAAATCAACGCGGTATTCACGACTTCAATACTTTCACTACCGTATCATCAGTAGGATTATCACCACAAATAGGTTTCTGAATATCATTGGAGCAAGGGATGATGACGTTTGCACTTTTGTGAACAAGATAATTAAACAATATATCATTTGTTTTGGGGTTGTCGAGACACTGGCGGCTTCATTCGAAGCATCAAAAGCATGCTGTGCAATCAATATACTTTGGATGTACAGGTTGATGAGAGGAGCTGGTTCTTCTTGATAGATCGATCTGAGCAGGAACTTGTTAACCTGATCATAACTATTGCAAAAATGATTATATATCGGACTAGACATGCACACACCCTCTCAAGCCTCGAAGCGTTCAAAAAATTTTTAGCTGTAGAAGCTAGGAATGAATTGTTCACGGCTCGTTTTAAACAGCAAACTGAAAGATTCAATAAAAAATTGAGTGCCTTGAGAGAGTGGGTTGGGTCGAACGATTAACATGTTTTGATTGTTGCTTCCGGTGTCGGCAAGCTCCCGGCATTATGCGGCAGTTAGTCAGGCCTCCGCTCCACCGGGCCCACTGAGTCCCGGGGTTGTCGGGGTAGGCTCCAGGACTAGAGCCTGGCGCCGGGGGCGGGTGCTCCACCGGCGTTCGGCAAAGTCGTTCTGCCAGCGGGAGTCCGTCGCTGAAGACTTTCTGCCGCCCCCTGCACCCTGGAACCCCGGGTCCAGGGTGTGGGGAGAGCGTCGGGATTGAGGCCCCGGTGTCCGGTGCCGGACGCACCGCTTTAGAGTGGTCAGGATGCAGAGGCGTGTATGCTGTTGTAGTGCAGCGCAGAATCAAGTTAACGCGAGTTATGCTGGAACCGTCATTTGTACTTGACTGCGGATGCATCTGGTAGGTTGGTATTCGAGGGCAGGAACGCGTGACCATAGTGAAATTTTGTGCAACATCTTTGGCGGAACAATGTCAAATCGGGGTCATAGATCATTTCTGTGCGTGTTTGGGGCGAGCCCAGCTTGCGAGTTTCCTGGGTACTGTTACTCTGGGAAACCATTTACGAGATAATTAAGCTTTTGCAAATAAGCATCGAACCTTGTATGAGAGACATTGGAAGTGTTGATCGCCTATGGAAAAGAGCAGGTTACGTTAGGGTGAAACAGTAATTAAGTCTATGGAGTGAGTGCTCATGTTTTGACTCTTTTTGCAATGCGTGTTTTGGAAATGTGTTAAAGAAATAAAAAAAACTGAACTGTGAAAAAATAAAAATTCCGGGATTCGACCAAGGTAAAAGGAATTTGGCACGTTAGCCGAATCCAGGAATTTAGTATTATTTGGGGTATTTTTAGCCGAACATCATTGAAACGTTTATGATTTCCCTCAAAAATGTACAATAAGCTCAATATTTTGATTTTTAAAATGCTCCTCTAGGGTGAAAAATAAACCTCTGCCTGTGGATGCCGTCATGGTCTGGCAACTACTACCATATTCAATAGGCTTCAATGGCTTTAATTGGCTGATTACTTACCGTGACGTCAGCGCTGTCGTCACACCAACAGCTGACAACTATGGCCGCATGGCTTGGGTACATGTGGGGTACATTTCAGGTAGGTTTTTAATTTTCTCCGCGGAAATTTCGAGTTTCAGGACAAATTATATATTGGGTACCGGGTTTTCCGGCATGCTTAACAACTTGGCTATCTCAGTCGAAATCATGTTGTGAAGGTCCCACCTTCCCTTTAAGATAGGTGAAACATCGCACCCCATTATATGAAACAAATTACCCAAGTAGTGCGGTGAGCTGGAAACAAATGAAAGGGGTTGATTTTCTATTCAATTGACAGAACACCAGCGGGTGTTAAAATTTGACACTTTGTCAGCAGATAGCCGAAGCTTTTATCTGTCTGCAGACTTAAAAATATTACGCTTATTGCACTCAGTTATAGCCTTAACGAGCTTCGAGTCTTCTGATGAAAAAGGCCGAGAAGTTTAACATGTTGTGCTATTTATTTTCCTTCCTAAGACGTAAAAAAACATTCACATCAGCATAACCTTATGGCATGGCAGCATGCCATGCTGCCATATACGATAAACTGTGTTGCCTGGCTGCGCCATATGAAAATACCAATATAAACGGAGTGCTCTTGCTAAAACAGGTGTTAAAACACTGTCTTTTGATACTTTGTCTCCTGCTTTGTTTCCAAAGAAATATCTTTTATTTTCAAAACGGTCGTGGTTAATAAAGCCTCTCCAGATTCTTATATAAATAGTATGTTTTAAATGAAAGTGGCTATTAATCATAGGCTTGAGTGATAAATTGTGCCTGTTTCAAAATCAGAACCAGCTGTGGACTGTTATAGCACGTGGCACCATTTTCGCACTGTCACGGCGCTTCAGGCTCGAGCTATACATTTACATACATATGCACCTGGAGAAGTTGATAGCCCGGAACTAGACAACTTTTCGGTAAGACTTCCTGAATTCTGTTATAGCAGTAGGTCCCCAGTTCGCTGAGTTTCCTGACCGGAGCTGAACGGACCTGTCACATTAGCATCTCCTGGGGCAATGCTCTGTCCGCTGCCCAGACAGGCCTGTCTACTTCAAAGCTTCAGTTTTCCAAAGTTCCATCTCAGTCTTTGGCCGAGCGCATCGTGGACGGGGCCTGGGAGGCTGCCGCTTTAAACAGCCTCCTAAAGCCTATTTCAATTGAATGCTCTTTGAGTGAGTTAGGGCTGCACAAGTCCTGGACAAAATAGTGTGACCTAATTCCAGGAGAAAATGATCGACTTGTTTATCTAACAATGTCACCGAAAATTATTATCTCACAGGTCCTATCAATTCCCCTCTCTCTCTCTCTCTCTCTCTCTCTCTCTCTCTCTCTCCCTCCCTCTCCTCTCTCTCTCGCTCTCGCTCTCGCTCTCGCTCTCTCTCTCTCTCTCTCTCTCTCTCTCTCTCTCTGTCTTAGGTAGGGAGACACGGAATGAAATAAATATAAAGGTTGCATTGCATTTGGAATGTATTACGCAACATAGTTATGGCGAAAAATGTGATGGAATAAATGCCAAGAGAAGCTCTGTATACATTTTATATACGCCGTGAAGTGTGTCTATTTAAAAATGGATTTCCAAAGCTTTCATTTTGCCCTCTTCTTGAAGTGTTTGATACAATTAAGAGATTCATGCGGATCAAGCTATTTGAAAATATACATAAGCATTGATGTAGTATGTTGGATCAATGGACTTAAGTACTCACAACCAAAGTGCACAGCAAATTCAGAATCCCGAGAATTTCAGTCCCTCTCTGATAACATGTGATCTCCAGAAGCTCTGTCTTGGCTGTCTCATTTAAACATCACATGCGACGAAAATACTGCAATACCTCTCTGACACTTAAATAGGCTGGTCTTAGCTGCTTTCCTAAGCTCATTGCTTAGTTGCATGCAGGAACGGATATGTTGAGCGGGCTGCATATGTTGACCGGCAGAGGGTCTAACCCGGAAGCTAGCTATAAAGGAACCGCTCCAACTCCGTGTCTCGGAATATATGTTGTAGCATAATATATCATCCAGCATGATGAGATATGATATCTATCCTTTGTCTTCTGTTTTCCCTGTATTTCATTAACGTTAAACACATCCCGTCATACGATAAATGAGGCCGACATTACAACAGCCAAGACAGCGCAATCCGGCACAGGTCATCGTCCCCTGATGCGTGAGAGACAGCGACCGCGATGCTGTCAGGGCTTGTCTGATCAACATCCCGCGTCGTGCCCGCCGGCGTCGGGAACGGCCGTCGGGGCCGACGCGAATGAGTTCGTCGGCGTCGACGCGCCCGTCCGCCCGGCGTTATCGGTGAAGTTGGCGGACGCAGTGGGGCTAACAGCGGGCCGTCCCGACTGGCCGCTTGGCATAGCAGTCTTGTCTGTGTAGATAAACAACGCAGTGGGTGAATGTGTGAATGGCGCCTGTGCTATTTTCCGTCGCATCAATCGGCGGCCGCTATACTGGTTGAAGCAACTCAACAGGATTTGCCAGTTTGGACTCACTCACCGAGTTTTATGGAGCGTGACAAGTCTGGGTACTTCGTGAGGTTAAAGTTTGTATGAATACGTTCTGCTTTACCATAGAACTCACGTCTGGAGAGCAAGTTAACATTTCGGAGTATCAAGTAAACATTTATCTCCTTTAGCGTGAATGAGGCATTCACAAGATCTGCTAGCTCTGCGCATGGGACTTGTCATTGAGTGGTCTTTTGCTAACATAGATGCAGCTGCATTTTGTAAATGCGATGTTGTAGACTTCTTTTTTTAATTTCTGTTTTAATACTCTAAACGGATAAGTCTAAGACTGACTGAATAATGGTCAAAACAGCATACTTGGTTTTTCTTTAATGCTTATTATTTATACATTATAGGTTTACTCCGTGCCTTACGATGCATCTACGTCTGAGCTATTGCAGACAAGAGAAAGCGGCAGGAAGTTAAGCTTGCCAGTATGGCAAAACCTGCCTCTGGGTGGGTTCGAGCCCCGGAACATTTTACAAAATTGTACAGAATACTAAGTGCCGATCCGAAGGTGCACTCGAACTGACCACCCACACCACCCGGACCCAAAATTGTGTAAGTCCTTTATTGATCAGATATAGGCACTTTCGTAGCTAGGGTACTTCGTATAGTTCGTAACTATTCGCAGCTCTTTGCGTCAGGGATGATCACCGTTCCTTTCAGAACTCTCTGGTCAGTGCCGATTCTGGTGAAGTGTCTGAGAGGTAAGCTGTTGGCAGTCTTTTTGCCCAGCTTCCTCCTGAGGCTGTGGCAGTGGCAGCAGGGGCTTTCATCAGCTCGGCTGGTGCCGGTGGCTGACAGCGGTGTCAATAGTGATGGGAGAGGGCAGGTTTTGTGGCGGGACTGGCGGCCAGTGTCCAGGTCTGGGATGATGAATCGCCCAGAAGTTCCAACATTGTCAAAGAAAGTTAGTGATAAGCCTGCCGCGGCAGAACCAGGGAAATGCATTGGGGGCTGGCAGGGCAGTCGAATAGGCATTGTTTCCTTTTGGTGCTGGATAGACGTGCTGCAGGAAACTCTTAGCAAATTATTAGGAGACACACCAGTTGCCGTAACAACGTTGAAATGACCCAAGTTATGCGCATCGATGAATTGTCACTTATTGAAATCTTACAAATCGATGAATGTGTAGCTTAAGAAGCATGTTCGAAACAACTGGAATGACTTTTGTAGCAGAACGACTATTTTTGCGTAAAATAATTTGTTAGTGGCTGGATAAAACAGATCTGGATTTCCATATACATACATAAAAAGACGCATCAAAAAGAACGTTTCCATTCAATATTTAGGTACTAGGTTGACGGCACGCTCTCATAACTTATCATAGATCATGGTGAGTACAGTAAAGATGGATAGGGATAGTTGAGGGTGCTAAAAAGAGACAAGACCGTGTCAAAGTAGTTTAATCAAAACAAGGCAATTATCGGGCTCACTGCTGTTTACTTTGAACCAACGCGGATTCACGGCGAATCATGTACTCCCAAGACTTACCGAATTTGCTATACAAATCATTGATAATTGGGGTTTTAGGGTACTGCAGCTGCAGAGGCCATATGTGTCCGTATACAAAATCATTATATATTGTGAGCGCGGTCTGTGTTTTGTTTGACACAGGCGCAGCTCGCGGACGTTATTCATTTTAAAGGGAATGTGGCACCTTTATAACGTGATTTTAACTGAGATCGCCAAGTTGTAAAGCATGCCGGAAAACCCGGTACTCAATATATAGTTTATCTTGAAACTCAAAATTTCCGTAGAGAAAAGCTAAAAACCTACCTGAAGTGTACCCTACATGTACCCTTAGCAGCAGGCCACAGTTGACAGCTGTTGGTATGACGACAGATGCTGACGTCACGGTGGGTATCAAGACAATCGAAACCCTTGAAGCCTGTTGAATATGGTAGTGGTTGCCAGATCATGACATCATCCACAGGGAGATATTTATTTCTCTCCCTAAGAGGAGCATTTTAAAAATCAAAATATTGAGCTTTTTGTACATTTTTCAGAGTCACTATGGGTACTTCGATTGATTTTCGTCTAAAAGTACCCTTAATCACAATAAATTCCAGGATTCGACCAATGTACCACATTCCCTTTAATCGGACAAGAGCTCCTGGGTTGAAGGAATGTATCGTTACGTTTTGTAGGAAATCACCACTCACCAAGCGCGCACAAAACAAATCCAACGCTGAGCTGTTTTGTGTTGTTTTGCTTACAAGCAAAACTGTGTCGATTAACTGCTTGTTTTCCTATTTATAGCACCTGAAATAATTTTCAATATCGATACTGATGTTGTCTAGTCACGACACCTTTACACTCTTGTATATTACTTTACCACAGGGGCCAAAAAGTTCTCAGTGTGCCACCATTAACAATTTCAAACCATAAATGTGGCTCCAGCCAGGCTGCAAATTTGGCACGTTTTGCACTAGAATGGTACCAATAAATACCCCGAGACGACCCTAGTTGTTGAAAAGCATTGCGAGTTCAAATTACAGATGCCAATGTTGGCGATTTGTTCCCGTTTTTGTCTGGAGGAAACATCGGATTTTTTGCACCTTGCCGACCTTGAGCTGTCACCATTTAGAATCACAGAATGACAGGTTTTTCGATGCCTGCCTCACCATGTGCAGTATTGATTCCATAAATGACTTTTAAATCACGCCAGTCGAGTTGAGGGTTTGTTGGGATCTGCGTGTTCCATTAAACACACAGACTAGTACCTTAGACAAGAAACGAGACGAGGCGAGCTGTGTTGGCCTTTAAACACACAGGCCAGTTTAAAGGCCTGCACTAATCAGTTTGCAGAAAACTTCAATAATGACTGACCAGTTGACAAGAACATAATGTTCCTGCTGCCTACATTATTTAGCACATCAGCATTTCACGAATTAAAGTCCTCTTCTAGTTTATTGCGCCTGTCAAAAATCCGGGATAGAAGACCTTCATCCCCATGCGAGCACGTCACCGCCATCAGTACCAGCCTGTACAGTACACACGGCCATCAGTACCAGCCTGTACAGTACACACGGCCATCAGTACCAGCCTGTACAGTACACACGACCATCAGTACCAGCCTGTACAGTACACACGGCCATCAGTACCAGCCTGTACAGTACACACGGCCGTCAGTACCAGCCTATACAGTACACACGGCCATCAGTACCAGCCTGTACAGTACACACGGCCATCAGTACCAGCCTGTACAGTACACACGGCCATCAGTACCAGCCTGTACAGCACACACGGCCGTCAGTACCCGCCTGTACAGTACATACGGCCATCAGTACCAGCCTGTACAGTACACACGGCCATCAGTACCAGCCTGTACAGTACACACGGCCGTCAGTACCAGCCTGTACAGTACACACGGCCATCAGTACCAGCCTGTACAGTACACACGGCCATCAGTACCAGCCTGTACAGTACACACGGCCATCAGTACCAGCCTGTACAGTACACACGGCCGTCAGTACCAGCCTGTACAGTACACACGGCCATCAGTACCAGCCTGTAAAGTACACACGGCCATCAGTACCAGCCTGTACAGTACACACGGCCGTCAGTACCAGCCTGTACAGTACACACGGCCGTCAGTACCAGCCTGTACAGTACACACGGCCATCAGTACCAGCCTGTAAAGTACACACGGCCATCAGTACCAGCCTGTACAGTACACACGGCCATCAGTACCAGCCTGTACAGTACACACGGCCATCAGTACCAGCCTGTACAGTACACACGGCCATCAGTACCCGCCTGTACAGTACACACGGCCGTCAGTACCCGCCTGTACAGTACACACGGCCATCAGTACCCGCCTGTACAGTGCACACGGCCGTCAGACCCAGCCCCTCCAGCCCGGGCCGTGGGCGCGTCGTCTGTGAATGGAATCAGCTCATCAGGCACGGAGCGGCCGCCTGATCACCCGTCGGCTGCCGGCCTGTTCTGGTCATCAGTCGAAACGGGATTTTCTCTGCTGCGGCCCGCCCGTAATGGGCTTATTGGCTGGAAGGGAGATGCAGCGAAAGGCGAATGAGATCGACAGCAGGGTCATCGAACTCGGTAACCAGCAAATGGCTTCTAGATGTGGCTGTGTATCAGTGCTGATCACCGACCAAAGAATAGCGTCGGTGCCATTGTTTTGAATGGAGATTCAGGAGACGGCCGCGGCCGGAGCGCAGTGATACTTCCAGTCGGCCGCAGCCGGGCCAGCGGCAATGACACGGCAGTATCGGTGCAGGCAGACGGCGGCCGGCCGCGTCGCATTTTCCTTGTCGCTCCCAATCGGGCCGCCAGAGCCGGAGGACCGTCGGGCAGCGCTGGCCCCGAATCAGATTATGCCGCCGCGCGGAGCCGGAGTGGCCCCTGCGGCGTCCTTTCGGCGCGCGCGCCGGTCAGCGAGCTGCCTGCAGGGCCGCCGTCACATTGGAGGTGTCACATAACCAACAGTCCAGCTGAGACCTGCCCCGCGGCGGAGACGGTTCGCCGGTAATGGCGCCCGCGGGACCAGGAACGGCTGTAGTCGAAAGAATGGAACGCAGCAACTAAATGTGGCAGGTTTGTCGACGGAATAAGGCTGCACGATACTCTGCTGCGCTGCGATGACATTGAATATGGGGCGGGTGTGAAATAGCGTTGGTGCCGTGGCTGACAAAATATATTCCGAAATTGTGAGATCGACTGTTTGGGCTTTCAGTCCATATACATTGGGTTTGTTTGTTCACCATTTCATCACTCGTGCTCTTTAAAAAATATCACCATTTCTTTGGCATAGCTCAGAAATAGTGCACATCCAACATGCTGACCATCCTCATCTCAGATCATTCAAGGTTGTCACGTTTCTGGATACTCTGACAAAAGAACAGCTGTTGTTTTGTCGTGTAACCGTAGCACACATCGCCCGTGCGTTTCAGGACGGGCGAGCACGGCCAGTGGGGTGCGGAGCCCATCACAACACCGGACAACAGAACCTCGTACGTGGTGGAGAGCCTGCAGCCCTTCACGGCCTACAGCTTCCGCCTCACGGCCGTCAACGGCATCGGCAGCTCCCCGGACGGCATCGCCTCTTACCCCATCATCACACTGCGGGAAGGTGAGTAGACATTGCCTCCTACCCCATCATCACACTGGGGAAAGTGAGTGGGTATCGCCTCTACCCCATCATCACACTGCGGGAAGGTGAGTGGACATTGCCTCCTACTGCATCATCACACTGCGGGAAGGTGAGTAGACATCGTCTCCTACCCCCTCATCGCACTGCGAGAAGGTGAGTAGACATTGCCTCCTACCCCATCATCACACTGCGGGAAAGTGAGTAGGTATCGCCTCCTACCCCATCATCACACTGCGGGAAGGTGAGTGGACATTGCCTCCTACTGCATCATCACACTGCGGGAAGGTGAGTAGGTATCGCCTCCTACCCCATCATCACACTGCGGGAAAGTGAATGGACATTGCCTCCTACTGCATCATCACACTGCGGGAAGGTGAGTAGGCATCGCCTCCCTACCCCATCATCACACTGCGGAAAGGTCAGTGGACATTGCCTCCTACTGCATCATCACACTGCAGAAAGGTGAGTAGACATTGCCTCCTACCCCATCATCACACTGCGGGAAAGTGAGTAGGTATCGCCTCCTACCCCATCATCACACTGCGGAAAGGTCAGTAGACATCGTCTCCTACCCCTCATCGCACTGGAGAAGGTGAGTAGACATTGCCTCCTACCCCACATCACACTGCAGAAAGGTGAGTAGACATTGCCTCCTACCCCATCATCACACTGCGGGAAAGTGAGTGGGTATCGCCTCTACCCCATCATCACACTGCGGGAAGGTGAGTGGACATTGCCTCCTACTGCATCATCACACTGCGGGAAGGTGAGTAGACATCGTCTCCTACCCCCTCATCCACTGCGAGAAGGTGAGTAGACATGCCTCCTACCCCATCATCACACTGCGGGAAAGTGAGTAGGTATCGCCTCCTACCCCATCATCACACTGCGGGAAGGTGAGTGGACATTGCCTCCTACTGCATCATCACACTGCGGGAAGGTGAGTAGGTATCGCCTCCTACCCCATCATCACACTGCGGGAAAGTGAATGGACATTGCCTCCTACTGCATCATCACACTGCGGGAAGGTGAGTAGGCACGCCTCCTACCCCATCATCACACTGCGGAAAGGTCAGTGGACATTGCCTCCTACTGCATCATCACACTGCAGAAAGGTGAGTAGACATTGCCTCCTACCCCATCATCACACTGCGGGAAAGTGAGTAGGTATCGCCTCCTACCCCATCATCACACTGCGGAAAGGTCAGTGGACATTGCCTCCTACCCCATCATCACACTGCGGGAAGGTGAGTAGGTATCGCCTCCTACCCCATCATCACACTGCACGAAGGTGGCTGAACCGGCCCACGAAGACAATGTAGCCTTCTTGTCCTCTGTCACATTGCAAATATTATGCGTCTTCTGTTTTGATGTGTTTCTGGTTTTGAGACGACGAGAGTTTGCTTATGTTCTTATATTTTTGGTCAATAAACGACATGGCTGATAATAGTGCAATCAAAGGTCAGTATTTGAGAATCGATCACTGATCCTATTTTGATTTGTCCCTTGCATTCGTGTCCTAAGGGATAATTATTCCGGAAAACTATACATTTGATGTAAAGAAACAAAACGAGACTCAATACAACACTGTTTTGTGGGAAAATATGAGTGATTTAGCCTGATAAGAAGATCGATTACCTTCCAATATTTCACGCGATATTCAAGACCCGATCCAAAATCACGTACTGCAGCAGAAGTGAAAGCGAAGCACGGTGTCCGAAACAAGTCCATAAATGTAGCGCCTCTCCGACCGATTTCTGAATCAGACTGCTAGCATTTTTTAAAGATCGGCCCGGTTACCGATTGGCTCTTCTTATAGTTGAGAAGACAGGTAAGAGCGAGTATTAGCAGGCAATAGAAATGGTCCACAGCTAGCCTCCACTTAGTCTGCGCTGCCGCAGTATTTCAGTTTCACTTTACTACAAAGGGCTGCAGTATGTTTTTCCAAATGATAAATGACTTGCAATCATGACAATGGTTGATCCCATTTGTGAGTCAGGGAAACATTTGCAAGCTCCATTTGCAACTACGGCCTTTACCAAAATTACTTGTTCTGGTCTGCATCAAGTTCTACTTTACTCTAAACGCGACTTGTGTACACTGAAAAAGTTGGATTTGAATTGGCGCTCATGTGTTAGTTTTCTTTAATGTTGTCAAAGTTGTTGAAAGCTCCTTGTATGGATCCAGAGTTTCACTAAACTCATCAATGGACTCACTAAATAGACTTGTCACGGAGTCCCCTACCCCACCATCCAAACAAGAAACTCCCGCATTGAATGGTGAGTTTAGAAGCCAAAGTTTAACGACCCACAAAGCACAGGGACGGCCGCCCCGCTAAGGTCACCCTCTCGCCAATCATTTGCCAGCCGACCTTTGTCGGATAACTATTGAGCTCCGGAGTGTCTCAGGGGAATCGATCATAAGCCTGCACATGCACTGCCACTACATGTTCCTGAGCAGTGGACCGGAGCCCAACGCTCTACCCACTGAGCTACCGGGGCGGCTTCTGTATTCTGTAGAGTTCCATCAACGTCCGTCTTATTGTTTTTAGGGGTTACTTTACGACATGCTCAGAGTAAAAGTGCCAAATAGTGTCTTGGGACTGGGATCAGGGCGCACTGCACAATGGCTCCAAGAACTCTGTGCATTGAATGGAGGGATCACATTTTTATCCCGGTTCAAGCAGCCATGTGCTCTCAGATTATGTCATGCGGGAAATGAGTGTGAAATACTTACCCTACGTTCGGTGAACATTTTAAGTAAGCCTTCGGATATTTACAGCTTGAACTCGTCTATGGAGTGAAGTGAATCCCTTTACTTTTAGGAGCCTTATAATTTTGTATGTCTAGATAAAGCCTGTTTTCCCTCTCAAAATATTTGTTATTTATATGCGTGAACACTTTGAAAGTACCATAGCTCCAACGCACTGCTAATTTGGATATTTTAACGATGTATGGATCGATTCTGCCTTCCCTTTCCCGCACTGCAAATGTTGACCAGTATTTTTCTGTGCAGATGAATGCCCTGAGGCTTACACAATGTCTTGTATGAGGCTAGATTTCGGATACAATGTTTGACTGGGCTTCCAATGAATATGGATAAATATGCGCACTAAATTCATAAGACGACCAAGCACAATTTCGGTTATCTGACCAGTCCACACATTCTAGATAAACGGGACCTTTCAGCCGTCATCGATTGAGATGGATGTGATTGGAGCTCCCTTTTGCTGACTGCGATTGCAAACCTGGGTCCAGCCGCACCAATTACCCCACCAATAGATTCGGTTTTATGGAACGCAGCCCAGGCGCGTGCCGCTGAAAAACCTGGCTGATTTGTGTGTGGATGGTAGTGCAGACCGGCAGTGGGCCTGGCTGTTGCGTCACTCATCAGGACAGCATTCGCCTGCAAACATCCTGTTTCGGATATGCGCAGTCAGACCTCTGACATCAACGATGGCAAGCCTGAAATTCACGGGACGTCGATTGAATTGGTGTGTGCATTAGCGTAAATGGCCCCAGCTATAAACATGCTGGAGCCGCACGGTACAATAAAAGTTCGGCCCTCGGCTGGATTTGCATCACGTCCGGCCTTGCAAGGGACCAGCGGCGCCCGCTCTTACTATTTCATTACTGTCTACGCTAAAATACATGAAACCGACACGGAGAAGTTTTTTAATAACAACTTTTCTCTAAAGCTTGCAACAAGACCGGAGCCAGGGCCAGGGATCAAAAGGGGTGGTCACCTCCCTCCTCTGCCCCTTAGGCCTGGTGAGGCGCCGCTCTGTCCACCATTTGGCTCCTGCTCCGGGCGCTGAGGGCGGTCCAATTATATCGTCGGAAACAATATGGTTATGGTTATGGAAACAATATGGTTAACAATACGTTATATGGTCGGAAACAATTATATCAACGCCTGAAAAGGCCTAAGCTTTGCGGGATATGAGTATTAAAATAACCTTCCGAAGGTGGCCGAGGGAGAGGCAGCTTGTTTTCCGACGTCCTTCATTGAGGCAGCTGCTCTAGTATCAGCTGCAGACTACTGTTTGGCTACATGAGCACCATGCAGACAGAATTAGATTCGCTACTTTCCGATAGCACTTTTGAGACGCCTGCACACGAAGGTTGCCTGAAACTGCATTTGGGAGAGCACTCCTCGTGTGACCAAGTGGCTTCCCCCAGGTGCTATTTTGGCACTCACTGGGGGCTATGCCCTCTCAATAGCAAAACCCTAGATCGGTCACTGACCTGCGATACCTCAATGTTCTAAGCTTGCTTAGTAGGTAATCACCTACCCCCCTGCAGAGTTGTCGCAAGGAGAAAACTTCCTCTTTTGACGGGACTGAATTTTGGATTTGTTTAAGGTAGAAAAATACTGAACACTATAAATATTTATCAAGAAAACACTGCATGTTGATATAAAGACAGATCCAAGGGGGTAAAGGGGAGACGTCCCCCATCTTCTCTGATTCTTTGACACCCAAAATTAGATACACCTCGGGTACAAATAATGAATGCTAGACTCAAGCCAAAAGAATAAGCCACATGAAGCTGGCCTGTTACACAGTGAGCTGCCCCTTTTTCTGAATCAGCTGCTCATGGCATACCACTGGGCGCCCGTTTTTAATGTGGACCGCCCCACTCATATCCGGACCCCCTGCTTTATGGTTGGGTGCCCCTATTCACGATTGGCTGCCACCCTTTTTCAGCCCTTGGGCGTGCAACTGCAACATGGAAAGCCCTCATGCACCTTTGGACGCCCTCTAGGCTATGATTGAGTGCACCCTCTCCAACATCAAGTCCTATTTTGCAGCTTCAGGGTGCCCCGTTTCAACATGGCCACGCTCATTCACCTCCAGATGCCCTCAAGTTTGTCGCATTCACCATTGGCCGACCTTTTTCCGCCCCACTGCAACATGGACCACCGTCAGCTTAAAGTCATAGACGTTGACTTAAGTTCATTTAGTGTATGACTCGGGTATCAATCAGCACAATATTTTGCTTAGTTATCACTCGGGATCCTCCAGGGCGTTCTTGTGTCCGCCCGATATGTGGCTGCTTTTTCAACTGAAACGTGATCCTGTTACGATACAAGAGAGCGGGCTGGAAAAATTCCTTTAAAGCAAAGTATGTGCCCTGTGGCCAATATAATTTTATTTCTGCAGGAATATTTCGCTTTTTCTAATAGGTGTTTGGATGTTATTTTACACCCGGTGTGCCTCCGAGCCACCGTCGCCATGGTGCAGGGGAAGGGTTTCAAACACCCCTTTGATCTCGGCTCCTATATGGGACAGCAAAAAACGTGATCGCCGGTGGATAGCCCGCAAAAATTAATCAAGTAACTAGATAAGTCACATTTTGGCTTAGGTCAATATTGAGATCATAACAGGTCAAAGAAGGTTACAGGTTAGAGAATAGTTTCTGGGCTGCAGTGGATGACATGTTTGAGTTAGAATCAATTTCTAGGCACTATTTGCTTCCTTTCGTTACGACAAATCGAATGATGTGTGATATGACTTTGCTAGGTCAAAACATAAGAAGTGACATACCCAAGGTGAGGTCAAGGTCACCATATAACCAAGCATAGTAAATATGCATATCAGTAGACTCGAAATAAGTCTAAACGTAATGACATCAAAATAAAAGTTTGATTCCCTTGTCCTGAGAAGTTATTGACCCAAGTTAGAAAACCTGCTTAAGTAGTCCCAGATGACCTCTCAAAGGTCACAGGTCCAAACATGAAACACATGAGCCTGGAAGGTGCCTAGGATCCCACAACTTGGAGAATAGGAAGGTATTCTAAGCTTTATATACAGAACTACAGGCATTTTTGCCCAATTTCCGTTTCCCCATGCATTTCCAAGGGAGAGGTCATGGTCCATACCTGACCCTAGGTAATCGATATGAAAAATATCAGAACAAATTTTGAATCACTCGGTGGGTCCATTATGTGATACTAATTTCAATTGGAAAGGTTCACCCTGTTCTTACTTATGCTACCTTAAAACATTTTTTGGAGGAAGGTCACTTGTCCTGTACTGGTGACCTGACCTGGGATGACACAGCCTTAACATTTTGGCAGAAGTTGAACAAATTAATCAAGCATTAGGTGTACCAAATTCGGCGGCGCTTCGTGCCGTCGTTTCTTGGTTCCGCCAGAAAAACCCGTGGAGAAGGTGTTCAAACTTCCCCCACCGGGGGGAGGGCGACTATGATCATTTGCTTATATTGCGGAGTTTTTTTCTGTGTTACCAAAGCAAAGATGTGTCTGTCCAGAACATAAATGCAATTTTCTACCTCATTTTTGTGAAAAAAATAAAACCCTGGCAGGAAACATCCTAATTATTTTTTCCGCACCCCCGCAAGTATTTAAATCCCAACACAAGATGCTGCCTACACGTGTAATAACATGAATTTAGCACTATCCGCTCTGCGCAGACAGGGGAAATTAAGAACAAAAATTTGTTTTAAAAAAATCCAAAGGCTGCCCAAGTGTGAAGTTGGATTTAGACAGAAAATCTGGTTTAGGTGCCTTGTTTCACTGGTATTTTTCACCAGGAACAGTTTGAGAAATTATGCCTTTCCCTGGCGAGGTTTCTTTTTTGTCTTCTTTTGTTGGTGTTGTTCTAGGCGGCATCGCTAATATCCCAAATTATTGCTCACAGACAGACTTCATGATACAAAAGACCACCCCCAAAATGGTATATTGGCCACAATACTAGGCTTTGCCCCGCCCCCCCCTCCTTAAAGAAATCCTGGATCCGTCCCAGCGTTGAAATTCGTGCTCTGAGGCTGCTGAGGTGCGCTCCACGGGTGCCGGCTGTTGTGTTTGGTATTGCCTCGCATCTGAATTGTCTCCATTTGTGTGCGGTCATACTCTCTATCGGGGAAACTTCCCGTATCGGGATGTGAGTTTCACTGTAAAAAGGAATGAAATCGGAGACCTTTCCTGACTTGACAACCTTGCAATACCTTTAAATGGCTTCCATTAGACGACTTCTGTCTTGTCAACAAGGAATTTCCCTAGAAAAGAGGAGGAAAAGTACAATACGTGAATTTGAACTGAAAAACACGGAAAATTTTGCTGCTGGCCCGGTAATCGTATAATTATCCCACGTATGTACCATACGTAGGATTTATATATTAAAAAAACTGGATATAGTTGTATTCAAGAGTCTTTAAACCTTCACCGCTTGTGGGAATCGATCGAACCTCCCCCTCCCAGTTTTTTTGCGAATTATTTCAAGTTGGCTTTAATGAGATACCCGTCGCTTGCCACGCTTCTACGATGACTAATTTGACAAATGATGGCCTGAAATTGGTGTCAGGTCAGGTCAGGTGAACTAGTCATGACATCATTCCTAAACAAATGAAAAGCCATTTAGTTTTGAAATGGGACGGAAAAAGCAGAATCTAACTCGACTTCTGGAAGAGCTAAATCAAGTTTCCAAACATCATTCAAAGCTCTTGAAACAATAAATATGCACGTTTTCATCCAGGTCAGGTCAGGTCAGGTCAATACCAAAGTTACCAGAGGTCACCAAAAGTGACGATTTTTTCAATATTGTTTGCGTCTGCAACTTTTGAACGAAAAAATATTCTTAAATTTAATATCACTGTGATGGGCATGACTCAAGGATTCAAATGATATGCAACATGACCTCAAAGGTCATTATTTCACCTTGACTTGAGGTCAAGATCATAATGTAACAGCGAGAGTATATGCAGCGTATCAATTGGATCCTTGGATCAAGAGTATATATTTAACACGCGCCTCGCTGGGGTCCCTGACACGACGCGCCCCGCTGGGGGCTTTTTTAGCCCCCTCCGTATCTCATTCCCCACGAAAGCTAAAGGAAAATTACGGGCGGTGTTCGAAAGCTCTTGACAAGACCAAGATATTTTATACGAATAATTTTTATGTCAGGTCAATATTGAGGTCAGCATAGTTCAAAGAAGGTTCCATAGGGTTACGACAGAGCAGTGTACGATTCTCTCTCTAGATCTGCCCTCAGGGGAGCTAGAGCAAATACTTATGCAACATTGGATTCCTCTCACCGCGGCGAATCGAATGATGTATAATATGACCTTGCTAGGGCAAATAGTGAAAATGACCTGACCTCGAGCTAGATCAGGGTCACAGAGTGACCTGGTATGGTCATGTTGCATATCAATCGACTCCCCGTGACAATATAAGCACAATGCAAGTAAAATGGGAGATTTATCTCAATTCAGTGAGAATATATTGGCAAAACAATGACTCTAAGCTCCCGTGACCTGACATGACCTTTGAGAGGTCAGATGCTCAAAAACTCAACTTAATGGTCAGGTCGTGGGAAAAATAGACGGTTTGAGGATTTTCAGCTTTATCTATTCAGTATTTACTGAAAACGAGCCCATTCTATTTTTCACCATATACTTATCCCTCGCCCCACCGGGGCCATCGATGGCCCCCTAAGGTTTTCCGGGATAGCAGAAAAAGACGAGGCGCAGCACCGCGGTTGAGGGCTCTACCTCTCACTGCATCATTTTCCCATCATCCCTGAAATTTTGTACCCCGGGTCACCCAAGGTCAGGTCACCAGACGAGGTCAACCAAGGTCACCTCACTTCACCTTTAGAGCTCTGTAAGAGCTACATTTCAAAGTCGATCGATTTGAAACTTCCTACACTTCATAACCCCTCCGGGGTCTACAAGGTGTATATCCGGGATTTTTCGATTTCGTGCCCTGAGGTCAGGTCACGAGGCGACCTCTCCCATTGGAAAAGCATGGGGAAAAGCTATTTCATGATATAAAGGCCACAAAAATGATTGCAAATACTCAGACTGCTCAGAACAACGTTTTTGGACACCCTTTCACGGATCCCAGGGGTCATATTTGCCCTTTGACTTTTCCAAGGTCATCCAAGGTCACCAGAGGTCAAAAACAGTATTTTGACAATAACTTTTGACCTAATTGAGCTAGAGCGGTGAAACAAACGCCATCGTGTTTGTCTTGTTACTGGCTTTCATTTGATATACGGCAAGGTCACTTTTTGACCTTCATGACCTCAGGTCATATTAGGTCACGAGGTGACCTCTGGCGGTCAAACCACAGGCGGGAGGTCTTTACGTTCCACATAGCGGAAAAAGTACTGGCAATTTGCTATCAAATGTACTTTACCAGGCCTCAATAGCTCTAATGACATAAGAGTTATGCCCAGTTTGCTTAATCATTGCATATTTGAGTGAAAATAGCCGATCTTGACCTAATTTGACCTCTGGAGGTCAAACCATTGACCTGAGCACTAAAACATGCAAGTAATTTCTTACTGAATTCACGCGAGCTTGCTATTGCACTTTGCAGATTTGCGCTAACGCCCATATTTTCGGAGTTAGAGGGGGCCATCGATGGCCCCGGTGGGGCGAAGGTGGCGCCGGACCCCCGGTGGGGCGCGGGTTATAATGGAGTGACCAAAAATTGACCCCACCTTAGGTCAAGAATATCAAAATTCAGAGACAGCGGATTTGTAGACCCTAATAACCTTATCATATTGTGGAAGTTTCAAACTGATCAGTTTGGTGATGTTCCCTGGGCACCGTTTCAAACTCGTGATTTTAGGTTTTGAGGTCGGGTCATTCGACCTTAAATAGCTCCTTGACCTAATGTGACTTTAACTCAAAATTTTGTTCAGATGTGTAAAATTGATAAGGAATAAGGTGCTGTAAGTTTCGTTGTTCTGCGTTTCTTGGTTTTTGAGCTATCTGCGGAAAACCAGGAGGGGGGGCGGATTTCGCCCCCCCAGCAGGGCGCGTGTTAATATTTCCTGAGTTTTAAGGGATTTTCTCCATTGGTTTATAATTGACCAATTTCGGCCCACTGTGACGCCACGGGTCAACGTGTAAAGTTCAAACTCGGCCTCAAAGTAGAAGACAGCAATGTGCTTTCAGCGCTGCTTCGATATTTTCTTATCACTTCCGGGTCCTGAGATCGCACGGGGTTCAATCGGACCCTCCAGGCGATGGTGTGTACGCAAAGAGCCTAGGCAGTGTTAATCCATTGCCCTGGCTTATTTTGCAAACAATTTATGCCCGAAGCAGGCAGACTCTATTTAAATTATCAGACTATAGCTTCTGACAGACGGATCGATGGGGCAAGGAAGCACTTCCATCCCCCCAATCGACCTTAGGCGCCCCCTTAAATGGTCACAACCCCCCTGAAAGGTGGATGATGCCCCCCGACATGTCACTCCCCCAGGATGCGGGTATTGGCGCCCCAGGATAGAATTCGGGGCTGACATAGGTTTTATAGTCCAAAACTGACACTCACTGGCCTGGATGGTGTTCCCTCCCCGACCATGTGACCTCATCAATAATCCTGAATCTGCCTATGTCTGCTGAATTCTTAACTATGTAGCCAATGCAGAAGGAATGGTCAAAATATTTTGATCGGATCTATGGGCTCATAAATTATCATCTGTCGGTGCACTCGCCAGGCTACGTGGAAGAAACATTAGATGCATTAGCTAGAGTCACTCCCTTGTGCTAGAGAATACCGTCCGGACAGACTGCATTCTGGCAATCTTATCTATTGCAAGTCTCTCTCTCTCCTCTCTCTAAAACTTTACCTTTGTAAACAGCTGTAAAGCGCAGCACAGGACAGGAGAAAAACGTATGATGCGTGTCGGCAGCGCCGGGCGCCAAGCCGGCCATCCTGTCGGCCCACAACACCAGCTCCACCTCGGTGCGGCTGCGCTGGAGGCCCCTGAGCAGGGTGGAGCTGCGGGGCGAGTTCCAGAGCTACCGGCTCACTTACCGCGCCAGAAGCAACACCAGCCAGCCCATCAGGGAGCTGCGCATCCAGGACGAGCGCGTCCAGGTAGGGCGTCTTAGCCGTCGGCACTGCCTGTCACCGGGCCAATCGGGTTTTAATAAATGTGGGAGAAACTACTCAGGTTCAATATATTGTCCCAAACACTAAGGGGTAAGATATGTAACATAATTATTTTTGTTTCCTATATTTTTCCGATATGCTTCACACTTTTCTTGGTTACAGCTATCCTAAAGCCTTTGTAGGATTAGCAGTAGGTGGACCTTTGCTCTCTGGGAGATGGATACCTATTTCACCTTGACTTGCTCGCAGAGTCACACGATCTCGGGCCTGCGCCCATTCACCCAGTACCTGATTTCCATACAAGTGGAGAACCCGGCCGGCATAGGACCCAGCTCCACGGTCGTGGTCACCACCGACGAGGGCGGTGCGTATCCGCCTACTTATAGAGCACTGCTCCCGCACTGCATCTTTCACTGTCATTATCGATAGATGACTTGTCTAATTACCCACAGCGTCGTCCAATGGCGTACATAGACGAACTTGTTGACTAGCTCAGGCAAATGTGATTAACAAAATGGCATAGACTCAGCTAACCCTTAAAGGAGATCGTCTTGGGTAATGGCCTCTGCTATGTATCTTTTAAAGTGTAGTTTGATATAATTATGCCACATATGATATAATGCGGCTAATATAGCGCCTTGTGATGTAATTACAGTGCCGGAGGCTCCCCAGAAGGTCAGGGTGCGGAATGTGACCGACACATCTGTGGCCCTCTCGTGGCGCCCGCCTCAGAACCCCAACGGCCAGATCGTCGGCTACAGGATCTACTTCACATCCGGCAACTTCACCAACGCCGCCTGGCTGAAGCTGCAGCTCCAGCCGGACGCCCCGCTCTCGACAGACATGCCTGTGAAAGACATGCAGTTCACCCTGGAGGAACTGGGTACGCTCGAAACAAGATTCTACTGGCGTACGTTGTAGACATCCCTTTTGCAACAGGGTATAGATGATAACGTGGTTTGCTCCCACTGCAGGACTTTTTCAATGTCAATCATCTGGAGGCTCTTATCAGTTTTTTTCTTTACTATTTCATCGGTGTTCATCATTTAGTTTGTGTTGAATGGTTTGGCAAATGGCAACCCAAGCATGCTACTTATTTTATGAATGTTATTTGTGTTCTCTTTGTAATACGTTGCGACATGAAGACTGTTTCTCTTGGTCTTTTCATCATTTCCTACATTTTCTGTGCTTGTCAGACCCTTTACAGTTCCTTCTTTTCATTATTCAGTCATGTTCTATGAGATTCTATGAGTATTATTAAACTTCATTATTCAGTCATATTCACACCTGTTATTATGATTGAGCCATAAGATTTTAACTCCCTCCGCTGCTCGGCAGTACCCTTCTCCAACTACTCCATCACGGTGAAGGCGTTTACACGAAGCGCCGAGGGTCGCGAATCAGCGCCCCTGGCGGTGACCACGGACGTGTCGCCGCCGTCGGCGCCGCGGCTGACCTCGCTGACCTGTCAGCGGAACTCTGCTCTGCTGCTGACCTGGCGGCGCCCGGAGCGTTACAGCCGCGGCCTCGACTACTACCTGATCGGTTATCGGGCCGAGGGCGAGGGTGCCTTCACTCAGCTGCAGATCACTGCCGACACCATCAAACGCGAGTGCATGGTGAGTGCCGGCTCTATCGAACGCGAGTGTGTGATGAGTACCGGCTCTATCAAACGCGAGTGCATAGCGAGTGATGACACTGTCGAATGCGAGTGTGTTGTGAGTGCAGACAGCTACGTCGCTACCGGTAAAAAGATAGCCGGCTGATGAATTTTTCTTCGGTTGTGTGACAGTGTTGTGTGACTCATGCTGTACTCACTGAAGCGTGCTGTTCACAGTTCCTGCTCCCGAACCTGACAGAGGACACGCTGTACGAGGTGCGCCTGCGGGCTGCTGCCCGCTCTCTCCATCGTCAGTCGGCGCTCCTGCTCTCTCCCTATTCCCCGCCTCTCTCCGCGGTGGCTCGCCGCCGCTGCGTGCCCGCTGGTGACTCCACGTCCGGTGTGTGGCGCCACCTAAGCCACTCTCAGCCGCTAGACGTCGGCACCATCGCTGGCATCGTCTGCGCATGCGCTGCTTTTCTATTGGCACTCCTGGCTTTGGCCATCTGGCGGTAAGAGACAAGTACATATATACCCTGGTTACCTTGGATTACTTGGCTTGAATATTTTCTCTATACCATTTTCGGTGTGATTCTGTTTTCTTCTGTGTGATCTTCCGTGTGATTCCGTTTCTGTGTCTTCTCTGTGTGATTCCGTTTTCACCTCAGCCTCTCATCGGTACCGTGTGCTGCAGCCGGTACTTCCAGACGTCGTACCTGTACCTGGACGACCCGGTGAAGACGCGCGTGCCGCTGACCTGTGACCCCGGCTGGGAGCTGGAGGGGCCGGGTGGCGCCGCCGCTCCCATTCCCGCCGAGGCCTTTCCGCTGCACGTGGCTCGCCTGCACGCCGACACCGATATCGGTCAGTCAACCCAGACAATGCTTGTCTCACCTTGATCTTTTTCAGAAACTATCGAGATTTGAGCTTAGACGTAACACTCGAATGAATATACTAGCCTAGAAGGGTTGTTTGATTTATGTACTACATTTTTCGGTATGGTAGGTGAATGTTCTCTCCTGCTCTATTTCTGATAGCAGTGACACCATTCGCAGGCTTCTGCAAGGAGTACGACGAGATTCTTGAACACACCATGAAGATTGGACTTTCCTCGGACGCTTCCCAATGCGAAGAAAACAAGACTAAAAACCGATACCAGAACATTACCGCATGTAAGATACATAGCTAATGCAACATGTTTTCTCGGCCCTGTATCTTGGAATCTAATTCCAAACGCGTCACTTTTTGGGACAACTCATATGTTGAACTCTTTTCGACTTTGCTTAACTTAGATGTGATCTGTGCGACTTCTGGAATGGCGCCCGCTATCCTGCCCCAGACGACCACTCTCTGGTGCCGCTGCGGCCGCTGCCAGGACAAAATCGCAGCGACTACATCAACGCCAACTACATCGACGGCTTCTTGGTCCGCAGCCAGTACATCGGCGCGCAGGCCCCGCTGCCCGGCACGCTGGCTACCTTCTGGAGACTCATCTGGGAACAGCGCGTTCAGATTATCGTCATGATCACTAACCTGGTGGAACGCAACAGGGTCAGTGGAGACTTGCTAGATGTTTATTTGTGATGTGGTCCAAGGTGCAGGCGGCTTGTGGTGCACACATTTACATAACAGTATATTTATATTTATGCACACATGTATCATACATCAGCGTTCGTCATAAATCATAGCAGCGAAATTTGGGCTCGAGACGTGTGAATTTAAATACAGAAAAATATTCTCGTGAGGAACACAGTTTAAGCCATGCATTTATTCGACAGAAAAAGTGTGACATGTACTGGCCCAAGGAGGGCACTGAGGTCTATGGCGTTATGCAAGTGGAGCTACTCGATACGAAAATTCTGGCCACCTACACGATACGGAAACTACTCATCAAACACACAAAGGTAAGATGGAAACAATTATCAAACACTTAAGTCGCATTTTTATCAAAGCTGGCAAATTTTACACCTCGGTGTCAACTCTCCTAATTGAATTTCATGCACGTGTTGAGCTCAGACTTAGCCGACCTCACGCAAGCAACTTGAAATGACAAGTGCACGTGCCTCCATGTCTGGCGGTCCAGCTGCTGCTAGACTTAGATGTATCATTTTTCTGAGGTGATGGCTGGTTAGTTACATACGTATCAAACGCACCCGTTGCTCTTGAAAAAGTGGCCGCTCAAGCTTGTTTACCCTCCGAAATTGAGCACTCGGGAGAGTTTCCGTTATGGCGTTAGCGCTTGTAAAGGCGATGTGGAGTGACGGGAAAAAATAGCCAGTCTTGGGAGATTTGGTTTTGTGAATGCTCCTACCATTACAACAGTTCTTGATTAGACACGCTCCTCGTCACGTTGAGGAGCGGAAGAAACCAGAGTAGGTAAGTCAGAAGCTGCAGTTGACGAGACAAAGCTTATCAAAGCCAAACGTGACTTTGTCGAGATTGTTTAGAACGCCTGGTGAAGTGCGTTTTGCCAGCCTTTCTTCTTTTCATCATGCCGTCTTACTTTGATGCTGACTTTTGTTGAAATTGGCTAAAATTAGAATATCAATCTAGGCTTTGGTTCTCCAACTGGACGACATTCTGAAGCGTCAGCATGATGGAGCTTGTGAAGGAAAATGAAAATCACCTGAAAGGTTGCAGAATAAGTTTTAGCAGACTTTGAATTTTCGCCCGAAATTAAAGAAGAAAAACTACATCTTTTGTTTGTGTTGCTCTCGTCACAGCCAAAGCAGTTGACTGTCTTTTGAAATTTATGTGCGCTGAATATCAAAGGCATTATAGATATTGTTTTCAGACTACAGCATTTAAACTGTTTCCCGAATTTTGCCAACAACTTAGTATAATTTATTTTTTATTTAAGATTTTTAGGGTCTCATAACATAATCTGATCCCTTAGACATTCTTAGAATGATGTAGATGGACCAGGAGCTCAGGTTAAAAACTGTTCAGCATTTTATCGGTCGGTGCCAACGCTGCTGCTCGGGGACCTTTTTATCGTTTCGGAACTGCTGAGTGGATTTTAAGCTCAGCGTCTACCAGGGATTTATTCGGTTTCTACTGGATCGATTCAACGATGATTTAGAGACGTTTGCAGGGACAGAGTGGCTATTGGGCTCTTGGCTATGGATGTTTCTAAATCGACTTTATCTGTCACTGGATTTTAGTTAACCCAGCACCGTCTGGGCTCTTTTCGTACTCACCTCCGCCTGGGGGTCCGATGAGATCCCGTACGATCTCAGAAATCGGAAGAGATGCGGAAATAATTGAAACGGGGCTGGAAGCACCTTACCGTCTTCTACTCTGGAGCCGAGTTTGAACTATATTTGTTGATCCGTGAGGTTACATTGGGCCAAAATGGGTCTACCTTAGAATCCCTTCTCGGGAGCCACTAAACAAAGAACAAAACACAGCACATCAATGTGTTCTGCTTGATCCAAGGATTCAAATGATATGCAGCAAAACATTGTAAGGTCACAGTATGATCTTAATCTTATATCAAGGTCAAATTATGACTTTTCAAGGTCATGTTGCATAACATTCAAATTCTTGTATTATGCTCAAGACTATGATAATCAGGACGGATCGGGGGGAGCCAAGCGCCCAGTGAGCAGCTCATATCGGGCGCCGAAGGCCCAAGAGCGGCCCCGACCCATTTCGTGCGCCAAGGTGGTAGAACCACTATCCGCTGAATTAACACAAGTCCTTAAAACCAGGCAAAGCGCCCGCCCAAACAAGACGCCTTACTGGTCTTTGCGCCCCAGTAAAATGTTAACATGAAATTTAGAAACTAACAAAAGCGCCCCGGCAAAAAAAGCCCACAGATACAGGATCCAGGGAACTAATGCACCAGTAGCCTAGGCGCCCGGAGAAGCGCCCACGGATATCATATGCGCCCTGGCAGGAAAGGCGCCCGGGCAGCAAAGGCAAATATTGGTAACAAGGTGCCCTGACACATAAGCGCCCCTAGATAGAAATAGGCGCTTTAGGAAAAAAAATGCCACCTTGGGTAGAAAAGGCGCCCACTGGAAAAGCGCCCTACGAATGCCAATGCACCCTGGATAGCAAAGGCGCCCGGACAGCAAAAAAACCCGGATAACACAATTGCGTGGACAGCTAAGGCACCCCTGGGTAGCAAAGGCGCCCAGGAAGGCACCCTTCGATAGAAAAGCCGCCTTGGATAGCCTAGGCGCCCGGAGAAGCGCCCTACGGATATCATAGGGCCCTTGGCTAGGAAAGCGCCCGGGCGGCAAAGGCAAATCTTGGTAACATAGGTGCCCTGGACAGCATAAGCGTCCCTTAGATAGAAATAGGCGCTTAGGAAAATAAAATGCTCACCTTGGGTAGAAGAAGTGCCCTTGATAGTCCAGGCCCCACTGGATAAAGCGCCCACGGATATCATATGCACTTTGATAGCAAAGGCGCCACTGGACAGCAAAAAAACCCTGGATAACACAAGTGCTTTGGACAGCAAAGGCGCCCTGGATAGCAAAGGCGCCAGGAAGGCAAACCTTGATAGAAAAGACGCCTTTGATAGCCTAGGCGCCCCCTGGATAAGCGCCCTACGGATATCATATGCGCCCTGGCTAGGAAAGGCGCCCTGGGCAGGAAAGGCAAATCTGGTAACATAGGTGCCCTGGACAGCATAAGCGTCCCTTAGATAGAAATAGGCGCTTAGGAAAATAAAATGCCACCTGGGTAGAAGAGTGCCCTGATAGTCCAGGCGCCCACTGGATAAAGCGCCCACGGATATCATATGCACTTTGATAGCAAAGGCGCCACTGGACAGCAAAAAACCCTGGATAACACAAGTGCTTGGACAGCAAAGGCGCCCTGGATAGCAAAGGCGCCCCTAGGAAGGCAAACCTTTGATAGAAAAACGCCTTGATAGCCTAGGCGCCCCCGGATGAAGCGCCCTACGGATATCAATGCGCCCTTGGCTAGGAAAGGCGCCCTGGGCAGGAAAGGCAAATCTTGGTAACATAGGTGCCTGGACAGCATAAGCGCCCCTTAGATGGAAGTAAGCGCTTTAGGAAAATGAATGCTCACCTTGGGTGAAAAAGGCGCCTTGATAGCCTAGGCGCCCACTGGAAAAGCGCCCACGGATGTCATATGCACCCTTGATAGCAAAGGCGCCCGGACAGCAAAGACAACCCTGGATAACACAAGTTCTGTGAATAGAAAAGGCGCCCCTGGGTAGCAAAGGCGCCCCTAGGAAGGCACACCTTCGATAGAAAAGCCGCCTTTGGATAGCCTAGGCGCCCCGGATGAAGCACCCTACGGATACAATAGCGCCCTTGGCTAGGAAAGGCGCCCCTGGGCAGGAAAGGCAAATCTGGTAACATAGGTGCCTTGGACAGCATAAGCGTCCCTTAGATAGAAATAGGCGCTTAGGAAAATAAAATTTTCACCTTGGGTAGAAGAAGTGCCCTTTGATAGTCCAGGCGCCCACTGGATAAAGCGCCCACGGATATCATATGCACTTTGGATAGCAAAGGCGCCACTGGACAGCAAAGAAAACCCTGGATAACACAAGTGCTTGGACAGCAAAGGCGCCCTGGATAGCAAAGGCGCCCTAGGAAGGCACCCCTTTGATAGTAAAGGGTCTTTGGATAGCCAGGCGCCCCTAGATAAACTAGGTGCCTGAGAAGGAAAATGAGCGCCCCATTGGAAAGTTCAGGCCCTCCTGTATAACATAGATGTCCCTTATCCATATTCAGCTACCCTGGTTGGAGCAGCGCCCCTCAAGACAAAGGCGCCGCTGGACAAAAAGGCGTCTCCGTATATCAAGGGCACTCCTAGATAATATATGCACCTCTTACATAGAAATAGGCACTTCAGGGAAAGTGAAAGGTGGCCTTTGTTAGGACGGCGCCCTTGACAGCCTAGGCGCCCTTCAAAAGCGCCCTACATATATCATATGCGCCCTTGGATAGCAAAGGCGCCCTGGACAGCAAAGTTAACTCTTCTGAAATAGATGATCTGGACAGCATATGCGGCCATGGATAAACTAGGCGCCTGATAAAGAAAACAAGCGCCTCACCTGAGAGTACAGGCGCCCCCAGGATATCATAGGTGTCCCTTCCATCTTCAGCTGCCCTACTGTCTATGGCTTGGCACACCTGTCCGACAGTCGCGCGCTCTGTTACAGGGCTCAAGCGCTCAATTTGAGCATGGACTGCCTTTAACCACATTTCATTAACCTATAACTGAAGGCTTAGTGTTCCATCGCTGCAACCGGGTGCCCTTTTCAGTATGTGCGCCCCACTTCCGAGAACGCTGCCCTCAGCAACCAGCAGTCGTCCCGCTCAGCAGATGAGCGCCTCTTTTTGATAACTAGGCACTTTATTTCAGTGTTCGAGCGCCTTATTTCAGAATTTTTATTCTCCATCTATTTTGGGCTCCTCCTGGATTGCAGAGGCGCCCCCTCAGGCAAAGGCGCCCCTGGATAGAAAATTGCGCCCCATGTTTGCAAAGGCGCTCCAAGAAAGCATACGCGCCCCTTAGATGGAAATAGGCACCCAGGAAAGTAAAATGCTCCTTGGGTAGCAAAGGAGCCCCTTAACAGCGAAGGCAGCCCTAGATAACAAAGTTTCTCTGGACAGCATAGGTGCCCTTGGATAAACTGGTGCCGGAAGAAAAAATAGCGCCTACCGGAACAAAAGCACCCCAGGATAACGTAGGGCATATATTTCAATCATGTCTGTGATTGAAAAATACACCTATACAGCATATGCGCCCCTGGATAGAAAGACACCCCTGGGCAGTAACAGCGCCCTGGAAAGCAATAGTGCGCCCCTTTGGAGAAAAAAGCCGCCTCCTGAATAACCTAGGCACCACCCCGAAATATCAGATGCCCGTGGATAGAACAGATTGCCTTGAATAAAACAGAAGCCCTCGATAGTAAAGGCGCCCTTTCATAGCATAAGCGTTCTTTAGCAACAATATGGGCGCACATGAGCTCAAGGTTCACGCGCACCTAAGCCCAATAATAGAGCAATCAATCGATGCCAAAGCACCCTAAAGCACGGGCGCCAAACTTCCTAAGAAGTAAAGGCGCCTCTGGGTAGCAAAGGCGACCCTCGACAGTGGTGTAGGTATTCCTGAATAACAGCAGCGTCCCTTGATAAGAATAGTCCCAAGGTGGCACAGGTACCCTGCTGATAGGAAAAGCGCCCTGAATATCAGAGACACCCTCTGAATGAGGTGCCCAAGGAGAGCAAAGGGCGCCCTATGTATAGCAAATTGCCGCCCCCGATAGCCTAAGCGCCCTTTGCATAGGGTAGGCGCCACTGGGTAGTATAGGTTACCTTGAAAAAAATACGCCCCTCAGTACCAAGGTGAACCTGGATAAGAAAAAGCCCCCTGGGCACTGGGTATCAAAGGCACCCCGGAACAGCAAAATGCCTCTGGATAGCTAGGTTGCGTCCATTGGGAAGCGAAGGCGCCCGGGGGCCAGGTGCCCCATCGAAGCAAAGGCCCCTCCAGAGACATAGGTGTCCCTGATGAGCACAGGTACTCCTGGACAGCCGCTAAATGACGTTGCATAATGTTACGACACCTATTATAGTGTATGCTATTACATCAAAGGAAAGGTTATTCAGTGTTTAGATCAAGATCACAGGTCAATTTTAAAGGTGACTGGCCTTGATGATCAAGGCTTGATCAAAGGTCATTGGTAAGCTTGGGCACAGCGCTAGTTATAGCGTAAATTAGGCATAATATGTTGGGTTGTGCCGTAATAGGTCAATGACCTTGAAGGACCTTGACCCCAAAATTTCAGACATTGTTTAGAGCCTTCCCTTTTGGCCTCAGCTCTGTTCTAGAGTATTCGCGCCCCGTTCCGGCCCGTTGGGGTGCTTGAACACCCCCTCGAAAAACGTCGGCGCGAAGCGACACAGTACTTGTCACACCTTATCATTGATCAATTCCGCAACTTTCCTCAAAATTTAAGGTTGCGTCATCTCAGGTCAGGTCACCAGTGCAGGTCAAGTGGCCTCACCCCAAAAAATGTTTAAGCTGGCATAAGTAAGAAAAGGTGAATCTATCGAATTCAAACTTGTGCCATATAATGGGCACAAAAGTACTAATACATTTATTCCGGGATTTTTGCCATCGATGACCTAGGGACAGGTACGAATCATGACCTCTCCATTGAAAATGCATGGGGTAAAACGGAAATTTGCCGAAAAATTGCTCTATGTCTGCAGACGCCGCTTGAAATACCTTCGGATTACCCAAACCATAGTATCCTAGGCCTCTTTATCGGTTCATGTTGCAAGTTTAGACATGTTACATCTGAGAGTTCATCTGGGGCTTCCTAAGCAGGTTTTAAGACTTGGGTCAATTGCTTTGCAGGAAATATTGATAAAACCCGTATTTTGATATCATTTTTTATTGTTATTGTGAGTTGATTGATATGCATACTGACTATGCTAGGCTATATGGTGACCTTGACCTAGCCTTAGGTCAGGTCAGTTTTATGTTTTGACCTAGTATAGTCATATTATACATTATTTGATGATTCGCCGTAACGAGGGAAGCCAATTGTGCCTTTCGGTTTCTAAATAAGCTCAGGGACCCAAAACTAACCCAGGGGTCCAATTTTCAATTCATGGGGCCCAGACACTCTGAGGGGACCCTGCAGCAGCTCAGAAGGCCCATAAAACTAATAGGGCGAGACTAGCTGGGTGCCTCGACGAACTAGTGCCCAGATGCACAAACGGGCCCCAAACAAGCTGAAGGGATCTATATCAGTTAAACGAAAACGTTACCAACCCAGGGACCCTGACCAGCTAAGGACACTAATCCAGCTTGGGGCTCAGAGCTCAGAGCACCAGCTTTTAGCTCAGAGGGCCCAGGACCTGTTGAGGGGGCCCTATATCAATAAAAGGACCCCGAAAAGCTTAATAGGCTTCAGCGGCGACATATAGGTTTTAAGTTCAGTGTGAGGGCCTGGTTAACTAAATCGGTCCCAGATCAGCTGAGGGACTCGATATAAACTCAGGAAGTCACCAAAAACTCAGGGGCCCAGGCCCGCAGAGGTTCTGCGGCCTATGAGGCTCAGGTTAGCGTCAATCGGGTATTTCAGTATGGAGCCGTTAGCCAGGACATCTGTGATAAGTGGAGGTGGTGGATACGACACCTCAGTTTTCGCCATGACCGAAGATAACTGTATTATTTGCTCATCGTGCTTCAGTTAGTGTCAGTGGGTGCTTTCAGCATTTTCTACCAAGGTACCAGTCGTTAGCTGGCCCGAAATAGGCTTGATGGTAAACGTGAACATGTCCTCACTAAGAGGAAGCTTTCATGAAAATAAGCATTTACAAATCCTTTTTTAAACGCGTTTTCATTGACACTGGCCGCCTTTTGGGTGGTAAATTGGCCAGTGGCGGATCTAGGGGAGGGGCAAAAAGGCATTTCCCAAACGGAAAGCTCGGGGCAAAACTATGTTTTGACCCCAAAGCGATCGACCTCCTTTTACCCCTCCTCCTTTTTAGTTTATAAGCAAGATTTTGGTGTTTCAACTCTCAACTTCAAACAGAACATAAGTTGATAAGATGTTCCCTGGCCTGTCCCCTCGAATCCGGAAATGTAAAAAACACTGAAGATTATATATTCGGGCACAGCCCTCCATCAGAATAATGGATTAAATATCAATAATTCTCAGTTATAGTATAGCCAGTCTAGTATAGCCAGCCTTGTATAGGAAGGAAGTATCTCGAGCCCATATTTTTCACCCTGTGACGTTTTTAGCTTTTCGCCTCAAATACCCAAAATTCTACCGGGAAGTGATATTGGTAGCGCAGCTTTTACTGCGTGATGTTTTTTTGCTTTCGACTTTGGTTTGCCCCTCCCAAACCGACCGGCTGGATCCGCCACTGAAATTGGTGCCCCTCAGGTTCGGCGCCCCCAGGTTCGGCGCCCTCCGAGCCTGCCCCCCTTAACGAAATCCTAGATCCGTCACTGATGATAATACATTTAAGACTGTATCTTGTTTCATTCAAAAGTTAGGGACACAAAAAATAATAAAAAAACTGTGACCTTTGGTGAGCTCTGGTGACCTTGGTATTCGCCTGAACTCAAAATGATATGACAGCGCCAGATTTACCTTTTCAAGAGCTTTCGTATTCGGTTTTGAAAATAGATCCAGCTCTTCTAGAAGCCGAGTTCCACTCTGGTTTTTTCAGCCTCATGTTAGAAGAACAGGATGCTTTACATGAATTTAGTAATGACGTCATAACTCGTTGACCTGACCTGACTTGATGTGAATATTTTGCCATAGGTTTTTGAATTGATCACCCTAGAAGTCTGAAGAGTAGTGCAGGCCTCATTTGAATTGGCTCATATTATTTGCGAAAAACCAAGGGGGGGGACTCCGATCGAACCTCCAGGCGATGAGAGCTAAAATAAATAAAGCAAATTTATTGATGCGAACAGAGGTTAGGAAATTATCACCTTTGTACAATACCCACACACTTTCCTCTGACATTATGTTTCCCCCAAACAAAAGGGCTTGTGGATCAAATGAAAAAGAAGACCACTATCCGTATTCACGGAGGGACTGGCTTGGATACCTGGTTGTGATATACAATATTGAAAGGCTCAATTCTATCTCAATGGGTTTCAAAATAGATGAATAGACGGGAAGAAAAACAAAATATTTTGGTTCCCGAGATTTTCCCCAGTTATGTTGGTAATATCATGTCGTTCGGGCTTCTGATTACAAATAAAAGTTGTAGTCCATTCTACTCCTTCTTATTTATTACTTTTATTTTATTAGGGCCACTCCCAACAGGTGCATTTGCCCAATTACAGGGAAAAGTGGCTGGAGTGTTTAAGGATCCTCTCCACCAGGTCAGATCGGACATGAAAGGCGGTTCTCCGCCGTGGGGATTGAACCCACGTTAGTCCATGCTGTCCGGTATGAAGACGAGCAATGAAGCCACTAGGCCTCGTGGCCACCTGTGATAACAGTACCTACTTTTCTTCGAGTCTTGAAAAGCCTGAAAAAGTGATACCAATATTATTTTTCCGTATATTTTCAAGCTGTCGTAGGGGCGGATTGCCCCTATTTGGACACTATGCATCTTTGTTCTAGCATAAGAAGAAAAAAGGCGTGCCAAGCGAGCGCATCATCTACCAGTACCACTACACCAGCTGGCCGGACCACGGCGTGCCCGACCACCCGCTGCCGATCCTCAGCTTCGTCAGGAAGTCGGCAGCTGCCAATGGCGCCGGCGCCGGGCCCATACTGGTCCACTGCAGGTGAGCGGGGTCATGCTGGTCCACTGCAGGTGAGCGGGGCCATACTGGTCCACTGCAGGTGAGCGGGGCCATACTGGTCCTCTGCAGGTGAGGGCCATACTGGTCCACTGCAGGTGAGGGCCATACTGGTCCACTGCAGGTGAGCGGGGCCATACTGGTCCACTGCAGGTGAGCGGGTCATACTGGTCCACTGCAGTAAAGCGGGCCCATAGTGGTCCACTGCAGGTGAGCGGGCCCATAGTGGTCCACTGCAGGTGAGCGGGGCCATACTGGTCCTCTGCAGGTGAGCGGGGCCATAGTGGTCCACTGCAGGTGATCGGGCCCATAGTGGTCCACTGCAGGTGAGCGGGGCCATACTGGTCCACTGCAGGTGAGCGGGCCCATACTGGTCCACTGCAGGTGAGCGGGGCCATACTGGTCCACTGCAGGTGAGCGGGGCCATGTGGTCCCTGCAGGTGATCGGGCCCATAGTGGTCCACTGCAGGTGAGCGGGCCCATAGTGGTCCACTGCAGGTGAGCGGGGCCACTGGTCCACTGCAGGTGATCGGGCCCATACTGCTCCACTGCAGGTGAACTGACCTCCACGTTGGTCAGTAGCATATAAGGGGGCCAACTGCTCAACCGCAGGTGTTTGCGAAAGGAACGCTTCTGAATTTAGACTATCTGGCCTGGACTGGACTATCATTGGCCGTGCTGCCAACTTGTCGCTACTTCTCCGTGAGTTTCACTACATAGGGATAAAGGCTGGGAAATTGAGACGTTGACACGTCCCCCAAACACGTTGGTCAAAAAGTGGAGGAGGCCAATTCTTTCTCGGAGCATGAGCAAAATTTAGAATTGAGTTCAAAGTGAAGTAATTTAGTTTTGTGTTTTTCTGTCTTATTTGGGTTCTCTGATGTCCCCAGCGCCGGCGTGGGCCGGACCGGCACGTACATCGTGCTGGACGCCATGATGGCAATGCTGAAGCTCCGAGGCACCATCAACGTGTTCGGCTTCCTCAAACACATCCGGACGCAACGCAACTTCCTGGTTCAGACTGAGGAGCAGTACGTGTTTCTACACGACGCCCTGCTGGAAGCGCTGCAGGCTGGGGAGACGGACGTCAGGGCCACGAGGCTGCCGGAGTACCTGCAGCAGTTGCGCGCGCAGGGACACACCGGCGCCCTGCAGTACTCCCTGGACCGGCAGTACCAGGTGAGGGCCGATGCTTTGGCGTGGAAACAGGGGGCCATGGCCCCGCTAATATTCAATATCTTAATCATTGGCACTATGGCGTTGACTGGGAAGAAACTATTTCAAATTACGCTTTGCCCTCCCCCTCAATATTCGGGACGTTCCTGCACCTTTGGTCCAAGGCATTGGGTGTTTTGAGGGAATCGGAAACGAAAATACTCTTAGGTTGCTAGGTTCTATCGTGCCAAAATATTTTGCATTCAAGCGCCCACTATTGTTCTGCTTCTGTAGCTTAATCTTAAGTTTTATCTCTCTATCCTAATATGAAACATATCCATGCTCTGTGTTCTGGGCGCAAACTGACCTTTGAAGTCGGCGCGCCCTAAAACCTCAACATTGACGATGATGACGCTTGGGCTGCACGGTCTTGACAGATTCCCGCGGAACTATTGTATTTTGAATACGCCCTTTCTCGATCGAATTGTAAACTTGGCTGGAAGAGTTGAACAGGATAACAAAGCGTGTTTGTATTTATAAGCGTGTATATGCTTGTATGATGCTAAAATTGTAGCCAATCAGTGTATTTTAAAGTCATTGTGAGATCTCCTGGAGTTATATCTTTTAGGTATTGTTTATTGTTTATTGTTTATTGTACATCATCCAACCATTCCACACGATTGGGCATTCATGGTTGTTGTCATACAGGATGCACATTCATCGCTCTTCACTCTACCGAGATCGTCATTTTCTGACAATATGTCAACGAAACGAAGCAACACACATCCGCAACACACAAGATATACAATATTATAAAGAACAATGATAAAAGATATTAAAATACTATCCTGGCTGGTTATCAAGTGTTCTTAGCTATATCCCTGGCTATTGTTTTAAACATCTTCCATGGAATGTCTAGGAGGTCATTAAAACACCAGGTAACGTTTCCACTAACTTTATTTACAAATACTTCTTACTACTTCCTTACTTCAAAAGCGTTATACTTTGCAAGACCTCGTATCGAACCCATTAGGCGCTATATGACCTCAGAGGCTGATGCGCTTCCTTAAGCCCAAATGATTAATTAATATCAAACTTATCGCACTTCTCATCACTGTACCAGTAGCGGTTAGGTGGTGGTTTAATCATTCCTTGTCCGTTTCTGTAGCTGGCGACATCGTTCCGTCCCTCCGAGGAGGACATGACGGCCGCGCTGGCACCCTGCAACCTCCAGCGCAACAGGAGTGGACAGTTCGTACCTCTGGACGCGTGGCGCGTGCACTTGACACCCCGACCAGGTGTCGAAGGCAGTGATTATATCAACGCTACCCCGCTCATTGGTACGTGAGCTGAGTACGCTTTTGTAGTGAAGTTGTCATGATAGAAACCATTTGAAGCCGACGTGGCCGGCAATGTTAAATATGCAGTAAACATTTTACTGGGGAAAAATGAGCAAGATAGCCATGCTGGGCAGCTGCCCGCTCGATGAATGTGGGAGTGAAGCGTGCGTGAGCGTGTTGTCACGGCGCTGCTTTCCTCAGGATACGAGAAGCTGACGGAGTTCATCGTCACCCAGCACCCGATGCACCACACGGTGGTGGACTTCTGGCGAATGGTGTGGGAGCACAACGTGCAGACTGTGGTGGTGCTCTCCCAGGTCGACGACCAGGTAATACCGATATGTCACCATAGGGGGCTTGAATAGTTGGACTGCTCATCTAATCATTGTAAAATTCCCGGATACATTAGCAGTTTCAGTATGCCGTATTTACGGACGAACTACGGGGGCGGACTTACCAGCTCATGTAACCGGGAGTCGATTTTCGGGACACCAGTTTACATGAGTCGGTAAATCCTTCCCCTTCGTAGAAAACTAAATATAGCGTACCGTGGCTGCTCATGTATCTAGCTTTAATTATTACCAGGCTATATTAGATTATCTGTCTTACTTATTCATTTAAAACGTGGCTGTTTATGAACAGTTGAGGTCACAAGCAGGTTTCTTAACACGACCACACGAGACCAACAGTCTTCTCCGATGGTCCTCCGCAAAGCTTCTCCGGCCGCCGTCAGACCGCGTTGGCCGTTCTCCGGCAGCTGTACCCGCGCTTCTGGCCGACGCCAGAGGAGGACCTGGACGGCGGCGGGTTCAGGGTGCAGTGGGCGGACGCTGCCGGCGGCGCGTTGGACCTGGTGCTGCAGTCGTGCCAGGATGACTACCAGGTGACCGTGAGGCTGGTGCTGAGTCCTGGCTGGCCGCACGCCGCCGCCGGGCCGCCGCACAGGCTGGTGGACGCCGTCCAGCAGGCCACGCTCAGCTACCAGGATGGTCCGCTGGTGGTGGTCGACAGGTCAGCATGAGTTGTCTGGTAGATTTTCTGTCTGTCTGTCAGAGTGTCTGTCAGAACTGTTCGCTGCTGGTGGTGGATAGGTCAGTCACGGTTCGCTACTGGTGGATAGGTCAGTCTGTGCAGTCTGTCAGGCCGCCTGCAAAACTTGTCTTCTAATGGACAGATCAAGTGGCGTTCAGTTGCCAGCTCTGTTCTAAATCACGCATCCAGTGTGATGCCAACCAAGTAGTCAACTCCCCCCTTACAATGGGGTTTTGAACTTTTCAAGAACTAGCGTGTAACTACCATCACTTGCCCCCCGTTTTTTCGGCCTCCAGCATTGATTCACGGTATAGTTATAGTCACAGCTGAGCTGGTTTTCTCTTGTTTGGTTCTCACTGTATTGCCAGTGCGGCATATCTCTTTTTTTTACGAAATCACACAAGTGGCAGCTGGAAAAGTGTGCTGGTAAAGAACGGCTAGCATATCTGTACTGTGATGCAGTAGGCTGTCACGGTTTGCTCATTCAAACGAGGATTTCGATTCCTTACGCTAACGGGCATGCCTTTTGCTACGTCAGGTTCGGCGGTACGGAGGCAGCCACCTTTTGCTGTCTGACGTCACTGTCCAAACAGTTGACCACCGAGAACTCCCTGGATGTCTACCTCTACGCCAAACTCTACCACATGCGGAGGCCGGGAGTGTGGCTTGCCCAGGTGGGTCGAGGCTTATGAGACGGACTGCCATTTAATCAACACACTTAGGCACGGATCTCTGGAAGTACATACAGATTGAGTCGTTGGATAATGATTGCACCGGACAGAAACTCTTGCGAGAACTTTTATGCGCATTCTGTCTCTCACCTAGTTTTGCCAGCGTGCTTCAGATACTCGATGTATCCCTGCAGCATCACCTCGTTACCAGCCGGTATGGTGTGCCCCGCAGGCCGACTTTGAGCAGCTATACCACACGATGGAGGCATTGGTGCGACCGGCGGCTCCCCGCTCCCCGAGCTGTCAGTCAGAGGTAGAGTCCCTGCTGCGGCCTGCCGGCCTGAGGAGCGTCACAGTCCGAGTGCCCCCGGACGGCCGCGAGTGCTACGTACCCGCCGAGCGGGTATGACGCGCCGCCTGAGGCAAATCAAGAACTTTTGGAACGAGGAAGATGGTCTCGGGAACGTGGATCTCGGTTGTGCTGCGATGTTATGTGTTTTTTAGTCTTTCGGGTGTTTATACGTAATTTTCGCGTTTCTGGGCGCTTCGCCAGCGCATTTTCAGGCGGTGACGTGGTTGCAGCGGAGTAACCGCCATAAGACAGAAACGGGATGGAGCTGAACGTTTTCTGCCGCAGGGCATTGTATGCTGCACATAGCCACCATGCTGTGATAATTAGTTTTGATTTGAATGTTTGTGCGAACAGTGCATTGTCAGTTAAGGCCCCAGTTTCATTGTCAGGTGCTTGCACAATAGATTTTCTGAAACTTGTAAGCTTCCCTGGGCAAAGGAAGAATTGGGAGTTTAATATATTAGACCATGGAGTAGAAAAATATCATTAAATCATTTATCATTTTATCATTAAACAAAACCTTATTTGGATACTAAAAATACTTGCTTGAAGAAGTGTTTCACTTCATTCCTGCTTTCACTTGCTTTTTTCACCAAATAGCAGAAAATCTATTGTGAAGTATTTCGTAATTTTGTAAAGTTCTCGGGCTCAATAGCATCATCGGGGTGAAAAATGATTAGCTCACACGGCGTGACTCTCTTTTTGTACGCTCTCTGTTGTATCAGGTTATCGGGAGACTAGGTCACAAATGGAAATCAAACCTGATTAAACATCCAGCCATTACTGCATTTCTATCTCGCTAAAGTCGGCATTGTGAGTAATGTGGTGTGTTACCCTATACGTTTCATGTTAATACGTCCTAGCTCAACCACATGATTTAGCCCTCACTTCGAGTTTTCTGTACATCTTAATACGCCTTAACTAATCAGTCTAGAAAAGTTATATTCTTTTACCAGAGTTTCTTACCAAAGATTTTCTCTTGCTTGGTGATTCCCAGTGTGGACATTGGCTAGATCTCATTTTATTTTGAGCAGATGGTTCATGGAGCTTTGATTTAACATTGAGGGTTATGAAGATCCCAAAAGTTTGCGCCGTAGACTTCTCTCTGTCATCCTAGGATATCGAGGGAGCACAAAATGCCACCCCGCAGGGCGTAACAGCGTAAAACCTGCGCGCACTGTGTATTTGTAAGCTATGATATTATGCCTGCTACAACTTAAAAAACACGCTGGTAGATGCTCGGATTAGAACCTACCTCGTGAAATCGTGTCGTGTTTTGTAAAATTAATGTAATGTGCTTCTTCTGTGACTGACAGCGAACCAGTCACATGTGAATGTCCCCGATGGTGTATTTCTGGCCGCGTTGAGTGCAAGTAGTCATGTAAACTTACTGAACTGATATGTCGCACATGGAGCATCACTGATGTGTGGATGAACAGGCTGCATAAAGTGGTTAAACAATATACTACAAATCCGGATCCCAGATGAAAGTTTTGAACGGTAAGAAGCATTAAGTAGGCAGGGTACTTTTAGTACGGTACGTGAAGTGTTGACATTTTGTGACGATTTGGGGATCAAATCAAAATTGCTGGCGTTTATTTTTTTCAAAATTTGTAATTATTGACAGATTATTTTTACTCCTCTTCTAGTGTCAGTGTCGCAGGCAACGTTATAAAACCACTATACTCGTGACTAGAATCACATGCTTAGCCGCAAGCTCACAATCAACTAGCTGAAACCGTTTACGACGGCAGATTTACGGGAAAATGCATCTCTGTCAGAATAATGTGCTGACTTGGCGTCGTAGCAGGAAGATAGAGATCTGATGCCAGCACTTTTATGCAATGGATGTTCCTAATGAATAGAGCCTAGAACGGAGGTTGTCGTAAAATTTGAAATATTTGCTTAACGTTCCGATATCAAGCCATAACTATCCACAGTCTCCGTGACCCGATGCATTTTCATACTATGAACAGAAAATCAACCAGGTATATTGTGCAACTAATAGATAGCAGGACGATAATATCCGACAAAGTCATATGAAAAACCGTCACATCTACCGACATTTGGGCTAATGTGCACTTGGCGTATTGGCATCATTGATAGCTTGACCTTTCGATGGGGATTGAAGGGACAGATCTGGCAACTCTCGGTAAGGTGAAAGTTGAACTCCAGAACACTTAAGTCATTTATCACTCGTTATCGGCTACGCTTGGATAATGGACGAACTTTGGAGTGACTCGGCTCAGTGTCGTGATCCAGGCGGGGGAGAGCCCCACCCTTGGCGCTGACGTTCGAGCCCCAATAACAAATCATATCCGAAGCAAACTTAGAGTCCGCCTTTCACGCGGCAGGAAGACTGGGCAGGAAGAGAACCAGCAGAAGCTAACGGAATAGAAACTAGAGAATTCTTAGGCTGTGTAGGCATTAGTACTGGTTGGGTTAGAACAAATGACAACGGGAGGCATGCTCCTTATACTAGGATGACGGTTCAGAAATAGAAGCACCTAGAACAGCACATCGAGATGCTTAATCAGTAATAATAGACAGCCGGCTTCTTGAAACTTACAGGTCTTAGCAGTTGAGTGTGACAAACATGTTAATGATAGCGTTTTAAATCGCCAAATTTCACGAAACACCTAGATATGCTTGGTGGTGCCGAGAGATACGCTGCGGAACGTACATACATTGTAAACTTGCCTCACGGGAGTCAAAAAACAAAAAAAAACAGAAAGCGCACAAGAAGACATAGTATTCTCGCGATCTCTCGCTCGTCGTGGTCTGTCAGATGGGGCCTCATACAAATCCCTCAAAATGTCACTCGTTCAATGACCCAGGCGCCACCGTCCGGACGCAATATTCTATGGACGCTGCCAAATTCGGTAGATAAAATTCATGACCAGGTGTAATATGACAGTAAATTAACATTCTCGGCTCACGTATCCCATGTAGTAAAACAAGCCAACAGGGCCTAGGTCTCCTAATCCGATCTTTCCAAAATGCCTCAAAAACTCAAAATTGAAAAAAGTATTTACTTACAGCATATTATGCCAATGTACGCTCTCATCTGGAGTACTGCAGCGTGATCTGGCAGGCGCGGCCAAATCTCATGGCGTGCGGGTTGATCGAGTGCAGCATAAGTTCCTTCTATGGCTAAATCATCACACAATCAGACCATGCTTATCATTGTCCTATGACGCCCCATGCATCATTTTGGCGTAACATCTCTGAATCTCGAAGAATCAACACGATCTGCTTTTCTAAAAAGTATTTATTGTGGAAAAATAGATTCGAAATTCTGTTAAGTAAATTTCCTTTACACGTGCCATCTCGATCAACTCGCACGCGTCATCTTTCGCGGAGCGGCGCGGGCGTGGAACACTGGGCCAGGGGCTTTGTGTCGGATCCCGCGGGCAATGAATGCCTTCATCATGTTCCGGTTCCGACCTATTTTTAGAATCTTTAGCAGTTTTAAAGTCAATGTTTTAAAATACATACGTTCACCCCGTGTACTTGCGCGAGCTAACGCTCTCCGCAGCAGGTAATTTTAGGCCATGTATTTCTCTAAGCTTCAATTCATGTTTTACCAGTATCATTTATCCCGGGGAGGAACATCCTAGCCTGGGGTGATTCATTGTAGTGTTCTCATGTGTGATGCGTGTCTTTTACTTGTAGCATATTGTTTATTTTTAGGCTCTGACTTCGCCTGTAAATGGATAGACATCTGTTGGCGATATAAATAAATAAATAAATAAATAAATAAATAAGTATTCTTTCTAAAAAAAATGGTACTCAACGAAACTTATGAACATCGTTGAACGGCCTCATTTGCAGAAACTTAGTGGTTTACTCGAGGAACTGTCATTGTACGTGTACCACCTGCCACGTGCTGCAAAAACATCGATGTGGGAGACAGAGTCCCTCCTCGCCGGGAGAATACTACACACAAAGGGCCTTCATGAGCCTGCCATGCCACCAACAACAGCCATTACTGTCGGCAATACGTTCTTCCCTAGCCTCGGTACCAGCACGGGAGGGTGAGCAGAATCCCAGCGGAAAGCCATTGATTTGCGCAGCTCCCCCATCGCTAGACCATCTGTCCGCCCGCGGCATCGACGCTGCGTTTCCGGTTCCGCCCGTCGTCTGGAGGGGCCGTGAGGGACCGTCGCATCGGAAATGACGCTGAATTGCACGAAACCTGTCCCGGGACTGGTCACTGCGTGGACTGCCCTCTGTCGGGCTCCAAACTGGTGTCATTCTGGAACCTGTTTTTTCTTGGGACATCATTTTTCCAGTGTTGCCAATCTCATAGTTCTCCAAGAATAATTGTGTGTAATTGAGGATCATCTTGGCCATTTTGGCCTGCAACCTTCAACCTTCACTGGGCAACGTTGCCAACGTTCAGATTTTGTTCATTGAATGAAACATATGTAAATAGTGTACATGCTTACACCAGTAAATGCAATAAATGTGCAACAATATAATGAGCGCTCCAAATTATTTTGTAGGTACATACATCCATAGCTACCATCGTGTCCAATCTTTTCGCACGATATTGACATCTTAGAAAGTTTGAATCGGGGATCACCTCCTCCTGCAGCGGAGGGCCCTTGAGACTTTCCCGCGGCGGAAGGGGCCAAATAAGCCATCTTGTGTTTCAGAATGCATGTGTGTTGGCAGCAGATTCGGAATTACTGATGGCTTCTTAACTTGCCCTTAATTCTTTGACTGAAAATGTATAATCAATTCTTACGAAAATTTGGAAATCCCTGGGCCTGTAGAAATATGATTGATCGGCGGGTGTCTCAGATCGCTCTTCTAATGATTTGTTAATTATCATTGAATAGTTAGTATTTTTCAGGGCACTGAGTGTTCCGGTATTTTTGTCCTATTCCTCTGGATCGGATTTCTTTTGTCATGGGTGACTTTGTCAGGTCAGGTTATCCTCTGCCCTTTTATTTTGTTAGTATTTTTATGATTTCATAAGCTTATGAAAACTCCCGCAATCTGGCCTTGTAAGCTATTTATTTGCCACCTTCCGCCGTGTTTTTATGGTCCTGGGAAGTGCCCAAGTTTGCGCACTTCCCAACATATTCACACACTTGAATGAGCAGTAAAGAACGTTGGGACGATACATATTTCCCTCTGATTCACACTGGTGATTTCTTCCACAGTCCTGTCAACTGATGCTGCAAGAGTTTGTGTCAACATATGTTGTCATAGTGCGGTATCTGCGACCATTTCTTGCTGCTCAGTGACTTCTGCTATCATTTCTCACAGCTACCGCTCTGAGATCCCAATGTTCATATCCTGCTGCTCTATAACCATTCCGTTCTCTTCTAGCCACTCGGGGTTTCCTGTGCTTGTCTCTCCCGATTTAAGATCTCAGCGCTCACCGCTCTCCGCTGTAAGACCTCAAAGATCGTCGCTCTCCGCTGTAAGATCTCTAAGCTCGTCGCTCTCCGTTGTGTGACCTCTGAGCTCGTCGCTCTCGGTTCTGTAATCGCTGAGCTCGTCGCTCTCCGCTATGCGATCTCAGAGCTCGTCGCTCTCGGTTCTGTAATCTCTGCGATCGTCTGACGCCGCTTCGCAGTCGAAACTGTCTGTGTTTGCGTCGCACACAGATCTGCCGCTGCGGCGACGACTGTAAATCAGCCGAGCCGGCCGCGCTGCTGCTGCCGGCAGCCCTGATTACCGACATTCATTACCCTGGTGGCGCCTGATGACCTCCGTGTCATCACCGCCGACGGCGCCGGCAGCACGTCGCGCCGATACACTCTGAACTCAAACCCCTGTCTCACAGATAGCTGTATGCTAATGTTGACGGAGGCAGTCTCGGAGCACAGCTCTATCTTAACACACGCATTGACGGGGGCGGGTACCCGCCACCTCGGGTTTTTCGGAGACAGCAGAAAAACGGCGGCGCGTAGCGCCGCCGTACTTGGCATACCTTTTCCCTCATCATTTTTACAATTTCTGTGAAAATTTTAAGGTTAGGTCATGTCAAGTCAGGTCACCAGTACAGGTCAAGTGACCCGACCTCAAAAAATAGATTAAGATAGCATAAGTCGGAGCAGGGTGAACTTATCCGATTGAAACTCATATCACATAATGGCTCCACCGAGTTCTCTAAATCCGGTATTTTTGATATCGATGACCTAAGGTCAGGTACGAGGCATGACCTCTCCATTGGAAATACATGGGAAAAATGTTTTTTTACGGAATAACTCAGTAACGGATAGTGATAGAGCATTTATTTTAGCTGCATTAGACTCGCCTGGGCTTTGCGGTTCTAATGATATGCATTTTATATAATTTGACCCCGACTTCACCTCAGGTCAGGTCAAATCCTTGATTTGACCTAGCAATTTAAAATTATATATCATTCGATTTGGCTTGCTGAGAGGATTCATATAGTTCAAGTCATTTTGCTCTATCTTTACTTGTTCAGATGTAATGGCCGAAAAACTGAATTTACATGTTATCCCTATGACGGCATGGTTTGACCTCTTGTTACCTTAAATGTGATCTGACAAAAAAATGATCCAAATATTTTGGATGGAGAAGTGGATGGGCAGCCCAACACCCTTTACCGTTTTTCGCTACCTACCGTGGTTCTCGAGATCTTAGGGGGCGTGTACCCCCCTCCCTCGTCAATGCGAAGGTGGCTCAGACCCCCGTTAATGCGCGTGTTAAACTCTAAACAAACTGAAGAGGTTCCATAGGTTAGCTGGCCAGGTTTTCAGCGAATATTTCACTGTTTGGAGCTTCCTTAGGGGCATTTCATCACTTTCTCGTCCTCAACAGTCACATCTCAGTTTTACGCTCCGTGTAGCTTCATTTATCGTCCCAGGTCACCAGTCAACTGTGGAGAAGCAACAATGGCATTTGCGGTTCTTCGTCCATGAGAAAAATGAACCCTTTTAAGGTTCATGCACGCATGGCTTCATGCTCACAGTCATCATGCGCCGTTCGTTGCGCCAGCTGTAGAATTTCCCAGCGGCTAGACAACGGAGCATCATTTTCCCGCCGGCCACGTTCTCGCTCGGTCCCTTGGGCGAGCCGGTGAACAACAGCCCCGGCCCATTACCGTCCAGCGCCTCGAATGGAAATCGTTTGGAAGTTACTGCACTTCACAAAACAAACGATTGGGTCCAACAAAGAGCAAATGCAGCGGGCTTAACTTGTAGAAGTGCGGCCGAACCCAAGTGAGAATTCAGTAGTAACTACCAAAAGTAAACAGTTGACGTTTGTGCTAAGTTTTGGCCATCGATTTGATGTTAACCCATCACCGCCTGGGAGGGTCCGATCGGACCCCGGTTTTTCGCTAATGGTTCCGAGCCGATTCAAATGTAACGTGCGTCACTTTGCAGACCTTTAGAGTGATCAATTTGACAACTTATGATTAAACATTGAAATCAGATCAGGCCAACGAGCTATGGTGTCATTGCTAAAGCCATGTAAGGCGATTCTGTTCTTCTACAGGGTGTTTCATAAAGAATGATATTTTTAATTGGTCATATTGCGGCTATAAATAGGTTGTTGTGGTATGATTTACATATCAATCGAAGGCAAATTTTGGGACATTTACGATTATTCGTATTTTGATAGCTGTTTTTTTATAATTTTGCTAGTTCAAAGTAGTCTTAAAAATGAGTAGAAAATACTGTCTGTTTTGCCTTCATCAAAAATTTTAGTAGAAATCACGTGCGTATCACGTGACAAGTATCACGCCAATGACACTGCAAACATTACATCGTCACTGTGGTGCATTACAGTCCACACGCGCATTGCCTCTGGAAATCAATTCTAAAAAAAACACCTCTCAAGCTTAGGAAAGCTCGGATCCAAGCAAGCAATCCCCAATTGGTTCATGTCCCTTGTTCTGTGGTGAACAGTGACATCTTTTGCGCTGTGTCCGCCGCATTCATTCATTCACATGGAAGGTAAGCCAATGAGCCAAAAGCTTTCAACTTGTAATATTACTGAAACTTGTGCCTTTGATGTGCATGCTCACCTGCCATCTTCGCCTGCTAAGGCCTTTTTAGAGTGCTGCCAGCTCCGTGTTCGCAAACATAACCGGGCATATGTCATGTTTCTTGCATCATTTTTCGAGCACATTTAAGAAGGGGAAAATATTTGATTCAAATGGAAAAAGTTTAAAGAAAAATGTCCTACAGTTTACCATTAAAATGAGCGTTTTGTGGACGGCTTTGAAGGATTTTTAGTACTTTACTGAACATCTTAAAAATATCATTCTTTCTGAAACACCCTGTAGAATGAGGCTGGCAAAACTAGAGTGTAACTCGCCTTCCAGAAAAGCTAGATGAAGTCTCTGAACATCATTCGAAAACTCTTGAAGCGGCAAATCTGCATACTGTCACCCATTTCAAGTTCAGGTCAATACCAAGGTCACCAGAGGTAACCAAAGGTCAGGGCTTTTTAGTTGTTTGTGTGGCTTTTGAATGAAACAAGATACAGTCTTAAATTTGGTATCATTGTAATGAGCATGACCCATGGTGCCTCAAACACATTGGTGTCTTTTGTCTTGCTCTAGGTCGCAAAGTTTCCGAGTTACAAGGGATTTTCTAAATAGGGTTAAATTTTCCCATTTCGGCCCACTATGACGTCACGGGTCAACGGATATGGCTCAAACTCGGCTCTAGAGTAGTAGACGGCAAGTTGCTTCCAGCGCCGTTTCAATTTTTTCTTATCAGTTCCGGTTCTCGAGATTGTGGGGGTCCGATCGGACCCCCCCAGGCGGTGACGCAACGAAAAGAAGCCAGGCTGTGCAGGGTTAACCTCTGTCCTGGCGGGGTACGGGGGTGCTGTTAAAACAACCCTTCGGAATTTTGAAACCCGGCGAGAAAACGGCGGTGCACAGCGCCGCCATATCTATCACACCACATTCGTAATTACTTGCGCAGCTTTTCCAATACTTTTAGGGCCAGGCTAAGTGTCATCACCTCAAAAATATGTTCGAGGCAGCTCCAATGAAAACAACTATTATTTATTGGTCTGAAATTCATATCACATCATCAGGCCAGCAATTGCCACAAGTTGCAGGAACCGTACTTTTTATGTCGATGACCCACTGTCAGGTATTAGCTATTCATGAACTCTTCATTAGAAATGTATGAGAAAAATTAGAAATAACAAAAGAATGCTCGATTTTGTTACGTGCAGTTTAATGGTATTTTCTCAGACTGTAATTTTTTTGGCCACTCTCCATGGCCAAGCTGAATATTTTGACCTTTGACCTATCAGACGTCATCTAAGGCAACTTAAGGCTGCTTTTTATTCAAGCTAATCACATTGTATAGAATGGTGACGTGGCTATTATTTTGGCATTATTGTGTTTTTATTTCCATTTCCAGTCGATTGATGTACACAATTATCATGTAAGATCAGACCTAACACTGATCTTACCTTGGGACGCATTTTTTTACGAGTTGACCCAGTATGGTCATATCATTCGTCATTCAATGTGGTGTGACAAGGGAATCTAAAAATGCCTGAATATTTAGTTTAAACCAACCCAGTCAAAATCAAGACCCTAAAATATTGCACTTCTACCTGTCATAACTTGAATATTGATTCGAGCCCAAAAAAGCTACCAATACAGCTTATAAAAATTTATCATGGATTATCTAACACCGTTTTGCGTTTTTCCACTGTATCCCATAGTAGCGGAGAGTGGAGATCGAGGGTTTGTCGACCCAGTTTTTTACCCCGCTGGGGTAAAGGTGTACAGGTTGCCCACCGGGGCGGGGTCTAACTTTCGGACTGGACACCTCTTTTGAGATTCTACCGCATTAGCCTACTGGTGCCCACGCACTGACATTTTACATAAAAAGACTCAAGTGCCAAAGATTGCAACTGTTGACCCTCTAAATAGCCAAGGATTGATGTGAGGTGATTTAGGGTGTCATAAATTCAGCATCTTCCTCTCTCTGGGCTGCCATTAATCTCGTAGAAGCCGGGGTTATTTTCTGTCGAGAGCTGCAATCGCGATACGAGTTTCCACCGCTCGAAAGCCTGGGGGAGGAGATCGCTCCGCCTTCTGAAGTGACTCACTCCGGAAACGCGTGTCGCTGCCCTTTATCTCCACTGTAAATGTACCGGTTTTATTATAAAGCTGCGTCCATCAGACTGTCTCTCTACGGACGCCAGCTAGTCCGCAGGAAGGAGCAAAAAACAAGTGCTCTTGATAGCCGTCGGGAGGGAAATGGATAGAAACGGTAACACTTTCAGCTGAAGAACAACATCGTGGCACGGAAGAGTGAAGGGGAGCTTCAAAGAACCCAGAACGGCATTGTGCAGAACTTTCTTCGTTTTTGGCTTTGATCCATTTTATCAGGAATGCAAGAGCCTTCACGCTCTATTAGAGAGTCGAGCCTTACAAATACGTAAAACTGTAAAATGGGCAGGTGGCGAGAAAGCATCAACGAGGTATGTACCGGGCAACGAAAAGTAAATAGTTTCAGCAGCCAAAAAATCGAGTTAAAGTATTCTACCGAACACCGAAAATGGTGATATCTCTTAATAGAACACAAACAAAATACGTGGTTTTGAACCAATCTTTATAACCGTTAAAACTAGCAATTTGGTAGTGCTCCATATTGCCAGAATAACGTTGCAGTTTCAAGATATGTCCTGAAGAAACATTGCAAATGACTCCTCATCTATGGTCTCTTCCGAATATAATGACTCTGTTTGCAAAAAGATGCCATAGGGGAATAAAGCTAAAAACATTTTTTCACAACATGTAATACCAGCGCAGGTCCCTGCACGTGTTTTAAGTGTTCAAGAGCAAGTGCAGTTTTAAGAGCACCATCATCATTTATGTCTGGACGTACAAACCACTCCGCTCATTTTGAAGGCACATAAATCTAAAAGCACTTTTGTTGTGTTCCGCCTCCGTGATTGGAAAGTCAGTGGCAACCCAATGCTGTCTGTTGTCAAAGCTGCCCTGGTAACAGTCTCAAGGTCACGCCACTACCGCGGGCATGCCAGACGCCGACCCACGCAGCAGACAGACGAAGCCAGCAAGGCGTGGCATGTTCCATCTCAGATATATGCAGGTCTCAAAAGTGAGTAGGTAAAAATCATCGTTATCCGCATTTCCTGAGCTATCAACGATCCAGATCAAAGATCTAACCCACCGTAATGTTCTTGGGTATTTACTAGCATAAAATGAGTTCAGTTAATTGATCACGTTCATCAGTAGGTAAGCATATACTTACCTATACAGGGACTGGTATAGGTACAGGGTTAAGCTTGGTGAACTATCTTTGTCTCTCAAATATTGAGGAAGCATTAGATGCCGGGTGGTCTAGTGGCTTTATTGCCCACCTTCAGATTGGTACAGCATGGATTACAACGTGGGTTGTATTCCCACCGCAGGAAACCACCTTCCGTGTCCCACCTGACTCCGGTGGAAAGGAATCTTAACACGCGCCCCGCTGGGGTCCCTGGCATGACGCGCCCCGCTGGGAGCGTTTTTCGCCCCCTTCCGTATCTCATTACATACCAGGAAAGCTAAATAAAAATTTCGGCCGGTATTCGAACAGTCTTGACGCGACGAAGAGAAATTATGCGAAGTATTTTTATGTCAGGTCAATATTAAGGTCAGCATTGGTCAAAAAAGGTTCTATAGGCTTACAGCAGGACAGTGCACGTTTCCCTCTCTGGATAATTGCTCAGCAGAGCTAGAACAAATATTCATGCACCAATGGATTCCTCTCATCGTGGCAAACCAAATGATATATAATATGACCTTGCTAGGTCAAATTGTGAAAAATGACCTGACCTCGACCTAGGTCAGGGTCATATGGTGACCTGGTATGGTCTTGTTGCATATAAATCGACTCTCCGTGACAATATACGCACAATACAAGAAAAATAAGAGCTTTATCTCAATTCAGTGATAAGTAATCGGCAAAACAATCATTGTATGCTTCAGTGACCTGACATGACCTCTGAGGGGTCAGATGGTAAAAAACCAACTTTATGGTCAAGATCATGGCAAGAATACACGGTTTGAGGATTTTCAGCTCTATTCATACCGTATTTGCTGAACACTAGCCCTTTCTATTTTTCACCATAGACTTATAATGTGGTGACAAAAATTGACCCCACCTTAGATCAACAATATCGAAATTCCAAGATAGCAGATTTGTAGACCCTTATAACTTCATCATATTGTGAAAGTTTCAAACTGACCGGTTGGCTGATGTTCCTTAGGTGCCGCTTCAAACTCGTGTATTTAGGTTTTGAGGTCTGGTCACTTGACCTTGAATAGCTCCTTGACCTGACATGACCTGACCTAAAAAATTGGTCAGATGTGTAAAATAAATCAGGGATAAGGTATTGTATGTTTCGTTGTTCTGCTTTTCTTCTTTTTGCGTTATCTGGGGAAAACCGGGAGGGAGGGGCGAATTTCGCGCCCCCTCCCAGCGGGCGCGTGTTAATCCTCGCCCCACCGGGGGCCATTGATGCCCCCTAAGGTTTTTTCCAGGATAGCAGAAAAATGTCGAGGTTCAGCACCGTGGTTGAGAGCTCCATCTCTCACCCCATCATTTTCCCACCATCCCTAAAACTTTTTACCCCGAGTCACCCAAGGTCAGGTCAACCAAGGTCACCTCACTTCAATTTTGAGTTCTAGAAGAGCTACATTTCTAAGTCGATCGATTTGAAACTTCCTACACTTCATGACCTCTCCAGGGTCTACAAGATGTATATCCGGGATTTTTTTTCGATTTCGTGACCTGAGGTCAGGTCACGAGGTGAACTCTTCCATTGAAAAAAGCATGGGGAAAAGCTGTCTTATGATCTAAAAGTCACAAAAACGGTTGCAAATGCTCGGCTTGCTCAGAAAAGCGTTCTTGAGCACCCTTTCACGGATTTCAGGGGCAATATTTGCCCTTTGACCTTTCTGAGGTCATCCAAGGTCACCAGGGGTCAAAACAGTATTTTTACAATAACTTTTGACCTAATTGAGCAAGAGCACTGAATCAAATCCCATCGTGTACGTCTCGTCACTGGCTTCCATTCGATTTACGGCAATGTCACTTTCTGACAATTTGTGACCTCAGATCATATTAGGTCACGAGGTGACCTCTGGAGGTCAAACCACTGGTGGGAGGTCATGAAGTTTCACATAGCGGAAAAAGTTCTGGAATTTACGAAAAAGTTCTGGAATTCTGGAATTTTAGAAAGTCCTGGAAAAAGTTCTGGAATAAACGCTGAATGAGTGCACGCGAGAGCGATCGCAGATGTGAAACCTTGGAGCACGCTATAAACCTACGGCATTGGCGGCAGTGAAGGAAGGCACAGGAACACGTTGGGTTTCAGCACTATTACGCAAAAGATCAGTATGTTGTCGAAAACATTTACTTACCTACTTTTTATTGACTTTACTTTAGGTATGCTTTAACATTTTTTTACTTTGACTTTACTTTTTTGATATAACAGGCATACTAATAATTGTTGGGGCTTAACGACGCGCTAACTGCCAGGGTCATGCGGCGTCGCCAACTCTCATCCTGTTGGAATGGATCTTGGTGATCAGACCAACTTATTCCAGAGGCCCCGCCGGGACTTGAACCCGGGGCCAGTAGCTTAGAAGATAAAGGTGAATATAATAGGAAACAAAACATAAAGGTGATTAAGTATAATCCATGGATTCAAAGGAGCAGAATGGTTTCGCTTCTTCCAAAGAAATTGAACTGTGTGATATGGTAAGTATAGATAGATATTATGCATGTATATAGATATGTAGATACATACGAAATGTGCTAATCATTAATATAGCATGGAATGCTATTTATTGTATGCAGCCACTAAGGAAATAACGTTACTTAACTCCAGCTAATGCATTGTGTTCAGTTACAAACCTTGTCGGTCATTTATAGCTTGCCTACACCATTTCACCGCAAACGAGCAACGCCAGGAAGGAGGTAGGTTGCTGTGCGCGCGGAGGGAAGCTAAAGCTGCCACAGTGATCCCCAATCATCCCGCCACCACGCATACCGGTGCCGCGCCCGTTCAGGCAGCAGAGGCGACACCAGGAATAATCTCTCTTCAGAAAATCAACTGAAGCAGACTTGGCACTCCACCTCGTGGCATTCCAAACTCGTAAGGAATGCCTTTTGAGAGTTTGGTTCGATCCACATGAAAGCAGGGTGTGACATTAACTCTCAGTCTGGCGGTGGCTCTGAGAGTGCGGTGATTAGTACAAAGGAATATCGGAATTATCTGGCACGCAGACGGGCACCGGTTAATGGGCTCTTGCGGTGATCGGACGGTTCCCTGCCTGGCATCCGTTATTTTACTAGAATGTTTAAAAGCCTAACATGTATTGCAAACTACATGCTGAAAGCCATTGCAGGCTTAGGTACTAATCCATGCTTTATTCGTGCGTGAGGCGAAGTGGGAGCAGGTTTTTTGCAATGCTTTGAATATTATTTGTGTGGCTATGATAGGTACCTGGAAACCTGCATGGTCGTAATTAAAAGCTTGAAGAATAAAAGAACCTTTCCTTTATTCTCGAAGCGTCCTACCACAAGCGCCGCTGCTGTAAACAAAACGTGGGGAACCAGTCAATTTTCAACCCTTTGCCGACCGGAAATTTTCGCCTATAGGATCAAAAACTAATCAAATGTGGGCTGTTTGTTACCTCGACTGACCTAGGTAACAAGGTCACTTACTGGTTTACAAAATTTTCTGATTTCGTCAATATTTTTAAAATCTGTGAATTACTTAAGAAAAGGTGAGGGAGTCAGGCCCCCGCATTTCCCCACTTTCCCTCCCATTTCGACCATTGAGGTCTCACTACACTGAGATACTATTTTACTGGCCCGGGGTTATTGGCTTAGGAACAGGTGGAGGAAGGTCATCACCCCACAAGGATTTATTTAAGGATTTATTTTTATAATCTGCTGAAACATGTGATTGAATATATCCCGCCATTTTTGCCATGCCATAAGGCTAACGGTTAAGAATCATGAATATTGTGTGGGGTGATGACCTTCCTCCTCCTGTTCCTAAGCCAACAACCCCGGGCCAGTAAAATAGTATCTCAGTGTAGTGAGACCTCAATGGTAGAAATGGGAGGGGAAGTGGGGAAATGCAGGGGCCTGACTCCCTCACCTTTCTTAAGTAATTCACACAATGTTCATGATTCTTAACCGTTAGCCTTATGGCGTGGCAAAAATGGCGGGATATATTCAATCACATGTTTCAGCAGACTATAAAAATAAATCCTTAAAAACTGATCCAATAAAGAAATAACGGCGAAAGGGATCCTCATCATTTTGAAGGTCCCAACATGACACATAACAATAATTGTTGGGGTTTAATGTTTCATAACGGCCAAGGTTGTACGGACTTTGGCACTCCACCCTTTTGAGACGTTTTTGGGGATCAGGGTGTATTATTTAGAGAAACTGCGTGGCATTGAACCCGGGACTCGTAGCTTAGTGGTCAGGTGCTCTACAGTTGAGCCACGCATTTCTCGCTTGACCCATAACTATGAGTTTGATTCCAAATATAACAAAATCCAAGATCATGATGCACGGACAATACCGAACAGCTGAACAACTCAATTACTGTTTTTGGCTTTAGTGGAATTAACGCACGTTTTAGGTGTATATTTGCTTTAACGTAAGAAATCAAAGTATGGTTAACATAAATTCATTTTGAAGAGTAAGCTACTGCAAGCAGGTATCAAATCCGAAATGTTATATGAAATCCAAAATTTTCACTCTCATCCTCATTGAGGAGCATTCCTGACTTGTAAAACACGTTCTTAACCCTATTTCTGTCCGGCTCCTTTGTCCCCCTATTCCTATCAGGAGGTGGGGCATTCAGTCCCCTACGATACTGAAATTTACCGGTCCGGTTTAAAATTTTGAGCTGGAATCAACTTGTCTATGGCTAAGCTCTATTTTGAAGAAATAAATCAAAATCTTCGATATTTTTGTAAAGATGCCTGTACATGCGCAGCTTTTATCTTCAGGTTCTCCACATTCCCCGTTGTCTGATACTCAAAGAGCTAGTATGGCATCAATAGAGAATGGATGCAAAATAGGTATATCCCAGCCATATGTGAAAATGGAAAATTCAACGGTGGTTTCTGGGTCAGAATTCGATTGTGAGGTATACATATTTTGCCAGTCTTCTGCTGCATAGATTAGTAAAATGGCCCAGCAAGATGCATATCGTCAATGTATAAGAGCCATGTATGTTACTGTATGTATCTCTCGGCTATTGATGCTTGTTTTTCTGCTCGCTTTATCCACCCGTGTCAACCCCGGGGCATTCTGAATGATCGCGTTTCCTTCAACGGGCTATAGATGAAACTTTCCATACTAGTTCGCAATGGAGCCAAATGCACTCACAAGATGCTTGCAAGATGCCTGCAAGATCCAATGCACTGTACTTGTCAAGCTTAAGTACACATGTACATGGGTGAAATTCCTTTAGATTACAGTACGTGAGCAGGCCTATGACATTTTACAATTATAAAACAAGTGCAGGGGATTTAGCACGGGCACTTCTATTCCTCCCAGTTATTCTGTAAACATTATTTTCACTTTGAACAAATTCAGTCCAATTACATCTGACAAACACAATTTTGAGCTGCTGTAACCGCCTCTACAAAAATGGTATGAAATTGTGAAGTGACCATCACCATCATCATAATCATAATCATCATCGACACCTCATTGGAAAAATTATAACATCCCAACTGCTCTCAATATTATTACTGACCGTTTTGTTCTAAGAATACCGTATAATTAACTATGTACTGGACAAGATGTCCTTCAAGAAATCTGCCCAATTCAATTCTAGGAAAAGTCGGAAGGTTTCAGAAGTCTATAACAAATTATTCAGGAGATATCCCGGCAAAACGCGGGGGCTGGGCAGAATCTAACTTCCTGTTGACAGTATGAGGTAGGGCCTGAGTCGGAGCCGAGACCTTTCACGATACTGTGCCGCTTTGCCTTCCTGCATCTAGACTGCACCGCTAGACCCGCATTAACACGCGCATTGACGGGGGTCTGAGCCACCTTCGCTTTGACGGGGGTACCCGCCCCCGCCCCTAAGATCTCGAGAACCACGCTAGGTAGCGGAAAACGGTAAACGGCGTTGGGCAGCCCATCCACTTCTCCATCGAAAATATTTAGACCATTTTTTTCAGATAGAATTAAAGGTCACTAGAGGTCAAAACATGCCGTAATAGGGATAACATGTAAATTAAGGTCTTCCGTCATTACATCTGAACAAGTGAAGATAGAGCAAAATGATTTAAACTATATAAATCCTCGCAGCAAGCCCAATCTAATGATATATAATATGAGCTTCCTAGGTCAAATCAAAGAGTTGCTTGACCTGAGGTCAGGTCAAGGTCAAATTATATAAAATGCTATCTTAAACTTTTTTTAGGTCAGGTAAAGTGACCTGACCTCAAAAAAATATTAAGATAGCATAAGGCGGAGCAGGGTGAACTTATCCGATTGAAGCTCATATCACATAATGGGTCCACCGAGTTCTCTTAAGATTTGTTCCGGTATTTTTTATATCGACGACTTAACCCGCGCTCCACCGGGGTCCGGCGCCACCTTCGCCCCACCGGGGCCATCGATGCTCCCCTCTAACTCCGAAAATATGGGGGTTAGCGCAAATCTGCGAAAGTGCATTACAAGGCTCGCGTGAATTCAGTAAGAAATTACTCAGTATGTTTAAGCACTCAGGTCAATGGTTTGACTTCCAGAGGCCAAGAAAGGTCACGATAGGCTATTTTCACTCAAATATGGAATGCTTAAGAAAACTGAGCATAACTCCTTTGCCATTAGAGCTATTGAGATCTGGTTAAGTACATTTGATAGGAAATTGCCAGACCTTTTACCGCTATGCAGAACTTTAAGACCTCTCGCCAGTGTTTTGACCTCCAGAGGTCACCTCGTGACCAAATATGACCTTAGGTCACGAAAGGTCATAAAGTGACCTTGCCGTATATCAAATAAAAGCCAGTGACAAGACAAACACGATGGTGTTTGTTTCAGCGCTCAAGCTTAATTAGATCAAAAGTTATTGTCTAAAATACGGTTTTTGACCCCTGGTGACCTCGATGACCTTGGAAAAGTCAAAGGGAAAATATGACCCCTGGGATCCGTGAAAGGGTGTCCAAAAAAGCTGTCCTGAGCAGTCTGTGTTTTTGCAATCATTTTTGTGACTTTTAGATCATGAGACAGCTTTTCCCAATGCTTTTCCAATGAGAGAGGTCGCCTCGTGACCTGCCCTCAGGTCACGAAATCGAAAAATCCCGGATATACACGTTGTAGACCCTGGAAGGTTCATGAAGTGTAGCAAGTTTCAAATCGATCGACTGAGAAATGTAGCTCTTATAGAGCTTCAAAGTTGAAGTGAGGTGACCTTGGTTGACCTCGCCTGTTGACCTGACCTTGGTGACCCGGGTTAAAAATTTTCAGGGATGGTGGGAAAATGATGAGGTGAGAGATAGAGCCCTCAACCGCGGTGCTGCGTTTCTTCGTTTTTCTGCTACCTCGAAAAAAACCTTAGGGGGCCATCGATTGCCCCGGTGCACAGTGGTCGGAAACGGCCTCACGGATGGCCACCAGGTTTTGTTCATGTTCATTTTGCTACAGCGCTGAAACGGCCGAACCGATTCACCCCAAATCTTCAGCATATCATGCTATATCAATTGCAATGGGAGATGTATGCTTAAGTTAATTCAACTAACACCTGCACTGGAGAGGGGTCTGACACTAACGCGCACTGTAGGGGGCGTGGCAGGCCCCCTCTAAGATCTTGGAAACTAAAGGACACAGAAAAGCTCTGCTTGGAGGGTGGGTGGGGGCTATGATGATCTACATTATCACCAAGTTTCATTGACATAGGTCAATATCTTCAATGTCAAACGATGTCATAAACGTCAAATATTGGCCACCCTGGGACCTGTTGGGAAATACCGTTATTAAGCGGGAAAATGACGGAAATAAGCTAAAGGCAGCCCAGGGTCATAGAGGGAAGGTCGCAAAAAGCTTTTCTACAATTTTTGGGTCAAGGACAACCAAGGTCATTGACCTATGAGGTCACAATATGATGATGTACCGATAATGTACACTTTGACTAACACTTTTTGCCAGTGTTTGGTGGCAAGTGAGGATTGACCTTTAAAAATGACCTTTAACCTTAACCTTTGACCTTGATCTTTATATTTAGGCACCTTAACTATGACTTCATAGAATATTATTCCTCCGACCGGGTAACGCTATTTGACCGGAAGCGCTGGGGTCAATGACCTTGAAAATTCTGATATGATCTTGACCTGTGACTTTCGACCTTAACCTATACCTTCCTGTAAAGTGACCTTGGCATATTATCCCGGTTATATGACGTTATGACGTCACCACTCGGTATCCAATGCAAGCGAACTGGTCCTACCGCATGATTGTGGCAATCTAAAAATGCAGGTCTGATTTTGAAAGCCTATACGTCACACAATTTTCAGCCGATTTTTTAGATATCTTCACCAATCGTTGCGCCGTTAAATTCTCTAGAATGTAGCCAAATATCGTTTTTCAGCTCTACGAGCTATTCTTACGCCACCTGAGAAACAGGTGAGGGAACCTCCGAGGTCCCCCTCTAGTGCGGGTGTTAAGCAAATGAATTTACCTAACCCGACCCCTAATGACCTGGTCAGGTGGGCTGGCTCCGCATGCAAAAGGGCATACCCAGTCTCTTCTCAGACTAATCATCTAATCGGGCTAAAACAAAATACATATTGTCATTCGGCACCCCTGAGTGAAATGAGTTTGTGAGATGCTTACCATTTGCTACCCTCGTTAAAATTGATGTTCCCAGAAGTCACAAAAGCTCACGTTGAATGTTCGCACGATAATATTGGTTTCTTTCATTTCATATATTCAGACGGCAGGAAGATCAAGACAGTAGTTATCAGTGTACCCCTCTCATCATAGCATGTCGAATCATGTGCAATATGAGCATGGTTTATGCATGGGTGACCTTGACCAAGGCTGATTCTGGGTAGGGTCAAGAAAACGTATGAGCTTACAATGAAGATAATGTGCATAAAGGCGAGCAATACGACATGAGAAGCACCTGATAAGCATCCCCCACACCTCGCGGGCGGCCGGCGGGCCGTGGCTAGCCGCGGCGGCGCCGGGTGGCGGGCGGGCGGGCGGCGGGCGGCCCGGTACAATTTACACTGTGGACAATTTTGCGCACATTTGCGCACTTAGCTCTTTTCAGGCCATGACGGATAATTACTTGACCTATGTTTCCACAAAAAATCTAATTGGCAGAAACGTAAATTTTTTTGTTTGTCTATTCGAAGTCAGCATCTAGTTTGTAAGGTGGATTTGTGAAAGGGGTAATTAAAAACGCAGATTATATACCTTTATTGATATTCAAATATACACATAATGCTAATCATCTTAAAGCTGACATTATGAGGAACATTTTGATATCAATTATTTCTAGTCTGACTGAGTTTTGACGTTTATTATCCAAAGTTAGAAAATCGGATCTAGCAGACGCATCGAGTGCCTTACTTCTGGATTTCACCACCGCCTTACTTTGATGAGTAATAAGTGCATCTTTTAACCAAATTATCTTGATAATAGTGGTCATTCAGAACACTGAACAATTCTCTTCACATCGGCAGCCATAAAACCCCTAAATTAAAAAAAATCCGAAAAACGGCCCCGTGGCCACCCACGACAGCGTTTCCGACCACAGTGCGGTTGGGCGAGGGTTAACACCCGCACTGGAGGGATCTGGCACTAAGGCGCACTGGAGGGGGGCCTGGTAGGCCCCCTAAGATCTCGGAAACTAAGAGGCATAGAAAAACGAAATTTGAGGGGTGGATGGGGGTTATGGTGATCTACAGCATGATTAATTTTTATTGACCTAGGTCAATATCTTCAAGGTCAAACGAGGTCATAAAGGTCAAAACTTGGCCATGCTGGGGACCGACCGGTAAATGCCGTGATTATGCGGAAAAATGGCAGGAATAAGCTAAAGGCGGACCAGGGTCATATAGGGAAGGTCTCAAAAGCTTTCTCTTCAATTTTGGGGTCAAGGTCATTCAAGGTCATTGACCTGTAAGGTCACAATATAGTATACCACCTATAATGTACACTTTGACGAACACTATAGCCACTGTTTAGCGGGAAATGAGGATTGACCTTTGCAAATGACCTTTGACCTTGCCCTTTGACCTTGACCTTGGTATTGGGGTACCTTATCGATGACGCCATATCATAATGTACGTCAGACCGGCTAACGTCATTTGACTGGAAGCACTGTGGTCAGTGACCTTGAAAATGCAGATATGACCTTGATCTGTGACCTTTGACCTTGACCTTGACCTTTTTCATTCGCCACGGCTTCCACCGGGGGTATATTTGTCCGCACACCTGTATGGTTAAAAAACACCGACATTGCACTTCTGTAAGTTCACATGACATGACCATTTGCACCTTACATTCATTTCAGCTCAGGGATATTGCGGATGTTTTGTATTTGAAATGCTTAGTGTGTGTGTGTGTGTGGGTGTGGATGTGGATGTGGATGTGGGTGTGTGTGTGGGTGGGTGTGGATGTGGATGTGGGTGTGGGTGGGTGTGGATGTAGATGTGGGTGTGTGCGTGGACGTGGGTGTGTGTGCGTGTGGGGGTGTGCGGGTATGTGAGTTTTCATATGTTCATTTGTGTTTATCTAGCGGTGTTTGTGTGCGCTCACTGACCAGTAATATGATGTACCTGATCTGAAGAGCAGCAGTACTAGAGTGTTTGTATGTTTAATTTACTTTCCAATATACGTTCCGTGTTTTTTATGACTGATCTGATTGAGTTATTTCTATTGGAGCAGTCGACTCCTAATTCCCCCCACTTTTCATTAAAGTCGACAGCCTTGTTGTTTTTTCTTGCGACAATACTTTCTTTTTCTACTTCTAACCGTAAAGTATTAGTAAAGTATTCTATATTTGGTTGTTGCTTTCTTAGCCGTGCTTTGAATAGAACTAGTTTTACGATAGTTGCTAACATAATTTCCATTTTTGTGCAGTTCTCGAAAGAGGGGAGGAACCAGTTTGATTTGTGAAACTGTAATGTAACATTAAATCTTAAATTGAGCTCAGATTTTACCTCTCGAATGAAAGTTTGAGTTTTGAGGCAGGTCCAAAAAAGATGATCAACTGTTTCAACTGATCTTTTACAGAAAGAGCATAACGCTGTTTGTGATTTCCCTATTATGTTAAGATATCTGTTAGTCGCCATTGACCTTGACCTTCATGTGAGGTGACCTTGACATATAATCCCGGTTATATGGTGTTATGACTTCACCACTCGGCCTCCAATGCAAGCTAACTGGTCCGACCGCGCGATTACGGCGATCTCAAAATGCAGGTCTGACTTTAAAAGCCTATCAGTCAAAAACTTTCAACCGATTTTCAAAAAAATTTTCCCAATCAACGCGCTATTACATTCTGTTTAATGTGGCAAAGTATCGTGTTTCGGTTACGAGCGGTTCTCTGGCCACCTCAGAAAAACAGGTGGGGGGCCTCCGAGGCCCCCTCCAGTGCGCGTGTTAAGGTCAGGTACGAGCCATGACCTCTGCAATGTAAATACATGGGAAAATGTTTCATTACTGAATAACTCAGTAACGGATGGTGATAGAGCGTTTATTTAAGCTGCATTACATAGACTCACCTTGTCTTTGCAGTTCTCATGATATGCATTTTATATAATTTGACCTTGACCTGACCTCAGGTCAGGTAAAATCCCTGATTTGATCTAGCAGAGTCAGTTTTATATATCATTCGATTCCGCTTCCTGCGAGGATTCATATAGTTTAAATCGTTTTGCTCTATCTGTACTTGTTCAGATGCAATGGCCGAAAAACTTCATTTACATGTTATCCCTATGACGGCATGTTTTGACCTCTCGTGACCTAAAATGTGACCTGACAAAAAATGACTCAAATATTTTCGATGGAGAGGTGGATGCGCTACCCAACACCGTTTACCGCTTTTCGCTACCTACCGTGGTTCTCGAGATCTTAGGGGCGGGTACCCGCCCCCGTTAAAGTCAAGGTGGCTCAGACCCCCGTCAATGCGCGTGTTAAAAGTGTGGTAGGTATGTACCCTGCATTACCAATCCTCCACGTGCTCGATGAAGTGACACCACACTTTGAGGGGGTTCCCAGCAGAAGGTTTTCTCGTTCTCTGTCAGAGGGGGTCCAAGAAAAACATTGTGTTTAATCCTATTCCTGTCAGGCTCATGGCTACTACTATCCTTGTAAGGGGGATTCGGTCACCTAATGTAACAAAATATACCCGTTTGTTTTAGATATTGTATGTTTGGATTGTCTCCGCCCTATGCTGAACTCCATTCAAAATAAAAGATGGTTTCAAAATTCTGAAAATTGTAGGCATCGACGAGCAAAGTATACATTTGCTATTACATTCTCCATGATTATTGGCCCGGCTGTTTTATTTTCAGAAAACTGGTAAGTATGGGTAGATAACTGATGCAAAACTATTTTACCTATCTTTCAGTTCCGTGAAAACTCGAAATTCAATGGCGGTTCGAGGGCCAGAACTATATGGTGAATCATATATACTTATATGTATTTATAACCAGTTTTTTGTTGCTTAGATTAGCAAACATCAGACACTGTGTGACATCTTTGACGTCGAAACAAAAGGTGTAATTACAAAGTCACCAGAGGCGGATGCGGAAAAAACAAAATAGTGGTGCAATATGTATATTGATAATGCCTAAAATACATGTACATATGCTTCTCGGCGATTGATACTTTTCATATTGCCCAACCTTTATTCGCCCATGCTAAGCCCCAGGGAATTCTGAATGATATTGTCTCCTTGATCTGTCTATGGGATAATTTTTGTCTTTTCGCTCTAGGAACCAAACACATGCCCAAGTGGCTTGGCCTATTGATTACACTTAGTGCACCTACTGCTTGCACATGTGTGAATCTCCTCGATTACAGTAACTGAGCACGCCTATTGCATCTTATTACCATAAACCATATCGTTGGGAGTACGGTATGGCTACTTTTGTTCTTCCCGGCTGTGCTGTAAGCAGTCTCTTCCCTGAGCAAAAGTGCAATCTAGTTACATTAGAAACTCTCCATTCCGAATTTCTGGAATCGCGTCTGCCAAAATGTTATAGCAATATGCAAATGACATATCATGGGGCATGTATTCTATAATATTCAAACATTCTAACTGCACTCAGTGTAGTGAAGATAGCTTTGTTATGAGAAGAAAACACTGTGCACGATCATACTCGGTTTGCCAATATGATCCTCTCCAGACGCAGAGCTAGAGCTCCATCCCGGATAAATGCTTTTTTTCATGGTATGTACATTAGGGTGCGTGTTACAACACTTTTTTCGAAATCGAAACTTTTTCACGCGGTTTTAGACGGTAAACACAAATATAAGGACAGTCCTGCAAAAAATTGCCATTTTCTCGAGTTTAAGCAACGGATTTTTACTTTTTAACCTTCCCCCAGTGGGGCGGAAGGGTGCTGACAAACCATCTCGGGTCAGGTCACCAGGCCAGGTCAAGTGAACTCACCTCAAAAAATGTTTGGGATTGCATAACTCGGAGTAGGGTTGATTTATCAAGGTGAAACCTTTTTTATATAATGGGCTCACCGGGGGCTACAGACTATATTTCGGTATTTTATATATTGTTGACCTAAGGTCAGGTACGGGTCATGACCTCCCCATTGGAAATGCATGGGGAAAGCGCAAATTGGCCGAAAAATGTTTCTTTTTCTGTATATTAAGCTTATAGGGACTTCTTATTCCCGGGATCGTAGTATCACAGGCCACTCGCAAGGTTTATTTTGCAAGTTTACACCTGTGACCTCTGAGAGGTCATTTGGGTCTACCTCAGCATGTTTTGAGACTTATGTCAATAACTGCGTAGATAATTGCACTAGAGCTCTCATTTGGATACCACTCTGTTTGATTTGTCATTACGAGTCGAGTGATATGCATATTGACTATGTTTAGTTAGATGATGACCTTGACCTGACCCTAGGTCATGCCATTTTTATACTTTGATCCAGTATGGTCATTTTGTACAGCATTCAAATCGCCATAACGAGAGGAATCGAATGACGTTTAAATTTTGCTCTAACTTGACTCAGCCAAACGCTAGATTAAAGTGTTCTAAATTGTGCTATTTTGACCTTTAATGACCTCAATATTATTTTGAGGTAAAGCGTTATGGGAAGAGTTTCTTAATCGGTTCAATGGTCTATCAAACCATTCATGCACTTTTTCGCTACCCCACTCCGGAGCCGAATTGCCGCCCGGTAGCTCAGTTGGTAGAGCGCTGGGTTCCGGCTCGCTGCTCAGAAACATGCAGTGGCAGTACATGTCCAGGCTTGGGATCGGTTCCCATTGAGACGCTCCGGCGCTCAATAGTTTATCCGACGTAGGTCGGCTGGCAACTGACTGGTGAGACGGTGACCTGAGCGGGGCGGCCGTCCCCGTGCTTTGTGAGACGTTAAACTTTGGCTTCTAAATTAACCCTTCATTGTGGGAGCTGCTCGTTCGGGTGGTGGGGCTGGGGTCTCCGTGACAAGTCCATTGATGACTTTAGTGAGACTTTGATTCCAACAGCCGTACTAGGAACAACTTGGACAAAGTTAAAAAGATTCAAGAGGGGGGGTGGCAGCACTAGCCCAGCTTGTCAAAATTGGTTCCGATGTCGCTTTGCTTTTCAGGGTTAGTGATGGAGTGCACTCTGGTTTCTTTATTTCTATTGAAATAATTTAATATTGCTACAGATTCGTAGTTTGTGTTTTGTCAGAACAGGAATACGATATATAAGTGTTGAACAATTTGCAAGCTAAAAAGTGAAACCCATCTATATACATAAGTTGGTAGTTTATTGTAATGTTTTATCCAACAGCACATCACACTGTGTGCGTGGCACCGCGCTCTCCATGTGCAGTAGTCTCAGAGCCATCCGGACCGGCCCCTCAGACTCACGTCTGCGGCATTTTTATTCTTCAGAAATAAATGCCGCAGACGTGAGTCTGAGGGGCCGGTCCGGATGGCTCTGAGACTACTGCACATGGAGAGCGCGGTGCCACGCACACAGTGTGATGTGCTGTTGAATAAAACATTACACTAAACTACTAACTTATGTATATAGATGGTTTTCACTTTTAGCTTGGGAATTGTTCAACACTTATATATCGTATTCCTGTTCTGACAAAACACAAACTACGAATCTGTAGCAATATTAAATTATTTCAATAGAAATAAAGAAACCAGAGTGCACTCCATCACTAACCCTGAAAAGCAAAGCGACATCGGAACCAATTTTGACAAGCTGGGCTAGTGCTGCCACCCTCCCCCTCTTGAATCTTTTTTAACTTTGTCCAAGTTGTTCCTAGTACGGCTGTTGGAGTCGAAGTCTCACTAAAGTCATCAATGGACTTGTCACGGAGGCCCCATCCCACCACCCAAACGAGCAGCTCCCACAATGAAGGGTTAATTTAGAAGCCAAAGTTTAACGTCTCACAAAGCACAGGGACGGCCGCCCCGCTCAGGTCACCGTCTCACCAGTCAGTTGCCAGCCGACCTACGTCGGATAAACTATTGAGCGCCGGAGCGTCTCAATGGGAACCGATCCCAAGCCTGGACATGTACTGCCACTGCATGTTTCTGAGCAGCGAGCCGGAACCCAGCGCTCTACCAACTGAGCTACCGGGGCGGCAATTCGGCTCCGGAGTGGGGTAGCGAAAAAGTGCATGAATGGTTTGATAGACCATTGAACCAATTAAGAAACTCTTCCCATAACGTTTTACATCAAAATAATATTGAGGTCATTAAAGGTCAAAATAGCACAATTTAGAACACTTTACTCTAGCGTTTCACTGAGATAAGTTAGAGCAAAATTTAAACGTCATTCGATTCCTCTCTTTATGGCGATTTGAATGATGTACAATATGACAATACTAGATCAAAGTATAAAAATGTAATGACCTAGGGTCAGGTCAAGGTTATCATCTAACTCAACATAGTCAATATGCATATCACTCGACTCGTAATGACAAATCAAACATGGTGGTATCCAAATGAGATCTCTAGTGCAATTTACTGCGCCTTTATTGACATAAGTCTCAAAACGTGCTTATGTAGTCCCAAATGACCTCTCAGAGGTCACAGGTGTAAACTTGCAAAATGAACCTTGCGAGTGGCCTGTGATACTACGATCCCGGGAATAAGAAGTCCCTGTAAGCTTAATATACAGAAAAAGAAACAGTTTTCGGCCAATTTTCACTTTCCTCATGCATTTCCAATGGGGAGGTCATGGCCTGTACCTGACCTTAGGTCAGCAATATATAAAATACCGAAATGTAGTTTGTAGCCCCCGGTGAGCCCATTATATGAAAAAGGTTTCACATTGATAAATCAACCCTACTCCGAGTTATGCAATCCCAAGTATTTTTTGACGTGACGTCACTTGACCTGGCCTGGTGACCTGACCCTAGATGACCCCGACTTAGAATTTTTAGGGGAAGTTGCAGAATTGATTAATGATAAGCTGTGCCAAGTACGGTGGTGCTTGGCGTCGCCGCTCCTCCACGACGACGAAAAATCTGTAGAGGGGTTAGTCAGCACTAGGCCGTTTGAAATTTCAAAAATTTCAAAATTCCTTCGGTCAGCATTGTTTCCCATTATTTGGTTTATTTCTAGCCGATTGACAACAATTTTGCCCCAGTTTGTTGAGATATAAGGCTGCCTATATTCGCTTCAAAATTTCATGTTTTCGGGTTCGCCACTGGTGTTATGGCAGTACTGGCGTTGCAGTCGCCAGTGCCATGGGCCCTGTTTCTGAGCTTGTCATTTCTTTCCAGCGCAAATTTTCGATGGGGCTGTATGCTGTGTAGTACATTACCTATTTACTGACGTTGTGGGAGGTATTCCTTTTTAGGAAAGGGAGGAGAATGGTCCCTGAAGTAATCTCTTTGATAAATATGTTGGCAGATCGATGATGTGTCTGACATATGTTTCAGTAAATTAGCATGGCGCAATATTCACTGGGAGAGGAGGACGAGGATGCAAAAATCTCCTGTGAAAGAGTCGGGAATAATTCATCAGTCCTCATATCACTTAGTTTCGAGACAATACATATACGATCGAATTATATTTGCTAGCGATTCGTCTTTCTCACAGGTCACAAACAAAGTGAAAGCAGAGGCGATACCAATTTGCGCTTTTCGGTATGCTTCCACTTCGCGGACTTCCTGCCTGTTCTTCGTCTTGATTAAATTCCAGGAACATATTTTCACTACACGTTAACAGTGGCCACATTTATACCTCACGTGAGTATCTCACATGCATGTCACGTCTTGATTTCGGGCGTCATCACATAACACGCTTTCCTACTACAGCGTGCTCATCAATGCCTTTTCTAAACTCCGTCAGGCGCGCCCTGCGATGTTCTTCTGCTTGCAGCGGCGACTGAAAGTAACTATAATCTTTGACACCTCCAACACATTGTTTTAATCATACCAGGGCTTCTTCCTGATACGTCATTAGTGACTTTGATCGATCGAACAAGCCCCTCGTGAAGCCGAAAATCCATATGAGAGGCTCAACTTTTTGGATGTGCCGACAATTATGCGTGGGCAGCGGATGTGAGGTCAAAAAGAAGCCACGAAGACTCGTCCACCATGTCAGCCAGCTGGCTTGTTTCGTCGAGGAAAACACTTGTAGGGGAGTGGTCCGTCGCAGCTACTTTGAGTGTCGCCACTAGTTTCTCACTAATCTTAAACTTCTGTTCATCAGAAACTTCGTCGCTGAATACACTGAATACAACGACTGGTAACTTTAGATACCGCAAGTGTCCTCGCAACACATTGATGGCAGCTTCCCCTTCCTCACGGTCTACGTGTGATTGTACGTGAACAGCGTTCGGTATAGTTAGAGGTCATTTGCTGGTGCATCTGCTGCGACAGGCGCTTGAAAGCTGAGCTCGGCGACCAAAGAGGTCGCCGAGCTCAGCCTGATAGCTGTTGCAGCTCTATCTCCCCGAGGCACACGGTTCATGAAGCCAAGTGAATTCCATCAAGGTCGCTGGATGGTAAATGTCGGTTTCAATGTGCCATAAGCCTCTGAACTTCAGTTCCAATGTTAACCTTATTTGTTTTGCAAAGTTTGATGTGCCCAACCTGGATCAGGATATTTGAAAAAAATACAATGTAGCTAATATAGAATAATGTTGTGCCAGATCTGACATGTAGCCTCGTTTGTAATAGGATTGTAAGAGCTTCACTGACGCATCCTTCGCTATTACTGTACACATACATATAGTGTCAATCACCTGTTCCCTTTGATGACTGTTTGCTGTGACATTGGTACAGTTTGTGCGGGTTCAGAATCATGGCAGTGACGATTCCATGGTATTATTATATTATTGACCAGGTCTGTACTGCATCAAAATGTACCTGTTCGCCGACCAGACAGGCTGTGAGAAATTAATACACAAGCTTCACCCCATAGCTCTATTCATCGTGCTTGTGTACGCCAGTGTGTGGCATCAAGCGCATGTTGCAGGAGATGCACCGCAAATGACCTCTAACTATACCGAACGCTGTTCACGTACATTCACACGTAGACCGTGAGGCTGAAAAAGCTACCATCAAGGTGCTGCAATGACACTTGTGGCATCTAAAGCTACCAGTCATCGTGTTCAGTTTATTCAGCGACAATGTTTCTGAGGAGCAAAAGTTTACAAAGTGAGAAACTAGTGACGACACCCAGAGTAGCTGCGACGGACCACTCCCCTACAGATGCTGGCCTCGACGAAACAAGTCAGCTGGCTGACATGGTGGACGAGTCTCCGTGACTTCTTTTTGACCTCACATCTGCTGGCCACACATGGTTGTCGGCACATCCAAAAAGTTGAGCATCTCACAAGGATTTGCGGCTTCACGAGGGGCTTGTCCGATCTATCAAAGTCACTAATAACGCATCGGGAAGAAACATTGGCATAGTTAAAACACTTTTTTTGGAGGTGTCAAATATGATAGTCACTTCCAGTCGCCGCTGCAAGCAGAAGAACATCGCAGGGCGCGCCTGACGGAGTTTAGAAAAGGCAGCGATGAGTACGCTGTAGTAGGAAAGCGTGCTATGTGATGACGTCCGAAATCAAGACGTAAAATGCATGTGAGATACTCGCGTGAGGTATAGATGTGGCTTTTGTTAACATGTAGCGAAAATATATTCCTGGAATTTAATCAAGATGAACAATTAGGCAGCGAGTCAGCGAAGTGAAAGCATGCCGAAACGCGCAAACTTGTATCACCTCTGCTTTCACTTCGCTTGTGACTTGTGAGGGAGACGAATCGCTTGCAAATATAATTGGATCGCATATGTATTCCCTCGAAACTAAATGAGAGGAGGACTGAGGAATTATTCCCGACTCTCTAGCAGGAGATTTTTGTATCCTCGTCCTCCTTTTCCAGTGAATATTGCACTATGTCAATTTACTGAAACATATGTCAGACACTTCATCGATCTGCCAACATATTTATCAAAGAGATTACTTCAGGGACCATTCTCCTCACTTTCCTATATAGGAATACCTCCCACAACGTCTGTAAATAGGTAATGTACTACACAGCATACAGCCCTATCGAAAATTTGCAGTGGAAAGAAATTACAAGCTCAGAAACAGGACCCATGGTATTGGCGACTGCAACGCCGGTACTGCCCATAACACCAGTGGCGAACCTGAAGATATGAAATTTTGAAGCGAATATAGGCAACCTTATTTCTCAACAAACTGGGGCGAAATTGTTGTCAATCGGATAGAAATAAACCAAATCATGGGAAAAATGCTGACCTAAGGAATTCTGAAAACTTTTTGAAATTTGAAACGGCCTAGTCAACACCCTTCCACACCACTGGGGGTTAAAAAGTGAAAATCCGTTGCTTAAACTCGAGAAAATGGCAATTTTTTTTTGGCAGGACTGTCCTTATATTTGTCTAGTCTAAATCTGCGTGAAAAAAATCGATTTCGAAAATAGTGTTATAACTCGCACCCTAATGTACATAATGTAACATACATTAGCTCCAACCATTCATGGAATATGCCCAATTTAATGTTAGAAGAACTCAGAAATATTGAAAGGCCTAACACGGACCGTTTTGGGGAAATCCCAGCAAAATATGAGAGGTGGGCTGAATCCATCATCCCCTGACAGAAATAGGGTTACCACGCGCAATGCAGGGGACCTCCAGCCCCCCACGCCTAGTTTTCAAAGGTGGCCGAAGAACCATTCACAGCCGAAATATTTTAATAAAAATATTTAAAATCTTTAAATAATATTTCTACTTAAGGCTTTCAAATCTACGCCTATATTTTCAGATCACCACAATCGCGCTGACGCACCAGTGCGTCTGCATTAGAGACAGAGTCGTGACCTCATAACGCTATGCAAACAATATCAAGGTCACCTCACATGAAGGCATCGGTCGAGGTAAAAGGTTACATGCCAAGGTCATGCTATCATTTTTAAGGTCATTGGTCACAGTGCTTCCGGTCAAATGAAGTTACCCAGTATGACTTATATCATGCTATGACGTCAATTTAAGGTGACCAAATGTGAAGGCAAGGTTAAAGATGAAAAGCCCAGTCCTCATTTTCCTCCCGATGGTTGCTATAGTGCTAGTTATAGTGTAAATTATAGGGAATATAATATATTGTGACGTTACAGGTTAATGACCTTGACTGACCTTGACTAAAAATATTCAGGAGCTATTCTTTTAGACTACTTCCTTATAATCTTGATCCACATTTAGTATATACTTGACCTTTTCCGCATAACTCCGGCATTTTCCAATAGGTTTCCAGTACGGCCAAGATTTGACTTTTGTAGCCTCGTTTGGCCTTGAAGATACTGACCTAGGTCAATGAAAGTGCACGGGGCTAATTAAAAATATTTCTCTTCTGTTCACTAAGTGCAGATCTGTTGATATCAGACTGTTCAGATCAGATCAGTTGATATTGCAGAAGTGCAATATGCAATACGCTGGAGGAAATTTCCTCCAGCGACGAAGCTGTAAGGTTGATACCGCCCCGGTAGCTCAGCCAGAGGATAGTTGGGTTCTGTCACGCTACTCAGAAATATGCAGCGGTAGTGCGCTTATAAACTGGCTTGGGATCGATTCCCCTGAGAGGCTCTCGCAGTCAATATAATCCCGACGTAGGTCGGCTGGCGGCTGACCTTAACAGGGCAACTGTCCCGGTGCTTTGTGAGATGTTCAACCTTAGCTTCTACGTTCACTCATCACGCTTATCAAATTCCCAAGAAAAATGTTTAACCTGGGTAAACAATGCTTACTGAACATCAAAGTCCATTCATTTTCCTTCGAGAGGAAGTCTTTTCGACCTCTCGTCGTTAGAAATGTCTCTAGCGCAGGTGAAAATTCCCACCAGGAAGTCACAATTCCCCCACCTTGCCATTAGCTATGCGCTGCACTGACTAATCTTTTAAATGTATTCTTCTCGTTATGGTCATCACCTCCTGTGTGAAGAGTCACATGCCAGTAAATGCTTGCATTGCACCTCCACCCGTGACTGTGGGCGCGGCTAGTTAGGCTCATATTTTTGGCCATCCAATGGTTGTAAATCTCATTTTCTACTCTCCAGGAGTGATGGACCGAAACCATTTGGCGAGCGAACTCCTCCAAACAGAATGGCTCTGCCGGTCACACCTGGTACCACCCCGCGCAGTCATGAAGGATGTCTCACCGAAATGTCCCACGGTGAATTATGGTCCAAATCAAACTTTTTAACAACGCCTTTTGCGGGAGCATCGCGGCCTGGGCTTAAAATGTTTTACATTATTGGAGCTCTCAAACCTTTTCGCTAGGCCGTTTTAATCCTCTGCCCGGTAGGGGGTGTTTAAACACCCTTCGGATTTTTCCAGCGACACGAAAAAAGGCGGCGCGGCCGTATTTGACACACTTTATCCTTGATGCATTCCGCAGCTTTCCCCAAAATATTAAGGCTGGGTCATCTCAGGTCAGGTCACAGTGCAGATCAAGTGACCTCATCTCCAAAGATGTTTAAGGTAGCATAAGTAATAAAAGGGGGAATCTATCTAATTGAAACTTATACCACATGTAGCATGTGGCCATTATTATTTTGTGGCCCACCAGGGCACCACAAAATAATTTCGGGATTTTTCATATCTATGAGTTAGGGTCAGATACGGATTATGACCTTTCCATTGGAAATGTATGGGAAAAAAGGAAATTGGCCGAAACAAATGTTCCATTTCTGTAGATAGCGCTTGTTTCCTTGGTTGAATACCTTTTTATTCTCCAAATCATGGTATCCTTCATAGGTTCATGCTGCAAGTTTGGACCTGTTACCTCTGAGAATTCATCAGGGGATACTAAAGCACGTTTTCAGACTTTGGTCAATAACTTTGCTGCAAATGACGATAAAGGTTTTATTTTTATACAATTACGTTTGTATTGTTATTGTAACTCGATTGATATGCATATTGACTATGCTAGATTAGATGGTGACCTTGGACTGACCTTAGGTCAGGTCATTTTTATGTTTTGACCTAGTATTGCCAAATTATACACCATTCGATTCGCCGTAACGAGAGGAAATCGTGGTGCCTAAAAATGCTTCTAACTCCACTCTGTCAGACGCTAGAGCCCGGAAACTCTTCTCTAACATGCCACCTTCTTGGGCGTGACATGGTCTCAGTATTGGCCTGAGCCAAAAAGTGATTGATGTAGTTTCGTGAAAAAAAATTGTATGAGCTATCCAACAGTGGCCTTATGAATGGAGCCCAGCTGGGCTATTGGTGGGAATTGTGGCAGAAAACATGCACCACTAACTGGCCGGTCCCGTGCTGTGCTTCGGCTGGCCAGTCTGGGCAGCTCTTAACACGCGATTGACGGGGGCGGGTACCCGCCCCCTCGGGTTTTTCGGAGATAGCGGAAAAACGGCGGCGCGTAGCGCCGCCGTACTGGTATACCTTTTCCCTCATCATTTTTACAACTTCTGTGAAAATTTTAAGGTTAGGTCATCTCAGGTCAGGTCACCATTACAGGTCAAGTGACCCGACCTCAAAAAAGTTTAAGATAGCATAAGTCGGAGCAGGGTGAACTTATCCGATTGAAACTCATATCACATAATGGCCCCACCGATTTCTCTAAAATGTGTTCCGGTATTTTTGATATCGATGACCTAAGGTCAGGTACGAGGCATGACCTCTCCATTGGAAATACATGGGAAAAATGGTTTTTACGGAATAACTCAGTAACGGATGGTGATAGAGCATTTATTTTGCTGCATTAGACTCGCCTGGGCTTTGCGGTTCTAATGATATGCATTTTATATAATTTGACCCTGACCTGACCTCAGGTCAGGTCAAATCCTTGATTTGACCTAGCAAGGTCAAATTATATATCATTCGATTCGGCTTGCTAAGAGGATTCATATAGTTCAAGTCGTTTTGCTCTATCTTTACTTGTTCAGATTTAATGGCCGAAAAACTGAATTTACATGTTATCCCTATGACGGGCATGTTTTGACCTCTCGTGACCTTAAATGTGACCTGACAAAAAAATGGTTCAAATGTTTTCGATGGAAAGTGGATGGGCAGCCCAACGCCGTTTACCGTTTTCGCTATCTACCGTGGTTCTCGAGATCTTAGGGGCGGGTACCCGCCCCCCGTCAATGCGAAGGTGGCTCAGACCCCCGTCAATGCGCGTGTTAACGTCACCGAGCAGCAGCTGGGTTCATGCAGGGCCCGTGCTGGTACCCCCAGGTGCCCAGCATAGCCCAGCAACAATTCCTAGCTGGGGGCAGCCCCTGAGATCTGGAAACCTAAAAGGCTTGGAAAATGGCTGCGTGGCGGTGAATTCGGGTTGTGGTGATCTACATGATAGCCACTGTTAATTGGCTTAGTTAATATCTTCAAGGTCATATGAGATCATAAAGATCACATATTGACGGTGCTGGCAGTGACGGATTAGCCTGGGGGGGGGCAGGTCAAAGTCGAAAAGCAAAAAAAGCAGAAGTCACGCGGTAAAAGGCTTTGCCACAATTTACCACGTGCTTACAATACCACGTACGTTTTCAGGGTACCTAGACCTGAGTCGAAAAACAAAACAAAAAGACGTAAGATTTGCTCTAGCTCCGCTGAGTGAAATTTGAAAACCTACAGGGGTAATGTACACTCCCCTTTTGTGAGCCTACGAAACATTTCTTGACCTCTAGTGACCTCAATGTTGATCTGACATGAAAATAGTACCTACGTCTTCGTCTCGTCAATAGCTTTCGAGAGCCGTCCGTAATTTTTGTTCAGCTTTTCCGGGAAATGAGATAAAGAGGGGCAAATTACGCATCCCCAACCCCCCGGGAGGGGGGCTTCATGCCAACGACACCAGTGGAGCGTGTGTTAACACGCGCCCCGCTGGGGGCGAAATTCGCCCCCTCCTGGTTTTCCCCAGATAGCTCAAAGACGAAGCGACGCAGGACAACAAAACTTACAGTACCTTATAACTAATCAATTTTACAAATCTGACCAAATTTTTAAGCTAAGGCCATGTCAGGTCAAGAAGCTATTCAATGTCAGGTGACCCGACCTCAAAACCTAGAATCACGAGTTTGAAGCGGCGCCCAGGAAACATCAGCGAACGATCAGTTTGAAAATTCTACAATATGATGGGGTCATTAGGATCTACAAATCTGCCATCTCGGAATTTCGATATTGTTAACCTAAGGTGGGGCCAATTTTTTGGCCACCCCATTATAAGTCTATGGTGAAAAATAGAATGGGCTCGTTTTTAGTAAATGCTGGATAGATAAAGCTGAAAATCCTCAAGCCGTCTAGTCTTACCACGATCTTTACTATAAAGTTGAGTTTTTAAGCATCTGACCTCTCAAAGGTCATATCAGGTCACGGGAGCATAGAGTGATTGTTTTGCCAATAACTTCTCACTGAATCGAGATAAAACTCCCATTTTGCTTGCATTGTGCTTATATTGTCACGGGGAGCCGATTGATATGCAACATGGCCATACTAGGTCACTCTGTGACCCTGACCTAGCTCGAGGTCAGGCTATTTTTACTATTTGACCCAGCAAGGTCATATGATCCATCATTCGATTCGCCGCGATGAGAGGAATCCAATGATACATAAAGATGAGCTCTAACTCCCTGTGGGCAGATCTAGAGAGAGAAACAAACACTGCTCTGTTGTAAGCCTATGGAACCTTCTTTGGCCTATGCTGACCTCAATATTGACCTGAAATAAATTCTTCGTATAAAATATCTTCGTCTTGTCAAGAGCTTTCCAACGCCCCCCGTAATTTTCCTTTAGCTTTCGTGGGGAACGAGATACAAAGGGGGGCGAAAAACGCTCCCCTGTGGGGCGCGTCATGCCAGAGACCCCAGCGGGGCGCGTGATAACCCTCGTCCCGGTGGGGGATGTATGAACACCCCCTCGGGTTTTCGGGCGGCAAAAAAAAAAAACGGCAGCGCTTCGCGCTGCCGTGCTTGGCACACCTTATTTTTTATTAATTCCCCAAAATGTTAATTTTGGGTCATCTCAGTTCAGGTCACCAGTCAGGTCAAGTGAAATAACCTCAAAAAAGGTTTAAGGTGGCAAAGGAAAAAATGGCAGAATCTATCGGAATGAAACTTATACCACATAATGGGCCCACCAAGTGCTAAAAAGTATATAGTCCTGGATTTTTCATATCGATGACCTAGGGTCAGGTACGGATCATTACTTTTCCATTAGAAATGCATGAGGAAAACTCTGACAAAATGACCTAGTATAGTCAGATTATACATCATTTGATTCACCGTAACGAGAGGATGCGTATGGTGCCTAAAAAATATTCGAACTAAACTCTGTCAGACGCTAGAGCCCAAAAAACTATACCCTAACATGCAATCTTCTTTGACCTGTCATGACCTCAATATTGACCTGAGCGAAAAAGTGACTAACGTAGTTTTATCATAAAGTTGTATGAGCTATCCAAAAGCGTTCGCGTTTTCTCGCTGTCCCGCACAAGAGCCGAGTGCTCGCCACCTTCGCCCCACCAGGGGCCATCGATGGCCCTCTAAGGTTTTTTGGGATAACAGAAAAACGACGAAACGCAACACCGCAGTTGAGGGCTCTATCCCTCACCCAATCATTTTCCCACCATCCCTGAAATTTTTCTACCCCAGGTGTCACAAGGTCAGGTCACCAGGCAAGGTCAACCAAGGTCACCTCACTTCAAATGTTGAGCTCAATAATAGCTACATTTCTTGGCCGATCAGTTTTAAACTTCCTACACCTCATGACGCCTCCAGGGTCTAAAAATTTATATCCAGGATTTTTCGACTTCGTGACCTGAGGCCAGGTCATGAGGAGACCTCCCCATTGGAACAGCATGGGGAAAAGCTGTCTTATGATCTAAACCACACAAAAATGATTTCAAATGTTTAGAGTATTCAGAACTGCGTTCATGGACACCCTTTCACGGACCCAGGGGCGATATTTGCCTCTTGACCTATCTGAGGTCATCACAGATTATCAGGGGTCAAAAACAGTATTTTGACGATAACTTTGTACCTAATCAAGCTAGAGAGCTGAATGAAACGTCATTGCAGGGGCGTAGCCAGGATTTCGCTCAAGGAGGGGCGGCGCCACGAAAAGGGCCCCTACGACAGCGCCAAAAGGACCCTGGTGGGTAAAAAGGGCCTTGCTTGTTACAGAATAGAGCACTGAAGAGGGCTTAAGAGGGCCCTGTCTGGTATAAAATGCCAAATTTGGCCACAGAGCATAGTGCGGGCGAGCCGCGCTTCGCGCGACTCGTGTCCCCAGGGGGGCCCTTCGGACCTTCAGGGAGGGGCGGCTGTCCCTGCCGCCCCCCTTGGCTACGCCCCTGCGTCATTGGGTGTGTCTCGTCACTGACTTTCATTTGGTATACGCCATACGCCAAAGCCACTTTCTGACTTTTCGTGACCTCAAGTCAATAGGGTCACGAAGTGACCTCTGGAGGTCCAACTAACGGCGGGAGGCCATTATGTTCCACATAGCGGAAATAATTCTGGCATTTCCCTATCAAATGTACTTTACCAGACTGCATTAGCTCTAACAGCATGAGGGCCCAGTTTGTTATTGCATATTTTAGTGGAAATAGTCTATCGTGACCTAACTTGACCTTTGGAGGTCAAACCATTGACCTGAGCGCTTAACACGCGCATTGACGGGGGTCTGAGCCACCTTCGCATTGACGGGGGCGGGTACCCGCCCCCTAAGATCTCGAGAACCACGGTAGGTAGCGAAAAACGGTAAACGGCGTTGCGCTGCCCGTCCACTTCTCCATCGAAAACATCTGAACCATTTTTTTGTCAGGTCACATTTAAGGTCATGAGAGGTCAAAGCATGCCGTCAGAGTGATAACATGTCAATTCAGTTTTTCGGCCATTACATCTGAACAAGTATAGATAGAGCAAAACGACTTGAACTATATGAATCATCTCAGTAAGCTGAATCGAATGATATATAATTTGACCTTGCTAGGTCAAATCACGGATTTGACCTGACCTGAGGTCAGGTCAGGGTCGAATTATATAAAACGCATATCATTAGAATTTCAAAGCCCAGGCGAGTCTAATACAGCTAAAATAAACGCTCTATCACTATCCGTTACTGAGTTATACAGTAAAAACCATTTTTCTCATGTATTTCCAATGAAGAGGTCATGCCTCGTTCCTGACCTTAGGTCATTCAAAAATACCGGAACATATTTTAGAGAACTCGTTGAGGCCATTATGTGATATGAGTTTCAATCGGATAAGTTTACCCTGATCCGACTTATGCTATCTTAAACTTTGAGGTTGGGTCACTTGACCTGTACTCGTGACCTGACCTGAGATGACCAGTGACCCAAAATAGGTTTTGCGCTAGGGTGTCGAGTGGAAAATTCAGCTCGGAATGTATGGCGAGTGAGTGGAAAATTCCCCTCAAAATGTATGACGGAGAAAAAATTTTCCAATTTGGGTACTCAGGTGGTAAACTATCAGAACCCTTGTTTGAACTGAGGGATGGATATTTCTTTAATTTTCTCAAAGTAAATATTTTAAATCGTCCCCAAGCTGCATTGTTTGACCATTACCATGTGAAAAATTTGGGTTAAGCAGGTAAATATTTACCAACTGAAACCCCTGATGCAGTTTCCAATTTTTTAAGGAATTGGTGAATTGCCACAAATAAAAAACATTTTGGGGGCCTCTGAGACCAACCCTCGGGGAAAGAACTCTGGGAGCCACAAAGACTAACATTTGTGGGATGAAGATAAACTCTTGGGGGGCTTCCCTAGACCAACTCTTGTGCCCCTCCTCTCCTCTCCCACACGACCAGCTCCTGGGACCCTGAGGGCCCCTGAGACGAAATATCGGGGGCCACCTTAGACCAAGTCTGCAGAGGGGGGCTCCGAGACCGGCAGGTGGTGAAAAATGAAAAGGGATTTTTTCATGCAATACCTAGTGTCAAAATTAATTATCTAACCACACACTGTACAGTTTTTCTGTCCGGGACAACCCCCTCCTATACCTATAGTTATCGGAATTTTGGAGGTCACTTCTGACCTCAATCACTGCACTTCGCATACACCTATGCTAGGGCCCAGTAGAGCCTTGGTTTACACTTAACTAACCCAGACGAAACTACAAACTTTCTTTCATGGCAATAAACTCTTCCAGACTCTTGCTAAAAGTTTCTTTTCTTTACCTGTTAATTCCCCTGCTCTTATTCACATATCCACTCACCTTCATATGAATATGCTGCTTTCTATCAATCTAATCGAAACTACAGCCTTCTTTCTGTTGTTTCTTCCTTTAGTCTACAATCAGCCAGGCGCGGCGGGGTGCGACAGCGTCAGAGCGACTACTACTTTAAATTTCTGATCGCCTGCCGCTTGCTGGTCGCATGAGCCACATAATTTGCATTTCAAAAATTGTTCTAAATTAATTTTCTAAATCCTTATAGACTAGAAAACTATACAACCAAAAGCACCCCAAGAGGAAGACTAATAATGTTTTGTCGATAACGAATAAGAAAGCGGGCTTTCAAAAGCCTAAAGATGCGGCTTTTATTTACTAGATGTAAAGACGGCGATTTGGTAAGTCCACGCCGTAGACCAGCCATACAAAAAGTGCCGATGTTTCAAGGGTAACTGGATGCATTCTTGTTGCCCAAAACATCATTTAATGAAAATGTAGAGTTTCAATGTATTCAAGTACCGTACATTTTCAGTTCAACTTAAATATCAGGGGAGTTATGCCTAGGGTGTCGTAGGGTGTCGTGAGTGGATTTGGGTGTCACAGGGCGTGGACGCAGCAATGAAGGGCTGATATGGATACAAAATATTTTCTTCGCAATAAATGGTCAATTTTCTACCATACAATGTCAAAAAAATATGCTGCTTAGCTTAAAAATTTCAAGATAATTGCTTTTAACAACAATATGATCAAAAATGGTTTTTCACTATTCTCGGTACCAGAAATGCAGAAATGGACGTAAGCCTAGAAATCATGTGCACAGATAAACTGCTTTCCAGAAATATATCTTTCAAAGGGGTTAGCTCATTTTTTTGGCAACACAAGGCTAGGGTGTCTAATTTTCCACTCACCAATTTTGTGAGTGGTGGAATTTAGTGGCGATGTTCACCCATTGGAACTTTCTCCGGTGGGGCGGGGGGCACTGAGCGTCTTGCCCGCGCCAGAATTTCGATTCAGTTGTTTCACTGAAATCGGTGGAGATAAGGATGCCAGGTATAATTGGCCAGAAAAATAGAAATCGCCAGATTTTCTTCCAGAAAAGCGAAAGAAGCCCATAAAAGCCGAGTTAATTTGGCGATCTTCTAGTCGATTCTACTGCTCTCTTTTTCCAGTGGACGTTGGTAGAGGAGGCAATGGAACTGGCCTTTGTAGTAAGTATTTTTGAGTAAAATTCAATAGTAGTAAGTAGTATTGTTGGAATTGAGTGGAAAATTCAGCAAAAGAATATAAAAGTGAGTGGAAAATTCTGCTTGACTGGGTGTCGTTCTGCACCCAGCACCCCAGGTTTTGGGACACTGGAGATGACCTAACCTTAAAATTTTTACAGAAGTTGTAAAAATGATGAGGGAAAGGGCATGCCAAGTACGGCGGCGCTACGCGCCGCCATTTTTCTGCTCTCTCCGAAAAACCCGAGGGGGGGCAGGTACCCGCCCCCCGTCAATGCGCGTGTTAAGCATGCTGAGTAATTTCTTACTGAATTTACACGAGCTTTCTAATGCATTTCACAGATTTACGCTAACCCAAATATGTTCGGAGTTAGAGGGAGCTATCGATGGCCCCCGGTGGGGTGAACGTGGCGCCGGACCCCCGGTGTGGTGCGGGTTAAGCGAACTGGGCATAGCTCTTATGTCGTTAGAGCTATTGCAATTTGGTAAAGTACATGTGTAGACCGGGGTCTTCGAATACGGCAGCTCTAAACTTGCAGTGTTGTATTGTTCCCCATACACACAGCCGACATCATATCCGGGAGGCACGGATGATTCCCGGAACTGGATAATAATGAGGATAAAGATGCCAAAGATGACAAGACGAAGCGACGACAAGACCAAGATGAAGATGTCAAGACAACGATATCAAGACCACGATATCAAGACCCGTCCGTTTAGAGATCAGACGCGATGCTGTTTATACAAGAACCACGCCAGGAATGGCGCCGATCCCATTGTCTGGTTCGCGCCACAGCGCTGAGCGCGGGAACTGGCTCGGCCTCTCATTGGTTTGCGGACGCACATCACTAAGCCAGGAAAGTAATTAAAATCATACTAGAGATAAATTTAAGAGTGTTAAACTACAAGTAAATAACAGTACAAAATTTAATTTACATTTCTGATAAAGTACTACGCGCCGACAATTATTAAAAAGTCTAGGGGTAAACATAGCTCTGCACCGAGATGCAAGAATCTCCGCGAATGACAAGAGGTGCAAATTTTACACAGTCGAAGGCGATCCACAGCGCCTGCACTCCCTACACTTCACCCCCTTATGGAAAAAATACCCCCTTACCCGCATGACCTCAAGAAAGCGTGATATCTGGACAGCAATGGGGCAGTGTAATGGCCCGACAGTCTGTTCACAGCGGCTCCAGCACTAGTACAACAACGCAATCGAAAATCACACACATATACCCACAGTCGCATTTTGGATATCCGTACTCCCTCGTTGGCTTCTGTTGTTTTAGGTAACGCTCGCCTCGATTCACCTCGAAGGCATAACAAATGCAGAAACCCTGGCCAGAATTTCAGCATTGTCCGCTATAACCCAATTCACAACTTAGCAGCTAGCTAGGAATTCGAATTAATCCGTACGCTACCTTACGTCAGTGTTAACAACCAAACACTGATTAAAGATCTAACCGATCTGGAGGGACCCCTCGATTATCCCTTACTGAACTTCGGGGAAGTGGAATGGGAACATCAGCCATTTCCTGATCCACACTTATGCCTGAAGGAACAGTCTGATTCGAACTCCCTTCGTCTCCCTGAGAAACAGATAGACCACCCTGAACAAACGGCAGCGCAAAAGGATTGAACAACGACAGAAACGGAGCACGTGACTCCTCCATGGTGTCTGCAGATTCAGCTGGTCGACTAGTCTGACCATTCCACTGAGACCCGCTCGACTCACGGCACGAGTTGCGTCTGCCTATCCCACCCTGAGGAGCTAGAGCAGCTCTTTCACCATGGCCCCTTCCCTCAACTGGAGCAGGGCCTGCCCCATCCTCACTGTCGCTCCCTACTCTGGGCTTTAATCTGTTGTGGTGTACCAGTAACGTGGATTTGGCACCATTCACCTTGATGCGATAGTTCATGTCGCCGATTTTTTCAATGACTACCGCCGGCTTCCATGGTCTGAGAAACTTGTAATAAGCCCCTCGGGGAACAACGCCCTTGTGCAAATAAACCTTGTCTCCTGGGGAGAAATCGAAATCATTTATCTTACGATCATAAGCGATCTTGTTCCTCCTGTGACTCAACCTCGAGTTCTCTAATGCTACTTCATGCAAAGCCTTCAAATTGGCTCTGAGATGATCTAAATACTCTGTGATCGATCGAGTTCGACCTTTCACAGGTTCACTTAACTCTAACTGTACAGGAAGTCTTGGCTCCTTGCCAAACAGGACACAATATGGTGAGACTCCGAGAGACTAACTCTTAACTCCGAGTTTTAAGAGGATATGCCTCTACCCAGCGAGAGTGATGGTCCACGACGACGAGAATGTGCTTGTGACCACTAGTTGTCACTGGCAATGACGACAAAATATCCAAACCAACAACATCTAGCGGCTCCGATGCCAACAACGCTCCCATAGACGCTCTGGGTGCGGGAACCGGTGCGTTCCGGGAACCGCAGTTCGGGCAACTTTTACAAAATTTGTCAATCTCAGCCAACATGCAAGGCCACCAAAACCTCAATCGAACCTGCTCAAATAATTTATCTGCAGCGAAATGGCCACCGGCAGGGCCAGAATGAAGCGATGTCAAAGCACCTGATGTCAGTGCATTTGGCAAAACGATCTGAAGCTGATCCGAGTCGAACGGTTTGCGGCGATAAAGCCGGTACAAAATACCCTCTATCAGTCGTAGGCGGGACCACTGAGAAAGGAATTTGCTGGCCCTGGAGCTCGAAAGTTCTTTTTTCTTTGGTTTGCGACCTGCTGACAGGTGTCTGGTGACCTCAGAAATGTCTGGGTCCTTCTCTTGTTCTGGTCTGATGTAACTGGTGGACCAGTTTGACGCGGTGACACGAAAAGTGTGAGCAGTGTCATCTGTCTGGCACGCTTTGTCAGCCACATCTGGAGGCCGACGACTGAGGGCATCAGGTACGACGTGCTCACGACCAGGCGTGTGCTCAATTGTGAAGCTGAACTGAGCCAAAATTTCAAACCAACGTGCGAGCATGCCACAGGGATTTTTAAAATTCAGAAGCCACTGAAGGCTGGCGTGATCAGTTCTCACGATGAACTTCCGACCCAATAGGTAAGGAGAAAACTTCTGAACAAATAAAACCACTGCCAAAAGTTCTCGCTTTGTTGCCCCGTAGTTTGACTGTGCCTTGGCAAATTTATGACTACCATACGCTATGACTTTCTCTTCCTCGCCCACTTGCTGTTTTAAAACAGCGCCAGCTGACTCAAGGGAAGCGTCCGTCTCCAAAATAAAGGATCCAGCGTCGGGACTAAAATCTGGGACTGTGACCACAGGTGCCTCTGAAAGTGTTCGGCGGAGTCTGTCAAAAGCGAGCTGGGCCTCCTCGGACCACTGAAACTTTATGTCTTTGTGCAACAGCTTCATCAATGGGGCCGCAATGAGAGCGTAATCCTTGATATGTTTGCGCATGAAGCTAGCCAAACTCAAGAACGAATGCAGCTGACGCGCAGTACGCGGAATCGGCCAAATGCGAACCTTCTCAACTTTCTCAGGATCCACGGCAACTCCTTCCTCGGAGATGATGTGTCCCAAGAATTTCACACTCTTTTGGAACAAGGAACACTTCTTTAAGTTGATCGACAACCCAGCCTGCTGCAACCGGTCAAGAACGAGATCCAACTTCTCGGAAAGTTCGTCGAATGTCTCTGCACCTAAGATGAGATCATCAAAAAAGTTGAAAGCTGTGGCGGGTGGGAGACCTCTTAGGACCAGATCGAGTAGCCTGGCGCACGTAGCCGGAGCTCCTGAAGCACCGAGTGGACACCTGACATGCGCATACGTCCCAAAAGGAGTAAGAATTGTAGTTTTCGGCACGTCTTTGTCTGCAACTTTGATTTGGAAGTAGCATTGTTTCAAATCCAGCACACAAAACAGTTTACAACCTCCTAGCGAATCCAATACTGAATCCATACGTGGAATCTGAAACGACGGAACTTTCGTGGCAGCATTAATCTTACGAAGATCGGCGCAAATTCTAGCCCGACCATCTTTCTTAGTGACTACACAAATCGGTGACCCCCAAGAGCTGAAAGTCTCCACGAGAATTCCCTTCTCAACCATGTCGTCCAACTCAGCCTTGACCTTGTCCTGCAGAAACGGAGGAATTCTGCGCGCTGCTGACCTGATCGGGGAACGATCACCTGTGTCTATTTCATGTTCTATAAGGTCAGTAAAACCTAACCTGCCATCCAGCACTGAATCGTATTTTGACAGAAGTTCAAGAACGGCCTGTTTTTTTTAGATTCAGAGAGCTCACTTGATGACAAGTCAACTTCATCCAGCCACGAATGAGATTTTAGATGAGAAGAAGGTTGGCACTCCGCCACTCCTACCTCCAGCTGACCTAACTCAGACCGCTTAGGTAGCGTCAAATGATCAGAAGAGATGTTTCTGACAACAAAAGGTACTGACTGTCCCTCGACATTAACCATAGCCGGAACAAACTCTAGACCAGGAATATCCAAAGTGGGTTCAAACATCGCCGGGCCATGAACGTCATTATTGGGTACAAATCCGGGCAAAACAAGTTCTTGTCCAGGTGGAACAGAAACGTCGCGCTGCAGCATTACCTTGCCCACCGAAATAACTGAAGCAGACACTGAACGAACTGCACGAGTTGGAGTGAGAACTAATCGACCTTCCGAAATGTCTACAACACAGGGACACTCCGACAAAAACTCTAATCCTAAAAGAACGGGAACGTCGATGTCGTTGGTGATATAGAATGGAATCACTTTAGTCTGCCCTCATAGTTGAAGCGAAATTTTTGCTTCTCCTAACAAAGGCAAAGGATCCTGTGTTGCTGTCCTCGCTTGCGTCGAAGTCTTGAGCAGAATGGGCGGATGTGGGAGAACATCAAACACAGATTTACTCGCCAAATTAATGGCACTACCGGTATCGAGTAAGCATGAGCAGTTGGCCCCTCCCAAAACCGCATCAAAAGTCATGTCCTTGCGTAACGGAATGGCATTGACATTCACTGGGGACTGGTTGCCCCTCGGGTCTGATGGACCGGAGCCTGTGCTACCTGAGTGCTGACCGCTCCCCCTGACTGTGAGCGTTCCCTCGAGGATGTGGCATCCCTGGACCGGGGTGTCGAGACATTCCCGGGGTGAACTGGGGTCTCACCGGCGGGATGCTGGCACCGGGACCCCGTGGGCTGTTTCCCGCCTTGCACTGACGAGCCAAATGACCGGCCGCCAGGTAGCGCCGGCCGCCCCACACAGGTAGCAAGTTGCAAACCGGTGGCGACACACTGAACGGAGGTGCCCCGGATTCCCACAACAGAAGCACGTTTTACCCGATGTCGGCCCCTCCAACTTCGCTAGTTTGTCCTCCAGTTCCGCTACACGCTTGCGCAACTGATCTGTCTCTGTATCCACGTGCCTGACTGTCTGAGCTCTGTTCAATTTCTCCGCGCAACACAAGTTCCTTACTAAAGCAACCGCTGCCTCAAAAGTAGTGACCCCCTCAGACACTAGACGCGTTTGAAATGTGGCTGGCATGGCCTGCAAGAAGTAGTTGAACAGAAGTCCTGGAGAATCACCATCGGGAAAGGCCTGACTGGTGAGTCGCTTCAATTGGATGACAAATCCCTCTAAGTCGGTGCCCGGAATAAACTTCAAGCCCCTTAAAGCCACTTGAGCTTCAACCACGCCACGGGAAGGGAAAGCCTGTCTTAATCCCTCTGAAGCTGTACTGAACTCCTTCTTTTGCTCCTCTGATACAGTCGTAGGCATCCCTGGCCAAACCCGATAGACACAAGGGAAGAAGAGAAGCTTGTTTTGACTAATCCCAATTCTGAAGTGAACTGAACAGCTTGAAATCCTCCAAAAATCTATTAACAGACCCTGAACCCGAAAACGTGGGGTACGATAGTGACAGAGGTGGCTGCGCCATGACTATGTTAAATATCAACTCACAATTAAATTCAACCCGAATTCAGAAAAGAACCACAGGCATACAGTGGCTCACTCCGATCGCCCACGAGCTTACACGACCGGCAACCCCCTCCTCCTCGTTGAAACCCTAGTCATATTTGGAACCACGACCAAATATAGATTCCTGGCTTGGTGCTGTATCTAGGTTAAATCCAACCCCCACTAATACCTCCCACACAACGTGAAATGTAGAATAAGACCAACTACACACAGAAAAAATGACACAAGAAAGTTTTAAGCGTTGAAGTCCAATATCTGGTAAGTACTCACGACCGGAGAAAACCTAGGAAGCGTCCTCTGCTGTTGCTGACCTTCGCGTGCCCTCACACCACTGCCTGACTCCTCTCTACCCACTGCACTGACTCCCTCCTCACTGCACTCTGCTGACTCCTCTCTCCCTCACTGCACTCTGCTGACTCCTCTCTCCTCACTGCACTCTGCTGACTCCCTCTCTCTCCTCGCTGTACTCTGCTGACTCCCTCTCTCCTCGCTGCACTCTGCTGACTCCCTCTCTCTCCTCGCTGCACTCTGCTGACTCCCTCTCTCCCTCGCTGCACTCTGCTGACTCCCTCTCCCTCCTCACTGCACTCTGCTGACTCCCTCTCCTCACTACACTCTGCTGACTCCCTCTCTCCTCGCTGCACTCTGCTGACTCCCTCTCCTCCTCACTGCACTCTGCTGACTCCCTCTCCTCACTGCACTCTGCTGACTCCCTCTCCTCACTGCACTATGCTGACTCCCTCTCCTCACTGCACTCTGCTGAATCCCTCTCTCTCCTCACTGCACTCTGCTGACTCCCTCTCTCCTCACTGCACTCTGCTGACTCCCTCTCTTCCCTGAACAAGGAGCAAGCTGGCTCCCGAGAAACCCTTCCAACAGGGAAAGAGTTGGCGACGCCATATGACCCTGGCAGTTGGTGCGTCGATAAGCCCCAAAAATTATTATTGACTCCCTCTCTCTCTCCTCACTGCACTCTGCTGACTCCCTCTCTCTTCTCACTGCACTCTGCTGACTCCCCTCTCTCTCTCCTCACTGCACTCTGCTGACTCCCTCTCTCCTCAGCACATCACTGCCCGTCCCCACAGCCCCCACACAAATAATTGCAAGTTCCACGTCGCCGCAACGTTGCCATGGCAACCGCCGACCGGTGAGCACTGCTCATGACGCGAGGTGGTAGATGGGCAATTCCCGATGACTGACCGAACGCATATGAATAGGCGTTGCCAAAATGAGTTTCCGCTGTCACCAAATGTAGACCAGGGTCTTCGAATACGGCAGCTCTAAACTTGCAGTGTTGTATTGTTCCCCATACACACAGCCGACATCATATCCGGGAGGCACGGATGATTCCCGGAACTGGATAATAATGAGGATAAAGATGCCAAAGATGACAAGACGAAGCGACGACAAGACCAAGATGAAGATGTCAAGACGACGATATCAAGACCACGATATCAAGACCCGTCCGTTTAGAGATCAGACGCGACGCTGTTTACACAAGAACCAAGCCAGGAATGGCGCCGATCCCATTGTCTGTTTCGCGCCACAGCGTTGAGCGCGGGAACTGGCTCGGCCTTTTAGTGGTTTGCGGACGCACATCACTAAGCCAGGAAAGTAAATTAAAATCATACTAGAGATAAATTTAAGAGTGTTAAACTACAAGTAAATAACAGTACAAAATTTAATTTACATTTCTGATAAAGTACTACGCGCCGACAATGATTAAAAAGTCTAGGGGTAGCTCCGCATAGCTCCGCACCGAGATGCAAGAATCTCCGCGAATGACAAGAGGTGCAAATTTTACACAGTCGAAGGCGATCCACAGCGCCTGCACTCCCTACACATGTGATAGGAAACTGCCAGACCTTTTTCCGCTACGTGGAACATAATTAACTCCCGCCATTGGTTTGACCTCCAGAGGTCACCTCGTGACCTAATATGATCTGACGTCACGAAAAGTCAGAAAGTGACCTTGTCGTAGGTATATCAAATGAAAGCCAGTAACGAGACTTACACGATGACGTTTATTTCAGCGCTCTAGCTTGAATAGTTCTAAAGTTGTCGTCAAAATGTTTGTTTACCTCTGGTGACCTGCCATGACCTCAAAAAGGTCAAAGGGCAAATACCGCCGCTGGGATCTGTGAAAGGGTGTCCAGGAACGCTTTTCTGAGCAATCTGAGCACTTGCAATCATTTTTGGGACTTTGTGATCATAAGACAGCTTTTCCCCATGCTTTTCCAATGGGATAGGTCACCTCGTGACCGGACCTCAGATCAAGAAGTCGAAAAAATCCCAGATATACATTTGTAGACCCTGGAGGGGTCATGGAGTGTAGAAAGTTTCAAATCGATCCGCTTTGAAATGTAGCTATGGTAGAGTTCAAAATTTGAAGTGTGGTGACCATTGTTGACCTCGCCTGGTGACCTGACCTTGAGAGAACCGAGGCAAAAATTTCTGGGATGATAAGAAAATGATGGGATGGGCCCCACACACCCGGTGGGGAGTAAAGCCCTCAACCGCAGCGCTGGCCCTCGTCGTTTTTATCCCGAAAAAAAACTTAGGGGGCATCGATGGCCCGCGGTGGGGTGAGGGTTGACTTTTCCCCACCCCACGGCGGCAGCACACCAGGTAAGTATTTGAAAGAGCAGCCGGTTCAACATTCAGAAAAAAGTGCGAGAAGGATATGGGAACATCTATGCCATTCTCTCGGTAAGGAGACCAGCCTGATTTTCCTTTGCCGCAAATCCAGAGATTTTATAGCTAAACGGAGTGTTCTACTTATTATACCTTTGAAAATATCGAGTTGTGTTCAGCTACTGCAGAATGACGTACCTGACGTACATATATTTTCACTGTTTCACCACCTGCACCAGGGTAATAGAAATGAGACCTGCACTATTGCATTGAGCATTTGGCAAACTGAGAACTCGGAAGTATTTTGGGCCGTTGAGGATATTGATAAGGTGTTATTATATATAACATAAAAACCCTTTGAAACCGCAATGAGCAGCTCAATACACAATTATTGTTGCCAATTCGCGTGACGCAAGCATTTTGATTGTGGAATAATACCGCACTGAGCTTTCTTCTTTGAACACTCCTCCGCTGCAAGAAAACATTTCCCTGCTTGCTGTCGTTCTTCGTCTATTTATTTTTTGTGCAAGGACCTTGAGAGAGTTTTCTTGCGCGGTTGTTGGTTGTTATGAAATGGAGAGAGGCAAGGAGCGGCGCGCAATTGTTGTTTTTCGCTGGTGCCAATTTTTTCCAAGGGGAACTAGGTCGACTGTTAAGTGTGGAAATTTTGTCCATTTGAGATTGTTTTTGCAGTGGAGCAGCAGCAGCATTTTTATTATGGTGGGCGTCGTGGTGCGTGGTGGTGGGAAGATACCTTTTCTTGTCTTATTGGTAGTTTCAACCAAGATACCTTTACTTTACAAGGTGCCACTGGCTTCAACATTTCAACAAGATCTCCGGGGCAGTTTTGGGGCATGGGTGCATAATTTTTTAGGATACCAACCCCTGATCAGGGCATGAATTTGGTTGCTGGGGCAGATTTCTTTTGGAACAGGGTAATGCCGAGGAAGATCACTAAAACGATAACTGCTGTTTGGTTTAACAATTGATGTCATTTTCAGTGTGTTTGTGGCTGCTTCAATGTGTCAGTGCTGCCACAAGTGACAGATTTGCTTCAAGTTTTCCTTACCTGCCCCAAAGATGGACAGATGCTGCCCCAAACAAGTATGTCTAGCCCAAGGCTGCCCCAACAAGATCTTGTTGAAACCTGCCACCTTCTGTAACCTGACCTATTGACCTGATAAAAGATGAAGTGCCACTAACCAATTGCATTTAGGAAGAGCATACTGATTCAAGTTTCTAATGTTTTTACCAGGTCTTCGGCCTTCTAAGCCAGGTCACCTGGGCCCAGCCCAGATGAGCTATTTTTCTCCTAAATTTACTCTGGAGGGAGAAAAACATTCTAACCAAATTTATCTGCAATCTGTTTATTACCAACAGTTGTACCACACTTGAAGCAATTATCAAAAGTGAAAAAATCAAATATTCAAACTGCCCTATTTTTTTCACCTCTAGAAGATTACTCATTACTGCTCCACTACTTTTTTGTTTTTAAAACATCTTTCTTTTGCTTTCCAACAACATTTTTTCTCATTCTTTGTTGTTGTTCTTTTTCTCGTTTTGTGTGCATAGTAGAAGCACAGTACATTTCAGTAGTGCAAACTTGTGCTTGTTAATGAAAACATGAAAATCCTATGTAAAAGCTGAAAAATGAAGAAAAAGTTTAGAAGTATGGAGTGTAGCCTGTACTTAATGTGTAGCATAATCTACCATCTAAATGCCAATCTGTAGAACATGGCAGATTTCAACGACATCTTGTTGGAGCAGCCTCTGGGCAGGCCTACTGATTTGGGGCAGCTTTTTGTTGAGCTTGGGACAGAGGGGGTCTTGTGGCAGGAACTAGTACTTGGGGCAGCAGTCAGTCCAGGTAATCACCAAGGGAATAAGAAAAAATAATGAAAAGAACAGATAATCATTAGTTAAACTTGCACTGGAAAAGCTAATTTGTCTCAAAAGTGTCATATTTGTCATCAAGTGAAATATGGTTTAAAATATACCAGATAAAGGAAATTTCTAATTGATGTAAAGTTCCTGGAAATGAATAAGAAAATGAGGCAATGGGCACCTTTCTAAAGCTAAATTTGCAATAATTATCTAAATTTGTTATCTAAACTTCATTTTAGTTACATAAAACAATCTGAGAACTTGAAAAAAATTCCCTGTATGTAGTTTTTTTGCATTTCTTCCTCTATGTTTTGATCACCAAAGGCCAGAAAATCATGCCAGCCACCTCCCAAGAACGAATGGCGGTCTGCTATGTTACGTCACACGGGCGTAGGGTGATTTTTCATTGCTTGGGTTTTGTGAAAATATTCCAAATTTTGTGATGCTTTCATGCAAATGTGGGTGAACAAAAGGGGAAAAAATGTTTTAGCAGTGGAAAAAATACCCTATTTGAATATAATTATCAATTGAAATATTTTTAAAAGTATTGATTATGCAGCTTGAAAGCAGGGGCAAATGACGTTACTAGGGGAAAAGTCTTCGCTCATAAATATACCTTTGAATAAAAGAATTTTCGAAATTGTGCATCATGAATGCAAGATAGCTGCTGTGTGTGAGTTTCTATTGCTTTGGGACGTGGAGGGTCGTGAGTATGTCATCGTTGTCAGGTCGGATGCACAGTTTTATTTCATTTCTGGGTGTTGAGATGGAGTAGATAAACTTGTATCTGAAAAAATTACCCCCCCCATTGGAGGAGGCCGCCCCACCATCCAAATTTCTGCCCCACTTGGGGTAGGCTTTGGGCTGCCCCAAGCGCCTCGTCGAGTCGCCTGCCACGTTCTGCAGACTTGTCCAAATGGAAATATTTTCATGAAGTGGGTGGGTTTCTTGTGAATGGACAAGTATATTATTTCTGGAGTTGAACCAAACTGATCCAAAGATTGATCCAATTTGGATATGACTGAATGAGAGCTCTCAGATGGAGGTACTGGGGATTCCAGGACAGATCGACCAAGACTTGACACCACCATGTCTAGAAAAAAATCTGAAACTTTGTCTCCGGGTTATTTTTGGGCCAGGAACACGCCTGTGAGAATCTTAGCCCCCTCCGACCAACGGTGACCGAGATATAGCCCGAGGCATTTTCGGGAGGTCACCTTGTAGACTCATCTTTGATGCTTCATAACTCCAAAATGCATTGCTTGATTAACAAGTTTTGTATATCATTGGACTCTTCTTGAATTAAACATTATTTTGAAAAACAAAATTTCAAAAATTTTGACTTTTAATTCGTTTGGCGTTTTCTTTTTTGACCTAGCTTGACCTTTTGCAGATGAAATCGCCCTTTTAGACACCTCAAAAATTTTGCTTGAGAGAATATCTTTCGATAAAAAATTTTAAAATGCGTTCGTGCTATCAATTCCAAATTTTTGGCACCTAAGGTAGGTATGCAGACGGTTTTTGACCACTGCGGTAGTACAGCCTTATGTTTAACACCGCAAACAAAGCGATTGCTTTTGTAATTGGTTGTTTGCAATCATATTGCATTGTCTTTACTAAATTTTCATCGGGCAAGTGTCAGAATTGATGAAAATTAACACGCGCCCACACGAAGGGGCGGGCAACCGGCCTCCTCAGGTTTCCACTGGTAGTAAAAAAAACACCTTCGTGCAGCGCCACCGTACTTCATCTACCTCGAACTCGAAATTTTGTACAGCTTCTGGCAAAATTTTAGGTCTGGGTCATACCAGGTCAGACAGCCAACCCAGGTCAAGAGACCTAACGTCGAAAAATCTTTGGAGGTGCATCAGTAAGATCAAATTTAACCTATCGTGGTTAGATTCACATCACATAGTAAGGTCACTGAGCAAGATAATTTTTGCGTAGCAGGATTTTTATATCGATAGCCTGGGACAAGGTCAGGGTCACGATCTTTCCATTAGGAATGCATGGGGCAATTGGTAAATTTTGATAACTTGCAAGAATTGAGAATTGTCTAGAATTTCAATGGAGGTTTTATATTTACGTTGTCATGTCTGACTTGCCACTGCAGTTTTATTAATATTCCTTTTACCATACAGACTTAAGCCCGGCTCCAGATCAAAGCAGGTTTATTTTGAAATTTGACTTGACAAGATTATAGAATATATAATCCGATCGGGCTCGACAAGAGCATTCCAATAGTGCTGAACATTTTTTTCTAAGGCCCCCTCTTTCAGCTATTGTCACAAAATTTAGGTTTCCACATAGTTCCTGTAAGGAATACTTTGACCTCGAGCAACTTCAAATGTGACCCGACCAAACGCTTGTATGTAACATTGTCGGTAGTGATTAAAACTGGCTATTTAGCGGCGTCGCTCCCAGTGCACTGTTCATTCTACATTGATTACTGAAACAGCAGAGATAATCCACAATTAGGTCACGGAGCCTGTGTGATATAACATGCCTCCAAACACAACACTGCGATGGCTCGTGTTTTTTTCAGAACTTATGCGTGGTACATGAAAGCGAGAGAAATGACTAAATAATGTACATCTGACAGAGAGTTGTACTGCACAATGCAAAAATATATTTAAATTCATCAAATAGTGGTGCCATGCACACCATTTCAAAGCAATGCAAAGGTTTAATTCCAATGCAAAAGTTATATCGAAGCAAAATTAAATTATGTAAATGAAGTGTTTTCACTGCATCTCACAGCAAGGGCGCCTGCGACTATATCGAGAGCACTGCGAAACCAGTAACCTTTCACGATGCTTTAAAAAGTCCAGTGAAAGATGAAATACGTGATGCCAAGGGTACGCATGCTTTTCTTACGCATACATTTTTTCAGCAGGATTAAGTTCTTGTACATTTCACAATCAAGCATAGCCAATGTTGCCAGACAGCTCCAAAGTCTGTTCGCTAATGCGATCATGGAAAAATGAATACAAGTTTCAAAGAATACCAGCGGTAAATAAGACTGTTCATGAAGTATCTACAAACAAAGGAAGAGAGGTTCGGGTTTCGTATACCTATGTTCGAACCTACCTATGTTCGTATACCTATGTTCAGTGTCGTTCTGTGCAAATAAACTTTCGTTTATGGGTGCTGCGTGAATTGTCGCAAATTTAGTCATGGCGAATGTCCAATGCAAAGGGAATATTAAACATACTGGTATAGATTATTTAGCTTAAGTAATGAGTGATCTGACGGCCATCATTGCAGGTGAATGAATGCGTCTGTACAGAACAAAGTCAGTGTCAGTGTTGAAGTCATCTCAATGTATTTCCTTATTCTTTAATGACTTTACAAGGCACCAGGAGTGTGGAATTATATCTATTTGTGGGTGCCTGACCACCTCCAATGAACCGTGGAAACAGTGGTAAACGGGGAAAAACATCCTTTAAATGTTCTCTTTTTTCATTTCAAATACTACTTATTGGTTCAATGCAGTTCCACCGGCCGGTGAGAGGGCTAAACATATGATACATTTTGCTATTTATGTTCACGTAGTGGCTCTCGATATTGCTTCAAATTTTCCCACCCCTAATCATTAAAAAAACACTAATCAAAAGCCTTTCGAAGTGGCGTTTGAACTGGGATCTGTGTCTGCTATGAAATTATCACCTTGTAAAAATATCATGTGAGGCAACCTGTCCAAGTGACCAAGTCGAATGCGTTACGATTTCAGGACATTTTTCGCATATATGAGTAGATTCAAATTACTTTCTGGGAATGAGAGCCTTTCAGACGTTTTTTTACATTGTATGAATCCTCTCAAACGCATACTGTGCTGCACTGGGTCACCTTGTATTGATACTATTTTTCCATCTCCGGGAACGATGTAATTGTGCGAGTTAGTGTGCTTATAGGATAAGTTATACCCCTTTCAATTATTGATAAAGTCGCGACATCTTTGTAAACTTTTGTTTAAGGCTGCAAGGCCCATTACTAATAAGTTCCTTTGCTGTCGTCTCCCTCGAAACAATGGATCCCTTTCTATCACTTTTAATGGCTGATATTATTATTTTTATAAATTTTGTCCAAGTTGTTGCCAATTCAGTTTTAGGAGTCGAAGTCTCACTAGAATCATCACGGGACTTTTTAGGGAGACCCCGACCCCACCACCCAAACGAGCAACTCCCACGATGAAGGGTTGATTAAGGAACCAAAGTTGAACATCCCACAAGGCATAACGACGGCCATCTACCTCAGGTCACCCCCTCACCAGTCAGTTGCCAGCTGACCTACGGTATTTACGATACCTACCATCTGCCAGTTGACCTAAATTATTTTGCCAGAAGTTGAAACAAATGTCGAGTTAGAGGTAGATGAAGTACGGTGGCGCTGCGCGGATGTGTTTTTTTTTTACTACCTGTAGAAACCTGAGGAGGCCGGTTGCCCGTCCCCTCGTGTGGGCGCGTGTTAATTTTCATAAATTCTGACACTTGCCAGATGAAAATTTCGTAAAGACAATGCAATATGATCGCAAGCAACCGATTACAAAAGCAATCGCTTTGTTTGCGGTGTTAAACATAAGGCTATACTACTGCAGTGGTCAAAAACCGTTTGTATACCTACCTTAGGTGCTAAAAGTTTGAAATTTATAGCTTGAACGCATTTTAAATTTTTTTATTGAAAGATATTTTATGAAGCAAAATTTATGAGGTGTTTAAAAGGGCAATTTCAACTGCGAAAAAGGTCAAGCTAGGTCAAAAAGAAAAGGTCAAACGAATTAAAAGTCAAAATTTTAAATTTTCTTTTTCAAAATAATGTATAATTCAAGACGAGTTCAATGATATACAAAACTTGTTAATCAGGCGATGCGTTTTGGAGTTATGAAGCATCAAAGATGAGTCTGCAAAGTGACCTCACGAAAATGTCTCGGGCTATATCTCGGTCACTGTTGGTCGGAGGGGGCTAAGATTCTCACAGGCGTGTTCCTGGGCCAAAACTACCCCAGAGACAAAGTTTCAGATTTTTTCTAGACATGGTGGTGTCAAATTGAAATATTTTTGGTCGTTTTGTCCCGGAATGCCCCTACTGTCAAGCGATTTGGTGCTGAATATTCTATGAACAGGCTCATTTTGATCACTCTTGAGTCAGTCTGCAGAACGTGGCTGGCAACTTATTTATTTATTGCAGTTGATGAGCAACAGGTTATCGTACGTCACCCAATTACAGCTTATCTCGTTTCGATACATTGTCGAATATACAAGTACATACAGACATAGATATCACGACAAATGCCTATCTCGCCAGTTGTTAAGCATACTTTTTTACTTGGGATTTAAAAGCAGAGGGAGGATCGTGAAAGAGGTCAGACTGAGGCTGGGAGCGAACAAATATGTTTGCGTTTGTCGCGGCTCGGCAAAACAACCCGCGTTTTACCGTTTCTACCCTTGCAAAATTGAATATGCAACAAACTATTTGCCGATGCTCTCGTATTCCTAGTCCGGATGTGTAAGGGGAAAAATCCGAGTAGATAGGCGCAGTCCAAATTTCCAGTTGAAATTTGTGGACAAATAGAATATCGTATTGGACCCGTCTACTCGCCAGGCTCGATACCTTGAAGTGGACAAGAAGTTCCGAATAGGACAGATATTCTGAAGGCCGGGAGGAGTGTGCGTGTGAGGCTAGCCAGTTGAAAATCTTATGCTGAATTTGGTCTAGTCTTTCTAGTTGAGTTTTTGAGGCGCCACCCCAAATGACGGATCCATATTCTAAAAGGGACCGAATGTTTCCAAAATAAGCTGCAAGTATTGCATCGCACTTAAGTCGACCTGGGACTCCACTTGCCTGAAAAGATCTGATTAATATTCCTAACATTTTGTTTGCCTTTCTAACAGTAAAATCTATATGATCAACAAAGGTTAATTTTGAGTCAAGCCAGACACCGAGATCCCTTATCGTTGTAACTTTTCGAGGAGTAAATTTTGAATTTCATATGCTGTCTCAATCGGGCACTGTCTTAATGTCATGGTGAAATATTTGCATTTATTTGGGTTTAGTTGAAGTTTCCACTCTTCTGACCAATTACAAAGAGGGTTTAGGTCCTCTTGGAGTTGGTTCGGGTCTTCTGGGGAGCATATTTTGTTAACAATTTTGACGTCGTCTGCGAATATCAGACAGTTAAAGTTAATTGTCATCGGTAGATCCTTGATGAACAGAGCAAACAGAAGGGGAGATAGGAAACTGCCCTCAAGTGTGCCAGAGCGGACAGGTGTCCAATCCGAACATTTACCGTTTATAATAACGCATTGCTTTCGGATTGTCAAGAAAGATGTTACCCAATTTAGTGCGTTACCAGAAATATTGTACGAATTGTGCAGTGCAAATTAACAGATTATGATTCACATTCTGAACTGCCGCAGAATAGTCTTTATATATTACATCTGTTTGGTACATTGGTATATTGGTATATACAACCGGACAAGGTAATTTGGCAGCTCAAATCCTGTCCCAAATGGTGAAGAATTTTAGGGACTGGGGCATAATTTCCTTTCAACTGGGGCATATTTATTCCCAGTAGAATGTTTCTTTTGGTTGTGAAACCCCCAATAATAATTATGAATATTCAGAATAAACTTCTGTGAATTTGTTGACGAAAAATCTGACGTTAGTGTTCTGTAATATACACAGAAGCTTAACTGTGGTAGTTTGATAGGCATCCTTGTTTTGCTCTCACTTATGACTGATATGACGCTCTTGCGAAAACTACGTTTTTCGGCGCTATTTCTGCCTCTGTGTCAGACCGTGGCTTAGTGCTACCCCAAGTCAGTACCCCAAGCTCAGTGGCCACCCCTGTGGCACAGCTGGCAAAGGCGCCATGCTTGGGTGTAGAAGGTCCCTGGATCAAGGCTGACCTGTGGCAACCTTTTCCGCAGCCGCTTCCTACCGAGGAGATAGTGATACACTTGGGAGTGCGCGCTGCAGCAGTGTAACCAACGCTGTGCCAGCACCATTGATCACCAAAAATCACTTAACAGCGGATCGACATTTCGCTCATCCCCTTAAAATTGACTTGGCTTTCCTATTTCCCTCTCCTTTTTTGCTCACTATTCTTTGTTTCCTCTGCTCGCCACCAGTTTCGTCACGACTCGTGTATCGTGCCCTTCTATCTGCAATAAACGTGTGTGGAAGTAAATGTGCAACATGCCCTGCCAGACAAGACTTCTATTTCGATTTCGACATATTATGCTCCTCGATGATTCTGACATTTGAAGGCACACACATTTTTTCGCCTCATACCCATAGGGAGGTTTAGCACATGCACATTGCACAACAAATTGCATTCAAGTCTTCGGGGCTGCCAGTCATAAGTGATCCGCCCTAAACAGAGTTCGATCAGCGGAGCTCGCAAGCAGATGCACGGCCAGTACAGCTCAGGCCACGCAGGCACCGGCGACGAAAGCCGGCGGTGCGGCTGGGACACTCGCCGGTAGCAGCGGCGTCTGATGATAAGTCAGAGACGTTCCCGGGTTCATCGGCCCGCGCTGATGGTGCTGCTGAGGAAGGTGTCCACCTTCTGGGTGGTGAGCGCGATGGACGCGCGCACCCTGACACCGGGCCGGGCCAGCCGCGGCAGGGTAAACAGGTCGGCGACCGGAGCCTCCGCCGCTGGCTCGCCGCGGGATACCCACTGCTCTAGTGCTGTTAGGCGGTGTGCCGCGCGTCAGAGAGCATTCCGGGCCTGAAGATGGAGTCCGCGTCACAGTGAGGCACTCTGGGTTTGGTCTGAGACTTCACTGCTCTGTTCTTTTTGTGGAAGTCCACTGCCAGCTGTGCGCCTACATATTATCAGAGACATGCTTCATAATTCAGTAATTTATTTGCAGTTAAATAATGAAGTAACATACATCTATTATCCTTTGTCTTCTTCAGAATGGACAAGGGATGAGATGAAACATCATGCGTTTAACTCTGACTCGAGTGTGCCCATGCTGCTACATTGAATAGCAGCTAAGCTGTTTCTCCACCAGTAGAAACATTTTTGGGACTTACCCCTTGGATAAGTAAACCACTGTTATCAGGTAAGAAATACCTATACATTTTCTGAGTGTGTTCATGATAATGACGAAATTTGCATGCCCTTCAAACACCGTAACTCTGATCCTTAAAGGGAATGTGGCACCTTGGTCGAATCCTGGAATTTAGTGTAATTAGGCGTACTTTTAGTAAAAAATAATGAAACCGCTCATGATTTCTCTGAAAAATGTACAATAAGCTCAATATTTGGTTTTTAAAAATACTCCTCTAGAAAAAGTAAATATCAGACTGTGCATGATGTCACGATCGGCAACCACTACCATGCTTGAAACGCTTCAAGGGCTTCGATTGGCTGATGCTCATCGTGAAGTCAGCATATGTCGTCACAGCAGTAGCTCACAACAATGGCCGCCGGCGACAGGGGGCTGAGGGGGCTGGTGTCAGGTAGGTTTTAGCTTTTTCTACGGAAATATCGAGTTCCAAGTCAAATGAAATATGGAGTACCGGGTTTTCCGACCTGCTTTACAACTTGGCTATCTCAGTTAAATTCACGTTGTGAAGGTGCCACATTCCCTTTAAGCTATGCAGTATTGTGGACTTTGTCTTCGGTGTAAGATCATGTGTGCATTGCCATGTTTAAATATTGTGTGAACATGTGTAATTTGCTAAACAGCTTTATAATAAATCTTTGCACTCAAAGATGTATTTTCATGAAATTTTTTGTATTCAAATTGATACCACATTATATTTCTTGACAGTCAATTTCTGCCATGGGGGAGTCAAGACAGAGGCTGTCATCTATCAGCTGCCCAGATATGAACAAGTTGATGCCGTGGGATGGATTCGACAACTGGATCCATTCACTCTGTGTTGTTACCTTTGACCTGGAGCTGGGGCAGGCCATGGAGGTAAGTCTCTCTCTCTCTCTCTCTCTCTCTCTCTCTCTCTCTCTCTCACACACATATTCCTTTATAATACTATAAATACCATTCATATATGATAAGAACCAGACTCATCACGGGTTGTCAAGAGCAGGCCCTAGTGTGTTTTTATCATGCAATTTTGAATATTAGAACGAAATTGTTAAGTTTTTTTAAATATTGTAGCTTTAAGCTGCCAGTTTTTTTTTAGAATGGGTGACGCTGACACTGCTTTGCTGGCAGCTGGAGCTGCCCAGTCCCGGCCGCCTTAGCGAACAGGAGCGCTCGGCCGTCTGCTACCTGTCCTTCCCGGACTCCAACTCGGGCTGTATGGGCGACTCTCAGTTCCACTTCCGGATGATGCGCAGTCCCGGCGCGCCGCCGCTCTCCACCACACACCTCAGGTAACCCGCGCCGCGCTCGGGCACTGCGCGGCGGCGTTAGAAAGGCCGCTGTTGTTTGGCGCTTGACAGCTAAGCGTCCATCGTAAAAGTGGGATGGGGCAGAGTTTTCTTCAAGAAGTGCGGTGAAGTTGTTTCGATTCGTTGTATCATTTGCGTAGTTTAGTTATTACCTAGGTCCGGCGAGGTGGATTTCCATGGTGTTGATCGAGCAGACGAAGTGAATGGAAAAGTGTGCAGGATGGGTTTAGCTAAATGCACAACAGGACCAAGGGAGGCAAGGATGTTAGATTAAGGAAATTGATGCTACTCATAATATATTATGTTATCTCAAAATATATTTGTAAATACATGATCCACTCATAAGTCACGCACGAGCATGAGCTCTTGCCTTTTCCGTATTCGTATCCATTTTTATTGTGCATGGTATCATGACGGTTAAATCTCAATGTTTCTCTCACGCCTGAGGATTTCCGGCATATCCGTGCTTTCCTCTTGCTGGGCCCAGTCGCGGCCTATTGCCACGTTCAGAGCCCGCCTGCCGGCCCAGAGTGCTACGAATCTGTTGCGGTTTAATGCAACAGAGGTGCTGTTTTTATTTGGAGAAGAGTCTTGGGGTCCCATTAAGTGGGAATGCTAGATTTTGTCTGACTGTAAGACTGCGTTTACTCGCTCGCCTCATTTGAATTACGGACTGCTACGTTTACTTGCTCGGCACGCCTGTATTATGGACTGCATGCATGCTATTACCGGAATGAACATTCCAAGCCCTGTACGAAATGATTGTATGAATCTAATGGCAGAGTAATAGGATCCTGGGTACATATCATGCCCAGGATATTCCAAAGGTCGTGACCTTTATTCGTGTGGCAACTTTTCACTGCCCGTCGCTTCCTTCTATGGTGTCTGTAGTGTGCTGGAAGTTATGGATTAAACTGTATGGCGGAAATTAAACTAACAGCATGAGATTGAACTGGCCATTTGGTCCAACTTTGATGCCTTGACGTTGCGTGGCATTGCTTTTGTGTGGTGAATAATTATGAGGAAAGGTATGGAAGGCAACGTATAGCTATTTTGGGCATGAGATGCACCACTTTCCCGCAATTTATTAAGTGTGCATTGGCTAGACGCTCTCCACTCATCTGCTTCAGCCGGGAGAGGCACACATCACCTGCTCTAAAATGTACATACATGCTACCACTGCGGTCTGTGTCACCCGGTGTAGTGAATGTGGTGGCGTTTTTCTGACCACTTTTCCCTCGCGCAGGTACAACCAGGAGTGTCCGCCCAGCGTGCAGGTGGACGAGGCTTTCCTCTACGGCTTCGCCTACTTCAGACAGGTCAAAGACCGCAGCTTACGGCGAGGCTATTTCCAAAAGGTGCGGACGTGGCTCCGTGACATGATCGTAACGGTGAACCTTTGATGATTCCTTTGTCTCTAGTTTAAAAGATCGGCCCAGGGTGATGATGTCCTCACGCTCTTCCCTTTTACCCCACATACGCTGCTACGAACGCATATCTACCTGACCAACTCTGCTCTCCCTCCTTGCTGGCCCTTTTCGTAGCGTTCCTTTCCCCTCTGTCGTCATGAGAAGTGTCTACTGTTGCCATTGTAGTGGATGTAGTGTGCTTGAAACATGCACATTGCAGGCATACGTTGCATGCAATGACTCTTCTCCTTTGCATGGCAACAATAGTAAAGTGTGCGGATTTTGATCTATGATCTAGTCCATGATGAATATGATTTCTATCCACGATCTAGTGCCCTCCCTGATGTTGGAGGCCGGTGTAACAGTGTCCCATGCGCCGGCAGTCGGTAGTGTTGCTGACGCGGTACCCGTTCGTCAACCTCTTCACCAAGCTGGTGGAGCTGCTGGCGCCGGACTTTTTCGACGGCGACAGTGGCGCGCTGGAGGCGGCCTGTGCTGACGTGGACCTGTGGCCGGTGCCCGAGCCTGGCCGGTCCCTCAGCCTCAGCGTGCGCGGACAACTGCTCCAGGTTAGTTCTACTGGGTCTCGTCAGGTTAGTACTGGGCTCTTCAGTTGAGTAATTCTGGGTCTCGTCAGATCACCACTGAGAGCTCATTAGGTCACTAGGTCAGTACCAGATTTATGCTAATTAGGTTATTAATTTTTTTGATGGCTGTCTAAACTTTGAAAAGGCGTAAACTGAGGATATTATCTGCCTATATATATTTTTCTAGCATCTTGAATGACCTTTTTATACTATATTATCAAGACGGTCTTCTTACAGTATACTGTTTTATTGTTGTAGTATTTGTATCATCTTTAATGATACTGGCCACGTACGTATGTGGCTCTTTCTGCACCTAAGTGTTGAAGGAATATTATAATTCTAGTAATAGAATCTAAAATATTATAAGCTGTCAGCGGAATCATTTCTACGTCTTGACACCTGACCTTACTGCTACATTACTCTCCGCAAAGATAAAACAGATATGGATTGCACTGTTCCATAGGTTTCATGGAAGGCACCAACATGACTCTTGATTTGTTTGTACGTTTTCTTCCCTATGAATTCCGATATCCTCTTCTCGTTAATTTGTACCTGTCGCTTTACGTGCAAACGCAATTTCTAGCATACTTTATTGTTGCTCAGGTCAGTCGGGGAAATGTGGTCAGAGTTCCCAAAATGGCTACCTACCCAATAATAGGGACAATGACTCATGATTCCAAAAAATGGAAATACTATTCAAAAAAGGGAAAATGTGTGGCACGACTTAAATGCTGTGATGTTTTGACGCTGCTGTTTTTTTTAGGGCTGGTAATGAATTGGAAATGTTGTCTTCTGCAAAAACTCGTCAATCTACAATAATTGCGCTAATCTTCATTCGTTCAAGGGGCTTCATTAATTATGTATGCCCATTTAGCGGAAATTATGGCCGTATCATACTCATGGTTCAAACAGTGGTTCACTGTTTTGCTGAATTCACCCAAAGAAACTATGCTGTTTGAAGGTAGAGCAGGGGAATTATTCAGGGTTACGTGATGCCTAGCAACATAAAACAATGTCAGAACTGTATAATTACCACTTCTGAGCATTATTTCATCTGATAGCCCACGTAACCAACCGGCACAAACAACTAACAAGCTTTCTCACGCACTGGCCTCACTGGTCACGTGCTTAGCAACACCTGTTTTGGAAAAGGTACAGTAAATTTGGCATATTTATACAATACATTTTTTCCTACTATTTTGCATGCTCTTGTCCGATTAAACATGTCCAAGAATCCAATCCGGGTTATGAAAGACCGTTTTAATGCAATTTCTTTCATCGCTATTTTCCGATACGGTGAGATCGTGAATTTTGAACGAATGCGTGAGGTAGATTTACGAGATCGATTTCCTAATTCAAAATACATCTCCCTAAAAGTTAGTGTTTAGTGTGAACTGACTAAGCAGAAGGCTTCCCATGTTTTTTCCTAGCGGGCTTTCTGAAGAAGGGGCCGAGCGTTCCCATTTTTTGGTAACACGCGTTTCCATTTTTTGGTCGCAGCGTTCCAAATTATGGGTGACAGCTCCCATTTTTGGGTACGTAGCTATGTTTTGGAACTCGGGACCACAGTTTTCCCTGCTGATGTGAGTATACGAAATGCATATAGCGCACCCTTCCCAACCTCAGTTTCACCGCTGTGTGGGAAAGAGGGCAGCACTGATCTGTCACGAACCATTCCATGCGAATACGGTCATCACAACTCGCCTTTTTCGCTGTCCGCTGTGTGAGCGGCGATCCGTTGTGTCTGTCTGCGTGGTGGCGTAGGGGTGGTGTTGTGCTTTGCTTTTGCCGTTGCTGTGTAGCTGTGCTATAGCAGTGGTGATCGTCAGCCCGTGCTGTTACGTCGGTTGTGCTGTGGTGCTGTGTCACCTATGCCATGTGGTATATGACACCATGGTGGTGGTGTTCAGTGGCGTTACGCGGCCGCCTCAGGTACGGCTGTGCTGTGTGACCCCGCCCCTCAGGTACGGCTGTGCTGTGTGACCCCGCCCCCTCAGGTACGGCTGTGCTGTGTGACCCCGCCCCTCAGGTACGGCTGTGCTGTGTGACCCCGCCCCTCAGGTACGGCTGTGCTGTGTGACCCCGCCCCTCAGGTACGGCTGTGCTGTGTGACCCCGCCCCTCAGGTACGGCTGTGCTGTGTGACCCCGCCCCTCAGGTACGGCTGTGCTGTGTGACCCCGCCCCTCAGGTACGGCTGTGCTGTGTGACCCCGCCCCTCAGGTACGGCTGTGCTGTGTGACCCCGCCCCTCAGGTACGGCTGTGCTGTGCTACCTCGCCCGGTCAGGTACGGCTGTGCTGTGTGACCCCGCCCCTCAGGTACGGCTGTGCTGTGTGACCCTGCCCCTCAGGTACGGCTGTGCTGTGTGACCCCGCCCCTCAGGTACGGCTGTGCTGTGCTACCTCGCCCGGTCAGGTACGGCTGTGCTGTGTAACTGATGGTCGTGATCCCGTCTCCCCAGACCCGGCCTTGCTGTGTGATTGTGATGGTGGTGACCCCAACCCTCAGGTACTGTTGTGCTGTGTGACTGTGACGGTGGTGACCCCGCCTCCCCAGGTACGGCTCCCGTCCCTGGAGGACCGCCTCTCGGCCAGCACGCCCCTGCCGGCCTCCCCGGCCCGCCTGCCGTCGTCGGCCACACTGCTGCCCAGCGTGCACGAGCCCAACCTGTTCGCGGCGCTGCAGCCGCTGCTGGCGCACGTGCAGCTGCTCTGGGAGCTGGTGGTTACCGCCGAGCCCCTGGTTGTCATGGCAACCACACCCGGCGTCTGCAGCCGCGTGGTCGAGGCGCTGGTCAGGTCAGCTGCCTTCAACACAGCTTTTTCCTTTTACAGAGAATAGACGGGAATCGCCCCTCCTCCCCTCCTTCCGATACTTTCTTTCCCTTTTCATTCCGACATGTTCTAGTTCTTGCTCTGTTGTTCTCACTCGCGTCGCAGTTACTGCTGTAATAGTGTGACGAGGTCAGGTGGCTCACTCTAGCGTGTTGACGTGGCCTCTCCTCGGCCCCGTTGCCATGAATGGCCATTGGGGTTTGCTCTGGGTAGGATGGAATTGGAGCATTTCTACTAGCTTGCTTTAAAGAAAATATCCCGCCCGTACTGAATGAAATTATAATGAGTTAAAGTATTGGCGAGGCCATCGGTCGTTGATTGTCCTATTTAATGTTTTCTATGTTGGGACCAGCTATCCTTCTCGGACAAATGGGCGTACGACAAGTTTAGGTTTCTTTCCCTCAGTGATATGCGGGAAAACCTCGCGTGCGCTGGTTTCCGGCGTGTGGCTCCGCTACTATGACAGTTTTTCGGCGTCAGCGCGAGTGTTCGCTGACAGCTGACGCGGCTGCCGACAGCACGATCTGGCCACTGCGTTACTGCGGTGACCACAGGCCCTTCTTCACCATCCACGACACCGACTTTCGCGAGCTGACCCAGCTGGGAGGCGGCCAGGCTCCGCCCTCCGTCATACTGGGCGTCACCAACCCCTTCTTCGCCAAAACGCTGCAGCACTGGCCGCACATTCTGCGGCTGGGGGACCCGCCGTCCGCGCGTGAGTAGCCACGCTGGCCAGAGACTCCCGCAGCAGATGGATATTGGCTAGGATATAACGCCCATTCTTTTTTGGTTTACCAGTAGTTCCTTTTAAACCTTCCCTCGTGTTATATCAGGGATATGTACACTTACAATTATACAATGGTTTGAATATCTTGGGCGTAGAAAATATAACCTTGATTTGACTACATTTCAAAAATTTATATTTTGCGTAAGGATTTGTGAAGTATGCATTATTCATCCTTACGCTGGCTCTCCGTTCTTTTAATTTTAACAATACGTCTTCTTTACTGATCCGTGGCCCCCAGTTTGTGCTTTGCACTCTGTGTTTGCCTGTAATTTGCGTCCGCTTGATTATGTGCCTATTGTAGAGCTGTGTTTGCTCTGCAGGAGCTGTGGAGAAGCCGCAGAAGAACAAGATCAAGAAGGGCGGTAGCCTTAAAACGCTGGACTCGAAACCAGGCCTCTACACGCAGTACAAACCCTACCTACAGAAAGGTACTGTGCTATTCACCAGTTGTATGGCTCTTTTGAGATTTCCTGGACAAACACTGGTCGTATATATTAGGGACCTCTCTCTTTTGAACTGTCTGTGTTCTAATTTCGCCTCTTAATTGTTATTTGAAATGTGAGGTCTACTCGTTTCTGTAGCTTTTCGGATGCCGAAAGTGCTTGTGAGGGGTGTGTGGAATAGCGCAGTATTTTTTTCAATGTTCCATCTCACTTAGAATGCTTCAAAGGTGGCAGTATTTTTCATACGTGCTGTATCGGGAGGGGGGAAGCGAATTTTTTCTTTTCACCCTGTCTGGCGTTCGGTGGATAGTTGATTATCCTGTTTAATGGCAGGCCTCCCCAGTAGCAGCGATTTCGGATCGGCTCTGTCCCACAGTACAGTAGCCAACTTGGACAGCGTCCTCCTGTGCCACCCTAGATAGATCCATGACAGCAAATGTGCAGATTTTCTCTCCGCTGTTCTCCAGACAGCGTTCTCTACAGTTAGATTAGATGCTATCTGTGGGCTTTTCCATTACACAAAACATGGGTTGGATCTTCCCAAAGGTTCTGGAGTGGCCCAAGCCCCTCAGCAAGGACATATTCCTCCTCTCAGTGCCCTCTCAGCGGCCGGTTCAGGCCGCCTCCTCCTCGGCAGACAGGAGTATCGAGTTCCGCCCCTCAGTGCCCTCTCAGTGGCTGGTTCAGTCCGCCTCCTCCCCGGCAGACAAGAGTATCGAGTTCCTCCCCTCAGTGGCTGGTTTAGTCCGCCTCCTCCCCGGTAGACAAGAGTATCGAGTTCCGCCCCTGGCTGGTTCAGGCCGCCTCCTCCCGGCAGACAAAAGTATCGAGTCCGCCCCTCAGCAGCTGGTTCAGGCCGCCTCCTCCCCGGCCGACAAGAGTATTGAGTTCCTCCCCTCAGCGGCCGGCTTGGCCGCCTCCTCCCGGCAGACAAGAGTATCGAGTTCCGCCCTTCAGTGCCACCTCAGCAGCTGGTACAGTCAGCCTCCTCCCCGGCAGACAAGAGTATCGAGTTCCTCCCCTCAGCGGCCGGCTTAGCCGCCTCCCCCCGGCAGACAAGAGTATCGAGTTCCTCCCCTCAGCGGCCGGCTTAGGCCGCCTCCTTTCCGGCAGATAAGAGTATCGAGCGCCGGCTGCAGCGCGGCCAGCAGACCACGCGGCCGCCGGAGGTGCAGGCGGCCCTGCTGCGCCGCTACCTGCTGGAGCTGACGCAGAGCTTCGTGCTACCGCTGGAGCGCTACATCGCCACACTGATGCCGCTGCAGCGCAGCATATCTCCCTACAAGGTGTGGCACCGGCCCGCTCCTATACTGTGATAACATGGTAGCACGAGAGAAAGGCTCTTCCCTAATGTGCGTAATTTGCGTATGAACTACTACAATCTGGCTGGTCGATTGCCCATTGATGCCTCATAGTTCAAGTACAGACGAAAATGTTTTTTATGATAGGTAGTGAAGCATGTTTTAACGTTGGAGACCCTGTTTACCAGCGCGGCGCTGATATCAGCGATTAGGATGGTGAGAAGTGCATCGGCGCTGATTCTGTGCCGTCGTTTCGCCGTTCTTTCTAGGCTCACGACTGCTGGTTTGGTTAGAGTACCAGTCAATTTTAAGGTGTAGTATTACGTTAACAAGAGATTACGGTTGTCCTAAACACGACGCATTTTAGACGTATCTGAAGTAGCTTCCGCCAGGTCGGTCCACCACGTTGGTTGTGTGAGACCTTGTTCAGCTGAGAGTTCACCACAGCTGCCCATGGTTCGTCGCGCCATCTGTTGACTGGTGGCTGTGTGTGCCGCAGGCGGCGCCTGTGATGCGGCCGTTTAATCCGGACGACTTCTGCCAGAGACTGGGCGACTCGGGGCCTCAGCTGACCACCGGCATCAAGGGAGACTGGGTCAGTGTCGTCTGAAGGAGCAGGTGATCGCGGCCCGAGGCTTGTTGGATTGTCAGAGAAAGATTCCAGGTCCCTGATTGTTCAATTAACAACGCCTGCTGTCACATGAAGACTTTCATTCTGCGCCACACTAACATTTCTGTAGTTTGTGTTTGTAGGTTTCGGCGGGATATGTGCCGAACTCTGTCCCCTGGCGCTGTGTTGAGGCCAGTTTCGTGGTGCGGCCGGCAGGTGGGTCTGTACAGGCGGTTCTTCCGCTCCGTCAACTTCAGCCGCTGGTTCAACGAGAGGCACGATGACGTCACCCGCAAGCTGCAGGCTCTACACCTGGAGGCGCTCAGTGAAGCGGTCAGTCTGCCTGTTCTTGGTTTCTCAGTGCTCAGTGATGCGGTCGGTGTGTCTGCGCTTGGTTTCTCAGTGCTCGGAGGAGCGGTCAGTGTGTCTGCTTGGTTTCATGCTCTCAGGGAGGTGGTCAGTCTGCCTGTGCTTGGTTTCATGCTCTCAGTGATGCGGTCAGTCTGCCTGTGCTTGGTTTGTCAATGCTCGAGGGAGCTGCAGTGATGATGCGTTTCGAATTTATCCATTTGTAACTGTCATATGGTGAGCCATATGGTTCTGGTGGGAAGAGGACGTTTACAGCCCCAGTACACACAGGCTTAAAGCTGGGACGGCAGTACGAAATTTTCGGAAATCGTTCCAGGTCAGTAATTTTACGGTGCATGGGAGCATGGTGAAAGCGAAAGAGCAATTTTTGTACCTTTGGGGATTGGAAAATTAAATGTATTCGGTATCAAAATTGGGGCTGAATGAAGCTGAAAATATTGGCATATAGTCAATTTCTCGTCCGATTTAAGTACGATTTTCGGATTTAATGCTCCAGTGCACCAACAAATTTTTTTAGCTTTAACGATTCTCGCAATGTTGTACTGTCGCCAGAGCTTAATATCTGTGTTAAATTGCAGTAGAAACGGTGGAGAGTTTCGTCCCTCACTAGCGAGCCATAGTTTTCATCGATGCCATGGGCCTTCAAAGTTAAAAGACCCGAAATCATATCTGCGATGCATAGGGCGTCATTCGGTTGAAACGCATTCCAATGCCTGTCTGACGTGGAAGGTGTCTGGATTCGGGCGGATAAAGTACGGTCGTACATAAGTCCCGGCGAGACGAGAGCTGACGTGGGGGGGTGTACTCAGATTCCCCATGTGGTGGCTCAAATGATTTTTGTTTAACTCCTCCTGTTGTATCGTTGTTTTTCCTGGTTTTGGAAACGCCCATATGGTCAACTTTTTGCAAGTATAGTCAGAAAAATGTTGCATCCCAGGCCAGGAACGTTTTTGCCTGGTCTCTGGCCCGCCTCTCCATTGAAAATATTAGGCTGCACAGTCTTGCTTGGTAGGGCGTCACATTTTTATTTCGTAGTATAGATGAAGGCTGTTTCCCGGTTTCACTATCAAATAGAAGAGAAAACCTGCCCAGTGTAGGTTTTAGAGAAAGGTCTTGTGATCTTTAAACGGGTTGAAATGACTGATCGAGGCATATTCTTGCACATATTTAATGCTCATAGATGAACAAGATAGTTTTCACAAGCTGTCTTAAAGTGGTCAGGTATTTGTATTGTTTATTAATTCACATTGTTGAAAAGTTTTATAAATTTTGTTCAAGTTTTTCCTAGTACAGTTGTTGGAGTCGGAGTCTCACTAAAGTCATCAAGGGACTTGTCACGGAGTCCCCGACCCCACCATCCAAACAAGCAACTCCCACAATGAAGGGTTAATTTAGAAGCTAAAGTTTAACGTCCCACAAAGCTCAGGGACGGCCGCCCCGCTCAGGTCGCCCTCTCACCAGTCGGTTGCCAGCCGACCTACGTCGGGTAAACTATTGAGCGCTGGAGCGTCTCAGGGGAACCGATCCCAAGCCTAGACATGCACTGCCACAGCATGTTTCTGAGCAGCGGGCCGGAGCCCAACGCTCTACCAACCAGGCACCATGTCCGGGGGGGAAATCACAGACCAGTAAACACCTTTAGCAAACCAGAACACAAAGAAATCAACAAGAAACTTAAAACCAAAGATAGTTTGGCCCCCTCCACCTGGGGGCTGGCGAATGCCCCCCGTCCGCCAATGCTACCAACAGAGCTTCCGGGGCTGAGCTACTTTTGGTTTCAGATGTGTGGAAAAACGCAAACTTTGAGTTTTGGGATGCCGAAACATCCCAAATCGAAATGAACGGCACCTCGACATATTCCGCCGGCGCACACCAACACGCCAGGGTGATACTGTTGCAAATGCTCTGATATCCTTACTCTTTTATCTATTCCTCGGATACATTTTCTGTATTTGCCGCCAAAGTTCGATAACCAGGAAAATTGCCAATTGTATTCAAGACTGCCTGATCGAATCGTCCTGCGGTTGGATGAGAATGTGCCTCTGCGGGCTTTGCTGATCCGTTCACATACTTAAAACATCAAATGACGTAAAGAGACTAAAATGTTTCAGGGTCCCCGGGGAAAATACATTTATTTCGTTGTGTTTCTGAAAAAGACAGGAGCAGCTATCTTTTCTTTATGGACAGCGTGGACTTTTTTATTTTAGCCTCGTCCGATTTTTATAAGTAAGTGTTGGCCTTAACAGTACCGGAAAAGCGACGTTTCACATCGGGTCCGCAATTATCTTCTATTTTAAGATGTCACCATTTTAGGATCATTTCATCGCTGCACTTGATTTGCCTTAATTTTAGAGAATGATACATCACAAATTAATAATTCGAATGCTTCTGCCGAGTATCCATCAACTCATTTGTACGGAGCACATCTCATTCGGACATACTACGATTTATGGACATTGAGGCTCAGAGTGAGATCTATTGCACCTGAATAATCCATTGGGGACGCTGAATGGGGATGATCCGATGGAGGAAGGAGCATCGCTTTAGTCGGCAATGTATCGACTCTGTGCTCAGAGTCGCCGGTTTGGTATACATTTATCCAAGTTCTTTCCAGCGATGTATTTCGTGTGCCTATGGGACCGGAATATCACGACCGTTTCATAAAAGCCTGAACGGATTAAATAGCTTTATATAGATGCGGTCCTAGCAGAACAGCAGCGCTAGGTGAGCGGTTGTAAAGTAAAGTGAAGTGCCGAGTTAAATAAAGTGCCGTTTTAACGCAGTTTCGCAGCCGGCCCAGCTTCAGTCCCTGACGCTATACCTGCACTGTGTTAAAACATCCATGCTGATGATGGGATGGACTGGTGCATCCAGTATTGCAAAAGCCCTGGTGATGAGCAATGATAGGCATTGAGTCCACTTTATAACGTGCAACCCTGACATACCCGGAATTTTTTTGGCGGAAGGAGGCGTACCCAATAGGGGGGAGGGGTGCGGTCTCTTTCCCATCGGTGCTGAAGTGCCCCTCGAATGCTGAATGGTGCCCCATTTGTACATGCGTCTATCAGTCCAAAGCGCCTTATGCCTCCGAGTCTAAATGTCAGTGAACTGCACGTGGCCATTCGAGACATTCTGCGGTAATGCGTACCTCTCATAGCCAGTTTTGTCACTCTTTCACAAGTCAGGACCCCCGGGTGCGCGATATAGCCAAGTCGCTGAAAGCGCACTTGAAAAGGGGTCGGGTCGGGGCTCCAGATCGGGGGCCCACTGAGGCCCTCTGTGTGATAACGGGGTGCCTCTCCTCCCCCGCAGCCATTCAGGGCCCACCGGCCCAAGGGCCTTGTTCCCCATCGTTGACCCAAGTGTCCCACGGCTGCTGGGATTTGTACCTCTATTGTGCGTGTACTTCCTGTCCAAAAATATACAATTCCTTCAGGCCACTGACTTTGGTACCTCCGTTGTACAGCCGGTTCCACACTGATTGGTAGGTGTAAGTGTCACTTGTTTTAAGAAATATCTTAAAAACGATTACACTTCTCACAAAAGGTTTCGTCTCTAGTAATGTATTTTGACGAGCTCTTTAATTTGGGACCCTGCAAAGTGGATGAGACGTCAGTTGGGAAAATTATGGACAAAAATATGTTTTCGCCAGTCCCGATGATTTGCTGTGTCTTTTCTCAATTACTTCCGAATTTTGGGCCTGATGAAGTATTTTTGCACGTCAGTTCGTGCATTCAGGTAAAACGCAGCAAGAGAGGCACCAATGGTGTCGGCAAGGACTATCACTTGAGGGATATTTCGCAAAAACGACCGCGGCCCAATACCTGCCAATCAGTATGGAACCGGCTGTACATTCGGAGCGCCCCTGGGCTGCTGAATTGTGTGTCCGTTTTGCACGTACCCTCAGTCTGGAAGTGCACATTGGTCCCTGAAATATGTACTTGGTTTGCACATGTGCCCCACAGCCAAATATGACCCTTTGCCTTTAAATTATGTACTTATGTTGTACATTTGAATTAAAGGAAATGTAGCACCTGGGTACAATGTTCCAGTGACTAGTGACTTTAGGATCATTTTGTTATTAAAAAACAATGAATTTACTCTTCTTTCTGCTGAAAAAATGAACGAAAAAAATAAGGACAAATCTAACGACGTAAAACATTTTGTACTATTTAATTTTTCTTTGTTTGAGGCAAAAAGTCTCCAGATTCGCGTGTCGCCATAATCTGGCAACGCTTTGTGTCCGCCTGAACGTCTCAATTTGCGCCACAAATACAAGTACAAGCGAAGTGTTTCGGCTAAAGGAGGGTATTATGATGACTCAAAGTGACACGTCAATTTCTGATATTTTCCTTAATATATTCGAATGTTTTTCACGTTTCAAACTAGTCATTAAAGAAGGTTGTTCATGTGTATTGTTGCCAATATCAAAACCACCTTTAGCAAGTAGATTTTAAAGAGGGCCAGGCGAGAAAAAATTATCCGCGCAGGAAGGATTGAGCCCGACGTCACCCCCTTCAAGGGAATATGGCACCTGGTTGGAATTATGTGTAATTAGGGGTACTTTTAGCCGAAAATCATGAAAGCGTCCCTGATTTCTCTGAAAAATGTACAATAAGCTCAATATTTTGATTTTTAAAATGCTCCTCTAGGGAAGGAAAGAAATATCTGCCTGTGGATGATGTAATGATCTGGCAACCACTACCATATTCAATAGGCTTCAAGGGCTTCGATTGGCTGATACTCACCGTGACGTCAGCATATGCTGTCACACCAACAGCTAACAAAACTGTGGCCTGCTGCTTAGGGTACATGTGGTTTACATTTCAGGTAGGTTTTTAGCTTTTCTCTACGCAAATTTTGAGTTTCAAGATAAATAATATTTTCAGTACCGAGTTTTCCGGCATGCTTTACAACTTTGCTATCTCAGTTAAAATGACGTTATAAAGGTGCCACATTCCCTTTAAGGTTACATCATACCTTGTAACCACCCAAGAAGGACGGGGTCCATAGGGGGTGAAGTTTACCTTTTCCCCAAGAACAGTAAGTTCTGGCACAAATGAAATATCGATCAAGTGGTTTCTCGGCATGCTTTGTCACATGACTGTCTCAGTTCAACTCACATTATGAAGGATGTGAGGACACCTTGCTTTTTCTCAGTGGCACGTGTCCTGGAGATTGCAGCAACTCCCGCCGCAGCCATTGTGTGTTGGAATAGAATTATTTACTCCATTCTGTCTTAGCTCGCACCAAATGGCAAACATCCCAAACTCCGCTGATCTATCCGGTTTTGTGTATGGATTAACCGCACCAATGTGTCAGCTGACTCATTCATGAGGTTGCCAGAACTGGTAATTTTTGGCCACTTGAAAGTTATTTGTCAATTTTCTTTAAAACACCGCTTTTAATGATTTAACTGGGTTGCCCCCTCCTCGATGGTTAATTCGGAATTGCTGCAGGCCAAGTATGCCGAAGCGTCGATATAAATTAAGTTTTAAACAGTTGTTAGTCAGCATAAAAGCACACTTTTTCCCCAGGGCGCGCCTCCGAGGTGGTTTGTCTTCCCCTCCATGCTGAGGCGCTGATTATACTACTGGGACAGCTCTGCTGTACTTTGACTTTCAAAAGAAATCGGCTTGTCCCGGGAAATTTTTCATGGCTCGTATTCCAGTCGCGGTCGCAGCTGTTTTTCGCAGTGATTCGGATTCCAAACTTGAAATTTGATCGGCGTAGTGGTGGAGCGATTAGGATCATCACTGACTATTTCTTGTACCGGACAGAGCCTGGAGGCAAAGATGGCCCATGCCGCGACTACGATGCTCGTTTTGCCATCGTTTGGAGTGATTCGCGATTTGATCATGCTGAGTCACATTTTTTGCATAAATTGTTATACAGTCAGAATTGACCGTAGTGTGCTTTGTAAGTGAAAAACTACACAACGAACAATTCAATTCAAACTTTACGCAGACGATTTCTGATACGGGATCATCGACTTGTATGCGGTTATGTCCGGAGGCCGTAAACTGAGGCATGCAATGGGGTAGTGACTACTGCTATCATTTGTGCAGTTAGTATGTGTGTGATACGTGTTTGGAAAGTCTGCCAAGCTCATCGGTCTGCCTTTCCGCGGGATTTCTTCTCCATCGGTCTGTTCCTCCTTTTCACACTAATGTTGGCGTTGTCACCGTCTCTAGCAGAACCAACCTGTGTAAGGGTCTGCTGGCGAACTGTAGTTCTCGTGAGCGAAAGCTAGGACTTTCAGTGGAAATCCAAACTGTGTTGACCCGGATGCTTAGTTTTCCTGTTCTAGATTTGCTTTCCGCATATCTGTCACCCAAAAAGGATGCATTATGGTGGCTCTGCAAAGGACGCGAGCTGCCCTTTTTACATGAGGCTCCTGCTCCGCCCTCAGTGTGCAGACACGCACTCGGAATGGTACTTCCGATTTTTGTTGTGAATCTTGCAGTGGTGATGTTTCACATCCCTGCGGTCATGATTTTCTTCTTTCATCGTACCAAAAAATGCGCTGGTTCGGGCGCTTGCAGGTGCTGAGCAATGCTGCACATTGTTGGAAACGCGACTTCGAGTGGTCAATACGTGAATCGGAGCGATAGGGGTATCCAGTATATTCGATCGGGAGGGGACTTGGGCGAGGGGCGCCGTGCGTTGGTGGCATGCTGGAGAAAGATACATCCCGGGGATGGGAGGGAAGCGCTCAGGGGCGCCGGATCGCAACACAGAGGTGCCACAACTTGAATCGTGGGGAGGCAACGGTAATAGATTAGACAGGAACAGCCCATTTGTCCTTCGAATCCGCCTATGAACTACTGTCCGAAATACCTAAGCTTTGTCGTCCTGTCAAAAGTAGCTCTGTTTTCCTGGTCGCGTGTCCATTGTGGTGTGGTGAAACTAGTGGCAGCTGCATTACTAGTACAGCGATGATGATGACATTACCAGTACGGCGATGATGATTGATCCAGTCTTTGACGGCGCGCCATATGCGGAGCGCTTCGCTAGAGGCCTCCCGGCCTGGGGATGATGGCCAGCAAACGAACTGAATCCGTCAGCGTCTCTTGTGCAGTGCAGGCCGCCGAAGATCTCCCGACGTAGGAGTGCGCGGGTGAAGATCGTGTGGTGCAGTCGCGACAGCGCTCGTCGTCACTTGCTTGATCATTTAGCGTGTCCCTCGTCGTCTCTGAACTTAAGCAATGGAACTATCGACAAATTAAAAATGTAAAAAATACTGATGCCGGCCAGCTCACGATAGCCAGTCATTGGAAAAATTCCAGTATCTGGCTGTGGCTGGCTGCGTATTAGTCGGTCCCATGCTCTAAACTTTACTCACAAGAGATATGCAGTTTTCGTGAAAGGAAACTCCGAAAGCCTCGTGCTAGTTAGTCGCCTTTTTCAGCGAGTCAAAAAAACACACACAAACAGGAAGACTGGTTGAACTTTCTCTTTCGGGTCAGCACCAGCCTGCCAATATACGCAGAGAGGTCACTGAAACGGATGACGTCTAACTGGACATGCTGCCGCAAACAGCGACCCGCGGGCCGGGTGTTGTGGCTGACGGTGCTCCTGGGGCAATGTCAGACGGAGGGCAGCGCCGGAGCTGACGACGTGACTGGCAGCACGCTCTCACGTAGCTGTGAGAAGGGCTCTGAGGTGGACGCTGGTCCTTGGTGAAGGGCGCTCAGGCTGACGGTGTGCTGCGTGTGTCGACAGGACGTGCTCACCTGGGTGAAGGACAAGAGGGAGGTGGAGGTGGTGGACCTGGTGCTGCGGTTGCGGTCGAAGTTGGCTGACGCCGACGCCGCGCCGCTGCCGGTGCACGCAGCCACGCTGGCCAAGCTGCGGCTGAAGCTGCGCGACCTCACGCGCAGCCTGCCGGATGACGTGCGCGCCGTGCTGAAGGCGCCCAGCTGACGACGTCGGCCGCAGGGGGCGGCACTGACTGTCGCTAACGGGGCGGCACCGACTGTCGCTAACGGGGCGGCACCGACTGCCGCTGACGGGGCGGCACCGACTGCCGCTAACGGGGCGGCACCGGCTGCCGCTAACGGGGCGGCACTGGCTGTCGCTAACGGGGCGGCACCGGCTGTCGCTAACGGGGAGCCGCGCCTCCCGACACGTAGCCGGGCAGGTGAGCGCGGGCTGGCGACTATACTGTCTTTCGGAAGTGTCTCTCGAGGGCGGCCGTGTTCTGGAACAGAGGAGATGACGGACCACGGTGGTTGGGTAGATCGGGAGTAGCGTAGACTACAGTCGAGGTTGGTAGTTTGGGTGTATGTTTAGCGTCTGCCTGATTCGGCAGCCAGCGGCGATGGCTCCAAAGGGATAGAGGCAAAGCCTGTAGTCATGTTGCTTTCAGTGGGGGGGAGGGGCTCCGAGTGGGTGTTCGCAAACCGTCTACGAACGCTAGTTTTTGTACCATATGTGCTGACCTGGCTTGATGTTGAGAGCGTGTTTAACATTGTATTTCTGGCTCAACGGGGTTTCGTCTGAGCGCCCATCCCCGGATATTTTTTGGGAGTCATTCTTGTATGGATGCATTTAAAGTACGTCAGGAGCTAGGTTTCGAATGTTATTACAATTCAAGTACAAATTCTGAAAACATCTCTGCTGAAATGTCAAGCTTGCCCTACCAGAATCTGGGCCGTTCTAACTCCCAGCAGCTATTGTCATAGGTAGGCCTGCGCGTGTGTGCCAAATCAAATTTTTCCCTCTCTACTATCTCAGTATTGGACTCTGTCCCTTGAACGCGAAATTACGGGTGAGTGGCCTTTTTCGTGTCATCTTTCCTCCCTTCTTGAGGAAAACTTACACCATGAACTCTGTAATTGGTGCGCGTGTAAATCGTAAGCCATGCATAAGGTAGCCAAACTTTTTAGCTGCCACTTAGGCGTAAAGCGACTGGAAATGGTTTTGGTGTAGGGAAAATGATTTGAAAGCGTGTAAATTCAGGCACCTTGCATAAAACAAGAAGACATATTTCTATGGCAGCAAACCCTCTGTCGTGGATTTGAGCGCTATTTTTGTCACGGCTGGTTTTTTTCAAAGGCTTTCGTTTTCAGAGAGCTAAGACGCTAATCAATTTGTGCTGTTCAGGAAATGTGTGTACTGGAGTGGGGACGGATCCAGTGGAGGCCAGTCTGGCCATGCCTTCTCAAAACGAAGTAGAGCGGGCAAAACCCTCTTTGTCTTCCTCCCTTGAAGCAAACTAGTTTTTCATGATTGGTCAATTTGGGGAGAACTTGTCTGTCTCTGGAAACAGTTTTAAACGTTTTGTCCGTTCGGAACATACTTTTTGGCAGTAAAAGACCCCCTCTGAAGAGAAAAACGAAAGGTTTTTTTGTTCGCCGACATGGAGTTCCCCCTAAACCAACCGGCTGGATCCGCCCTCCTTAGGAGTTGTATGTTCTGTCTTGGCAATATTTTCGTAACTTAAACTTGCCAGAATGACTGCTCCTGTACCCTTGAAGAGTGTTCCGCGAGTCCTTCGCTGAGCTAGTAGGAAACGAAAAACCGTGCTCTTGAAATCGACTGAAATCACAGGCGCTGGTTCAGCTGCCTAACAGTCACCTGATGAAACAGTTGGTTAGTAGTTCAGGTTTGGTATCCCCTGGTTGGAGGAAGGGCGTGTACTGACGGTCCTGTTGGGGTCGGGGCCAACGCGCCGGGAGGCCTGGTACGCTGGAGGGGGGGCTGTTCGCGGTGTACAACCACTGCCCGCCACTGCTCACAGCCAATCAGCGAGGAGCCGTGGAGGTGAGGGGGAGGAGGTGTATGACGTCACACTTTGACTGCCGCCGGCTCGTGTTTGGTCATGCCAGCGCGCGCCTGCGGTCGGGAAATGGGAGATGCAGCCGCCAACAGATTTTCATGCTTTAATGGCAATGTGTAGACGTTTAAGAAGCAGATATTGTGACGCTCGTAGGCTTATTTGTGTTGTGAATTTGTCTCACAAATTACTGTGTGCGTATTCACATGGAATGCGACACTTGTTCAATTTCATCGCTTGGAAAACTTCCATTCTTGAAGGCTACGTTTGGTGAAGCAAATCGGCGCCATCTTTGTGGTCGTTGGCGGCAGCGCTGTTGCTCGCGGGTGCACGCCGACGCTTAGAATCGCTGTTACGTGACATCCTCGGGAAGCGGCGGCTGTTATGTTCATCGGCGTGAGCAGTGGACAGCAGGGAGCGTGAACAGGGCCAGGGGTTTTATGTGCCCGTAGAGCCCAGCCGTGAGGGGGGGGGCTCAGCCGTGAGGGGGAGCCCAGCCGTGAGGGGGGGCCCAGCCGTGAGGGGGGAGTCCAGCCGTGAGGGGGGAGCCCAGCCGTGAGGGGGGAGCCCAGCCGTGAGGGGGAGCAGCCTGGGTTGGCTCAGACGTGTAGGGGGAGCCCAGGCGTGAGGGAGGGTGGCTCAGACGTGTAGGGTGTGGGAGTGCAGAGGGTACAATTCTGCGCTGTCAGATTAACTTTCACAGATGGATGAATGTCAGACGCGTGCTGAGAATGTCTCCATACCAGATACAGAAGTGCTGTGAATGGTCTTAGTCGTACCATAGTTGGGAGAGCCTCATACCGAAGCGTATCCGAAATAGTGAATGGGTCTTTCGAAGGTGATTGAGTTACTGGAGTTTATCTTAAGTCCAGCAATATTTTAGTTCAAATATTCAATTGTCAGTGGATCATTGCCTTTCTGCTCCTCAAACTTGTCATGCTGGCTAGAAAAGAGATGCCATCAAATATCCGTCGTCGAACCTACGTGGCAAGATGTCTCTCAAACTCTGGTCATGGCAGAGCCTTGGGCGCAGATATCGTGAAACGTTTGCCATTATCACAGACAGTTCAGGTGCAGTGTCATCTTGTCATTTGACGTAAGGGTTGGTGCAAGTCTTAGTTGCTGACGACGTATATAGTGTGCTTACTTTCCAAAGAATAATTTTATTTTTTATTCTAAACTTTGTGCTTATATATAAGCTAGAAATGCTTTGCTCTCTTGTAGCCCCTCATTTCTTTCCTCAAGTGTTCTGAGTAATCTGGCCCAAGTTTATATATTATGTGAGCCTGGCTAGCAATATGGGGCCTTATATATGGCCCGTTAAAGTTTCAGGTTTCTCATTGGGTTTCTAAATTCGTTCAGTGTTGTGGCTGTTTGTGTTTCACTTCAAAACCAGATACCTGCAATGGTTACACGATCCTCTTGAACTGAACATTTTATTTTATTCAAACGTTTTTTTCTTAAAGAGGGGGTAATGAAATAAAACCATTGTGATTGCTACGGATGAATTCCGAGACTTCCATTGTTGGCTGGAAACTAGGGTGTTCTCATGTTTTCTACCATGACAAACATCCGCTTGCTCACCATGGGATGAATGAATATTTTTGTCCGCGAAATCAGTTGAATGTGCGTGGAAGGACTCGTCACCCCTTGGCCGTGGAGCGGTAAGTTTCAAAGCCTGAGGCCAAAGATAAGCAGGAAGAGTCAAATTCGTCTAAGCTCTTTGTAAGCTCAATTATGTTATTAGCTTACGACAAGGGGCAGCCACTTAAGTCATTTGTAGCCGAAATGTTCTTACTTGATGAAGAAGATTGGGTTTTATTTGCACTGTCTGGAAGGGAGTTTGTGTTGTTAGAAAAAAGAGTTGTGTACTTCCACCGAATGTTGAACGCCATTTCATGTCTAAAACCTTATTTGTGCTGGCGCATCCACTTCAGAGCTGGCGAAGAACAATCACCAGATTCATGTGAACATGGTCTATGCTACATTATTTCTGGTCATGTTTAGACCATGCCATTTTAGTTAAATATTTACTATCGTCGACACAACATGCGTGACTGGAATGATTGCTATCCTTCACAGTGTCATTGTCTTAGTGTTAAGAAAGGTCGGCTGATGTTAGCTGCAATGAAATTTCGAAACTGAAAACAAATAGAATGTGTAACAAACTGCTTTTGTCGCGTTGATATGCCTGAACCTGGTTGAGGTGTCTGTTTAAACGTTTTAGCTTTTTTACTGATGCCCGTACACTCTAAATTTGCATTAATCGGCCATTTTCCACCATATGACTTCATAGTTGAAGAAATAGTTTCTCTGCGATCAGTGGAAGTTCATTTGCTTACATCTCTTTTGTAAACGAAGACTTCCACCGAAGTTGTTCGTTGTAAGTCACTTGTAGTAAGTCCTTTCTTTGCCACCACCATAGGCCGTAATATTCATGCAATGCATTTGCTGGACTGTCGGGAAACTTGACCTCACCATTGACCAATGTTGTGGAGTCGATTGTCCGTTTCCGGGACTGATTCAGGTGATTTTCTACATAAAAATTCTTCCGGCGTTCTTTCCCAGCTAGATAGGGGCATGGGTGTCTGCAGAAGGCCTGCTACCCACGGTTCACGGTTTAAGTATGTACTTGATGAGAGAAATGCCTAAATTAAACCCGGAGTCGGAATCGACGCAGTGTTGATACTGGCATCGACTACGGGCAAGATTTCTGCTGAAAATCCGAACTCAATCTCTCACGATTTCATTTTACCAATACCAGATTTTATTTTGGACAGCAAATAAGCTGTAAATTTATTCATTTCCCGTGTTTTGCGCGGAGTCGATTTGGTGCTCTGCTTCGACTCCGCAGGTCTGTTATTGGTCATCACTTTTAAGCTGCACTACAATCGATTTATACCGAGGAAAACAAGATGCAATCAAGTGGCAAGTTGGCAGCTAACACGGCGTATTTCTCACCGGATTCTGGAATTATTCGTCTGATTTTGCACCAGCAGGTTAAATATAACTATAATTACCTAATTACTTTTGAACACCAACCCTCCATTTGATTAAGACGGTTTGGAATTGCAGAGCGCATTGTTGGATTTCCTGGTAAAACACGCCATCCCTATAGTTCGTAATATCTGTGCGATGTATTTTTCTGAAACTTGGCCTCACTAGCACCTGTAACCTGCCACACAGTATACTTATGACGGTGAAAAAATGTCGCTTGGAAATAACGGTTTGACCGCTAACAGCGCATATTTTTTCAACTAGTTCTGGGATGACTGGCTGCGTTTTATGTCTGCGTAGTAGATATATGAATTGTTAGTGATGGGAACCTGTTGCAATTTTTATTTCCCCAACCTCTTTTTCGATTTCAATTTAATAAGTCTGCCGTGTAAGTAGTTGTTCAGTGGGCGAAACTACAAAATTGCATTTTTAGCACATCATCGTTTTATACAGTATGAAAATGAAACGAACTCGGCTGCCTTATTTAGTTATTTGACGCTCAGTCAGAAAATTTATATAGTACTGGTGGCTGAAGCGCCCTAAAAACCCAACACACACTCAGAATATTACTAACAGGCGTCTTGGCTGTTCATATATTTCTTTGTACCATTGTGCACGCTTTGAAAAGCTATTGATCCCTGTATGAGACGATTAAGCGGAACTGGAGGAGACTCTATGAGACGTTTTTAATCGGAACCATGGGATATAAAAGCAATGATTTCTTCTTGCATGCTTCAGTTCTATATTTTGGTTGATAACTTTATGGTAGGACGGGCACGCTTGTCTGCAATGGTGTATGATAGTTCCTATCTGATCAATTCCTCTCACGATCTTCTGTCGAAGTGCATTTGAAGTTTTCATTGGCGCTCTTTTCAACATACCAATATTGAACCGGCTGATAAGGTGCAGTTGTTCGATGCAATTGGTTTTCTAGTGTTTAATCGGTTGCCAAAGAATGTTATATATTTCAGAGCTAACCATGTACGAATGCGGTGCCATCGGACAGCGACCGCTGCCTAACATGTCCATTCTCCTGCCGCTGTGCGTATGCGTGCGTAACATTGTGTACTAACTAGTGGACACGTGAATGGTGTTTACACGTGAAAATAAGCTTATGTAAGTTTGTTTCGCTTTTTTCTGGTTTCCCCCCCATGATGACCGAGTGCTTTATTTTGACTGCCAGCCCAGCACCCGAAATCAAAAGAGTGTGTAAATAGAGTTCTGATTGCGTGCAACTTCGTTAGATTCCCGCTGAGTAGTTTTTCCCCCCGCTGTACCGGCTTTCAGCCATGAATCATGCCCATTAGTGATTATTTTTTAGCGGCGCGTGCGCCCGCCTGACGTCCGGTTAGCTGGTGACGGAATAGGACAGCTTCCCAATGCCGGAGGCCAAATGTGGCACGTGCTGCCAGTCGCAGACCCGTCCTTAGGACGGCGCCGACGGCTGATCTGACGACCCCCGCTGCGTACGACTGCGTTCGCTCCCGCGTGAATGCCCGTGTGTTGCCCCTGGGCCGTGGTGACTGAGGCCGAGCGAAGGATGGCGTCTTTGTACAATGCTGCCGTGACCGTAAAAACTATGGTTGAAGCGACGATTTCAAGTGCAGCGCTCATTGTTGATCCACCTCGCCGCCTGTGTCTTGTCGTGCCATCGGTCTCACCCCTAACGATAAAAGCCATAATAACAACTTGTGGATACTTGTAGCTGTTTAGGCGCTCATTGTATTGCGGCAGAGAATGGTGTGTAATACACCTTGTGTGTTCAAGATGCATTGTAAACGTTTCGTTAAATTGTGCATAGTATTGACACTGGATCGTAGAAAGTGCGTAGTCGGTCGCCGTTTATGAGACGTGACGGTGGCGTGGGCACCGCATTGGTAATAAATCGTCACAAATACCTCAGCCCGGCATGTTCAAGTATGACAGTTGACGGAGAGATGTTACGTGCTGCTTTAAGGCAGAGCTCTATCATCCTTTGGGGGCAGGCTTGCCTCCTAATGCTATTTATCCAGAAATTGATGGGACTGAATACGCGTGTTATTCGGAGGAAGACCAAGAAGGATCATTGGCGGATCCAGGAGCAACTTTTGGAGGGGGCCAAACCAACGTTTTGGGAAGGAGGGCTGAATCGGGAAAAATCGCGAAAACCTAGCATTTTTAAAGAAAAAACGGCCATAATTTGGTCCGTTGGGGGCCAAAGATACTGTTTTAGGTTTTGGTGGGGCCATGGCCCTTTGACCTCCCGCCTTGGCTCCGCCAGTGCCAAAGACCCCTCTCGCTCCATTGGACATTTTTCCTCGGCCACTGGTACCATGCCTTGCTCTGAAGAAAATAATGTGCTTATTTTGTTGAAAGGACTGAATGTAAGCGTGAGTATGTCGAAGTGGTAGATTATAAGAATGAGAGTATAATAATGATTATATGAGGATAAGAATGATTATGATATTAAAATTTGTAGGAGGGTCATCCGGATTTAAAAAAAATCGAGAACTGACAGTGAAGTCTTGAAGAGAATAGTGCAAGATGGCCAGTGGTATCAAATTAGCGCCCGAGTTCTGATCACCATGCAATAAGCCGTCTGGAGAGTAGGAGGGGACGTGCAGAGGGAGTCAGGATGAGCTGGCCTTACAGAGATTGCCCCGACTACCCCCGGCTTTCCAAAATTGTCTGGATTTCATATTGTAAGACTGAGGTCCCCATTTTTATCGTGTGTGTGTGTGTGTGTGTGTGTGTGTGTGTGTGTGTGTGTGTGTGTGTGTGTGTGTGTGTGTGTGTGTGTGTGTGTGTGTGTGTGTGTGTGTGTGTGTGTGTGTGTGTGTGTGTGTGTGTGTGTGTGTGTGTGTGTGTGTGTGTGTGTGTGTGTGTGTGTGTGTGTGTGTGTGTGTGTGTGTGTGTGTGTGTGTGTGTGTGTGTGTGTGTGTGTGTGTGTGTGTGTGTGTGTGTGTGTGTGTGTGTGTGTGTGTGTGTGTGTGTGTGTGTGTGTGTGTGTGTGTGTGTGTGTGTGTGTGTGTGTGTGTGTGTGTGTGTGTGTGTGTGTGTGTGTGTGTGTGTGTGTGTGTGTGTGTGTGTGTGTGTGTGTGTGTGTGTGTGTGTGTGTGTGTGTGTGTGTGCGTGTGTGTGTGCGTGCGTGCGTGTGTGTGTGTGTGCGTGCGTGCGTGTGTGCGTGCGTGCGTGCGTGCGTGCGTGCGTGCGTGCGTGCGTGCGCGTGCGCGTGCGTGCGTGCGTGTTTTCCAGGAATGCCCAAAAGGGCTACCGAGGTGATCACTTTTTGGATGGTATGAAATTTTCCTTGCATTTGCTACACAGATCCAGGGGGTAGAGATAAGCCGGCGTTCCCCAACGCCCCCTTGATGATCGAGTACTCGGTGTTCGCGCACTGCCTCCAGCGCCTTCCTGGAGCGTTACCTCCCCTCCCGTCCTTGGGATGCAAGTACACGCGCCCACTCAATGTGGTTTTTGCCCACATGTTAAGTCGAACCTTAGGTGCCCCTCCCTCCGACCAATGTACCTCTCCCCATCGCAAATCATAGATCCACCTGTTGTCATACCTGTCATGCAGAACTTCCCACCCGTGAAGAAGTCGCGTAGGCCTGAAGCCTCTTTGGAGAATAGTGAAAGATGTGACTTTTTGGGGACCTAGCATTGCAATAGATCGCGCCCGGCGCGCCAGTGTGCCACATGGCGTCTGTGGTATCGTGTAAGTACTGGAAAATTGCTGCACCGCGCCTGCAACATAACGCTTATTGAAAGCTCTGACATGTGCCTGTCGTCCCGCGCCTCCGAACTCTATGAACGGGCGTGCGTGGTAGGGATTTTTTGTCGTGAGGCAGTGGAGAATAAGCAGCAGTGGGGTTCGGACTATCTAATTGACGCGTGTTTCGTGACTGGCTCCACCACCAGGAGCCACCACTCCGCCCGCTCGGTGGACATCCGGATCAATCCAGCGCATATCTTTAATCGTATGAACACTCAGAAGCGGTTTTAATACCTATACTCGGGGAGCTGACCAAATGGCCCAATGATCTGCCCAGTGTTGTTGATAGAGCATCTGCGTAGCCTGATGCGAAGCCCGCAAGTAATTTCTGATATTTTAGGCTGTCCTCTCCTTTCGTCTCACCATCGGCAGCGCTTATATGTAGAACATGTAGGAGCATCACTGAGAGCTGCAGCCCATAACCTTTGGACAAAGCTCATAATTAATAGCATTCCGTTTCTTTCTGGCCTAATTTTTCGATATTTTAAGCATACCGCTAAATTCGAGTACAACAAACATGTCAAAGCCCCGACAGGCGCACCCAGGCATTGAGTCACTTGAAGTGTAAACAGCATTGTGTCCTGAATGGCAATAGCCTGTTGAAGCCGTTGCTCTTTGAGGCAGGTTTGGTGGTACCTGACTGCTCCAGCTATCCTATTTGCTGTGCAATTGAACTACGCTAGCTGAATAGAACGGTGATATTCAACCGTACGATCGTGTGAATGACTTTGTGTGAATCCGTTTACGTCTTGGTATTCCCTGCTTCAGTTCGAACTTACTTCAAGAGAAGGTACTCCGTGCGTTTTTAAGGGCATATCTGATGCTACATTTATATATATATATATATATATATATACAGGGTGTTTCATAAAAAATGGTATTATTGAATTGATCATAATGCGGTTATCCCCAGGGGTCGGCGCCACCTCGCCCCACCGGGGGCATCGATGGCCCCCTCTAACTCCGAAAATAGGGCGTTAGCGCAAATCTGCAAAGTGCAATGAAAGCCGCATGAATTCAGTAAGAAATTACTCCATGTTTTAGTGCTCAGGTCAATGTTTTAACCTCCAGAGGTCAAATTAGGTCAAGATCGGCTATTTTCACTCAAATATGCAATGATTAAGCAAACTGGGCATAACTCTTATGTCATTAGAGCTATTGAGGCCTGGTAAAGTACATTTGATAGAAAATGCAGTAATTTTTCCGCTATGTGGAACGTAAAGACCTCCCGCCAGTGGTTTGACCTCCAGAGGTCACCTCGTGACCTAATGTGACCTGAGGTTACGAAAGGTCACAAAGTGACTGCCGTATATCAAATGAAAGCCAGTGACAAGACAAACACGATCGTGTTTGTTTCACCGCTCTAGCTTAATTAGGTCAAAAGTTATTGTCAAAATACTGTTTTTACCTCTGGTGACCTTGGATGACCTGATCAAAGGGCAAATATGACCCCTGGGATCCGTGAAAGGGTGTCCAAAAACGCTGTTCTGAGCAGTCTGAGTATTTGCAATCATTTTTGGGCTTTTTATCATGAAACAGCTTTTCCCCATGCTTTTCCAATATGGGAGAGGTCGCCTCGTGACCGACCTCAGGCACGAAATCGAAAATCCCGGATATACACGTTGTAGGCCCTCGAGGGGTCATGAAGTGTAGGAAGTTTCAAATCAATCGACTTTGAAATGTAGCTCTTACAGAGCTCTAAAGTAAGTGAGGTGACCTTGGTTGACCTCGTCTGGTGACCACCTTGGTGACCCGGGGTAAAAGTCAGGATGACGGGAAAATGATGCAGTGAGAGGTAGAGCCCTCAACCGCGGTGCTGCGCCTCGTCGTTTTCTGCTATCCCGGAAAAACCTAGGGGCGTCGATGGCCCCCCGGTGGGGCGAGGGTTATAAATATGTTGTTTTGGTATGATTTACATATCAATCGAAAGTGAATTTTGGAACATTTACGATTATTCGTATTTTGATAGTCGTGTTGATATTTTTCTAGTTCAAAGTAGTCTCAAAAATGAGTTGAAAAATACTGTCTATTTTTCCTTCGTCGAAAATGTTCGTAAAATCACGCGCGTAACACGTGACAAGTATCACTCCAATGACACTGCCAACATTACATCGTCACTATGGTACATCATAGTCCGCACGCACATTGCCACTGGAAATTAATTCTAAAAAACACCTCTCAAGCTTAGCAAATCTCGGGTCTAAGCAAAAAATCCCCAATTAGCCCATGGCGCTTATTTTGCGGTGAATAGTGAGTTCTTTAGCGCTGTGTCCGCCGCATCCAGTCATTCATATGGAAGGTAAGCCAATGAGCCATGTGGAGCTTGAGCCAAAAGTTTTAAGCTTGTAATATTACTGAAACTTGTGCCTTGATGTGCATGCTCACGTGCCATGTTTGTGTGCTAAAGCATTTTTAGCGTGCTGCCAGTTCCGTTTTTTTAAATATAGGCGGACATATATTATGTTTCTTGCATCCTTTTCCGAGTACATTTAAGACGGGGAAAATATTTGATTCAAATGAAACATGTCTATAGAAAAATGTCCTACAATTTACGATTGAAATGAGCGTTTTGTGGACGGATTTGAAGGATTTTTAGTACTTTACTGAATATTTAAAAATAGGATTCTTTCTTAAACACCCTGTATATATATATATATATATATATATATATATATATATATATATATATATATATATATATATATATATATATATAAATATATAGGATGGTGAGACAGATTGGTAAAACAGGTCCTTACAATGGGATTATTTTGTTACGTTTTAGTTTTAACAAAAGTTACAATTTACATGCCTACGTTTCGGCTCTTCCGCCTTGTTCACGGCATTGAAATAAATTAAAATACAGATTAAGTACATGGAAGAAACAAGCTCGTACAATGAGTTGCAAACATTGTGTCTACTGTTTGAATGCTTCTTGAATTTTTCAAAACTAGGTACAGATCGAGCATGCAAACACTTCATGAAAACCTCCCGTCAGAAAACAGTCAGAAACAGTTCACAATACACCGTAATCATGTAACACACCGTTCAATTATTATTTTCGCTACAGTATCACATTTTTTAATTTTCCCCATATTCCCTTTGATCGTTGATGTTGTGTTTATAAAGGCCGCTTCTATTGTTAATCTTTCTTGTTTTTCTTTTTCCGAGCATAGTATGACCATGGACTTTATCCATGGTATGAGTAAGAAAGAAAGATTAACAATAGAAGGAACCTTTATAAACACAGCATCAATGATTGATTGATTATTAGGGCTTAAGGGTGCACCAACCTTTGTGGTTATATAGCGCCCATACACAACACAACACAACGCATCAACGATCAATGGGAATATTCTGTGGGCAAAATTGAACTATGTGATACTGTTGCGAAAATAATGATTGAACAGTGTGTTAGAAAATTACGGCGCATTGTTAAGTGATTCTGACTGTTTTGTGAAATTGTTTTCCGACGGGAGGTTTTCATGAAGTGTTTGCATGCTCGATCTGTACCTAGTTTTGAAAAATTCAAGAAGTGTTCAAACGGTAGACACAATATTTGCAATTCATTGTACGGGCATGTTTCTTCCATGTACTTAATGTGCATTTTAATTTATTTCAATGCCGTGATCAAGGCGGAAGAGCCGAAACGTTGGCATGTAAAGTGTTACTTTTGTTAAAACTAAAACATAATCAAATAATCCCATTGTAAGCACCTGTTTCACCAATCTGATGCTACGTTTTTCAGTTATAAGGCATCGCAATATTTGTTGCCCGTGATCCCAGAAATGGAGCAAGTTACTTATAATTTGATTCGGTCGAATTTATCTGCAGCGATTCCACACACGACCACACACGCAGTGGTGGCGCTTACTCATCTCTGAGCACCATTGAGAGCATCCCTAAGATGTCTATCTAGTGTTAAAAAATTCAGGAATGGGGGATTGTTTTGGTGTCGAGGCCCGCCAGCCAGCTTCTCGGGTTTTCTCCCAAGGCATTTGTGTGTGCCGCCACTCTGTTCAGAGCGGCTGGTGTGATCATTATCCTTTCATGATTTTTTATTGTTCTCGAATTAGGCCGATATGTGTTTGAGTTTGTTCATGCGCCGAGATGGTTCGCTTTATTTGAAGAGTACCTAATTTGTACTTTGTCCATCTTATTTTTCACAATTTTTCGGACGTTTAAAGGGAAGGTGGCACCTTCACAACGTGATTTTAACTGCGATAGCCAAGTTGTAAAGCAAGTCGGAAAACCCGGTACCCAATATATCATTTGTCTTGAAACACGAGATTTCCGTAGAAAAAAACTAAAACCTACCTGCAGTGTACCCCTCCTGTACCCCTAGCAGCAGGCCACAGTTGTCATGGCTGTTGGTGTGACGACATATGGTGACGTCACGATGAGCCTAAACCAATCGAAGCCCTTGAAGCGTTTCAAGTATGGTAGTGGTTTCCAGATCATGACATCATCCACAGGCATATATTTATTTCTTTTTCTAGAGGAGTATTTAAAAAAATCAAAAATATTGAGCTTATTGTAAATTTTTCAGAGAATTCATGAGTGGTTTCATTATTTTCGACTAAAAGTACGCCTAATTACACTAAATTCCAGGATTCGACCAAGGTGCCACATTCCCTTTAATGTTAGCCGGATTAGATTTGGTGTTAACACGTGCATTGATGGGGGCGGGTATCCGCCCCCCTCGGGTTTTTAAAAGATAGCAGAAAAACGGCGGCGCGTAGCGCCGCCGTACTTGGCATACCTTTTCCCTCATCATTTTTACAACTTCTGTGAAAATTTTAAAGTTAGGTCATCTCAGGTCAGGTCACCAGTACAGGTCAAAGTGACCCGACCTAAAAAAAGTTTAAGATAGCATAAGTCGGAGCAGGGTGAACTTATCCGATTGAAACTCATTTCACATAATGGCCCTACCAATTTCTCTAGAATATGTTCCGTTATTTTTTATATCGATGACCTAAGGTGAGGTACGAGGCATGACCTCTTCATTGGAAATACATGGGAAAAAATGGGTTTTACGGAATAACTCAGTAACGGGTAGTGATAGAGCGTTTATTTTAGCTGCATTAGACTTGCCTGGGCTTTGCAGTTCTAATGATATGCATTTTATATAATTTGACCCTGACCTGACCTGAGGTCAGGTCAAATCCTTGATTTGACCTAGCAAGGCCAAATTATATATAATTCGATTCTGCTTGCTGAGAGGATTCATCTAATTCAAGTCGTTTTGCTCTATCTTTACTTGTTCAGATGTAATGGCCGAAAAACTAAATTTACATGTTATCCCTATGACGGCATGTTTTGACCTCTCGTGACCTTAAATGTGACCTGACAAAAAAAATGGTTCAAATGTTTTCGATGGAGAAGTGGATGGGCAGCCCAACGCCGTTTACCGTTTTTCGCTACCTACCGTGGTTCTCGAGATCTTAGGGGGGCGGGTACCCGCCCCCCGTCAATGCGAAGGTGGCTCAGACCCCCGTCAATGCGCGTGTTAAGTAAGATAGCTATCATGGGCGCCGAAAGCGGGGGACGGGGGATGTGTCCCCCCTGTTGGCCAAATAGGGGGGGGGTAAATCCCCAATTTTTTGGGTCCATTGTCATTAATGCTGTCAGGTACCGAATATGCTCAAAATTCACCTCCCCGGTCAGCACCAGCCCGGGTCCGTCCCCCTGTAAAAATCTGTGGCGGCGCTCCTGATAGCTATGACCTTCGACAACGTAATAAATAATTTGTTCGTTGTTAGGACTTTCTCCACTCGAGTTTAAACAAGTTGAAGGAGCTTTCGACCTGTATTTCAGGCCTTCGTCAGCAGTTTAATACATGGTAGAGAAGCACAATTAAAAAACAATCCTGATACAAATGGTATTTACAAAGCGCTAAATATGTCAAATCGGAAAGCTCAAGGTTAAGAGGACAACACACCTCTAGCTGGGAAATGACAAATGGAAATGACTTTACTAAATCAAGCAATTCAATTCAGTCAAGGACATAGGACCATATCTGACAAAATATAATTCGATAAGACGGTGACACTTTTACCGTAGATTGTGCAAGAGCAACATTAAAGTGTAACCAACAAAGTTCAATGATACAGTGTTATCTTAAGTACATTATGCATGATATAACTTTAGCGTGGCTTACATTATGAAATGAAAGTGCACACTAATAATAGCACAGGAGGATCTATGCGTAATTTTAGGAAACAGCTGAACAGAGGAAACAATAGTAAGTACGTTCTAGGATCAATCCAGAAGCACCTCAACGGATGCCGCGGCGAATGATGGGCAGCCACCGGTCTGGAAGCTGTGTTCCTGAGTTTCGGTTGACGTTGGAGTCATTCGGTGATATTATGATAGTCTCACGACGTCCAATAGTTCTTATGTAGGCCGATTCTAGTAGAAGTCTCAGGTGGTAGTTTGTCTCATGATGGAGGATGTGGGCTTGGTCGAATTTTGGTGTGCATTGTGTGTGTTCGCTGAAGGCTGATGTCTTGGAGTGGGTACGGATAGATCTTTTCCAGCTGTCTTCATGCTCTTTCACTCTCGTCTGTAGTTCACGATCGGTCTCTCCAATATACCTAACTGGTTTACCATCCACCGAGCAGGAACACTCGATGCAGTAAACAACATGATAGATAATGCAATGTAAGGTAATAAATAATGTAATGGAACAGTAAATGAACTACGTCACGGCCTCTCAGGTCTTAAACAAGAACAGGCAGACCAAGTGCAGTCCTTACGCCGCCCTCTGCCAGCCCCTGCCCTGTGTGTGAGACGCTTGGACATTCCCTGCATACCTTGCAGAGTGACGTGCTGAACTCACAGGATAGTTTCTTTTGCATCTTCTGCGGTTGTATAGTGGTTCGATGCGGCACGTAAGGCCGTTTTCCTCCGCCCCATATGCTGGGTGAGTTGGCGAATAGGAAAGCATTGCTTGGTGGTTCGTGTATTGACTAAGTCACCGAGAATGCGCTGCAAAACTGTGACGTCATGATCCAGTCTGCTCCAGTTGATGCCTTTTTGTCGATGCGGTGATTCGTGCACGCGGAAAGTGGTGAGCCCGCTAAGCTGATGTGTTAAAGTAGAGCGCCGCGCCACTTGAAGTTTAGTCATTGGGTGGCGTCCATGTCAGCTGGTGCAACAACTGCAGCAACCATGAAGGTGAGGAACTCCTTCGCGAGAGTTTAGCGTATGGTTGTGTGTGCTAAAAGTTCTTGCGTTGTGTTTGAAGCGAGAAAAAACGAAGTACGTCATGCATTCGGCTGTGTACATATTTCTTTGGAAACATTATGATTAGCCCTGAAGAAAATTTTCTGCTCTGTTCGGCATGTTCAGCATCTCAATAGAAAACCAATGTTCCATGGTTCTACCTTGTGCTTTCATGAACAAACATTTAGTATCAGGTGCGGTTGACATTATTTTGCCACTTATGCGACTGAAATCGTTGCGATAGTATTGGGTTCACATTAAAAATAAGGCAGCCAGCGTGAGCATGACTTGTTGGTCTGTGTGAATTCTCTCAGTGGAGAAACTTGGTCCTCCTTTGTTCAATCCAAGTGCGGAAATTAGACTAGGGGACAAAGTCCCTCTCTTCCCCAGCTTGGCCCATTCGAATATCATTCAGCACCAGCTGTCTTTTTCGTGGCATTTAATTTTTGGCGTCTGTAGAATAGACCTTGTTATTTTTGCAATTTTGTTGTGTTCAGAATCCGATAAACTGATGGGCTCGGATGACTAACAGTTATAAATTCATTGTTTGCAATACCTGCAGTGCTTACTCGATCCGGGGAGGGGACAAAGGCCATGAAAATCATCCGAACTATCTGTAAGTAGTGGACGTTCCTGGTACACATGAAGTGACAGAGTTGCATGTTTGGGCTCTACTTATCGAGAGAAATATACGAAACAGCTGATCAGGGATGGATCTAAGCGGGAGAAAAGACTGAATTGGAGAAAGGGCTGATTAGAAGGTCACATTTCAGGCTCTGTGTTGTTAAAAATAGGGGCTTGGATAGGGCCGTGCTGCCTCACCTGCCAGCACGTCAGAACACCGAGTATTACGACCCCTCGCGCGCCCGCTCTACAGCCTCATGATTGATTTACAGCTTCAAAACATCGCGTGATGTTTTCAGCCGTGATTTATTCATTTCGAGGCTGGTCTTTGTGTTGGTCTATTTTTCTTCTCAGTTTGGATTTGAACGACGAGCACTCCTTTGAGTCTGCGCCATTGGCGCCAACAGGAATTTTCTAGGTTTTGTCAGCGTCAGCAGTGTTTACTGGAGGGACTGTGCTGGAGCTGGAAGCTACACAAATCGATGGGCAGAAAACAGCAATAGGGAAAAATTTCGTTCTAAGAACAGTGGTCGTCGCTAAAGTGTAAGTGAGCTTAAGAAATAAGCATGACCTGCAACAAGCCATTGAAAAAGAACAGTCACCGGTGTTATTGCAGCGTGAAATGTATGAAATGTGTCTTGCTGTCTTTTCTCTGGTGACCGAATTCTGTACCATCCAGCTCCATCTCATCCCTTTCAATAATAATGCTGCAGACGCCGAGAAATCTTCCAAACTTCTTATTCGTTCTGCTGTTGTAGACGAAAGAAGGGCTCGTCGTTCTGCGGTCAAGATTAGCTCTTTGTTTTGAAGTCGTATATCAAGCAGGATGGTGTAAAGCGGTACATGCAGGGCTCGGTGCTTTGCCATGCTGCTGCTCGGTGAGACAGGAAGTTGAAACATTATTTTTAGCAGCACAGAACCTGAAATATGGTCTCTTACCTCGCCTTACTGCTGCCCTTTGGACAATTTCTGTGACAGGGAAGGCGGCAAGTGGACCTAATTGCAGCACCTAACCACACTCAAAATAACGGGGAGCTTTAGGAACCTAATTTTAATGGCTTTGAAGAACACTGGCCGCCAGAAGGCTGCCATGTAATCCAAATGCAGGTTCGGTTGAGGAAAACTACGGCACTTATTCTACACAAAAAGTTCCTAGCTCAGCAAATATACCTCTGCAAATGTGTTTGTTTTTGTTGTGCACAGCTAACATGCAAATGCATACCAGCCCCAAAGACGGATCTAGAACTTGGTTAAAAGAAGGGTAGAGCAGCGGGGCCCGGTGTTGGCATTAACATGTCGCATGTGGAGAGACCGTTCCTTGGCAATATCAAAGTGGGCATTCCTGATACAATTTATTTTATATTTTAGGGCAGGTAATGTTTAGAGTCTCATCGGCAAGTAGTATAGCTTAGATTTGTTTAAAAAAAGAATCAGAGAGGCTCTGCCAAATGGCCGTGTGTCAAATGAAAGCCAGTGATGAGACATGCAATCCTGGCATTAAAATAACACCACTGGGGTACCGGAAAACTTCAAATCTTAATACAAGTTTCGAAGACCATGTTTATTAAAATCAGTGGTGTTAATCGCCTAAAAGTGCATCAAATAATGGAAAAAGGTTGAAATAATCAATCTTCATAACTTCCTTTCATAAAGTCATTTTACTCAATATCTTTGTATGCAGTGGATGATATTATTTTTGTATGACTGATAAAACCAATGAGTTAGGGCATTAAATAAATATGTGTCTCGAGAGGAGCAGCGAATATTTGATCAGGGAGTTGAGACTGGCAGGGAACGGGTGGCTCACGTTGAAGAGGAAGCCCACGGCAGTAAATATACGTCCCTTATGTGAAATGTAACGGAAAAACAGGACACATTTGCCTGGATCACCTTTGAAAGTTAGCTTTAAAGGACGACCTGTTCTGCACGACTTCGTCATATCACACGTCCATATCCGATGCCCTTGGTGCAGGACTTACAGAAAGTGGGGGGGGCACCTCTGCGGACCTAAGGAGCTGTGTCCAGCCTTTCCCTCTCTTAGATTTGTCTCTGACCAGCCATATTCTACACTTACCCGATAAATGAAGCCTAAAGCGTGATATTCTGCATCAATCATGAGTCTCAATAGTATCCTCTGCATACAGAGAGATTGAGTAGATTCTATGACTCTTCTCCCCACCCCAAATCGAGTGAGAACTGTAGGCATAGCTAACAATGGATTTAAAGGGAATGTGGCACCTTGGTTGAATCCTGTAATTTAGTGTAATTAGGCGTACTTTTAGCCGAAAATAATTCACCCACTCATGATTTCTCTGACAAATGTACAAATAGGCTCAATATTTTGATTTTTAAAATACTCCTCTAGGAAAAGAAATAAATATCTGCCTATGGATGATGTCATGATCTGGCAACCACTACCATACTTGAAATGCTTCAAGGGCTTCAATTGGCTGATGCTCATCGTGACGTCAGCATATGTCGTCACACCAACAGCCATGACAACTGTGGCCTGCTGCTAGGGGTACATGAGGGGTACATTGCAGGTAGGTTTTATCTTTTTTCTACGGAAATCTCGAGTTCCGAGACAAATGATATATTGAGTACCGGGGTTTTCGACTTGCTTTACAACTTGGCTATCTCGGTTAAAATCACGTTATGAAGGTGCCACCTTCCCTCTAAGACTGGTAGTCATCCAGTTGTATCAGTTTTAAGCTACTTAAAGGGCTTACACCAGTAGAATAGAGTGAATTGCCCAGGAGACTGCAATCCTGACATTAAAATAACACCACTGGTGCATCGGAAAACTTCAAATCTTATCAAAAGTTTTGAAAACCCTGTTTATTAAAACTTAGTGGTGTTAATCGCCTAAAAGTACATCAGATAATGGAAAATACGTTGAAGCAATCAATCTTGATAGCTTTTTTCTAAGTCGAATGGCCTACAATACTTGAAACGTCTCAGCAGTGTAGCGATGTATTTGTAACGTTTCCAATATATTATGAAAATAATCAAACACCGTCTTAGTCATGAGGCAATGGTGAAATATTCCCAAACAGTTTGTTTTACGATTGATGAAACCAATGAGTTAGGGCCTTAACATTTTCATAATTGTGTTCACTCTTAGTTGTCTTCCTATATGCTGCCTCATGTATGTCAATGTTCCCCATATTCATATTATGTCAGGCTCCTGGCCACCCCTGTTCCCTATTCCTGTCGGGGGGAGGGGGGATTCTTACCGCCAAAAATCTCAAATCTCCCCGTCCGACTTTAAAACTTTGCAATGAGATCGAACTGTGCCGCGCTGAAGTCCATTAAAAAACGATGGAATCAGATGAAAGATTAGGGCGAGGTCAGGCTGCTTGGTCTCTCAGTTTCGCTTATTCAAAATTGCTAGGTGTTTCACCTGGCCGATCGTAGTCCCACGAGGCATGTCTTACCGCAAAAGTGCTATGGAGACTGGTCCAAGAATCGGGAATAGCTGTTTGAAATTTCTGCCTGCCGTTCCTGGTCCTGCGCTACGTGGCAGAGTAATGTGTGAAATGTATCTTCTTGGGGCTACTCTATTGTCAGGACATATTCCTGCCTTCAAAGGGCCTATTTTTAGCACACTTGGGATCCCTAATGCACAGTCGGCCTTTTTTCAGCTGAGGATGGTGCTACTGGTGGCCGTCCTGGTATCCAGCTTGGACGCGTCCACCTTCTTCTTCCCGAGGTTCCAGGGCGCGTCGCCGTTGCTGTCGCCTCAGTTCGGCCGGTCCTTCCCCGGCTGGTTTGGTGGTGACTTGAGGCCCCAGCGCAGACAGGTGACTGGTATCTCGGAGCTGCCGGAATGGCTGGAGATGCTGCAGGCCGGCCGGCAGCCCCAGCAGCGGGCTCAGAGACGAGTTTTGAAGATTCATCGCGTGACAGTGGGACCTGATGCTAGCACGGAGCCGGAGGCACCAGTTCCGGAGTCGGAGAGTCAGGTGCAGTCCAGGCCGGGGGAGGTGAAGGGTGCTTCGTTCGCGGAGCCGCATCTCTCCGCATCAACTCTGTCTTTCCAACGACTCAACGCAGATCGTGCTCATGGCGTAATCCATGATCCAAATCATGAACATCAGGTGGTGAAGAAGGTGATTTCTGACATTCAGCCTCAGGTACCAGCGACGACGCCGTACCCACTTGCACCTACCCCTCCAACAATTGTAGATCATCATGACAAATCTTTAGATCACCACAAGACCCACGTGGAAGAGACAACTTTGCAACCCATTCCCACCAGGACTGGAGCTACCCAGCCGGGGTTGTGGCTGACCAGTCTCCACATCATGACGTTACTATTAGCACGATTTTGGAAGAAATCGCACACCTTGGACCGGAGACACCTGCTGATCATCATACCCCTGCTCGACATGATACATCCACCAACGGCTTTTCGACCGAGGAACATACACCAGGGTTAAGTCATACTTCGGAAGAGCCCACCGTCTTTAGCCATCCAGTTTCTCCAGCTACCAGGTATCTGCCCCCGCCCCCGCAGAAGCAAACGCCGGAGACTGGCGGGCATTCCCACCTGGCTGACACGCTCCTCAGTCGTGAGCCGTCCGGCCCTCGACCTGACCCGTTCGGTGCCCGAGCTGGCCCGGAGTACCTACCGCCACCCATACCCTCGCGCGAGCGTACTCCAAGTTCTACTGCCGGACCCGACCTCGACCAGTTTCGACACGTACAGCAGGTCATCGCTGGCTTCCAGACTCCATCTAGAGCCAATCCACCGGTTCACGCTGGTCCCCACCTGGAGGACCATCCTAGAGGCGTGCTCAGAGCCGCGGATGGAACGACGTCCAGGCCTACGTCTGGTCCACTTCCTCGCGACCAGTTCATAAGCCTCTCAGGAGGTGCCCCCATCTCTGCAGGGACCATGGACCCAGCATCTTTTTTAAGAGCTTCAATGAGGCGTTTTCTGGACCAAACCACCCCCCCATCCCGGGGATCTCAGCAGCCGAACACACCAGGTCGCCGACCCAGCCTGAGACAACTTGTGAAGGCCTTGCGGACTGGTAACAGGGGCATTCTCGGACCTCAGCCTGAAGGTGCTGCCGACTCTTTGCAGGGCGTTAGAGACATCCTGATGCGTGTTGCTGGTGCTGGTTCTCCCGGTGTTACCGCAGAGGCTCAGCAAACCGGACAGCAGAGGCCCACGCCCATCGGAAACCAAAACACAGGAGGATTTGAGCAGTCCGGAGCAACTAGAGGCGATGTCGCCACAAACCGGAGAGTTCTTGGTGGGACTGAAACCGCCAAGTCAGACGTTGGGAGGCTTCCTCCCGGGTTAGAATTCTCGCCCGTGGGACCTATTCTTGAGGGTACCGGGATTCCTGCCCAACCAAACGTTCCGACCCCAACCGCCGACCCAAGGGAAGATCCCAACTTCGACACCTACGCCTTTTTCTCCGATCTGGACAATTTGTACGCGCCGGAGGAGGCCATCCCGGTTAGTGTCATACAACAATTTATTTTGAACAACGACTCTAGCACCAAACCTGCGGACACTGCTGGCATTGTGACAGCCGGCACCACCAATGCGGCTGCTAACTCTGTGACCGCACCAACATCTCAGTCCGGGGGCCTTGAGAACACTCCCGCAGTTTCTGAGACACCAACGCCGCTGCAAGAGCAAACAATCTATGCCGACCCGTGGGATGACCCAAACTTTGATAGCTACGCGTTCTTTTCGAACCTTGACAACTTATATGCACCGGAGAACTCGGTGCCCGTGGATGTTTTACGTGAGTTCATTTTCAACGAAGCCCCGTCTAGCGGCGTCGTAGACAATAGCATCGGCTCTCCCGCTAGTGCTACCACCAGTACTGCCACAACTTCTACCCAAGTAGGTAGCGCACGATCGGAGGCTCCCATCGACACAACTGTGACCAACAGCCTACCACCTACAGAGACGGGACCCCAGCCAGTTGAGCCGGGCACTGAGGAGCCCGTTTTCGATTCGTACGCATTTTACTCCGATCTGAACAATTTGTACGCACCAGAAAACAACCCTGAGCCTTTGCAATCATTTGGGAACTCCCCAATCTGAGTTAGGGATCTGTTCTTGTTTTGTTTTTGTGAGTGGGGTGAGTGCATTGCAGTCAGCGTGAGTCATTAAGCAGTCACAGTGTTACCTATGAGGTAGATTTAGATTTACTTCACAAGTCATATTTAAAGATGAACTTTGAACATGTGTGTTACATTTACTGTCACCAATGCTACGTACGTATGCTGAGACCTGGTATGCTGTTAAAAGGTGAAATGTTAAAATTTTTGGATGTTAAAAGGTTAAAAGGTGAACCGCACGTCGAAGAACCGTTTATTTAGTTGGATGTCAATGAACTGCTGAAGTATGTTCTTAGAAACGCAGTATGCAAGGTGTGATCTTCGGACTGTACCAATTCCCATGAGTGGAAGAAATGTTTGCTAGGTGCGTGGTAGGGTAGTACTGATGTATTCCTGCAATTATTGCAGGCAGGCATCAGTTTCGTGAGTTTGTTTGAGGGTTGGCAGCTGTAGAACCACCATTGGCTCGGAAACAGGGATTTTGGAGCAGGTTTTCGGGTTGGTGTCTTATAGGGATTTTGGAGGAAGTTTGCACACGGAAAATGGGGCGACACTGCTGGAATGATTTCACTGATATGACCATGCCAAATACAACTGTGACATTTCTCACGGCAGTCGTAGCTCAAACATGAACCTTTGAGGAAGGAAAATAGACCGAGTCAGTGGAAGGTCGCACCGGTCGCGGACAGGTAATTTCTCTTTCGGAGGTGGCAGGGCATAACTATGATTCAGCTGATCGATCTACTTCCGGCACGCTTTGTACCAGGAAACAAGTTGACCTGTCTTTATTTCCAGGTCCAAACAAAACTGTTTTTGCATGCTATCTCGTTATTTGCTGGCTGGGCTAGCGCCGGTTCTTTTGCTCTCTAGGTAAAAGGTTTGCGATCTGGCTATACCTCTCTGAACTGCGCACGTCCGCTGTAAAGAAGTGACAGCACTGTGGTAGGCTCACTTTCAGTTGATGTCTGGTATCATCACCAATGATAGCAAGTAGTTCACGCTTCTTTCACTTGCGATCTTCAGAATGCAAGGAATTTGTGAATATTTTGTAACTACGTGAAGTCAGAAGGGTAAAAATGTATATGACACAGCATCAGTGCAACGGACTATGTTGTCGTCGCCAGGACCGACTCCGGTTTCCGACTGAAAGTTACTCGGGTGTTCTTTTCTAGACTAATCATAGGAATGTTTGTCTACAGAAGACTGACAACCCGAGATTAAGGGTTGAGATATGTTTTGCGATTATATACTTGACTAAAATAAGGCTCGAAGTTGGACGTTAATGCCGATTTCGTCTGCGAGCAGCATTTCTGTTAGAGGGTTCCGCGAAAGACTTCTCCTTGATGTCAGTTTATCAGTACCAGATGATGCTTTTCGGCCCCCAAGTAAGCTCTAAAGTGTTACCCGTAGTCAGTATGGTCCCCTAGATCGACTCAACAGCTAGATCTAATCTACATCGATATGACCGGAGGTCACATTATTTGCCCAATAATCGCTAAGGGCAATGCACTTTAGGTCAGATGTCACCAAACAACTAAAGTATGATAATCATATCTCCTAGCCCTTTAAGAAACCAGATCCACTCAGCGATAACCAACTGTCCAGTGGCAGGTACCCGTGTCTTCAGTTATTTCTCAGGTCCTCCATGTGTGCTCGTGGTTTCATCCGTACAGCACCGCTGAAATGGGGTGTTTCACCACAGGCTGTACGGCTCTACCACGCTTGATCCGTGCCGCGTTAATGTCTGTCTGCCATCCCTGCCTGACCACAGACGATTCAGGTCACGTCGAGACGTCAGTAAGTTATTTAGCAACAGGGCAAACTCCGTGATTCAGTTGATTTTGTGGCGTCCGGTGCTAAGGCGCTAAGAAAATTGTCAATTTATTGGTTTCCCTGCCGTTTCGGCGAAACAGACCACTTTCTAATCAAGTGCGAAGAGGCTTCATCGAAATGCTTGTAATTAATTAAACTCAGCTAATTGTCGTGTTATGCCTTTCTCAGCATTTACGGAATCGTATGACTGATATGGGTTTCGTGGGAGTTCGGAATGAGACACGAGAACAACGGCCGGCCAAGGCAATTATTTGTTCGTGCAGCGGATGTCGTGCAGCACGAATGGGATATGCGATATCAAGTGTTTTCCATATCCTAGATTGCAGTTCTTGGGCGTAGTAACGTTTATTTATTCATCTATATATTCTCTGCTTACACTTCCACACACGAGGTGGCTTTTCAAGCGCCCTCGTATTGGACATGAAGTATAGAAAACTGTGAAAGGAACATGGAATGCAAAAACATCTTCCTGAGCTCTTACCACTGAGGTTTTTTTAAACATTTAGGAGACATTGCTTTTTCATGTTATTCCTTTCCATGTAACGGCATAGGGTTGGGTTGAAGTATCAAGAATAAGACTATCGAAATGCCATATTTCCTGGCTCCTTGTTCCTACGGCTATGCTGGAGTTAAATTTGGGAAGTATGAATGGGGATGACCAAACCAGAGCACGATGCGTGAAGGTATGTGCATACATACGTCTCTAGCTGAAAGCCGACCTCAAGCAACTAATAATGACTGGCTCAGTATCGTCCTCTGGTTTTTCCTGAATGGTGCTTCGTGGAATCGTGGTCGTAACTGAATCGTGTCCTTTCAAGAATGATTATTGATACTGAATCATTTTTTGTGTTCTGTTACTCAGTTGAATAGCGGGATGGTATTTTTCAAACAGAATTGGGAGCCCCCCACGATCGCCTGGTCCCGTTAGTTACACGATGGGTTGGATATTTAAGTGACTATCCGAACCTTTGCTAGATTGGATTAAGGAAATAATTCGGATAGCTTCGTATCTGGATATGGATCTTAATTCCAATTTTGGTAAATTTTGCCATATTTTTTGGACGTGGATTTCATTTGGATTGATAATCTTGATAATCGTGATATTTGTAATGGTGATGGCCTGGGTCTGTCGAGGAAACGTCGGATATGAACTGGGTGGGGTCACACTTGTGTTAGCTATAAATTACTCTGGATCCTGTCCACAGGTAGCTGATTGGGTGACATTCCTGAGAGGTTGCCGTTACCCGAGTGTAGTTTTCAATATTGATGCAAATCGTCACTCTTGCGCACTAGCTGTAGTGATGATTGGGTCCCTTCCCTGTCCAGACCTGTTCAATCCCTGCAATACTGAGGTCAATGAAAAGACTTTGTATTTATTTTCATTTATTTGTCAGAAGCATTTCAGTTATCAAGCACACAGTTAAAAATGAATGTTCTAGTTTCAGGGGAACAGCAACAATCAACACAGTTCCACGCGGGTATACAGATTTTGAAATGCAGTTCATTTATTCTACCATCAACAGATATTAGCGAAACATTCGTGTTCAACTTAGGCCATAGCACGAGCAGCGTAGACTCAGGCATGTTCCTGTGTAAGCATGTATAGGACTCTCCAGAGTTATTTAACATAGTATTGGGTGTTATCAAGAATAAGACTATTATACACAAGTGGATCAAGCTGATCCACTTGTATGTAAGGGCTAGAACAAACAAGTAAACGCGTAAACAATGTTCCCGTAATGAAAATTTTGGTCTGAGGCCTAATTTTCTTCTAAAAGATTAAACTCTTACCGAGAAGCTTGGGTAGTTCATTCAACCAACATTGATTCAACTCCATTGACCACTGATTCATACATAGATTGCATCATGCCGTAGGATGAAATGTTATCAATTATACACTCTTCTACCATTCATTCAACTGTCTGTAAGGAAGTAGCCTGTTGTGGAGATTGGAGCTTATTTGTCAGTTCTGTTGAGGTGTGACTAGGATTTATGTGATACTTTGACGGCAACCAGGTGGTTACGTTTTTGGGAACATAGGTTTGCTGCATCTTGGATAACGGGATCTTTGGGGTCATATGGTCACCCAGGGTTGTCGCCATGGACTTTTTGCTGGGGGGGGGGGGCGGACCCAAGATTGGCGATGACTGGAGGGGGAATGCCAGCATATTTACCCGAGATATATGAGCTGCCGCAGGACGGTGCCGACCGCGTGAATGGCTCAAACCACTCATTTATGCTGGTGTCTGGTACCTTTCTGCCAATAGGTTCTCGTCCTTCTTTAAAAGAAAGACCATGAGGGTAGTTCGTACCACTGGATACAGTTTTAATTCCAAATACAATATCTTCATTAGATAGAAGTAATTTGACTATAGATAGTGTATTCCTTAGAAACGACAGAAAATAAGTTTATGAGTTTAGGTAGCTTAAGTTCTTGGAGATTTTAAGGGCAAAATGCCGAAAATCTAGTCAACCAAGCCCCATTTTTGCGGGGTGGATGTCCGCCCTGATTTGTATGTTGGGGGACACTTTGCTCCTTTCTCCCCACCGCTTTCAACACCCTTGTGGCCATCCAGAACACCATAAAAATAAAAAACAAATCAAGTCACGCTCAGCCGTCTCCCGTTCACTAATATCATCACCCATGTGCTCCTCTTAAAACTCCAGCCTGTGATCTTCCACCTCTTTTATAGTTCAGTATCTGCCCGTCCAGATCCTTTCATTTTGATGCGTAGTGCACTACATCAACATCCGGCTGAAACCTGTTCCTAACTGGGATTTCCACGGAAAAAATGTTTTCACCAGCCTCTATTTGACCACGCGGTACATATACCGTTTGCTCTATGTGGTGTTGCTAGCTGCACCCTTCCTCGCATTCAACCACCGCTCACTTATGTCGCTCTATCTCTCTCTCTCTCTCTCTCTCTCTCTCTCTCTCTCTCTCTCTCTCTCTCTCTTCCACTGTTGGTCACCCGTTCACCTTCAGCCACAGCCCCGTTTGACTATTTGGCCTCTTCTCTGTAGACAATGCTGCCTCGCTGGCAAAATGTTTGTGTTAATCCCGAATAATACCTCTAAACCATCCGTTCCATAAAAAGGGTTATGAATGGAAGCGCTGCATTGTAATGTCCAAAAGATGCATTTCCATGTGGTGTATTCCAGTGGCGGATCCAAGGGGGAAAAAGGCATTTGCCCCCCCAAAACGGAAAAGCTCGGGGCAAAACTATGTTTTTGCTCCCCCCAAAGTGATCGGTCTCCTTTTTTTCCCCGACTCCTTTTTAGTTTATATGCAATATTTTGGTGCTTTAACTCTCAATTTCAAACAGAACCAGTTAATTTCAGTGTAAATATTGGCCCTCGGACTGAAACAAGTATCTCGAGCCATATTTGTCATCCGGTGACGTGTTTTTTTGCTTTTCGCCTCAAATAACCAAAAGTCTTCCGGCAAGTTATATTGTAGCGCAGCTTTCAAGACGTGACGTTTTTTTTTTTTGCTTTTTTTCTTTGGTTTGCTCCTCCCAAACCGACCGGCTAGATCCGCCACTGGTGTATTGCCGCCCTCTGCGGCCTTGTGACTGTTCCTTGACCAAATGCCTCATCCGTCAGCAAGGACAATAAATATTCAGAGGTGGTTTGGAAGACTTAAAATTTGATTGATTAAGCAGATGCCGTTTAGTTATCCTTCTTTTTTGTAGGCTTTAGTGTTAGTATATTCGTGGGGAATTTTTAGCTGATTATTGTTTTCTGTTCAATTTGTGACTTCATAACAGCAAACGAATTTAAACGATGTCCCGCTACAACTATCTATCCTCTGAAAGATTTCATATACCATGCCTATACAAGTCAAGATTACAAATACTAAGTCATGACGAGTATTTTTACGTGCCTACAGCTCAGCTTGAACAAATTATTTGGCTGGAAATGGTAATATTTCCCTAATATCAACAGAGTGAATTATCTTAAATAACCCTTGCCCCACCGGAGGGTCATCGATGCCCCCTAAGGTTTTTTCGGGATAGCAGAAAAACAACGGGACGCAGGACCGTGGTTGAGGACTCTTTCTCTTACCCCATCATTTTCCCAGCATCTCTGAAAATGTTTACCACGGGTCACCCAAGGTCAGGTCACCAGGCGATGTCAACCAAGGTAACCTCGCTTCAACTTTTGAGCTTTGTAAGAGCTACATTTCTCAGTCGACCAATTTGAAACTTCCTACACTTAATGAACCCGCCAGGGTCTACAAGGTGCATATCCGGGGTTTTCGATTTTATGACCTGGGGTCAGGTCACGAGGTGACCTCTCCTATTGAAAAAGCATGGGAAAAAACTGTCTTATGATCTAAAAGCCACAAAAGCGATTGCAAATGCTCGGCCTGTTCAGAAAAGCGTTCTTGGACACCCTTTCACGGATCCCAGGGGCCATATTTTCCCTTTGACATCTCCGAGGTCATCCAAGGTCACCAGGGGTCAAAAACAGTATTTTGGCAATAACTTTAGACCTAACTAAACTAGAGCACTGAATCAAGCACCATCGTGTATGTCTCGTCATTGACTTTCATATTGTATACGGCAATGTCACTTTCTGACCTTTCGTGACCTCAGGTCGTATTAGGTCGCGAGGTGACCTCTGGAGGTCAAACCACTGGTGGGAGGTCATTACGTTCCACGTAGTGGAAGAAGGTCTAGAATTTTCCTATCCAATGTAGCTTACCAGATCTCGATAGGCAAAATGGCATAAGAGTTATGCCCAGTTTTCTTAAGCATTGCATATTTGAGTGAAAATAGCCTATCGTGACCTAACTTTACCTCTGGAGGTCAAACCATAGACCTGAGCGCTTAAATATACGGAGTAATTTCTTACTGAATTCACGTGAGCTGTCTAATGCATTTTGCAGATTTGCGCTAACCCCCATATTTTCGGAGTTAGAGGGGCCATCGATGGCCCCCCTCCGGTGGGGCGAAGGTGGCGCCGGACCACCGGCGGGACGCGGGATAACCTGTAATCTTTATTGTCTCCCCCATACCCAGATAAGCTGAAATATCACAATCCTACGAGATATTGACTAAATGGCCCATAAACTCATGCCGTTGAACTCGCTGGTTCGCTATCACTCTAGTTCCTGATGTTATCGTAACGCTGTTTAGTCCGCAGGTTTCACGCATGATTCAAAATCTTCCTTACCGCGCCAGAGGTCGGGGAAAGTGTTTGTTTTCCCCAACACAGGCCAATTTTTACCCTCAGATAAGAGTTCTCCGAAAGAAAAGAGTAATATGAGTTGAACGGGAGAATGAACTGTCATCTCCCAGCATAATGAGTATGTTAGGTTCCCAGTTGTGATAGGATTCCAATATGATAAAATTGAAGCGTTTCTTCTCATCTCAATGGGTACCGCTTTCAGTTTTGAGCGATAGAAAAAGACCAGGAGGGAAAGGTTCACTCTTCTGGATCCTGAGATTCTCCCGAACTCTGTTGGCAAGATACGATTTTTTTTAACCTTCCTGCTGCGCTTCAGTTCAGAAATCCTATCCGAGCCGTGTGCTAAATATGTGTAGAAATTATCTCTTATAAAATAGCAATTCCGAATGTAAACACATTTTTATGATAGTGAACTAAATAAGATATGTTAGCAGTTCAATTCTACGTTTAATAAATGATGATGTAAAATTGAGGATAATGAACATTCATTCATTTTTATAAGTATTATTTTATATTATTAATATGTATTCATTTTATATTAATACATCATCACCCATAAGTTGTTAAAGTAGCAGTTACTGTTTGGTTCAAGCTACCTCCATTCGCTCCTCTTCTTGCGAAAAAAACTTTCACTGAAATCATTTGCAGCAGTCACGAACCATTCCAGTTTCCAAGTTCTCTCGGTGCTTTCTATGCATAACTGTGCAGTCTCCATTGCGTGGTGATGTTTGTGTCATTTAAGACTAAAATTGTATACTAATCACTTGTTTTAAGAAGTAGTAGAACTTGCTGCAATCTTAGGAGATCTAAATCACTCGACAGCCACGATTAATACGCTGCCAGCCACTCTTTCTGGGCTCTCACGATTTCACCAGACTTCTCAACACCTCTTCACGGGTCACGCTCACTTGCCGCTGGAGGCCATTTGCTGTCTTATGCGGTCGATGTAGGTTCTCGATGAACGCTCCCTGGTGCGGGCGATTTCGTCCGGAATTTCCACACCAACTGCGAGACACAGAAGACATACAACACATTCGGTGACAGTTCACTGGTTTCTGAGCTTTTGATCAATTGCGACCCGCCATAGAGGGTTTGTTCCAGCACCTCCCCCAAGCTTCTCCAAGCTCCTCCAAAAGAGTGACAGTCCTAAGCTCTTCCCTCCAATAGAAAGTTAGATTAAGAAGTTCTTCTTTTCTAGGAATAGGTTGGAGGAGGTTAAAGGAGGCACTGGAGCAGACCCATAATGAGACAACTGGAGTCCGGCATGTTCTGCACGTTGGGGAAAGGAAAGATATTGTTTCAATACATCTTCACTATTGAATTATGTCCTGGCAAGTCGTCAAGATGTTTAGTAATGGTGAGAATTCGAAGAGCGGTAGGAGTTCGGAACTTAATAAGACCATCAAGTGAGGATTTTATCGATGAAGATTCATTTGATTGCGATGTATTGCGTCTCAAATTGAAACTGGCTATACTATCCATGAATGCTGATTAAGTTAAATCGCATGACTCCAATTTCCAACTGCGTCTGGCGAGGCCTTCTTATCTCGATGTAAATGATGGTCTCCGTTGGTAAAATTTTTCTGTCCCCTGGTGAAACGGTTGCCAATTGATAGAAAAAAGCTAAATGGTGGAAGAAACATGTTCAAACTTGTTCGTTTTTTTTGGAGACTTAGGTGCTTTCGGAAGTCTGTGGAACAGGGTTTGCTGGTATTTCTGAGCTCTACGGGCTGTAACAGCCTCCACAGATGGTCTTAGACTGAGCTTAGATCAATGCATTTTACCTGTTACAAGGAAGCATTCGGAGTTTCAACTATGCAGTCTAGGGTATGATATACTGGCCACTGGGGGACATTTCATTTCGGAACATCGCTGGGCCCACGCTCCATGTTGGAACATCAAATTCATGCCTGCTGCCAGCAGCACTTTTCCGTCAGCTCGTCACAATTATTACCGGAGGCTGGGAAAGCGTCCAGGTAAAAACTAATCGTATATTTCTGTTGGCTTTGTGGGCGTTTCAGATTAGAAAGGTAATGGTAGTGGAAGAATTACGACAAGAAAGTTGTTCCCAGCGAGTGTTTGGGGACCAAAATAGACACAGTATGCATTATAGAAACGGAGGACACAGTAAACAGAGCTGCTATTTGGAAATGTTTGCTAATTGAGATACTTGGCTGCCTCCTTTAATTTAGAATGATCCCATAGGGAGAGAAGTTGCATTTTCTTCAAACATTCTTCTTCTCCCGGACAGTCCAATAAGAGAGCGGGTACTGCAGACAACATATTCGGCCGTCCTGCAGACTGGCTGTGCTAAGTTGTCCGTTTGCACTTCGCGAGGTGTCTCTTTAAAGGTGAAAAACTCATTAACTACACAAGTTTGATCCTGCCGTCGCCTCCACCGCCTTTTTTTGTTCGCCGACATTGGTTTAGCCCAACCCAAGCCCACCGCCTGGATCCGCATCTGGAAGGCTTCCTCATTAATGTTGAATTAACGACAAATTTAAGCCCAAAAGAGCTCTTCGCCTGTGCCATGCCATAGAAGGCATTGGCCGCATGTAGCCATTCTTGGAATATTTTGCTGCGAAATTCCGCTAGAGCTCCTGGATCGCTCTCTACTATTCTCATATGTATCTGAGTTGAATAAAGAGATTCACAGCTACAAAGGAAATGCTGAAACGCCTACTTACGGTATCGTTTGGCAGGCCTCCGGTGCGTATTGACGTAGTAACGGGGCCGTTCCTCACTGCCCAGGTATGTCGCCAGATCCTCCCAACTACCGAGGTCAACCCTGGGTTCTGAAAAGAGTGGACATATTAGCTGTGGGGGGACCATTAACTAAATGGCTTCCACATTAGACCTTGCTACAGAGGGGCGCGCGGTGCCCGCGAGGTCTCTCCTTACGTATAGATAAATATTTCATACGAGAGACTCACCCGGCCTGACTGGACCGTCATGCTAATGAACAGTTCTTATATTCGCGAATACTGGAATGAATCTACACTCATCGGTCTGGCACCATCATTTCGATTGTATGTATCGAATGTATAACAAAACAGTAGGCCTATATACCAGGGGAGTGCGCTTCCCCGAGACCTTGCAGTAACCTTCCGGCAAAAATTCGAAGAAGAAAAAAACTAAAATCATGGGAAAAACGAAAGATGCTCAGGTTGAATGCACGGGAGCTTTGAGAAAGGAGTCTGAATTTCTTGAGAGTTGCTTGATTGCAGTTGAGGATTAAGGTACTGCCAAGTAAGTAAATAAGTCCAAAATACCAAAAAAGAAAGAACAATACAACATTTTGTGGAATTAGTTCCTTTAGATTTACTATTTGTTCCGCAGAAAATTGGTTATATGGATGACATTAATTATTCTTAACTGGACTTGCTGTGCGATTGCGTCTGGTTTATGCTATAAGATGACGATAAGTTATTCAAAAATTTTAAGCCAACGTTCACTTGCCATCTTAAAAAAATAATTTGTCCTTGAAGCTAGAAATTGATAAACGTCGGCTCTCAAGCTATATTTTAAGTTCATATTCAGTGACGCATAGGGTTGGGTCCAGACCTGTGGTTCGGGAGGAGGGTAACGGAGCCCAAAATTGTCAAAAACGTAAGTTTTTTCTAGAGAGTCGGCGAAAATCGGGGGTTTTTGGGGAAAGTGCTCGGTTTCTCCCACCTGGATCCGCTAGTGGTGTCGCGTGCTCATAATGCACGAGGAACCATATGAGGAATTAGGGACCAATAGTCTGCTCGGCCGGGCGCCTCCACCACGGGGAAAATCGGTCAGAACGTCAGAAACCTACCTTTTACGGCCAAACCAACAGGATATACATTATGCTTTCAGGATTTGCTAATTTCAGGGTATCTTCCCACCAAAACACCTTAAGCGAAGCTTCTGCTTTCAGGACCATGTCACCTTTTTTTAAAGATGCATAAATGTAATTTCCCTGTCAATGTAAAATTGGCGGTAAAATAACATGTCGTGTGTACCTACCTCTTTTTCCTCTTTTCCGTCGTATCCAGTAACCTCTTCACGCCAGCGTTCTAATCTCGCAGGAACAGCTTGAGTTTCCAAATGTGCTTTAAGGGATGCATTCAGTATACATTAATTAATGTTTCAGCCAACTGTCATTTCTTGGTGGTCGAAACCCCACCAAGCAGCGGCGGATCCAAGACTTAATTTCGGCGGGGACGGGATAGAGGGCTTGAGCCTCCCCTCTGCCATTACCTCGAACAGCCTCCGACTATGCACTTACTATAGACACTCAGACATTGGAGGGGGATCTGAGCCCCCTAGACCCCACCTCCCTTCTTTCCACTGACCCCCCATATTTCCAAGTTGAATTCATGCAATTTGCAAGTGCCTTTGAAATTTGACAGCTTGGTACTGGGTGGGGTGGGTTGCGTCAAATCTGCCGAAAACCAAGACGGAAATGCTTCAAATTATTTCCACTGACGTCCATCTTTCCATGTTGAATCCATGCAACACGAAAGTGTCTCTGAAATTTGACAGCCCGGTACTTGGCGGGTTGCGTCAAAACTGTACCGCAAACCGAGACGGAAATGCTACAAATTATTTAGCTTCGTCTCCACCACATCTACTCTCGCGGCGTTGCAATATAGAGAAGTCGTTGAAAGCTACCTAAATGCTCCGTCACACGGACACGTTTGTTTGCCGTGACCTCGCCCTCCCTTCTCCGCTATGCATATCAAATTGCCGGTGTCTGTCCAACCCGCCGCCGACGCTATGCGGCGAACTCTACCAAGGGATGTCTAAAGACAAGGGGCCAAATCCATCTCAGACTGTCAATTTCCAAAACAGCACGCCATGTAATACGGACACTTATATTCTGACCAGGAAATGCAAAGCATTGCATATACCTCAAATGACCAACGCATAGCATAAATGGAAAGTTCATCACCCGAGATTGTCACCTGATAAGCTGGTGGGTTGTGGGCGTGTTTGAACCTGCCGCACAGCCAGAAGTCCTGTTGGTGCCACCTCCAGCTGCAGATGCCTGGCTGAGACTGCTCCCACCAGCAGAAGAAGTCCCAGCGGCACCGCCACCGCTAGCAACGCGCTCCGGCTCCACATCCCTGCCGGACACACCACCTGTTCCACATCCCTGCCGGACACATCACCTGTTCCACATCCCTGCCGGACACATCACCTGTTCCACATCTCTGCCGGACACATCACCTGTTCCACATCCCTGCCGGACACATCACCTGTTCCACATCCCTGCCGGACACATCACCTGTTCCACATCTCTGCCGGACACATCACCTGTTCCACATCCCTGCCGGACACACCATCTGTTCCACATCCCTGCTGGACACACCACCTGTTCCACATCCCTGCCAGACACACCACCTGTCCACATCCCTGCCAGACACACCACCTGTTCCACATCCCTGCCGGACACACCATCTGTTCCACATCCCTGCCGGACACACCACCTGTTCCACATCCCTGCCGGACACACCATCTGTTCCACATCCCTGCCGGATACACCATCTGTTCCACATCCCTGCCGGACACACCACCTGTTCCACATCCCTGCCAGACACACCATCTGTTCCACATCCCTGCTGGACACATCACCTGTTCCACATCCCTGCCAGACACACCATCTGTTCCACATCCCTGCCGGACACACCATCTGTTCCACATCCCTGCCGGACACACCATCTGTTCCACATCCCTGCCGGACACACCACCTGTTCCATATCCCTGCCGGACACACCATCTGTTCTACATCCGTGTTGGACACACCACCTGTTCCACATCCCTGCCAGACACACCATCTGTTCCACATCCCTGCCGGACACATCACCTGTTCCACATCCCTGTTGGACACACCTTGACAGCAATGTTCCACATTGTTGCTAGGTACACCACCAGCTCCACGTGGAGCAGTTGCAACAGGACCTGTTGTAGAACACTTTTAGTCAAACTATCTAGTGGACATACCGCCTGTTTCATACACCTTTCAACCCACCAGTTGTTCCACGATCCTGTCGATACGCCATTTGTTCATGGCTCTGTGGATGCATTACTGGTTCCGTTAACCCTCGCCCCACCGGGGGCCATCGATTGCCACCTAAGGTTTTTCAGGATAGCAGAAAAACGACGACGCGCAGCACCGCGGTTGAGGGCTTTATCTCTCCCCCATCATTTTCCCACCATCTCTGAAATTTTTTACCCTGGGTCACCCAAGGTCAGGTCACCAGGCGAGGTCAACCAAGGTTGCCTCACTTCATATTTTGAGCTTTATGAGAACTACATTTCTTTGTCGATCAATTCGAAACATCCTACACTTCATGACCCCACTAGGGTCTACACGATGTATATCCGGGATTTTTCGATTTCGTGACCTGAGGTCATGTCACGAGGTGACCTCTCTCATTGAAAAAGCATGGGAAAAGCTGTCTGATGATCTAAATGTCATAAAAACGATTGCAAATGCTCAGCCTGCTCACAAAAGCGTTCTTGGACACCCTTTCACGGATCCCATGGGTCATATTTGCTTTTTGACCTCTCCGAGGTTATCCAAGGTCACCAGGGGTCAAAAACAGTATTTTGACAATAACTTTTGAACTAAGAAAGTTAGTTAGAGCGCTGAAATAAACGTCATCGTGTATGTCTCGTCACTGGCTTTCATTTGATATACAGCAAGGCCACTTTCTGACCTTTCGTGACCTCAGGCCATATTAGGTCACGAGGTGACCTCTGGAGGTCAAACCATTGGTGGGAGGTCGTGACGTTTGACATAGCGGAAAAATTTCGGGCATTTTCCTATCGAATGTACGTTACCAGATCTCAATAGCTCTAATGGCGTAAGAGTTATGTACAGTTTTCTTAAACATTGCATATTTGAATGAAAATAGCCTATCGTGACCTAACTTGACCTCTGGAGGTGAAATCATTGACCTGGGCGCTTAAACATATGAATAATATCGTACTTAATTTGTGCTAGCTTTCTAATGCACGTTGTAGATTTGCGCTAACCCCATATTTTTGGAGTTAGAGGGGGCCATCGTTGGCCCCCGGTGAGGCGAAGGTGGCGCCGGACCCCCGGTGGGGCGCGGGTTAACCTATTGGTCTGATTAACGCTGCCAAAAACCTTCCCAGTATACCAGCAGCTCCACCTTCCTATCCTAAACTTCTCAAAAGGGGAACTATTTAACCCGCGCTCCACCGGGGTTCCGGTGCCACCTTCGCCTCACCGGGGGCCATTTGATATACGGCTTTCATTTGATATACGGCAAGGTTACTTTCTGACCTTTCGTGACCGCAGGTCATCTTAGGTCACGAGGTGACCTCTGGAGGTCAAACCACTGGCGGGAGGTCTTTACCTTTCACATGGTGGAAAAAGGACTGACAATTTCCTTTTAAATGTAATTTACCAGACCTCAATAGCTCTAATGGCGTAAGAGTTATGCCCAGTTTGCTTAAGCATTGCATATTTGAGTGAAAATAGCCGATCTTGACCTAATTTGACCTCTGGAGGTCAAACCATTGACCTGAGCACCAAAACACGTGAAGTAATTTCTTACTGAATTCACGCGGGCTTTCTATTGCACTTTGCAGATTTGCGCTAACGCACATATTTTTGGAGTTAAAGGGGGCATTAATGGCCCCCGTGGGTCGAAGGTGGCGCTGGATCCCGGTGGGGCGCGGGTTAAGAAACCTGGGCATAGCTTTTATGTCATTAGAGCTGTTGAGATCTGGCAAAGTACATACATTTGCTAGGAAAATCCCAGGGTGGAACTCCTCTATGTGGAACATAATGACCCCCTCTCCAATGGTTTGTCCTCCAGAGGGCATCTCTTTGCCTAACATGACCTGAGGTCACGAAAGGTCATAAAGTGACCTTGCCGAATATCAAATGGAAACCAGAGACGAAACATACACGATTACGTTTAATTCGGTGCTCTAGCTTGATTAGGTCAAAAGTTATCGTCAAAATGTTGTTTTTGACCCCCTGTGCCCTGCGATATTTGGACTGGCTTATCGGCATGTTTAACCCGGCACCGCGTGGGCTTTTTTCGTACCCATCACCGCTTGGGGGTTTGATCGGACACCCCATACGATCTTGGGAACAATCTTAGGTTCGTAGCTATCGAGACGGTACTAAAAGTACCCTACCTTCTGCTACTCTCCAACCAAGTTTGAACCGTACCCATCGTACTGTGACCTCACATCGGCCCAAAATGGATCGAATTCAGGTATATTTGGGAAGTTCCTTTTTATTTATGGAACCATTGGTCCTAGAGCAGGATAAAAGGAACCGACGGATTCGTCTTGAACCAAGGATTTGAGCGATAGGTGGCATGGCCTTTTTAGATCACTTGATGACCTTGACCTGGTCATTTTGCATATCATTCAAATTTGTATGCTGCTCGTCACTATCACATTAAATGTACTATTGTGTCTTCTTTTGTTCGAAAGTTATAGACACAAACTCATTAAAAACGTGTGATCTTTGGTAACCTCTGGTGAACTCGTTTCTTATCTAGTCTAAAAATGGTTGGAAGCAGACTGACCTTTCTTTCCGAGAGCTTTCAAAGATGTTTAGATACTTGATCTAGCTCTTCTTGGGGCAGAGTTACACCCTGGTTTGGTCTGCCTCCTTTTAGGAGAACCAAATAGGATTGCATGGGTTTACAAACGACGTCAAAACACGTTGTCCAGACCTGATATTCCATTCCGGCTATAAGCTGTTAAAGTGATAACTTAAAAGATAGGAAAAGCAATGCTTTTCTAATTCAAATTGTCTCGGAATTATTTTTGAAAAAAACCGAGGGAGTGAATCCGATCTTTCTCGCGCCCTCAGGCGATGAAGGTCAAATATAGCAAGCCGCACGTGTAAGGAAAGCGAAAGTTGTGTTTTTCAGTGGGACAAAAAGGTCCCAAAATGAGTCAGAGTGTAGCCTTCAGCAGATGTCTGCTGGGATAGTTGTAGCTGTAGTACGGGAGAGAGAGAGAGAGAGAGAGAGAGAGAGAGAGAGAGAGGTAAATGTATATTAATATCCATCACACTTCAATCATTCCATGGTAGCCAAGGGCTAAAAGTAGGAATGTTACAAATCATACATAAAAAGACTGCAACGGAACACCAACGCACATGCATTTTAAGGAGACGTAAGTAAAAAGACATTAAGAACCAAAGGGTAGGGGAGACTGGGGTCAATATTGTAGCACTGGCCATATTGCCTAAACTTATCAATGGATGACGCTGGTGGCACAACAGGAAATGCGTAATCAGCTGCTGCCTTTGTTAACGAAGTTTCAACTCGGTGCGGCGGGTAAGTCAGACGCTGTTCACAATTATGTGTTTTTTTAGGGTGTTTTGTAACCTTTGAAATATTTAAGGATGATTAGCTTATTGATGGGTATGATAAGGTACAGCGGAAACAGTTTCAGTGCATAAAAAGTGTTTAATTATCTCCAAAATGAGCACAGAGTCTGTCGCCTAGGCCAGCTCGTTGAGCAGCAATTTTGTTTAAAAAAATTGCGCGTCGCGTTGGGGACGATTGTAACATTTTTTCTTGGGGTCAAATGTAACAATGTTACAATTGACCCCTATGGCGCAACGACGTATTAAACTAGCTTCTACTACACAAATGCAGTAGCTAGGTTAGTGTTTTTATGACCAGGCGCGTACCCAGGATGTTCGTTTGGGGGGGCTAACGAGGGGACTTCAGGCCAATGAAGGGGGCAAACTTGTTCACACAAAGGGGCCAATCTTCATATCCTCGGGGGGGTGGCGGGGAGCGATAAACTTTTTGCTTTGCAGATCTAGTGTCAACTGTTTTTGGGAGGAGGCACTTAACACATTGGGGGGGGCAGGCCTGAATCCAGGGTGACCGTTGTGGGGGTGAAGCGGCCTAAAATCGGGAAAACACGACAAAAATCAGGCGATTTGGGGGAATACTGCCCTGTTTTCCCCCTGGATCCTCCAGTGTGAAGGGGGAGGGTGGAGTGCGGGCCCGCTGCCACCTGCGTGCGCTACTGTTTGTGATAATCACATTGCTTTTCAATGATATGTTTGTTCGTAGGTTGGTATATGTTTCGGAAAATCGGCTGCCCTATATAATATTTCCTATATCGAAAAATCAACGATGATCATTGGGGTCTAAGGCCACGTCAGCTACAAAGGCTATATGTGCCCAGTTTGAAAAATTAACGAGATTTCAGTCAAATTATAAATATATTTTTGTAGGCAGTCTGTCCAATAGGCAAATAGGGCTCAAAATAATACGTTTTAGGCTCTGGAAAGAGTCATTCCTTTTCGGCAATAAGTTCAAGATTTACTAACCGGACTAATAAGTAAATTTTGTGAAAATTTTTGTAACACGGTATATTCAAGTCATTTATAGGGATTATTCAAATCACCGGTGTTCGTTTTTCTGTTCATCTTTCTAAAAAAAAATTGCATCGGCTGTTTTCAAACAAATGTCTCGCACTTTCAGAGAATGCCTCGTTTCTCTGAACGCGTTCGCGTTCGGAGACCACCGAACGCGCCACCGAACGCGGGACTCGACTGGAGACGGTCCATGAAGCTGAAGTGTTTGCATTAGGATGTTTTTATGGCACAAATAAATCGTCTCAATTCATACGGCTTTAACATGGTACAATTGACCCCCGGTGCTGTTACAATTGCCCCTCATGTGGGGTCAATTGTAACAGCTGAAGATAATTTTTAGAAGTGAAATTTTGACCCCTAATTTTCTTTATCTTGAAATCTCTTTATGTCTGTCACATTGCAAAATCGTCAAAGTTGATGAAAATATGATTACAAAAGCTCTAACTCAAATCACCATTTCTCCAGAACCAGAAATGTGAAATTTGTTACAATTGACCCCAGTCTCCCCTATGGGTCTGCCAATCAGGACGGCGGCGGCGTGTATGCATGTACATATTCCTTTGTTGAAGAGCTCTAGCATCTGGTTTCCTATAACGTTCTGTTTTTGCTAAAACGGGATAAGGGACTCTCCTCCTCAATGAGAGAGTCGGGTACGCCGCGGACGCCGGGCCGCGGTGTGGGTTATCTGATAACGCCAGCGGAGCGCAGCGCTGGGAAGCTGCAACGCCGTGAGCCACGGCCCAAGGCTTCTTCGACACCTGAAGGCAGCTGCTGGCACTTTTTAGCTATATGTTTGAGACATTTTCCGGGAAGATGGGTACGTATGCCACTTTTAAACGCCCTCTATTCAACTTTCACATAAAACAATATAACTACGAAATGACCTAGCCTAGTGTGTGCTGATGGTTGGCATCTACAGGACCCATTTGAAATGCCTTGGTTTCTCACACAGAGATTTTTCAAGCATTGTCAACCATTATATACTGCGAAGGAAACGGTTTATGGCAGACCAGGGGTGGGAGCACTTGTCCCCCCCGCCCAGATCGACTCTCGGCTCCCCCCGAAATGGTCTCGATGCTCCCTGAAAGGTCGATGGCGCCCATCTGAAAGGATTCTTTTTCAACCCCCTCCCCCACGCCCCTTAACAGGATGCGAGTTTCGGCATCCCCGCGACAGGATTTGGCACTCATCTTACAGGTTTACCACCCGAAAGCGGCGCTCCTCTGGTCTGGATGGCGCCCCCCCGACCATGTGAACCCCTTACTGCAAATCCTGGATCCACCGATGACTTCCACAACGTGACTTGAATGATCGAGAAACGATTATCACAAATATGGGAAACTTTGTCGTTGATGACGATTTCGGCACTCATTATCAATGAAGGCTGTTGAAGTGTCCACCGTTATTTCTTTAAGATATACTCTACATAACTGTGTTGCTGACTTCCTTACCAAGATAAATAAAGAAATGTTAACATTTATTTTTGTAAAACAACTATGTTTTGTCACCAGAGTGGGCAATTCAGGACTTCATTTCGAGGGGTCTAGTGGGCTCCAGCCTCTTCCACTATTGCCTCGAATCAGCCTCCGCCTATGCATTAACTATAGGCACTCTGAAATTTCGGAAAGGGGCTTGAGCCCCCCCTAGCCCCCTTGCACCCGCCAATAGTCGGTACTATGCAACCGAACCCATTCCAGTGAGCATGTTTTCTGTCCATACTTCCGTCTATTCACAGAGAATATTACCTCTCCGAATGTAAGCATGTATGGCTTTGGTCGGCAGATGTTGCCCGGAGCGGTATTTTTGTTCCATTCACACTTCAAGGACGTCAAAAGGCGAGAAGTCGTATAAAGTTAACATAGAGTCCACACAATACCACACACAATTGTAGTTAGAAGAATGTTGCAGCGGGAGAACGGAAGGTAATTTCATCACCTCAAACGCGAACACATTGCATGAGGTGGCTGGCACAGCGGTACACAGGTGGTCCACCTGGGAACTGAGTGGTATTGTCGCTGGAGGCACGTCTAATCAAGAGGGCCTGCGGGAGAAACTGGCAAAAACCGAGAAGACTTGCTTAAGTTTTTTAGACTGTTTTTTTCGGCCGTGGATGCTATTTCCTTTCTCTACCCCTTTGTAGATCCGCTGCTAATAGTTACAACATTTATTTCAAGCCATGCTGGGAAGGAAGGCATTTCAACAGGGGCATTTGCCGTAAATTCATGCTCGTGGTTGCCCGTTGGTTGCACTGGACAATGAACAGTACAAATGAGGGCATCACATGAGCATCATACGTGACAATTCCTACCCGACTGAGTCTGAATTCCGTTTTCTGCTATTAGGCCACAGTTTTTAAAATGTTATTTTTAGGGAGAGGGGAAGGTTTACCACGCACCTCGCTGGGGGGCCGAAATTCGCCCCCTCCCCTCACTCCTGGTTTTCCCCAGATGACGCAAACACAAAGAAATGCAGAACAACGAAACTTAGAGTATCTTATCCCTGATAAATTTTACGCATCTGACCAAATTTCTTAGGTCAGGTCATGTCAGGTCACGGAGCTATCTAAGGTCATGTGACCCGACTCAAAACCTAAAATCACGAGTTTGAAGCGGCGCCTAAGGAACATCAGCCAACCGATTAGTTTGAAACTTTCACAATATGACGAGCATTAGGGTCTACAAACCGAATCTTGGAATTTCGATATTGTTGACCTAAGTTTGTGTCAATTTTTGGTCATCCCACTATAAGTCTATGGTGAAAAATAGAAAGGGCTCGTTTTCAGTAGATACTGGATAAATAAAGCTGAAAATCCTGAAACCATGTATTCTTACCATGACCTTGACCATAAAGTTGAGTTTTTGACCATCTGACCTCTCAAAGGTCATGTCAGGTCACAGGATCATACAGTGATTGTTTTGCCAATAACTTCTCACTGAATTGAGATAAAGCTCCTATTTTGCTTGAATTGTGCTTATATTGTCACGGGGAATCCATTGATATGCAACATGACCATTTCAGGTTATCCTGTGACCCTGACCTAGCTCGATGTCAGGTCATTGTCACAATTCGACCTAGCAAGGTCATATTATACATCATTCGATTTGCCACGATAACAAGAATCCATAAACAACACAACAATACAAAATCAATACATAAAGTCACAACAATACATAAATGTTTTCTCTCGCTTCGCTGGGTAAAAATCTAGAGGGGGAAACGTACACTGCCCTGTTGTAAGCCTATGGAACCTTTTTTTGACCTATGATGACCTTAATATTGACCTGACTTAAAAATACTCCTAATAATTTCTCTTCGTATCGTCAAAAGCTTTCGAACGCAGTCCGTAATTTCTCTTTAGCTATCCTGAGAAATGAGATACAGAGGGGGGTGAAATACGTCCATACGTCCCTGGCCTATGCCATATGCCAGGGACGCCAGCGGGGCGCGTGTTAAATGTTTGTAAGACTACAGACACTTAGGTAGGGGAGAGGGGTGACAAGACGGGCATAATCCTGTTTGAGACTCTGTATCTAACTTGTTTTCAATGTGACGGTAATGTAATTTTGTCTGAAGCTTTTGCGGACATGCATGTCTACCGGCGGAGACACATTGGGTGCCGCGCTTTTTCCTTCGACCAGAATCATTTGGCGTAGAATGCTGCTGCAAACCCGTCTCGCCGCTTTGGGTGCGGTAAGATGGAATTTTTCATATGTTCTAGATATCTTTTGCAATGTGTGTTCCACAAAACATAGTTGTGTAGAAGAAAAGCGGGATAAGCATGCAATGATGTACTCTTTCGAAAAAATACCCAACAAACAATTTTTTTAATTGAAGTTACGTGCAGCTTTATTTTAAGTTGAATCCAGAAAATGTTATATTTCTTTTTCTTGACCCCACTGTGGTGAACCCTGAGACAGGTGATGGTTAATGATGCAAGAACAGGAACAATCAAGAAAGCACTTCTTTAAACACGAGCCACAAAAATTGTCAGGGCCACAAGTTAAAAAAAATTGCAAAGGCCACAAGTTAAATAAGTGACAAAATAATGGCAAGATCAGTGACGGCAGAACGTCCGAATTTAAGTAGGCACCATGGGGTTTTCAACCCATATCTTTCCAGTCAACACCATAGAGTTAGTGTTAACCCTCGCCCCACCGGGGGCCATCGATGCCCCCTAAGGTTTTTCCGGGATAGCAGAAAAACGACGAAGCACAGCACCGCGGTTGAGGACTCTACCTCTCACTGCATCATTTTCCCATCATCCCTGAAATTTTTTACCCCGAGTCACCCAAGGTCAGGTCACCAGACGAGGTCAACCGAGGTCACCTCACTTCAACTTTAGAGCTCTGTAAGAGCTACATTTCAAAGTCGATCGATTTGAAACTTCCTACACTTCATGACCCCTCCAGGGTCTACAAGGTGTATATCCGGGATTTTTCGATTTCGTGCCCTGAGGTCAGGTCACGAGGCGACCTCTCCCATTAGAAAAGCATGGGGAAAACCTGTTTCATGATATAAAAGCCACAAAAATGATTGCAAATACTCAGACTGCTCAGAACAGCGTTTTTGGACACCCTTTCACGGATCCCAGGGGTCATGTTTACCCTTTGACTTTTCCAAGGTCATCCAAGGTCACCAGAGGTCAAAAACAGTATTTTGACAATAACTTTTGATCTAATTAACCTAGAGCGGTGAAACAAACACCATCGTGTTTGTCTTGTCACTGGCTTTTATTTGATATACGGCAAGGTCACTTCGTGACCTTTCGTGACCTCAGGTCATATTAGGTCACGAGGTGACCTCTGGAGGTCAAACCACTGGCGGGAGGTCTTTACGTTCCACATAGCAGAAAAAGTACTGGCAATTTCCTATCAAATGAACTTTACCAGGCCTCAATAGCTCTAATGACATAAGAGTTATGACCAGTTTGCTTAATCATTGCATATTTGAGTGAAAATAGCCGATCTTGACCTAATTTGACCTCTGGAGGTCAAACCATTGACCTGAGCACTAAAACATGCGAAGTAATTTCTTACTGAATTGACGCGAGCTTTCTATTGCACTTTGCAGATTTGCGCTAACGCCCATATTTTCGGAGTTAGAGGGGGCCATCGATGGCCCCCGGTGGGGCGAAGGTGACACCGGACCCCCGGTTGGGCGCGGGTTAAATTTTTCTTATTTAAGGCGGGCACCGTGCCCCTGTGCCCCCAAGTTCTGCCGCCAGTGGATAAGATATAAGGAAAAGCCGCTTTATTACGCTCCCCTTCTCCCCTATGGGAAATCGGACGTAAAAAGAATCTCTACCAGTTGGTATTGTTATTGCTGGTAAGATTATAAATTTTAATAATTTGTTTGCCATTTTGAAACATCTGCTGACCTGAACCTTCTCTTTTCTAAGATTAGATTCCGATTTAAGCAAAAATATTCAAAGGAAATATTTTCCTATATGTAAGAGTAATTGTGGGTGTGCTTACCTTTAATTCCGTCCATCCCCGTACCATATATGGCACGATATACCCGATATATCGGGTGGACGACAGGACAGAAAAATATAAGCATTCGTGCAAATGGGGCGAGGTACCTTAGTAACTTTTTTGGTTTACAGTGCCCGCAGGGTATTTTATGGTCGCATTATTGCATTTAGAGTGACTTTGGATGAAACATTATTAATCAAACGGAAGTGCAAACTATGTAATTTTCCGACGTGTGTATGCATAGGGCGCATTTAACCAGGGCGAAAAACTGATTTTTTACGCCAAAATAAAATACTTCTGCTTTAAAAATCCACCATCAGGAAAAATCTATAAATGTTATTCTCAGCATGTCCAAATATTTCAGGCATTGGAATTAATTTTTTTCTCTGCGGCATCAGTGTTATTGTTTTCTAGTTCGTAAGCCCATTAGAATTTAGCAAAATTTTGAATATATTTCTCCAGCTGAAAAATACCTTCCCTCGTACGAATACTTCGGAACGCTTGGAGAAAGTCTGAAGGAGATAAGAACGGAATTATAGTGCGTAAAAACAACTGCGACTCCCACTTTTCTCTAGCCCTAGGGGTGCAATACACCCACTTTCCCCTTCATGCATTCGTCAGTCACAATACTTTAAAGTCGCGTGCATAAATCTTGTTGACCATCTTTCATTTTCCAGCCTGGTTGGAAATGTAAAGAAGGCATCATCAACCCAAAAAATATCCGAGCATATCCACACGCAGAATACCTACACATGATTTAACCACGTGACCTTAAATATTTTTAATGCAAAATTTGTGTATCTATTTGAAATAATTGTGTCCCTTAAACTGAAGAATAATCGGGGAATCATTGAGAAATAACAGTATTCTCGGAAACAGTGGCTGGTTGGGCCACATCCTAGAGGAATTCTCAAAGAAAGGGGCACGATATTGTGTCCCTCAAACTTATGAAATCGTTAAAACTCGAACCACATATAAAGAAACAAAAATTTAAGTAGGTACCCTGGGTCAGGGTCACCATTTTGAAACAAGACCACGAGGTCTAAATTGTCTGAAATGAAAAATAAAAATATGCAATATTTCAACCATCAAATACTAATAAGCATAGAGTTCCACTAGTTATAGTAGGTAGTGGAGTAGTCAGCGTAGCTGTCTGCCACGCAGCCGACCCGGGTTCAAGGCCCGGCGGCTTCACTGAACAAGTAGTAAGCTGGCTCCCGAGAAACCCTTCCAACAGCGAAAGAGTAGGCGACGCCATATGACCCTGGCAGTTGGTGCGTCGAATAACCCCAAAAATTGTTATTATTACATCTCGAGGGTAATAAGGCATTTAAAATTGCATTTTTATAAATTTTATACTCTAGTGGACCTTTGAGTGGCATTCACACGCCAAAAGTTTAACCATGACGTATGAATAGCAATAAAACGTATACATATACTGATGTAAGTTATACAATACAATAATAAAATGGGTTATTCAAATGGCTATTGAACAAATAATACAATAGGACTTGGCAATTAATAAGCTATGGTGTGCATACTAGGTGGGATTACTCCAAGCTGCACTTCTTTGGCATAAGGTTATAATCCTTCATGGCGTCTTGATTAACACGCGCCCCGCTGGGGCGAAATTCGCCCCCCTGGTTTTCCCCAGATAACGCGAAAAGAAGAAACGCAGAGCAAAAAAACTTACAGTACCTTATTCTTAATCAATTTTACGTGTCTGACCAAATTTTTTCAAGTCAGGTCATGTCAGGTCAAGAAGCTATCTAAGGTCAAGCGACCCGACCTCAAGACCTAAAATCACGAGTTTGAAGCGGCGCCTAAGGAACATCTGCCAATCGATCAGTTTGAAACTTTTGCAATATGATAAGGTCATTATGGTCTACAAAACTGATGTCTCGGAATTTTTATATTGTTGACCTAAGATGTGGTCAATTTTTTGGTCACCACATTATAAGTCTAAGGTGAAAAATTGAAAGGGCTCGTCTTCAGGAAATACTGGATAGATAAAGCTGAAAATTCTCACACCGTGTATTCTTACCACGTTCTTGACCATAAACTTTAGTTTTTGACCATCTGACCTCTCAAAGGTCATGTCAGGTCACAGGAGCATACAGTGATTGTTTTGCCAATAACTTCTAACTGAATTGAGATAAAGCTCTTATTTTGCTTCCATTGTGTTTATATTGTCACGGAGAGTCGATTGATATGCAGCATGACCATACCAGGTCACCCTGTGACCCTGACCTAGCTTGAGGTCAGGTCATTTTCACAATTTGACCTAGCAAGGTCATATTATACATCATTCGATTTGCCACGATGAGAGCAGTCCAATGATGCATAAATATTTGCTCTAGCTCCGCTGAGTAAATATCTAGAGGTGGAAACGTACAATGCCCTGTTGTAAGCCTCCGGAACCTTCTTTGACATCTGCTGACCTCAATATTGGCCTGACATAAACATGGTTCGTACAATTTATCTTCGTCTCAAGAGTTTTCAAACGCCGTCCGTAATTTTCCTTTAGCTGCCAAATCCGCCCCCCCACCTCACAGCGGGGCGCGTCATGCCAGGGAGCCCAGCGGTGCGCGTGTTAATTTATTCGAGCTTTATGGAATCAGAAATAGTAATTTCATCAGATTTTGCGACAAGATGAGCAATCTGAAAACTTGAACCATTCTCGAATCCCGTTCGGCACGGAGCATATCCTCCGTGAATTCCCAGTTTAGATAGCAAATATTGCCGTAGCCCACGTCCCCATAGACCTTTGGCGAAGACAAGTCAGCACAGCATCCACACCTCCCAGTATCCTCTGGATCATCTGTTGCCGAAGAGAAAACACCCAGCACAAACACTAAGCCCTCCTTGTATGCTTACGCCTTGTGGTACGGGTCCGTTCTCCTCAGTGCTGGTGGTTCAGTCTGTCTCGCTGTATTTATTCGGCATCCCATCACGCCGCCGTGAAACTTTATCTGGATCGATAACAGCTGGATTGGACATGACTCTACCGTAGGTTAGCAGCTAAAACAGGGAAGGGTGCTCGTTCCTGCCTGCTGAGCGATATTGTAATCCCCAATAAAAGAAGCATTAAGTAATATTTTTGGTGGAGCAGCAGAACTTCCCGTTTTATATGAACTTAATATGCTCCCATTGGATACTTTATTCGGTCGCAAATAAAATAAAATCAATCTAATTCATCTAATTAATTCGTAAATCTAATCCCAGTAGTTGGTGCGCGCCCATTGAGCCTGTTGCCAATAAGCAGCGGGCCGGCGTTCCGGCTGCGGCGCTCCATTCGTGGACAATATCACGAACATGCATATTTTAAAAACAATTTTGTTTTGCTCAAGTACGGATGTAAAATTTCTCACTGTGCTAAAATAAGCATTGAAAACACAAGCCATGCTCTGGTATCCCCTGCAGAGTTGCTAAAGTTTAGAGCTCGGGCGCGGTACTGACAGACCAGAGACCAGCCGCGTCTGATATGTATTTTCCCCCCTTTTTCCCATTTCCTGGATCAACAAGCAAAATTACGGGTGGTATTCAAATACTTTTGACGAGACAAAGATCAGTTATACCAAACACTGCCTGGGTCAGGTCAATGTTAAGGTCACCACAGGTCGAATATATTTCCATAAAATTACAACAGGGCATTAGGACTTTTCCCCTATATACTCTTACTGCTCGATGTTCGACCAGATGTTTGGCATCATTGGAATCATACCCTCGTGGCAAGTCGAATTATGTGTGACATGACCATTCTAGTTCAATTGTGAAAAAGGCATGAATTCGAACGAGGTCAGGGTCACTTGTTGACCAGGCGTGGTCTTAGATATTGCTCATCAATCCACTTCAAGTGACAAGGCAAGCACAATGACATCAAAATGGAAACTCTATCACAATTCATTGCGAAGTTATTTGTAAAAGAATCACAGCCTCTCAAGCCTCTCAGCCTCCCATGCGGCCTCAGAGAGGTCAGGTGCTCACAAGCTCTACTTGATGGCCAGGCACATGCTAAAAATACATGGTATTGCAACTTAATATACCCCATATGTACTGAAAAGGAGCCATTCCTATTTACCCGTCTAAACGTATAATGCAGGGATAAAAACTGAACTAGGCTTAGGTCACCTATAAAAAAATCGTAGATAGCAGATTCTAAGCAGGCCTAGGTGATCTCACCATATTTCAAAAGCTTGGAATTTCTAGGCTGGCAGATGCTCCTTTGGAATCGCTTCAAGCTCGTGATTTTGGGTTTTCAGGTCGGATCCTATGACCTTGAATAGCTCCTTGAACTGCCGCATATTGACATAAAAAGTAAATAATACTTTCACCGTATTGATACTCTAAGTTTTGCTACTTTTTTGCATTTTTTCGTTTCTGTTTTTTTTTTGGGGAGGGGGAAATTCTGGAGAGGAGCGAATTTCACCCCTGCTCCAGTGGGATGCGTGTAAAAGAGCTGGGACTCCTTGACACGAGAAGACAAAAATCGAGTTCATCGTTCAGCATTTAGCGTACGATTGGGGATCCCCAGACACCCTGAATAAATTGTCGTCCATGCTCATATCGCTGGGATGAACGCAGAGGTCTGAAAGAGATTGATGTTGCCAAGAAATATGGAAAGTCGCGGGGAACCAGAGGGTTTAATTTATTCTTTCCAGTGTTTCCATTTTCTTCAAAACTTACTGGTACCAATTCAGGTACCACGATTCCATTTAATTTAGCATGGTACTACGAATGTGTGCGCCCAGGGTACTAATTCAATGTAATTGGCAATCATTCCCATTTCCCTCTCTTCCTTGATTCCACAGATTCTTATGGGGAAACTTAATTTATCCGGGGTTAAGAACTGGCATGTGCTAGGAAAAGCAAATAATTTGTCTTATCTCTGGATACATGAAACAACGATGATGGAGCATCTCTTCATATTACGGTCGTAGCAAGTCGCATGCATTTTACCCGATCTATCTAAAAAACATTCTAAAGCAATGGGCAAAACAAGCATGAGCAAGAAGCGAGAAATACAGATGGAGTGAGCCGCATTCTAAGCCTTCTTGTTCCGTTGTGTAACGATCACCCCTCGGTTAAAATGTTTGACTACTGTTGTACCGACACTCATTCATATACTTCTATTAGTTGCATTAGGCATCTGGCGCTCGATGCGGTCTGGACTCTGTACAGCTACTGCGCTTATTGAATACGCCATGAAGGATATTGGGACAAATTAGATAATGTTAATGCACTGTGTGGCAGTGCATTTGGCGATATTATATCGTGGACCGCAGTCATCCATCCATGATCTGCGCGTCACAAAAGCGACTGAGCCCCTGACCTCGGGATCACTCCTGGATAGACCGACGTTCCGAGCGGTCACACCGCTGCACGGTTCTAAATTACCTCCCAAGGATAGAATCGGTCTCGACTCGGCTTTGCACCTAACTCCGTATGCTGTGTGCTTATTTGTCTCAATACAATCAGTACGGGTTTCAAAATTTATTGCTTACCTGAAAGTGCAAATATAGTTAAAACAAAGCCGAGACCTTTAAGGCAACTGGCGACGCAAACAGCTCGGAAAATGGACTCAGAGGCCACGACCATTTAGACAACGCAAACACTGAGGTCACAACACCATCACCAAGTTGAACCGTTACAGCTTTTCTTCTTCACTGAATAGGGAGGGAAAAGTAGGTGTATTGCGCCCATCTATGGTAAATCACTTGCTGGACGAATGTCTGCTATTTGATCTCGCTACTGTGGATTGAATTACAAAATATGAAAAATTTTTTTGCTCTTGACAAAAATTCCTTACCTGAAAATAAGTTATTCCAAGAGTGAATTCCGATTTAAGTGAAACTATGCAAAGGGCGCATTTGCCAAGGTGTGAGGGTAACTGCGCCCGGGGAGGGTGCATTTAGATTTAATTGCACCCTTCCGCCATACCATGTTAAGTCAATGGCACGGCAGAAATATACATTAGGTAGTGTCAGAGCAAATGGGGCTCGACTGCCTCCCAAGATTTTCATCTGGAGTGTCTGGAAGTCATTTTAATATGGTAATCTTGGATTAATTATGACTTTTGATAAAAATCACACTCATACAGAAAGGCTTTGAATTTGATTTTTCAATATATATTTCGATAGGGCGCATTTGACCTGGGCGAAATTACTTTTCTGCATTTAAATCAGAGATCTCTGCCTTAAAAAATATACCACCAGGGATGATCTATAAATGTTGTTTTCAGAATATGTGATCTGGCTTTGAAATTAAAACCATCGATTCTGGAATTTAATAGCCGTATTCTTATTTTTCGGGTTCATAAGCCCGTGCAGATTTAACGCGCGCCCCACCGGGGGTTTGGCGCCACCTTCGCCCCACCGGGGCCGTCGATGCCCTGTCCTCTAACTCAGAAAATATGTGGGTTAGCGCAAATCAGCAAAGTGCATTAGAAAGCTCGCGTGAATTCAGTAAGAAATCATTTCGCATGTTTAAGCGCTCAGGTCAATGGTTTGACCTCCAGAGGTCAAGTTAGGTCAAGATCGACTATTTTCACTGAAATATGCAATGCTTAAGCAAACTGGGCATAGCTCTTCTGCTATTAGAGCTATTGAGGTCTGGTAAAGTACATTTAATAGGAAAAGGCCAGACCTTTTCCCGCTATGCGGATTGTAATGACCTCCCGCCATTGGTTTAACCTCCTGAGGTCACCTCGTGACCCAATATGACCTGAGGTCACGAAAGGTCAAAAAGTTACCTTGACGTATATAAAAAGAAAGCCAGTGACAAGACATACACGATGGTGTTTGATTCAGTTCTCTAGTTTAACTAGGTCAAAAGTTATTGTCAAAATACTGTTTTTGACCCCTGGTGACCTTGGATAACCTCGGAGAGTTCAAAAAGCAAATATGACCCATGGAATCCGTGAAAGGGTGTCAAAGAACGCTTGTCTGAGCAAGCTGAGCATTTGTAATAGTTTTTATGACATTTTAGATCATAAGACAGCTTTTCCCATGCTTTTTCAAGGGGAGAGGTCACCTCGTGACCTGACCTCAGGATACGAAATCGAAAAAATCCCGGATATACATCTTGTAGACCCTGGAGGGATCAAGAAGTGTAGGAAGTTTCAAATCGATCGACTAAGAAATGTAGCTCTTATAGAGCTCAAAAGTTGAAGTGAGGTGACCCTGGTTGACCTCGCCTGGTGACCTGACCTTGGGTGACCCGGGGTAAAAATTTCAGGGATGGTGAGAAAATGATGGGGCAAGAGGAAGAGCCCTCAACTGCAGTGTTGCACCTCGTCATTTTTCTGCTATTCCGGAAAAACTTTAGGGGGCCATCGATGGCCCCTGGTGGGGCGAGAGTTAAGGAAGTACTGAATTTATTTCGCAAGCTGACTAAAATAAATTCTTACGCACGAATTCATCGAAACATTTATCCATATATCGATATTGGCTAATATTTATGCATCATTTGATTCCTCTCATCGTGGCAAATCGAATGATGTATAATATGATCTTGCTAGGTCAAATTGTGAAAATGAGCTGACCTCGGGCTAGGTCAGGGTCACAGTTGGCCTGGTATGGCCATGTTGCGTATCAATCGACTTCCCGTGACAATATAAACACAATGCAAGCAAAATAAGAGCTTTATCTCAATGCAGTTAGAAGGTATTGGCAAAACAATCACTGTATGCTCCTGTGACCTGACATGACCTTTGAGAGGTCAGATGGTCAAAAACTAAAGTTTATGGTCAAGAACGTGGTAAGAATACACGGTGTGAGGATTTTCAGCTTTATCTATCCAGTATTTCCTGAAGACGAGCCCTTTCAATTTTTCACCTTAGACTTATAATGGGGTGACCAAAAAATTGACCACATCTTAAGTCAACTATATAAAAATTCCGAGATATCAGATTTGTAGACCATAATGCCTTATCATATTGCGAAAGTTTCAAACTGATCGGTTGGCAGATATTCCTTAGGCGCCGCTTCAAACTCGTGAGCTTAGGTTTTGAGGTTTGGTCGCCTGATCTTGGATAGCTCCTTGACCTGACATGAAATGACCTAAAAAATTTGGTCAGATGCGTAAAATTGATCAAAAATAAGGTACTATAATTTTTGTTATTCTGCGTCTCTTTGTTTTTGCGTTATCTGGGGAAAAACAGGAGGGGGTTGAATTTCGCCCCCCCCCAGCGGACTGCGTGTTAATTGAGGGCAGTTCGCATTCTGCCAGAAGTGGGCCCTGCTACAATTTTTTAAACTATTTCGGCTACTTCTGCTAGCTTGACTAGTTCAAGCCGCTACTGCTACTAGCTCTACTAATATTAAGATTGGGAAACTGCTACCACGCCACTGCTACTTTTATTATAAAGCACTGTAAAGTGCTATCCAAAAATTCTTTTCATTGTTATTTTTTTAGTTTCGAAGAAAACTTATGCTTGCTAGCATGCTTAAAACATCCCAAAGTAGCAGGTATTTTGTTGTTGTAAGATATGGAAATGATATCACACAAAAAACCATATGCTTAAAGGGAATGTAGCACCTTTATAACGTGATTTTAACTGAGATAGACAAGTTGTAAGGCATGCCGGAAAATCCGGTACTCAATATGTAATTTGCCTTGAAACACAAAACTTCAGTAGAGAAAGGCTAAAAACCTACCGGAAATGTACCCCAAATGTACCTCCGTCAGAGGGCCACGGTTGGCAGCTGTTGGTGTGACGACAGCGATGACGCCGCGGTGAGTAATCAGCCGATTGACGCCCTTGAAGCCTATTGAATATGATAAAGGCTGCCAAACCTCTAGTGGGAGTTCACTATATTCTGCAAAGCGAAGAAAGTCCCGGAATTTTTCTACAAAATGTACTTTATCAGGCCTCAATAGCTCTAATGGCATGAGGCATACACGGTGCAGGTTTCCTTGGTATTGCACATTTTAGCGGAAATGGTCTATCGTGACCCAACTTGAACTTTGGAGGTCAAACCATTGACCTGAGCGTTAAAAATGTGAATTAAACCCATACTGAATTCCCGCGGTCTTTCCAAGGCATCTTGCGGATTTGTGCTAGCCCCCATCTTTTCGGAGTTAGAGGGGACCATCAATGGCCCCCGGTGGGGCGAAGATGGTGCGGGGCCCTGGTGGGGCACGGGTCAAAACTGCCCAGACAAATCCAAGCAGCATACCTACATGAAATCAAACATAAAAATTGAAACATGAAATCTTTAACCGTTTTGAGGCGATCTTTCGCGCTGTCGTAGAAGCCTGGAATGTGGCTCATTGAACTCAGAATTAAATATGTAATGGGGAAAAGTGGGTTCTGGGCTGAAAAGTAAAACAAGGTCTTTTAACGACCCTAACATTGCATACAAACAAAACTCAGCAGATTCTAACAATTTTACAAGATCGTCGCGTGGAATGATAACCGTGTTTGGGATCTCACTACAAACTAGCTGTCAAGTCTTTACGGTATCACCGTGCAGAGCCAGAAATTCCATTATTAACCTTGCCACACGCATTTATTTTTCCTGCAGGAAATAATGTTTATCTTCCCCAAAGTTGAGAGCTCGAATGGCAACGTCAAACAGGGAAAAGCGGCTTCACCTTCTCCCCTGAACTGGGCCCACGGCAAATTCATAGAAATTTGCGACTTTCAGAAACTTACCCGACACAAATATTTGCACAACGTCAACTTTGTGCAAGTTAGGTTGACATTAGAATTGTGAGAAGTGAGGGAATAAACCATAGGGATATAACCTGGTTTTCCGTAGAAAAAATTGTACTTATTTTAAATTTGTTTAATGATTTGAATGCACCCACTTATAAAATCTCAACAACAAAATGTAAAAAAAGATATGCTCAATCTCCTGCTTAGGAGGGGCGAGGGCTTTGCGGGCACATTATTTTTATATCTACGGCTGATCTGATTTTTCCAGCGCGCTCATCACACTGATGACTGTCTTCCAGGGCCCATGCACCTCACGTGTCGGTCACAGCACTGCCTTCCACATACATAGCAGCCCTGTATGTGTCTGCAGTAGCCGTACTAGTTCGGCTGTGCTGTTGTCACTTGGATTCGGGCCCAGGGCCGGACTACCGGCCGTCCCGGCCCCAGGCAATGAAGCCCTTGCTACCGGTGTCTTAGTGTCGTGACTTGACTAACATGCCAACTGGATACACTGAAATGTGAATAGGGCAACGCAGGAAGAAGCCGGTTGACCAATGTTTCTGAAATAAAAACGTTTCGGAAAGATAAAGAGAAAAAAGAAGGCAGAAAAACCTGAAAAATCGTCAGGGTGTAATATGAACACAGTTTACGTTTGAAGGCACTCTGCTCTCCAAAGTTGCTCACATGCTGAAAATACGTTCGATTTTTCAGCTCCCCGAAAACTTTGGTTGATTTGTTTGCCCCCCCAAATCTGGGGTTGATTTGTTGGCTCCCCAAAATTGGGGTTTATTTATCTTGGCTTGTTGGGACATATCCGGACCTCGACAGAAAACAATCATTTTCAAATTCATGGCCCGGGTTATTAGAGAGACGACACACTGCTAATCCGATTGGAGAGCGCTACATGTATGTTACAGAAGTTTCTAATAACATCAATAAGTATTCAAGTGACTTGAATGCACTCGGGACTAGTTCAATGTATTAAGTGAGTACTGATTTGGAGTCCATTTTAAGAGAGAATATAGCTACCGGTCCCTGTTGTTGCATTACGCACGGCCCTGTTGAAAGCCCCGGTCAGCCGCGTCAGATGGCCTTCATCGCCGCAGGGCACTCCCTCACAGTGGTGGCGGGGGTACAGCGCCCGTCGCCGGCATATATCACCCACCATCCATAAAAAAAATATATATATATATATATATATATATATATAAAAATTTTTATTTTTATTCATTTATTTATTTATTTATTATATGCATATGGTAAATTCTCACGAAAGACGAGCCTGCACACGTTCACGTCTTTCATGAATGTGCTATGTCTTAACACGCGCATTGACGAGGGGCGTGTACCCGCCCCCCTCGGGTTTTCCAAAGATAGTAGAAAAACGGCGGCGCGTAGCGCCGCCGTTACTTGGTATAACTTTTCTCTTATCATTTTTACAACTTCTGTGAAAATTTTAAGGTTAGGTCATCTCAGGTCAGGTCACCAGTACAGGTCAAGTGACCCGACCTCAAAAAAAGTTTAAGATAGCATAAGTCGGAGCAGGGTGAGCATTTCCGATTGAAACTCATATCACATAATGGCCCCACCAAGTTCTCTAAAATACGCTCCGTTATTTTTTATCTCGATGACCTAAGGTCAGGTACGAGGCATTACCTTTCCATTGGAAATACATGGGAAAAATGGTTTTTACGGAATAACTCAGTAACGGATTTATTAGAGCATTTATTTTATCTACATTAGACTTGCCTGGGCTTTGCAGTTCTAATGATATGCATTTTATATAATTTGACCCTGACCTAGCCTCAGGTCAGGTCAAATCCTTGATTTGACCTAGCAAGGTCAAATTATATATCATTCGATTCGGCTTGCTGCAATGATTCATATAGTTCAAGCCGTTTTCCTCTATCTTTACTTGTTCAGATGAAATGGCCGAAAACTTAATTTATATGTTATCTCTAATACGGCATGTTTTGACCCCTAGTCACCTTAAATGTGACCTGACAAAAATGGTAAAAATATTTTCGACGGAGAAGTGAATGGGCTACCCAACGCCGTCTACCGTTTTTCGCTACCTACCGTGGTGCTCGCGATCTTAGGGGGGCGGGTACCCGCCCGCCCCCCCGTTAATGCGAAGGTGGCTCAGACCCCCGTCTGCGCGTGTTAAATTGTAAGATTGTGGGTAGCTAAATCCAATTCCAAGCATGGTGCTTGTTTCACTTCGTTATCTCGAGGTTGGCGTCACCAGCCGAGGAGAAATCAAATGCATAGGTACTCTTAATGCATGCATAGGTAAAATAGGTGAAATGCATAGGTACTCTTACCGAAGTGGATTGGAAAGATTGTGCAAATGAGGAGACTGGAGTACGCACTTACGCTATTACATCGATTAGGCTGTTAGGCCCTAGGCTGTGGTGCCACAAACATAATTTTCTCTGAAAGAGCTAGTTCTATAATTTGTTAGCCTAGGTACGAAGGGGTAACGCTGCAGCTTTAATTTTTCCTGAGATGAAGCCTTCACTCTTCCCGGAGCCAAAGCACATTTTCTCATATCTCTTATGAGTATGAGTAATGCATGAGTATTCTTGCCCGCCGACATCCTGTCTTTTCTTACCGATTTACTCTCTTTAGAAGAAAGCTTTCATAGGTCAGTGACCAGATTGATTATCTGTGTTTGTTGTGTTAGAAATGTTTTTGCGCGTTTTAGGAATAGGCTGTTGGTAATTATGCATTTTTATCTTTCAATGACTTCACCTATAATTGGGCATGTGCCTGTTGGTGATTAATACATATACAGAGGTACATAGATACAGAAGAACTTATACATTTGCTTTTACGATTTAATAAAAGCACCAGTTTTGGAATTAAGTACTACCTAACTCCTCTCACAGCTATCATGCTTGAAAAATCATTATCATAAGTAGGAATATTCTATGCACATTTTCTTTGTGGCCAAACATTTTTTAAAACGAATAGGAAATTGTATCTGCTCTTTTCCTCGCCGCATGGAACTGTACATCTCCCACTTTTCCTCAGTCCCCAAGCCATTGACCGAGCGTGTTTGTGTCAAAACTATTACGTTCCCAGTAGCTGCTAAATACCGAAAACGGAGGCCACGTGCTATTACATCCTGCGTACTTTTACATGAACTTTCAAGGTACATATTTCCAGCAGCTAGTCTAAATCCTGTGTCCCGTTTTATGTACTTTATTTTTTAAGCCTGGTATTAATGCTGTTCAACCAAAAGGCCAGACACTTTTCCGAATGAGACAGAGACGAAGAAGAAGTGCAAAACAGCCCGTTCGCAGTACTTGTTTTGTCGGTGTGTGCTTGAACATTCCGCCGCACAATCGCGGGTCTCACCTGCGGTGGTTCGGTTGACTGACCGTCGATTCCGGCGGCAGACAGCTGACGGCCGCAGATACGCACGGTCCCCGGTATCGCCGACGGACGGCGCGTCGTCTTTATACTGCGCCGCCAGCAGCGACACCGCCCCCGCCGACGCCGACGCGAGAGCGCCACTCCCGTCGGCTACACCTGTCCCCAGCCCCGGGGGTGCGAGCACATCAGATCGCCGGCGGGCCTTCTGTCTGACTGCAGGCGAAGGCACTAAAAGAGGAGCGGTGAAACTAAAAACAGACAGCTGCTCATGTTATTGGGAAATAGGGGAATTTATTCCATCGAAACTGCACCCGTTCAGTTCTTTGATAATTCAAAACATGACTGTTAGACAGTGTCGTCAGAACTTTTATTTACGACCGCGATATAGCATTTCGTATTCCGTTATAGTGTCTAACATCCTCCGATCGCATCTCCCTCCGTTCTGTTTTCCCGGTGGCGCGCTCCGCAGGCGTATCAGCTATCACCAGATGGCGGCGGGAGGCCGGACAAGAACGACCACGTGCCTAAATTAGGCGTGCAGAGTGACCTCATCCATCGCAAATCAGTCATTCCACTAAAGTAAAGCAACTGTAAAGTCTACGTCCATGAAGTCGGCGACGTATTATAGTGCGCATTCAGCGACGGATTGCTCCAAATCAAAGACCCTTTCGATTCAGCTCTAATTCTCACAATAAACTCTGCATTGTTCCAGCACCTCACTAGTAAAGCTGTTCAAGGGCTCAACCATTCGTTCACCTGCAAGAGGTGAATAAGCCATATTCATCTTAAACGGTGGCAACCCCGATTTAGCTCACATCAAAGTGGTTAGTTTTCACTCGCTCACGTCTAGGCAGTACACAGGTCACCACACCCCAACACGGTTTTACTAGAAAGGTGCCTGTGGCTATGTGGGACATATCGTATGTATTAGAGCAATATTGAAGACGTCGCCGACTTGGGTGAAACCACCTATGAGTACGAATGAAGAGGTAGCCACCTACTCACTCGCACGGCTTCATGACCAACTTCATGAAAGGCTGCACGGGAAGGGAAAAAGGATTACTGTTTTTTTTTACAAAGAATTAGCACGTCTTAACTAATAGAGTGGCCCTTAGTAGATGCTCCTCGGTAGAAAAACGCAGCTGTACTACGCAGGAGAGCTGTGCTGTTGTAGCCACGCCACCGGCCACTGCGTGCTGTTATCTTAGGGGAGAGGGGGAGATCTGGGACGGGGAGAAGTAGGACAGAGCCGTTTTCTCCGCCAGCTGCCGTTTTTCTCGATTATTTTTTTGCTGGCCCCACTACTGTCGTACCGCTCGCACATCACCATGGTGATACCCTTTTCGTCTGGCGGTGGTCACGATACGCGAGTGTCAGCAAAAAACTTGTTTTTCTGAGGGTATGTTAAGTTGTTTTGCGTGATTTTTAGAACTGCGATGTGGCTGTTGTCGCGCTTTTGTATTTCTGTATACTATGCAGACGTAATGCCCTGAAATATATAACATTGGGATTGATAGAATTCCGGTGCAGGAAGACTTTTTAAAAACGGCGACCTGGGGAGAAGTGGGACTCAGTGTCCCAGTTCTCCCTGCAATGTCCCACTTCCCCAAATGTAGATCATATGTAATGCGATTGATTATAGTCTCTGGAAGAATGTTATTATGTAGTCGTTTACGAGCGTAGGATTTGTAAAATTATCATATTTTAAGGTATTATCTTTAACTATAGTTATTTATCTTCATCACAGACATTACGATCATATGGGCCCCTATCATTTCACGCTGCAATTTAAAATCCAACTAGCAAATCATTTTTATTAAGATCTTAACATTTAATATTTTGTTATAACATCATGTGTCATGCGTTTGGATAGGTATTCTGAAGAGTGGATACATGCGGGACGTGCAATGCGCTGGGACAGGCTGAGCGTGTGTGCCGTGCACGGATGCCATGCCTAGTCAAATTTCGTACGTTTTTTTACCTGTATCGTGACTGAAGTGATGTGGGGCTAAATGTTCAGGTGAACTATCTTTCTCTGTGACCATTTTACAAAGATGTGAAAATATGTCTAGTTCTCCTCTGGCTCTGGTGGAATTTGACGTATATGTTCATATACCCTGAACATGCAAAGCGTGTGTTGAATTTATGCTAACCCTCGCCCCACCGGGCCATCGATGGCCTCCTAAGAATTTTCAAAATAACAGAAGAAACGACGTGACGCAGCACCGCGGTTGAGATGTCTACCTCTAACCCCATCATTTTCCCACTATCCCTGAAGCTTTTTTTACCCTAGGCCACACTAGGTCAGGTCACCAGACAAGGTCAACCAATGCCACCTCACTTCAAAATTTGAGCTCAATTATAGCTACATTTCTAAGCCGATTGATTTGAAACTTTATATACTTGATGAGCCCTCCAGGGTCTACAACAATTTATATCCGGGATTTTTTATTTGGATACCTGAGGTCAGGTCACGAGGTGACCTCTCCCATACAAAAAAACATGAGAAAAACTGTCATAAAAAATGATTGTGAATTCTCAGGTTACTCAGGAAAGCATTCTCGGTCACCCTTTCACGGATTCCAGGGAATATTTTTGTCTTTAACACCCGCACTGGAGGGGGGGTCTGGCACTAACGCGCACTGGAGGGGGGCCTGGTAGGCCCCCTAAGATCTCGGAAACTAAGAGGGTTAGAAAAACGCCACTTGGTAGGTGGGTGGGGGCTATGGTGATCTACATGATGACCAATTTTCATTGACCTAGGTCAATATCTTCAAGGTCAAACGAGGTCGTAAAGGTCAAATATTGGCCATGCTGGTATCGATTGATAAATGCTGTGATTATGCAGGAAAATGGCGGGAATAAGCTAAAGGCAGACAAGGTTCATAGAGAAGAGGTCTCAAAGAGGCTTCCCCACAACTTTTGGGTCAAGGTCATTCAAGGTCATTGACCTTTAAGGTCACCATATGGTATACTACTTATTATTTACACTTTGACTAACACTGTAGCCACTGTTTGGCGGGAAATGAGAATTGACCTTTCCCAATGACCTTTGACCTTGACCTTTGACCTTGACCTTTGTATTGGGGTACCCTACCGATGACGTCATAGCATAATATATGTCAGACGGGGTAACCTCATTTGGCCGGACGCGCAGTGGTCAGTGACCTTGAAAGTGCAGATATGACCTTGACCTGTGACCTTTGACCTTGACCTTGACTTTCATGTGAAGTGACCTTGACATATAGTCCCGCTTATATGACGTTATGACGTCACCACTCGGTCTTCAATGCAAGCTAACTGGTCCGACCGCGCGTTTACGGCGATCTCAAAATGCAGGTCTGACTTTGAAAGCCTATAAGTCAAGAAATTTTCGGCCGATTTTCAAAAAATCTTCACCAATCGACGCGCTATTAAATTCTGTTAAATGTGGCCAAGTTTCGTTTTTCCGCTGCAAGCAGTTCTCCGGCCACCTCGGAAAAACAGGTGGGGGGGGCCTTCCGAGGCCCCCCCTCCAGTGCGCGTGTTAATCTCACCAGGGGTCAAACACAGTATTTTGACGATAAATTTTGACCTCATCAAGCTAGAGCGCTAAATTAAATGTCATTTTTTATGTATCAGCTTTGACTTTCATTTTCTATAGGGCTAGGCTACTTTATGACCTTTTGTGACCTTAAGCCATGTTAGGTCAAGAGGTACCCTTTGGAGGTGAAACCTTTGGAGGGAGTTCATTTCGTTCTTCATAACGGAGAAAGCTCTGACATTTTCCTATCAAGTTTACTTGGCCATATGTCAATATCTTTAATGACATGAGAGCTATGCTCAGGTTTCTAAGGCATTGCATATTTTAGTGGAAATAGCCTGTGACCCAACTTGATATCTGGAGATCAAACCATTGACCTGAGTATTAAAACATGCGACGTAAGACTATACTGAATCCTCACGAGCTTTATAATGCATTTTGCAGATTGGTGCTAACCCCCATATTTTCGGAGTTGAGGGGCATCGATGCCCCCACCGGTGGAGCAGGGGTGGCCATGGTACCCCAGTGGAGCGCGGGCTAATGCACTTTTATATTATATCACACATCGATCCATGTCCTAATTCTCCCCCGTATGTCTCACTTCTCCCCGCTGTGTGTCCCAGTTCTCCTGGGCCTGTCCCAACTCTCCACCTCTGGTGTTTATTATATTTCGTTACCTTGGTCAAATACCTTTTGAGTATTGAGGCTGTGACATCTCATAATGAAAGAAAATTGTCTGCTCTATCTAACGGTACCACTTGTAATATTATGGAATCAGTCACTGATTTTCTGCAAATTTCTAAAATCAACCTTCAATTTTTGTCCCAGTTCTCCCCCTCTCCCCTATTACGCATGTGGAGTGCGACGAGGGGAGAGCAATACACCAGGAACCAGGAGGATGTCTCTTCCGGCGCCTGGAAGCTCTTGTGTACTTCTTTATCGGGATTTTTAACGTTTTTCGAAGTTATAGACAAGTGTCCCACTTTTGATCACTGTTTATTTAGTATTGTGTGCACCAAGCTCCCAATCTGGTCAGTTTTTTTCTTCAGATTATTCAACACTTCGAAAATAAGGTCGGATAGCGGCGTTTGGAAGCAAGTCCCGCTGGATTTTCAATTTGACAATGTTACATAAAAGAGGCATTAGAGTGCAATTTTTTTATTTTATCACTTGCTTGATCAAATAAATTCAACAGTTACTCGCGTAATAACTTTACAGGGAAACCAAGGTCCATACAAACAATGATAGTGTTAACTCGAAACAATATAGGTAAACGTTCGTTTTTCTTGGCATGACAGGTCATTGACACAAAACGAGAATAGACACTTACGATGGAAAGGGAAAATTATTAGCTTTCTGCACCACCAACTGTGCAGATTGCACCCAGAAGAAGCAACTGACCAGATCTTTGCTGTAGGAACGTTTGAGTTGGCAATATATTAAGGTGCAGAAAAAGAAGCATTTTCCCTCTTCTCAACAGAATGTACTCTTCTTTCTTCGTATAGGCTTCCAAACTCGGAGAACAATCATTCGAAGTCAGCAGGCGGCAGTCCAGTGACAGCAATTACCATAGCGACAGGATCTGCATGAGGGCGAGGGTTAAATTCTGAGCACTTCATCCAAGATCTCTTATTTTTCGTATGTTATAGAAAACCGAACCGCAATTAATTCAAAAATTTGGCATGGGCATGTGAGTACCTAATACCACTCTGGAGACATTGTATGGGTGGCCCCGACATTATCGGATGAGGTTGGGTCTGACCCCATTTTGGCTGGGAACACACATACACACACACACAACACAAACACACACACACACACACACACACACACACACACACAAAAAAAAAAAAAAAAAAAAACAAAAACACAAACACAACACACACACACACACACACACACACACACACACACACACACACACACACACACACACACACACACACACACACAGTGATTCACATTTTGAAACCTGATTTGCGGTAGGTTTTAAGGGTACGTATCGTATCGGGGAGTATCTTGTAGTTGTATATCTATCATACTTGGATTCTACTGCTGGGATACTCTGTCTCAGAATTGACATTTGGTGGTAATTCTTGTGTTCGATTGTGTACAGCATTTGTTCCGATTATAAGCACATTACACTATATTCTAACTTGGGTCGGATTTGAAAATCAAATCCGAAAACTCCAGTTCCGGTCGTATTTCAGAATTGTAAACCCGCTGCATCCTAACATTTAACGTCTGCTTCAAATGATCTCACGAGGAGGTTAATGTCCCTATATAAATTCACTGCATCACAAACAAACATCCAGGAGCATGTAGGTGCCAAGTACCTTCTGCCTGCTCTGCCCTGTAGGATACTTCATGCTCCTTTTCTTTCTTGTTTTTGCATTCTGACTGGCGCAGAAAATTAGGCGATTACACTGGGGAACATCGGCATACGCGTCAATTCGATTACCGCGGATGGGGACAGGCCAATACCTTCGCACTCTGCCGATACCAAAGCTCCTGCATTTCAGGTAATCCCTCTACTCTTTGGAAAGGCGTTATGAAGGCAATTTTCATTGCATTGCATTGCAATAAGATTGCAGGTACTAGATACAGGTACCAGTATTTTGTGATCAGACATACTTTGTTTTTCTTAAGACGCGCATTGACGGAGGTCTGAGCCACCTTTGCTTTGACGAGGGGGCGGGTAACCGCCCCCTCCCCTAAGATCTCGAGAACCACAGTAGGTAGCGAAAAACAGTGAACAGCGTTAAATAGCCCATCCACCTCTCCATCGAAAATATTTAAACCATTTTTTGTCAGGTCACATTTAAGGTCACGAGAGGTCAAAATATGCCGTCATAGGGATAACATGTAAATTAAGTTTTTCGGTCATTACATCTGAACAAGTAAAGATAGAGCAAAACGACTTAAACTGTATGAATCCTCGCAGCAAGCCGAATCAAATGATATATAATTTGACCTTGCTAGGTCAAATCAAGGATTTGACCTGACCTGAGGTCCGGTCAGGGTCAAATTATATAAAATGCATATCATTACAACCGTAAAGCCCAGGAGAGTCTAATGCAGCTAAAATAAATGCTCTATCACCATCCGTTACTGAGTTCTTCCGTAAAAAAAACATTTTTCCCATGTATTTCCAATGGAGAGGTGATGCCTCGTACCTGACCTTAGGTCATTGATATCAAAAATACCGGAACATATTTTAGAGAACTCGATGGGGCCATTATGTGATATGAGTTTCAAACGGATAAGTTCACCCTGCTCCGACTTATGCTATCTTAAACTTTTTTTAGGTCGGGTCACTTGACCTGTACTGGTGACCTGACCTGAGATGACCTAACCTCAAAATTTTCACAGAAGTTGTAAAAATGATGAGGGAAAAGGTATGCCAAGTACGGCGGCGCTACGCGCCGCCGTTTTTCTGCTCTCTCCGAAAATCCCGAGGGGGTGGGTACCCACCCCCCCCGTCAATGCGCGTGTTAATAAGTGTGATCTTTGGATGCCCCGATGTCTTCCCGGTAGAAAGTGTTGCAGGTAAGTGTGGGATTTTAGGACAAAATTGACCAAGGCTTAACACCACCATGTCTAGAAAAAACCTGAAACCTTTTCCCCGGGGTAGTTTTGGGCCATGAACACGGCTGTGAGAATCTTAGCTCCCTCCAACCAACGGTGACTGCGTTATAGCCCGAGGCATTTTTGAGAAGTCACCTTGTAGACTTATCTGTGATGCTTCATAACTTAAAAATGGATAGCCTGATTACGCATGCTGGGAAACCATTGACCTGTTCTTAACCGTAAATCATTCCAGAAAAACAAAGTTTTTTGTTTTTTAACTTTGTATCGGTTTGACCCTTTCTTTTGTGACCAAGTTGGAACTTTTGGCAGTTCAAATTAACCTTTCAAACACCTAAAAAGAATTAGTTTTATAAAAATACATTTTGATAATCTTTTAACGAATCTTGCCATAATTCCAAATTTTTAGCACCTAAGATAGGTATGCAAACAGCTTGCAGACCACTGCAGTAGTACAACCATATGTTAACACCCGACCCGGTGGGCCTCTGAGCTACCTTTGCCACTGGTGGGGGGAGGGTGTTTAAACACCCCTCCCCCTCACACTCGGTTCCTAACAGGGCATTTTTTAAGGAAAATTCAGTGGGGAGCATTTCTTGTGTTGGCCATTATAGTGTTTTCAAGGGATCAAGACCCCATTCTGAGGGGTTTATTAAAATTTGACGCGTTAATGTTAAGAAAATGTTCTCAATTTTTGTGTTATTCTATGTTATTCCAGATTATAGATGCTGCCCAGTGCTGCCAAGTTTTTTCAGGGGAAAAGGTCAAACAGAGTTAGAAAAAGGGCCAAAGAGGGTTAAAACTCTGTTTTCACTAAAATAGCCAAATAAATACCACAAAAGCCAGATTTGAGTCTAAAACAACCCCTATTGGTAGTCATAAACCCACAAAAAAGCGATTTGTACCACTGTTTAAAACTAATTGTTGACAATTTGATATTTACTTGAAAATACTTGTTTAGCATACTACTAATCTAATAGGAAGCCAGGGGTGCCCTTCCAATCCCGGGTTATCATCAAATGATCTTATCCACATAAGCAGATCATTTGTTAGCGTCATAAACACGCGCCCCGTTGGGGGCGAAATTCGTCCCCCTCCTGGTTTTCCCCAGATAACGCAAAAATGAAGAAACGCTGAACAACGAAACTCAGAGTACCTTATCCCTGATCAATTTTATATATCTCGACAATTTTTTTAGTTCAGGTCATGTCAGGTTAACACGCGCATTGACGGGGGTCTGAGCCACCTTCGCATTGACGGGGGCGGGGTACCCGCCCCCCTAAGATCTCAAGAACCACGGTAGGTAGCGAAAAACGGTAAACGGCGTTGGGCTGCCCATCCACTTCTCCATCGAAAACATTTGAACAATTTTTTTGTCAGGTCACATTTAAGGTCACGAGAGGTCAAAACATGCCCGTCATAGGGATACCATGTAAATTCAGTTTTTCGGCCATGAAATCTGAACAAGTAAAGATAGAGCAAAACGACTTAAACCATATGAATCCTCTTAGCAAGCCAAATCAAATGATATATAATTTGACCTTGCTAGGTCAAATCAAGGATTTGACCTGACCTGAGGTCAGGTCAGGGTCAAATTATATAAAATGCATATCATTAAAACCGCAAAGCCCAGGCGAGTCTAATGCAGCTAAAATAAATGCTCTATCACCATCCTTTACTGAGTTATTCCGTAAAAACCATTTTCCCACGTATTTCCAACGGAGAGGTCATGCCTCGTACCTGACCTTAGGTCATCGATATCAAAAATACCGGAACATGTTTTAGAGAACTCGGTGGGGCCATTATGTGATGTGAGTTTCAATCGGATAAGTTCACCCTGCTCCGACTTATGCTATCTTAAACTTTTTTTGAGGTTGATCACTTGACCTGTACTGGTGACCTGACCTGAGATGACCTAACCTTAAAATTTTCACAGAAGTTGTAAAAATGATGAGGGAAAAGGTATACCAAGTACGGCGGCGCTACGCGCCGCCGTTTTTCTGCTGTCTCCGAAAAACCCGAGGGGCGGGTACCCGCCCCCCGTCAATGCGCGTGTTAAGGAGCTATTCAAGGTCAAGTGACCCGACCTTAAAACCTAAAATCACGAGTTTTAAGCGGCACCCAGGAAACATCAGCAAACCGATCAGTTTGAAGCTTTCACAATATAATAAGCTCAATAGGGACTACAAAGCTGCTATCTCGGAATTTCGATATTGTTGACCTATGGTGAGGTCAATTTTTTTGGTCACCCCATTATAAGTCTATGGTGAAAAAATAGAATGGGCTCGTTTTCAGTAAATACCGGATAGATAAAGCTGAAAATGCTCAAACCGTCTATTCTTACCAGGATCTTGACCATAAGGTTGATTTTTTGAGCATCTGACCTCTCAGAGGTCATGCCAGGTCACAGGAGCATAGAAAGATTGTTTTGCTAATAACTTCTCAATGAATTGAGATAAAGCTCCAATTTTTCTTGCATTGTGCTTATATTGTCACGGGGTGTCGTATGATATGCAACACGACCATATCAGGTCACTCTGTGACCCTGACCTAGGTCAGGTCAGGTCATTTTCACCATTTGACCTAGCTAGGTCATATTATACATAATTCGATTTCCCGCGATGAGAGAAATCCAATAATGCACAAATATTTGCTTTAGCTCCCCTGAGGACAGATCTAGAGAGAGAAACGTACACTGTTTTGTTGTAAACCTATGGAACCTTCTTTGACCTATGCTGACCTCAATATTGACCTGACATAAAAATTCTACGCATAAAATCTCTTCGTCTTTTCAAGAGCTTTCGAACGTTTTCCGTAATTTTTCTTTAGCTTTCGTGGGAAATGAGATGCGGAGGGGGGCGTAAAACGCCCCAGCGGGGCGCGTCATGCTAGGGACCCCAGCGGGGCGTGTGTTAATCATTTTGGCCGCACCACTCCCCGCTAACATTTATTTTTTTCCTCTTTGCCAACTATGCATTTTTGCTCTTGAACAGTGGTGGATCTAGGATTTTTGGAAGTGGGGAGAGCGGAGCCTCAGAGGGCGCACTTTGCATTCAACTTTTCACCCAAAAGGCGCCTATAGTATTGCATCCTTCGCGTCCGGTTTTCGGTGGCCGTAATTTTTGTGGATTTCGTTTTTAACAAAGTTCTGTCCCTCCCTCCCACCACCATTCCAATTTTAACCCGCGCCCAACCGGGGGTCCAGCGCCACCTTCGCCCCACCGGGGGCCATCGATGGCCCCCCTCTAACTCCGAAAATATGGGCGTTAGCGCAAATCTGCTAAGTGCACTAGAAAGTTCGCGTGAATTCAGTAAGAAATTACTTTGCATGTTTTAGTGTTCAGGTGAATGTTTTGACCTCCAGAGGTCAAATTAGGTCAAGATCGGCTATTTTCACTCAAATATGCAATGCTTAAGCAAACTGGGCATAACTCTTACGCCATTAGAGCTATTGAGGTCTGAAAAAGTGCATTTGATAGAAAATTGTCAGTCCTTTTTACGCTATGCGAAACGTAAAGACCTCCCCGCCAGTGGTTTGACCTCCAGAGGTCACCTCGTGACCAAAGATGCCCTTAAGTCACGAAAGGTCAGAAAGTGACCTTGCCTTATATCAAAAGAAAGCCAGTGACAAGGCAAACACGATCGTGTTTGTTTCAGCGCTCTAGCTTAATTAGGTCAAAAGTTATTGTCAAAATACTGTTTTTGACCCCTGGTGACCTTGGATGACCTTGGAGAGGTCAAAGGGAAAATATGGCCCCTGTAATCCGTGAAAGGGTGTCCAACAACGCTTTTCTGATCAACCTGAGCATTTTCTATCGTTTTTGTGACTTTTAGACCATAAGACAGCTTTTCCCCATGTTTTTTCAATGGGAGAGGTCACCTCGTGACCTGACCTCAGGGCACGAAATACAAAAATCTCGGATATGCATCTTGTAGACCCTTGATGGGCCATAAAGTGTAGGAAGTTTCAACTCGATGGACTTTGAAATGTAGCTCTTACAGAGCTCTAAAATTGAAGTGAGGTCACCTTGGTTGACCTCGTCTGGTGACCTTACCTTGGGTGACCCGGAGTAAAAATTTCAGGAATGATGGGAAAATGAAGCAGTGAGAAGTAGAGCCTTCAACCGTGGTGCTTTGCCTCTTCTTTTTCTGCTATCCCGGAAAAACCTTAGGGGGGCCATCGATGGCCCCCGGTGGGGCGAGGGGTTAATGCTGCTCTGCTACTTCTTCAGTTTCAGAATATCGTATTGAAGAGGGGTAAAGGTCAAAAGAAGCTATTTATACAAGGAACAAACCAGAAATAGCTTAGGTGCCAGCAGCTAGAAAAAACCCTTTTTCTAGCCCCTGGGCAAAAAGCCAGATTCCAAGAAATGGCTAATTGAGAAATTACGGGGCCAAACACGACAAAAAGGCCAAATTCAAGATATTTTGCCACAAAATGGCCAGCCTGGCAGCCCTGACGCTGCTGCAATGTGTTAAAAATGAAAAGGTTATTTTCTTATTTTTCTTTATGAGTGTGACAAGATTGGTAAATTCCTAAGGTATCGAACACACGTGTTTTACCGGCTAAATCGAGATAAGTTATTATATATATACTTATTATGATGTGTGGCTGTTGCTGTCAAAACAGTCTAGGGAATGTAGTACAAAAACCGGTTAATAATTGTTTAAGCTTGTCGACGCACCAACTGTCAGGGTCATATGGCGTCGCCAGCTCTTTCCTTGTTGGAAGGGTTTCTCGGGCTAACGAAGGGCTGTGGTCGAATATATAATCTCTTCCAATTTTTAACATCAAGGAATATATGAGAAAGGACAGCTAACGACTTATCAACTTTGCAGAAAAATTGATGCAGCGATCTCACTATAAATCTCACGTATGCTACAACAATCGTCGGAAAAGAGAGAGACCAGTGGGCCTGTCCCCCGCCCCCCGCCCACGTTTTGACCAGCAATTTCTTGGGTCAGTCTGAATAGGAGAAAGCCAGAAATTTGTATAACCAGCCGCTGCGGAAGGCAACGAGGACCCTAAATTCGAACAGTTTTTGGTGCTAACGTGGAAAGTTCGCTGTCAGCATCAGGTTGAAGTTTCACTGGCACCCTCACTTTTTCCGGTAGTGACGTTTAGGTATGTATGCTGCCACCACAATAATAAATAAAAAAGACTAAGCACTTCACATCGCCACACCAGCAACCAGTCTTACGCGCTTTGACTACACTGTGTCCCGTCTAATCCACAAACGAGCTCGCAATTGACCGCGTGTGAAATGAGAGCATCATACAATCTCACGATACTGGATGGGGTGTGGGCTTCTGGTCGTATAGAACATGACGTTTGATTGGTTGTAGGCCAGCGCTCATCTCCAGTGTTGTGATTAGCTGATGCTGAGGCTGTTTTGCCGGGATTTCCCGCAACTGTGCGCTTTGTTTCGTCTTCGCACGATGGAGGAAACAGCCACGGATGCATTTTTAACACAATTTTTGTGGACTGCCAATTTGGCACCAACAATAAACCTAAATTACTACCATCGGATGATGTTCTGTCTTATTTTCGTTAGGTGAGATTGCATTTGTTGAAGTTTAAGTCATCTCCTGTCTATTTCACTGGGGGCCAATTTCCGGTCACTGGGGGCATTTCGGCCGACTGGGAGGGGGCAAATGCCCCCCCCAGTTAACTTGTTAAAAAATGGCCTGGTTCCTAAGTGTGATAGCGAACAACGCGAAGGCTGTTGGATAGTTCATACAAATTTATGAAGAAACTAAATTTGTCACTCTTTAGCTCAGGTCAATATTGAGGTCATGACAGGTCAAAGAAAGTGGCTTGTTAGTGAAGAGTTTCCGGCTCTAGCGTCTGACAGAGTGGAGTTAGCATCATTTCTTTAGGTACCGTTTGCTTCCTTTCGTTACGGCGAATTGAATGATATATACCTAATATGAGTATACCAGGCCAAAACAAAAATGACCTGACCTAAAGTCAGGTCAAGGATACTTTCCAACCTATCATTGTCAATATGCATACCAATTAACTCACAATAGCAGTCTAAACGCTGCAAAAGCTGTATCATCATTCTCGCAATAGCAGCAAAAGCTGTATCATCATTTCATGCGAAGTTATTGACCTAGGTCTGAAAACTGCTTAAATAGCCCCAAATGACCGACCTCTCAGAGGTCACAGGTAAAAAATTGCAACATTAACCTGGAAAGGGACCAAGGATACTACCAGGGGCGCAGCCAGAGCTTAGGTATGGGGGCACACCAACTTTGAAGGGGCACCCCGGGAAAAAGGGCACTTTTTAACGTAACCTAAAAACTTACTATATCTTTGTTTATATCATTTTTGGGCATCTTTGGTTCAATAAAATGCAAATAAATCATTGACGGAGAAGGAAAAGTCGATTAAAACCGAAAAAAGAGAACAAATCACCAAAATGTCATGGAAGTAGCCAAAACATGACTGTTTTGGCTCGATTTAAGGGCAAATCAGCCAACTCATGCAAGCACTTAACATCAGAGAAATCAGCGGAGCATCTGATATCTGTTACCATGTGCAAGTTAAGGCATATTGGAGTCGAAAATTCATTTTGCTATGCCCACTGGTTTTGTCGTGACGAGTGAGCCCTGGCTGAACGCGGATAAAGTTCCTTGCCTCCCACAATCGCCGTGGGACGAGGAGTGGCAGAGTGCCCTTGGAAGAACACAATTTTTGCTGCCGGAATAGTTTGGGAGATACCTTTTGAACGCGTTTATTAAATTCCGTATTCTCAAGGATCGGTCCCAGTTAAGAGTAAAGAAAAGGTGAACAGCCCGGTGGTTTGGATGGGGATGTGAGAATCTTTGCTCCCTCCAACCAACAGTGACTGCGTTATAGCCCGAGGCATTTTTGAGAAGTCACCTTGTAGACTTATATGTGATGCTTCATAACTTAAAAATGGATAGCCTGATTACGCATGCTGGGAAACCATCGACCTGTTCTTAACCGTAAATCATTCCAGAAAAACAAAGTTTTTTTAAACTTTGTATCGGTTTGACCCTTTCTTTTGTGACCAAGCTGGAACTTTTGGCAATTCAAATTAACCTTTCAAACACCTAAAAACAATTAGTTTTATAAAAATACATTTTCATAATCTTTTAACGAATCTTGCTATAAATTCCAAATTTTTAGCACCTAAGATAGGTATGCAAACGGCTTGCAGACCACTGCAGTAGTACAACCATATGTTAACACCCGACCCGGTGGGCCTCTGAGCCACCTTCGCCCTGGTGGGGGAGGGTGTTTAAACACCCCTCCCCCTCACACTCGGTTCCTAACAGGGCATTTTTTAAGGAAAATTCAGTGGGGGGCATTTCTTGTGTTGGCCATTATAGTGTCTTCAAGGGATCAAGACCCCATTCTGAGGGGTTTTATAAAACTTGACGCGTTAATGTTAAGAAAATGTTCTCAATTTTTGTGTTATTCTATGTTATTCCAGATTATAGATACTGCCCAGTGCTGCCAAGTTTTTTCGGGGGAAAAGGTCAAACAGAGTTAGAAAAAAGGGCCAAAGAGGGTTAAAAGTCTGTTTTCACTAAAATAGCCAAATAAATACCACAAAAGCCAGATTTGAGTCTAAAACAACCCCTATTGGTAGTCATAAACCCACAGAAAAAGCGATTTGTACCACTGTTTAAAACTAATTGTTGACAATTTGATATTTACTTGACAATACTTGTTTAGCATACTACTAATCTAATAGGAAGCCAGGGGTGCCCTTCCAATCCCGGGGTTATCATCAAATGATCTTATCCACATAAGCAGATCATTTGTTAGCGTCATAAACACGCGCCCCGCTGGGGGGCGAAATTCGTCCCCCTCCTGGTTTTCCCCAGATAACGCAAAAATGAAGAAACGCTGAACAACGAAACTCAGAGTACCTTATCCGTCATCAATTTTATACATCTCAACAGTTTTTTTAGTTCAGGTCATGTCAGGTTAAGGAGCTATTCAAGGTCAAGTGACCCGACCTCAAAACCTAAAATCACGAGTTTTAAGCGGCACCCAGGAAACATCAGCAAACCGATCAGTTTGAAGCTTTCACAATATAATAAGCTAAATAGGGACTACAAAGCTGCTATCTCGGAATTTCGATATTGTTGACCTATGGTGAGGTCAATTTTTTGGTCACCCCATTATAAGTCTATGGTGAAAAAATAGAATGGGCTCGTTTTCATTAAATACCGGATAGATAAAGCTGAAAATGCTCAAACCGTCTATTCTTACCACGATCTTGACCATAAGGTTGATTTTTTGAGCATCTGACCTCTCAGAGGTCATACCAGGTCACAGGAGCATAGAAAGATTGTTTTGCCAATAACTTCTCAATGAATTGAGATAAAGCTCCGATTTTTCTTGCATTGTGCTTATATTGTCACGGGGTGTCGATTGATATGCAACACGACCATACCAGGTCACTCTGTGATCCTGACCTAGGTCAGGTCAGGTCATTTTCACCATTTGACCTAGCTAGGTCATATTATACATAATTCGATTTCCCGCGATGAGAGAAATCCAATAATGCACAAATATTTGCTTTAGCTCCCCTGAGGACAGATCTAGAGAGAGAAACGTACACTGTTTTGTTGTGAACCTATGGAACCTTCTTTGACCTATGCTGACCTCAATATTGACCTGACATAAAATTCTACGTATAAAATCTCTTCGTCCTTTCAAGAGCTTTTGAACGTTTTCCGTAATTTTCTTTAGCTTTCGTGGGAAATGAGATGCGGAGGGGGCGTAAAACGCCCACCAGCGGGGCGCGTCATGCTAGGGACCAGCGGGGCGTGTGTTAATCATTTTGGCCGCACCACTCCCCGCTAACATTTAATTTTTTCCTCTTTGCCAACTATGCATTTTTTCTCTTGAACAGTGGTGGATCTAGGATTTTTGGAAGTGGGGGAGAACGGAGCCTCAGAGGGCGCACTTTGCATTCAACTTTTCACCCAAAAGGCGCCTATAGTATTGCATCCTTCGCGTCCGGTTTTCGTTGGCCATAATTTTTGTGGATTTCGTTTTTAACAAAGTTCTGTCAATCCCTCCCACCACCATTCCAATTTTGACCCGCGCCCAACCGGGGGTCCAGCGCCACCTTCGCCCCACCGGGGGCCATCGATGGCCCCCCTCTAACTCCGAAAATATGGGCGTTAGCGCAAATCTGCTAAGTGCACTAGAAAGCTCGCGTGAATTCAGTAAGAAATTACTTCATATGTTTTAGTGTTCAGGTCAATGGTTTGACCTCCAGAGGTCAAATTAGGTCAAGATCGGCTATTTTCACTCAAATATGCAATGCTTAAGCAAACTGGGCATAACTCTTACGCCATTAGAGCTATTGAGGTCTGAAAAGGTGCATTTGATAGGAAATTGTCAGTCCTTTTTCCGCTATGCGAAACGTAAAGACCTCCCGCCAGTGGTTTGACCTCCAGAGGTCACCTCGTGACCAAAGATGACCTGAGGTCACGAAAGGTCAGAAAGTGACCTTGCCTTATATCAAAAGAAAGCCAGTGACAAGGCAAACACGATGGTGTTTGTTTCAGCGCTCTAGCTTAATTAGGTCAAAAGTTATTGTCAAAATACTGTATGACCCCTGGTGACCTTGGATGACCTTGGAGAGGTCAAAGGGAAAATATGGCCCCTGGAATCCGTGAAAGGGTGTCTAACAACGCTTTTCTGATCAACCTGAGCATTTTTAATCGTTTTTGTGCCTTTTAGACCATAAGACAGCTTTTCCCCATGTTTTTTCAATGGGAGAGGTCACCTCGTGACCCGACCTCAGGGCACGAAATACAAAAATCTCGGATATGCATCTTGTAGACCCTTAATGGGCCATAAAGTGTAGGAAGTTTCAACTCGATGGACTTTGAAATGTAGCTCTTACAGAGCTCTAAAATTGAAGTGAGGTTACCTTGGTTGACCTTGTCTGGTGACCTTACCTTGGGTGACCCGGAGTAAAAATTTCAGGAATGATGGGAAAATGAAGCAGTGAGAGGTAGAGCCTTCAACCGTGGTGCTTTGCCTCTTCTTTTTCTGCTATCCCGGAAAAACCTTAGGGGGGCATCGATGGCCCCGGTGGGGCGAGGGTTAATGCTGCTCTGCTACTTCTTCAGTTTCAGAATATCGTATTGAAGAGGGGTAAAGGTCAAAAGAAGCTATTTATACAAGGAATAAACCAGAAATAGCTTAGGTGCCAGCAGCTAGAAAAAAGCCCTTTTTCTAGCCCCTGGGCAAAAAAGCCAGATTCCAAGAAATGGCTAATTGAGAAATCACGGGGCCAAACACGACAAAAAGGCCAAATTCGAGATATTTGGCCACAAAATGGCCAGCCTGGCAGCCCTGACGCTGCTGCAATGTATTCAAAATGAAAAGGTTATTTTCTTATTTTTCTTTATGAGTGTGACAAGATTGGTAAATCCCTAAGGTATCGAACACACGTGTTTTACCGGCTAAATCGAGATAAGTTATTATATATATACTTATTATGATGTGTGGCTGTTGCTGTCAAAACAATCTAGGGAATGTAGTACAAAAACCGGTTAATAATTGTTTAAGCTTATCGACGCACCATCTGTCAGGGTCATATGGCGTCGCCAGCTCTTTCCTTGTTGGAAGGGTTTCTTGGGCTAACGAAGGGCTGTGGTCGAATATATAATCTCTTCCAATTTTCAACATCAAGGAATATATGAGAAAGGCCAGCTAACGACTTATCAACTTTGCAGAAAAATTGATGCAGCGATCTCACTATAAGTCTCACGTATGCTACAACAATCGTCGGAAAAGAGAGGGACCAGTGGGCCTGTCCCCGCCCCCCGCCCACGTTTTGACCAGCAATTTCTTGGGTCAGTCTGAATAGGAGAAAGCCAGAAAATTGTATAACCAGCCGCTGCGGAAGGCAACGAGGACCCTAAATTCGAACAGTTTTTGGTGCTAACGTGGAAAGTTCGCTGTCAGCATCAGGTTGAAGTTTCGCTGGCACCCTCACTTTTTCCGGTAGTGACGTTTAGGTATGTATGCTGCCACCACAATAATAAATAAAAAAGACTAAGCACTTCACATCGCCACACCAGCAACCAGTCTTACGTGCTTTGACTACACGGTGTCCCGTCTAATCCACAAACGAGCTCGCAATTGACCGCGTGTGAAATGAGAGCATCATACATCTCACGATACTGGATGGGGTGTGGGCTTCCGGTCGTATAGAACATGACGTTTGATTGGTTGTAGGCCAGCGTTCATCTCCAGTGTTGTGATTAGTTGATGCTGAGGCTGTTTTGCCGGGATTTCCCGCAACTGTGCGCTTTGTTTCGTCTTCGCACGATGGAGGAGACAGCCACGGATGCATTTTTAACACAAGTTTTGTGGATTGCCAATTTGGCACCAACAATAAACCTAGATTATCATTATCGTGTAGTGTTCTGTCTTATTTTCGTTAGGTGAGTTTGCATTTGTTGAAGTTTAAGTCATCTATTGTCTATTTCACTGGGGGCCAATTTCTGAGCACTGGGGGGCATTTCGGCCGACTGGGAGGGGGCAAATGCCCCCCCAGTTAACATGTTAAAAAATGGCCTGGTTCCTAAGTGTGATACCGAACAACGCGAAGGCTGTTGGATAGTTCATACAAATTTATGAAGAAACTAAATTTGTCACTCTTTAGCTCAGGTCAATATTGAGGTCATGACAGGTCAAAGAAAGTGGCTTGTTAGAGAAGAGTTTCCGGCTCTAGCGTCTGACAGAGTGCAGTTAGCATCATTTTTTAGGTACCGTTTGCTTCCTTTCGTTAAGGCGAATTGAATGATGTATACCTAATATGAGTATACCAGGTCAAAACAAAAATGACCTGACCTAAAGTCAGGTCAAGGATACTTTCCAACCTATCACTGTCAATATGCATACCAATTAACTCACAATAGCAGTCTAAACGCTGCAAAAGCTGTATCATCATTCTCGCAATAGCAGCAAAAGCTGTATCATCATTTCATGCGAAGTTATTGACCTAGGTCTGAAAACTGCTTAAATAGCCCCAAATGACCGACCTTTCAGAGGTCACAGGTAAAAAATTGTAACATTAACCTGGAAAGGGACCAAGGATACTACCAGGGGCGCAGCCAGAGCTTAGGTATGGGGGACACACCAACTTTGAAGGGCACCCCGGGAAAAAGGGCACTTTTTAACGTAACCTAAAAAACTTACTATGTCTTTGTTTATATCATTTTTTGGGCATCTTTGGTTCAATAAAATGCAAATAAATCATTGACGGAGAAGGAAAACTCGATTAAAACCGAAAAAAGAGAACAAATCACCAAAATGTCATGGAAGTAGCCAAAACACGACTGTTTTGGCTCGATTTAAGGGCAAATCAGCCAACTCATGCAAGCACTTAACATCAGAGAAATCAGCGGAGCATCTGATATCTGTTACCATGTGCAAGTTAAGGCATATTGGAGTCGAAAATTCATTTGCTATGCCCACTGGCTTTGTCGTGACGAGTGAGCCCTGGCTGAACGCGGATAAAGTTCCTTGCCTCCCACAATCGCCGTGGGACGAGGAGTGGCAGAGTGCCCTTGGAAGAACACAATTTTTGCTGCCGGAATAGTTTGGGAGATACCTTTTGAACGCGTTTATTAAATTCCATATTCTCAAGGATCGGTCCCAGTTAAGAGTAAAGAAAAGGTGAACAGCCCGGTGGTTTGGATGGGGATGTGAGAATCTTTGCTCCCTCCAACCAACAGTGACTGCGTTATAGCCCGAGGCATTTTTGAGAAGTCACCTTGTAGACTTATATGTGATGCTTCATAACTTAAAAATGGATAGCCTGATTACGCATGCTGGGAAACCATCGACCTGTTCTTAACCGTAAATCATTCCAGAAAAACAAAGTTTTTTTAAACTTTGTATCGGTTTGACCCTTTCTTTTGTGACCAAGCTGGAACTTTTGGCAATTCAAATTAACCTTTCAAACACCTAAAAACAATTAGTTTTATAAAAATACATTTTCATAATCTTTTAACGAATCTTGCTATAAATTCCAAATTTTTAGCACCTAAGATAGGTATGCAAACGGCTTGCAGACCACTGCAGTAGTACAACCATATGTTAACACCCGACCCGGTGGGCCTCTGAGCCACCTTCGCCCTGGTGGGGGAGGGTGTTTAAACACCCCTCCCCCTCACACTCGGTTCCTAACAGGGCATTTTTTAAGGAAAATTCAGTGGGGGCATTTCTTGTGTTGGCCATTATAGTGTCTTCAAGGGATCAAGACCCCATTCTGAGGGGTTTTATAAAACTTGACGCGTTAATGTTAAGAAAATGTTCTCAATTTTTGTGTTATTCTATGTTATTCCAGATTATAGATACTGCCCAGTGCTGCCAAGTTTTTTCGGGGAAAAGGTCAAACAGAGTTAGAAAAAGGGCCAAAGAGGGTTAAAAGTCTGTTTTCACTAAAATAGCCAAATAAATACCACAAAAGCCAGATTTGAGTCTAAAACAACCCCTATTGGTAGTCATAAACCCACAGAAAAAGCGATTTGTACCACTGTTTAAAACTAATTGTTGACAATTTGATATTTACTTGACAATACTTGTTTAGCATACTACTAATCTAATAGGAAGCCAGGGGTGCCCTTCCAATCCCGGGTTATCATCAAATGATCTTATCCACATAAGCAGATCATTTGTTAGCGTCATAAACACGCGCCCCGCTGGGGGCGAAATTCGTCCCCCTCCTGGTTTTCCCCAGATAACGCAAAAATGAAGAAACGCTGAACAACGAAACTCAGAGTACCTTATCCGTCATCAATTTTATACATCTCAACAGTTTTTTTAGTTCAGGTCATGTCAGGTTAAGGAGCTATTCAAGGTCAAGTGACCCGACCTCAAAACCTAAAATCACGAGTTTTAAGCGGCACCCAGGAAACATCAGCAAACCGATCAGTTTGAAGCTTTCACAATATAATAAGCTAAATAGGGACTACAAAGCTGCTATCTCGGAATTTCGATATTGTTGACCTATGGTGAGGTCAATTTTTTGGTCACCCCATTATAAGTCTATGGTGAAAAAATAGAATGGGCTCGTTTTCATTAAATACCGGATAGATAAAGCTGAAAATGCTCAAACCGTCTATTCTTACCACGATCTTGACCATAAGGTTGATTTTTTGAGCATCTGACCTCTCAGAGGTCATACCAGGTCACAGGAGCATAGAAAGATTGTTTTGCCAATAACTTCTCAATGAATTGAGATAAAGCTCCGATTTTTCTTGCATTGTGCTTATATTGTCACGGGGTGTCGATTGATATGCAACACGACCATACCAGGTCACTCTGTGATCCTGACCTAGGTCAGGTCAGGTCATTTTCACCATTTGACCTAGCTAGGTCATATTATACATAATTCGATTTCCCGCGATGAGAGAAATCCAATAATGCACAAATATTTGCTTTAGCTCCCCTGAGGACAGATCTAGAGAGAGAAACGTACACTGTTTTGTTGTGAACCTATGGAACCTTCTTTGACCTATGCTGACCTCAATATTGACCTGACATAAAAATTCTACGTATAAAATCTCTTCGTCCTTTCAAGAGCTTTTGAACGTTTTCCGTAATTTTTCTTTAGCTTTCGTGGGAAATGAGATGCGGAGGGGGCGTAAAACGCCCACCAGCGGGGCGCGTCATGCTAGGGACCCCAGCGGGGCGTGTGTTAATCATTTTGGCCGCACCACTCCCCGCTAACATTTAATTTTTTTCCTCTTTGCCAACTATGCATTTTTTTCTCTTGAACAGTGGTGGATCTAGGATTTTTGGAAGTGGGGGAGAACGGAGCCTCAGAGGGCGCACTTTGCATTCAACTTTTCACCCAAAAGGCGCCTATAGTATTGCATCCTTCGCGTCCGGTTTTCGTTGGCCATAATTTTTGTGGATTTCGTTTTTAACAAAGTTCTGTCAATCCCTCCCACCACCATTCCAATTTTGACCCGCGCCCAACCGGGGGTCCAGCGCCACCTTCGCCCCACCGGGGGCCATCGATGGCCCCCTCTAACTCCGAAAATATGGGCGTTAGCGCAAATCTGCTAAGTGCACTAGAAAGCTCGCGTGAATTCAGTAAGAAATTACTTCATATGTTTTAGTGTTCAGGTCAATGGTTTGACCTCCAGAGGTCAAATTAGGTCAAGATCGGCTATTTTCACTCAAATATGCAATGCTTAAGCAAACTGGGCATAACTCTTACGCCATTAGAGCTATTGAGGTCTGAAAAGGTGCATTTGATAGGAAATTGTCAGTCCTTTTTCCGCTATGCGAAACGTAAAGACCTCCCGCCAGTGGTTTGACCTCCAGAGGTCACCTCGTGACCAAAGATGACCTGAGGTCACGAAAGGTCAGAAAGTGACCTTGCCTTATATCAAAAGAAAGCCAGTGACAAGGCAAACACGATGGTGTTTGTTTCAGCGCTCTAGCTTAATTAGGTCAAAAGTTATTGTCAAAATACTGTATGACCCCTGGTGACCTTGGATGACCTTGGAGAGGTCAAAGGGAAAATATGGCCCCTGGAATCCGTGAAAGGGTGTCTAACAACGCTTTTCTGATCAACCTGAGCATTTTTAATCGTTTTTGTGCCTTTTAGACCATAAGACAGCTTTTCCCCATGTTTTTTCAATGGGAGAGGTCACCTCGTGACCCGACCTCAGGGCACGAAATACAAAAATCTCGGATATGCATCTTGTAGACCCTTAATGGGCCATAAAGTGTAGGAAGTTTCAACTCGATGGACTTTGAAATGTAGCTCTTACAGAGCTCTAAAATTGAAGTGAGGTTACCTTGGTTGACCTTGTCTGGTGACCTTACCTTGGGTGACCCGGAGTAAAAATTTCAGGAATGATGGGAAAATGAAGCAGTGAGAGGTAGAGCCTTCAACCGTGGTGCTTTGCCTCTTCTTTTTCTGCTATCCCGGAAAAACCTTAGGGGGGGGATCGATGGCCCCGGTGGGGCGAGGGTTAATGCTGCTCTGCTACTTCTTCAGTTTCAGAATATCGTATTGAAGAGGGGTAAAGGTCAAAAGAAGCTATTTATACAAGGAATAAACCAGAAATAGCTTAGGTGCCAGCAGCTAGAAAAAGCCCTTTTTTCTAGCCCCTGGGCAAAAAAGCCAGATTCCAAGAAATGGCTAATTGAGAAATCACGGGGCCAAACACGACAAAAAGGCCAAATTCGAGATATTTGGCCACAAAATGGCCAGCCTGGCAGCCCTGACGCTGCTGCAATGTATTCAAAATGAAAAGGTTATTTTCTTATTTTTCTTTATGAGTGTGACAAGATTGGTAAATCCCTAAGGTATCGAACACACGTGTTTTACCGGCTAAATCGAGATAAGTTATTATATATATACTTATTATGATGTGTGGCTGTTGCTGTCAAAACAATCTAGGGAATGTAGTACAAAAACCGGTTAATAATTGTTTAAGCTTATCGACGCACCATCTGTCAGGGTCATATGGCGTCGCCAGCTCTTTCCTTGTTGGAAGGGTTTCTTGGGCTAACGAAGGGCTGTGGTCGAATATATAATCTCTTCCAATTTTCAACATCAAGGAATATATGAGAAAGGCCAGCTAACGACTTATCAACTTTGCAGAAAAATTGATGCAGCGATCTCACTATAAGTCTCACGTATGCTACAACAATCGTCGGAAAAGAGAGGGACCAGTGGGCCTGTCCCCGCCCCCCGCCCACGTTTTGACCAGCAATTTCTTGGGTCAGTCTGAATAGGAGAAAGCCAGAAAATTGTATAACCAGCCGCTGCGGAAGGCAACGAGGACCCTAAATTCGAACAGTTTTTGGTGCTAACGTGGAAAGTTCGCTGTCAGCATCAGGTTGAAGTTTCGCTGGCACCCTCACTTTTTCCGGTAGTGACGTTTAGGTATGTATGCTGCCACCACAATAATAAATAAAAAAGACTAAGCACTTCACATCGCCACACCAGCAACCAGTCTTACGTGCTTTGACTACACGGTGTCCCGTCTAATCCACAAACGAGCTCGCAATTGACCGCGTGTGAAATGAGAGCATCATACATCTCACGATACTGGATGGGGTGTGGGCTTCCGGTCGTATAGAACATGACGTTTGATTGGTTGTAGGCCAGCGTTCATCTCCAGTGTTGTGATTAGTTGATGCTGAGGCTGTTTTGCCGGGATTTCCCGCAACTGTGCGCTTTGTTTCGTCTTCGCACGATGGAGGAGACAGCCACGGATGCATTTTTAACACAAGTTTTGTGGATTGCCAATTTGGCACCAACAATAAACCTAGATTATCATTATCGTGTAGTGTTCTGTCTTATTTTCGTTAGGTGAGTTTGCATTTGTTGAAGTTTAAGTCATCTATTGTCTATTTCACTGGGGGCCAATTTCTGAGCACTGGGGGGCATTTCGGCCGACTGGGAGGGGCAAATGCCCCCCCCAGTTAACATGTTAAAAAATGGCCTGGTTCCTAAGTGTGATACCGAACAACGCGAAGGCTGTTGGATAGTTCATACAAATTTATGAAGAAACTAAATTTGTCACTCTTTAGCTCAGGTCAATATTGAGGTCATGACAGGTCAAAGAAAGTGGCTTGTTAGAGAAGAGTTTCCGGCTCTAGCGTCTGACAGAGTGCAGTTAGCATCATTTTTTAGGTACCGTTTGCTTCCTTTCGTTAAGGCGAATTGAATGATGTATACCTAATATGAGTATACCAGGTCAAAACAAAAATGACCTGACCTAAAGTCAGGTCAAGGATACTTTCCAACCTATCACTGTCAATATGCATACCAATTAACTCACAATAGCAGTCTAAACGCTGCAAAAGCTGTATCATCATTCTCGCAATAGCAGCAAAAGCTGTATCATCATTTCATGCGAAGTTATTGACCTAGGTCTGAAAACTGCTTAAATAGCCCCAAATGACCGACCTTTCAGAGGTCACAGGTAAAAAATTGTAACATTAACCTGGAAAGGGACCAAGGATACTACCAGGGGCGCAGCCAGAGCTTAGGTATGGGGGACACACCAACTTTGAAGGGCACCCCGGGAAAAAGGGCACTTTTTAACGTAACCTAAAAAACTTACTATGTCTTTGTTTATATCATTTTTTGGGCATCTTTGGTTCAATAAAATGCAAATAAATCATTGACGGAGAAGGAAAACTCGATTAAAACCGAAAAAAAGAGAACAAATCACCAAAATGTCATGGAAGTAGCCAAAACACGACTGTTTTGGCTCGATTTAAGGGCAAATCAGCCAACTCATGCAAGCACTTAACATCAGAGAAATCAGCGGAGCATCTGATATCTGTTACCATGTGCAAGTTAAGGCATATTGGAGTCGAAAATTCATTTGCTATGCCCACTGGCTTTGTCGTGACGAGTGAGCCCTGGCTGAACGCGGATAAAGTTCCTTGCCTCCCACAATCGCCGTGGGACGAGGAGTGGCAGAGTGCCCTTGGAAGAACACAATTTTTGCTGCCGGAATAGTTTGGGAGATACCTTTTGAACGCGTTTATTAAATTCCATATTCTCAAGGATCGGTCCCAGTTAAGAGTAAAGAAAAGGTGAACAGCCCGGTGGTTTGGATGGGGATGTGAGAATCTTTGCTCCCTCCAACCAACAGTGACTGCGTTATAGCCCGAGGCATTTTTGAGAAGTCACCTTGTAGACTTATATGTGATGCTTCATAACTTAAAAATGGATAGCCTGATTACGCATGCTGGGAAACCATCGACCTGTTCTTAACCGTAAATCATTCCAGAAAAACAAAGTTTTTTTAAACTTTGTATCGGTTTGACCCTTTCTTTTGTGACCAAGCTGGAACTTTTGGCAATTCAAATTAACCTTTCAAACACCTAAAAACAATTAGTTTTATAAAAATACATTTTCATAATCTTTTAACGAATCTTGCTATAAATTCCAAATTTTTAGCACCTAAGATAGGTATGCAAACGGCTTGCAGACCACTGCAGTAGTACAACCATATGTTAACACCCGACCCGGTGGGCCTCTGAGCCACCTTCGCCCTGGTGGGGAGGGTGTTTAAACACCCCTCCCCCTCACACTCGGTTCCTAACAGGGCATTTTTTAAGGAAAATTCAGTGGGGGCATTTCTTGTGTTGGCCATTATAGTGTCTTCAAGGGATCAAGACCCCATTCTGAGGGGTTTTATAAAACTTGACGCGTTAATGTTAAGAAAATGTTCTCAATTTTTGTGTTATTCTATGTTATTCCAGATTATAGATACTGCCCAGTGCTGCCAAGTTTTTCGGGGGAAAAGGTCAAACAGAGTTAGAAAAAGGGCCAAAGAGGGTTAAAAGTCTGTTTTCACTAAAATAGCCAAATAAATACCACAAAAGCCAGATTTGAGTCTAAAACAACCCCTATTGGTAGTCATAAACCCACAGAAAAAGCGATTTGTACCACTGTTTAAAACTAATTGTTGACAATTTGATATTTACTTGACAATACTTGTTTAGCATACTACTAATCTAATAGGAAGCCAGGGGTGCCCTTCCAATCCCGGGTTATCATCAAATGATCTTATCCACATAAGCAGATCATTTGTTAGCGTCATAAACACGCGCCCCGCTGGGGGCGAAATTCGTCCCCCCTCCTGGTTTTCCCCAGATAACGCAAAAATGAAGAAACGCTGAACAACGAAACTCAGAGTACCTTATCCGTGATCAATTTTATACATCTCAACAGTTTTTTTAGTTCAGGTCATGTCAGGTTAAGGAGCTATTCAAGGTCAAGTGACCCGACCTCAAAACCTAAAATCACGAGTTTTAAGCGGCACCCAGGAAACATCAGCAAACCGATCAGTTTGAAGCTTTCACAATATAATAAGCTAAATAGGGACTACAAAGCTGCTATCTCGGAATTTCGATATTGTTGACCTATGGTGAGGTCAATTTTTTGGTCACCCCATTATAAGTCTATGGTGAAAAAATAGAATGGGCTCGTTTTCATTAAATACCGGATAGATAAAGCTGAAAATGCTCAAACCGTCTATTCTTACCACGATCTTGACCATAAGGTTGATTTTTTGAGCATCTGACCTCTCAGAGGTCATACCAGGTCACAGGAGCATAGAAAGATTGTTTTGCCAATAACTTCTCAATGAATTGAGATAAAGCTCCAATTTTTCTTGCATTGTGCTTATATTGTCACGGGGTGTCGATTGATATGCAACACGACCATACCAGGTCACTCTGTGATCCTGACCTAGGTCAGGTCAGGTCATTTTCACCATTTGACCTAGCTAGGTCATATTATACATAATTCGATTTCCCGCGATGAGAGAAATCCAATAATGCACAAATATTTGCTTTAGCTCCCCTGAGGACAGATCTAGAGAGAGAAACGTACACTGTTTTGTTGTAAACCTATGGAACCTTCTTTGACCTATGCTGACCTCAATATTGACCTGACATAAAAATTCTACGTATAAAATCTCTTCGTCCTTTCAAGAGCTTTTGAACGTTTTCCGTAATTTTTCTTTAGCTTTCGTGGGAAATGAGATGCGGAGGGGGCGTAAAACGCCCACCAGCGGGGCGCGTCATGCTAGGGACCCCAGCGGGGCGTGTGTTAATCATTTTGGCCGCACCACTCCCCGCTAACATTTAATTTTTTCCTCTTTGCCAACTATGCATTTTTTCTCTTGAACAGTGGTGGATCTAGGATTTTTGGAAGTGGGGGAGAACGGAGCCTCAGAGGGCGCACTTTGCATTCAACTTTTCACCCAAAAGGCGCCTATAGTATTGCATCCTTCGCGTCCGGTTTTCGTTGGCCATAATTTTTGTGGATTTCGTTTTTAACAAAGTTCTGTCAATCCCTCCCACCACCATTCCAATTTTGACCCGCGCCCAACCGGGGGTCCAGCGCCACCTTCGCCCCACCGGGGGCCATCGATGGCCCCCCTCTAACTCCGAAAATATGGGCGTTAGCGCAAATCTGCTAAGTGCACTAGAAAGCTCGCGTGAATTCAGTAAGAAATTACTTCATATGTTTTAGTGTTCAGGTCAATGGTTTGACCTCCAGAGGTCAAATTAGGTCAAGATCGGCTATTTTCACTCAAATATGCAATGCTTAAGCAAACTGGGCATAACTCTTACGCCATTAGAGCTATTGAGGTCTGAAAAAGTGCATTTGATAGAAAATTGTCAGTCCTTTTTACCGCTATGCGAAACGTAAAGACCTCCCGCCAGTGGTTTGACCTCCAGAGGTCACCTCGTGACCTAAGATGACCTGAGGTCACGAAAGGTCAGAAAGTGACCTTGCCTTATATCAAAAGAAAGCCAGTGACAAGGCAAACACGATGGTGTTTGTTTCAGCGCTCTAGCTTAATTAGGTCAAAAGTTATTGTCAAAATACTGTATTTGACCCCTGGTGACCTTGGATGACCTTGGAGAGGTCAAAGGGAAAATATGGCCCCTGGAATCCGTGAAAGGGTGTCTAACAACGCTTTTCTGATCAACCTGAGCATTTTTAATCGTTTTTGTGCCTTTTAGACCATAAGACAGCTTTTCCCCATGTTTTTTCAATGGGAGAGGTCACCTCGTGACCCGACCTCAGGGCACGAAATACAAAAATCTCGGATATGCATCTTGTAGACCCTTAATGGGCCATAAAGTGTAGGAAGTTTCAACTCGATGGACTTTGAAATGTAGCTCTTACAGAGCTCTAAAATTGAAGTGAGGTTACCTTGGTTGACCTTGTCTGGTGACCTTACCTTGGGTGACCCGGAGTAAAAATTTCAGGAATGATGGGAAAATGAAGCAGTGAGAGGTAGAGCCTTCAACCGTGGTGCTTTGCCTCTTCTTTTTCTGCTATCCCGGAAAAACCTTAGGGGGCGCATCGATGGCCCCGGTGGGGCGAGGGTTAATGCTGCTCTGCTACTTCTTCAGTTTCAGAATATCGTATTGAAGAGGGGTAAAGGTCAAAAGAAGCTATTTATACAAGGAATAAACCAGAAATAGCTTAGGTGCCAGCAGCTAGAAAAAAGCCCTTTTTCTAGCCCCTGGGCAAAAAAGCCAGATTCCAAGAAATGGCTAATTGAGAAATTACGGGGCCAAACACGACAAAAAGGCCAAATTCAAGATATTTGGCCACAAAATGGCCAGCCTGGCAGCCCTGACGCTGCTGCAATGTATTAAAAATGAAAAGGTTATTTTCTTATTTTTCTTTATGAGTGTGACAAGATTGGTAAATCCCTAAGGTATCGAACACACGTGTTTTACCGGCTAAATCGAGATAAGTTATTATATATATACTTATTATGATGTGTGGCTGTTGCTGTCAAAACAATCTAGGGAATGTAGTACAAAAACCGGTTAATAATTGTTTAAGCTTATCGACGCACCAACTGTCAGGGTCATATGGCGTCGCCAGCTCTTTCCTTGTTGGAAGGGTTTCTTGGGCTAACGAAGGGCTGTGGTCGAATATATAATCTCTTCCAATTTTTAACATCAAGGAATATATGAGAAAGGCCAGCTAACGACTTATCAACTTTGCAGAAAAATTGATGCAGCGATCTCACTATAAGTCTCACGTATGCTACAACAATCGTCGGAAAAGAGAGAGACCAGTGGGCCTGTCCCCCGCCCCCGCCCACGTTTTGACCAGCAATTTCTTGGGTCAGTCTGAATAGGAGAAAGCCAGAAATTTGTATAACCAGCCGCTGCGGAAGGCAACGAGGACCCTAAATTCGAACAGTTTTTGGTGCTAACGTGGAAAGTTCGCTGTCAGCATCAGGTTGAAGTTTCGCTGGCACCCTCACTTTTTCCGGTAGTGACGTTTAGGTATGTATGCTGCCACCACAATAATAAATAAAAAAGACTAAGCACTTCACATCGCCACACCAGCAACCAGTCTTACGTGCTTTGACTACACGGTGTCCCGTCTAATCCACAAACGAGCTCGCAATTGACCGCGTGTGAAATGAGAGCATCATACAATCTCACGATACTGGATGGGGTGTGGGCTTCCGGTCGTATAGAACATGACGTTTGATTGGTTGTAGGCCAGCGTTCATCTCCAGTGTTGTGATTAGTTGATGCTGAGGCTGTTTTGCCGGGATTTCCCGCAACTGTGCGCTTTGTTTCGTCTTCGCACGATGGAGGAAACAGCCACGGATGCATTTTTAACACAATTTTTGTGGATTGCCAATTTGGCACCAACAATAAAACTAAATTATCACTATCGGATGATGTTCTGTCTTATTTTCGTTAGGTGAGTTTGCATTTGTTGAAGTTTAAGTCATCTCTTGTCTATTTCACTGGGGGCCAATTTCCGGGCACTGGGGGGATTTCGGCCGACTGGGAGGGGGCAAATGCCCCCCCCAGTTAACATGTTAAAAAATGGCCTGGTTCCTAAGTGTGATAGCGAACAACGCGAAGGCTGTTGGATAGTTCATACAAATTTATGAAGAAACTAAATTTGTCACTCTTTAGCTCAGGTCAATATTGAGGTCATGACAGGTCAAAGAAAGTGGCTTGTTAGTGAAGAGTTTCCGGCTCTAGCGTCTGACAGAGTGCAGTTAGCATCATTTTTTAGGTACCGTTTGCTTCCTTTCGTTAAGGCGAATTGAATGATGTATACCTAATATGGGTATACCAGGCCAAAACAAAAATGACCTGACCTAAAGTCAGGTCAAGGATACTTTCCAACCTATCACTGTCAATATGCATACCAATTAACTCACAATAGCAGTCTAAACGCTGCAAAAGCTGTATCATCATTCTCGCAATAGCAGCAAAAGCTGTATCATCATTTCATGCGAAGTTATTGACCTAGGTCTGAAAACTGCTTAAATAGCCCCAAATGACCGACCTTTCAGAGGTCACAGGTGAAAAATTGTAACATTAACCTGGAAAGGGACCAAGGATACTACCAGGGGCGCAGCCAGAGCTTAGGTATGGGGGACACACCAACTTTGAAGGGCACCCCGGGAAAAAGGGCACTTTTTAACGTAACCTAAAAAACTTACTATGTCTTTGTTTATATCATTTTTTGGGCATCTTTGGTTCAATAAAATGCAAATAAATCATTGACGGAGAAGGAAAACTCGATTAAAACCGAAAAAAGAGAACAAATCACCAAAATGTCATGGAAGTAGCCAAAACACGACTGTTTTGGCTCGATTTAAGGGCAAATCAGCCAACTCATGCAAGCACTTAACATCAGAGAAATCAGCGGAGCATCTGATATCTGTTACCATGTGCAAGTTAAGGCATATTGGAGTCGAAAATTCATTTGCTATGCCCACTGGTTTTGTCGTGACGAGTGAGCCCTGGCTGAACGCGGATAAAGTTCCTTGCCTCCCACAATCGCCGTGGGACGAGGAGTGGCAGAGTGCCCTTGGAAGAACACAATTTTTGCTGCCGGAATAGTTTGGGAGATACCTTTTGAACGCGTTTATTAAATTCCATATTCTCAAGGATCGGTCCCAGTTAAGAGTAAAGAAAAGGTGAACAGCCCGGTGGTTTGGATGGGGATGGTGGGACAGGGCTGAAAATTGTGAAAACTAGTTCTTCATTTAAACTAATTTGTAGAAATCCTGATTAAGGGGACTGTGCTCTGAGGTCAGAGGCACATGCCTTTTTATCATCCCTTCCCAGAATCCACCAGTATGATAAGCAATTTTCTATAACCAGGGGTGCGTAGGCATCACAAGCCGTTTTAGAGATTCCACATTCCTCGTTAGCTCCGTTTTACAAGGGGAGTTCCCATCGTGTTCTTATTCCCCATATATTCAAGACCAGCTCTGGGACCTCCAAGTGTGGATCAGAGGCCTCCAAAGCAGCTTCCCCCATCCCCCCCAGTTTTGCCTTCAGGGACTAGACTAGCGCAGTGACCGCGCCCCGAGATGATGGGAGTTGACCTTGTGTTCTTATTATCTGTCTATTCAAGACCACCTCAGGGGCCCCTGATGTAGATCAGGGCCCCAGAGCAGCTCATGCTTCACCCAGGGATAAGACTAGCTCATTGGCCCCAGATATAAAGTCATCAGACTAGCTCAATGGGCCACAGATAGGCTCATAGGGCCTTAAACCAGTTCAAGAAGCCCCAGAACAGTTTAAGGTGCCATCAGATCACCCAGAAATCACCTATGTGCCTCAAGCCAACATTAGGAGCTGTCACAAGCTCAGCGCCCAAACCAGCTCAGGGTACCCTCAGAACCCAGATCCACTCTTGGGCCCCAGATCAGCTCTTGGGGCCCCAGATCAGTTCAGGGGCCTCAAGTCAGGTCAGGGGGCAAGATCAAGTCAGCGGCACTAAATCAGCTCAGTGATCCCTAACCAACTCGGGCCCAATCAGTTTAGGAGCCCCAGAGCTGCTCAGGGGACACCAGATCGGCCCATAGGGCACCAGATCAGCTTCGGGGACAAGAAATCAGATTAATGGTCTCCGACTAGCTCGGGGCCCAGATCAGCTCGGGGTTACCAGATCAAGTTAGGAGCACCATACCAGTTCAGGGGCCCTCATAAGCCTCTGTGGGCCCAGCTCAGCTCAGGTCCCCAGAGCTGCTCAGGAAGTCACGCAATCAACTCAGATTAGCTTAACTCAGATTAGCTATCAGGAGGCCCAGATTAGCTTAAAGGGCATCATATTGGCCCAGGGGGTACCAAACTAGCTCAGGGGCACCAGGCTAGCTCAGGGGCCATGAGATGGGCTCCGGAGGTACAATGGTGGCTCAGGAGGCAACAGAACGACTCAGAGGGCATTGGTTTAGCTCAGTGGGTAACATATCTGCTCAGGGGGCACCAGATGGATCAGCCCGGAGGCCAGATCAAGTCAGGAGGCACTTAATCAGCTCAGGAGCCCCATACCATCTCAGGAGCCCTCATCAGCCTCTGTGGGCCCAACTCAGCTCATGGCTTTAGAGCTGCTCATGAAATCACGTAAGGAGGCCCAGGTCAGCTTAAAGGACACCAGATTAGCTCAGGAGGTACCAGACTAGCTCAGAGGGCATCAGATGGACTCAGGAGGCACCAGATCGACTCAGGGGCATTAGTTCAGCTCAGGTGGCACCAGATCGATCCGCTCGGGGGCCCAGATCAGCTCCCAGCCCCCCCAGGCTATGGCAGGGGCCTAAATCAGCTCAGGGAGCAACATAACAGCTCAGGGGACACAAGATGGGCTCAGGGCCCACGAAACCAGCTCAGAGGGCACCAGACCGTCTAAGGAGACATTAATGATCAGCTGAAGGGGCACCTAATCAGCTGAAGAGGCACCATATTGACTTAGGAGACAGTAGATCAACTTGGGGAGGCATGACATCAGCTCAGGGACCCGAATCAGCCCCAGGGGTACTAAATCAGCTATTAGGGCATCAAGCAAGCTCGGAGGCATTATACTAACTCAGAGGGCATTATATAGGTTCAGGTGGCTCATTTGGCTTGCATTTCAAAACCATACATCTCAGCCCTCTCAATCACTAACATATCATGATCTCTTACAGCTTTTCAAAATTAGCAGCTTATCCCAGAGGAGACTACAGTACGACATTTGCTTTGTTCATAAAATTATCTCCGGTAGAGTGGACTCCACTCCCCTGCTTGGGAGTTTCCCACTGCATGTGCCCCAGCGAAGAACCAGGAGGGCGCCTCACCATTTCCTGCAAGTGCCGGTGCCTCGAGTTGAGACGGTAAAAAGAGGCTTGTTTCGCCGGGCGGTGCTTGCTTTTAACGCACACGTCGGTCGCTGCCCCGAGGTGGATCCTTTTAATTCACCACATGCTAGTTATAAGTCTAGTGTAATTAGATACATTAAAGATCATCCTTTTAAAATCATCCGTGTGCTTTAGAATTTTATTCGTCGAATGAACTGCTTAAGCTGCTTTAAGTCATACTTTTATCGTTTTGAATGTGTTTTACCTTATATTTTTAGTAATTGGGTCCCTTTACCACCAATAGGAGATATATCATTGTAAATACTCATCTACTGTTTTCTTTTATGTCCATGACTTCAGCTGTAATTGGACCAGATACATGTTGCTCATCTAAGTGAATAAATACAAATACAAATACAAGTTATTTGCTCAGTGGGCCACTGGATTGACTCAAGGGTACCAGATCAGCTCAGAGGGCAAGTAATCAGCTCAAGGGGCCAAAACCAGCTGATAGGCCCCGGCCTTAGCTCACCCGTACGATTATTGGCGACGATGAGGCATTGGTGACACATACAGTGCCCATACTCTTCCCGGGTGCTTGCAAAGGCGACAGAATGTCCTAGCTGACCGAAAAAGGTATTAAATTATCCAACAATAGTTTCAATCGCTACATGCGGTCCAGTTACATCTAGGTTCATCGGCGTAAGGCACTAAATTTCGAGCGGCACGGCCCAAATTGGGTGCACCACCTGAAAATCAAAAGGGCACCCCGGCAGTGATGGGGCGCACATGCCCCCTGTGCTCCCCTGACTGCACCCCTGGACAGGAGATCAACTCTGGGAGGCATTAAATAATCTCAGGGGGCCTGGATTAGCTCAAGGGGCACTAAAACAGCCAACAGGACACCAGGCAAGCTCGGAGACATCAGACTAATTCAGAGAGTATTATATAGGTTCAGAAGGCAACATGATTTTCTCAGGGGGGCACCAGATTGACTAAGAGGGCACCAGATCAGCCCAGAGGGCACATGATCAGTTCCAGGGGGCACCAGATGAGCTCCGCCCGTACGATTATTGGCGACGATGAGGCATTATCTGGAAACGGATTACGGGCCCATACTCTTCCCGGGTGCTTGGAAAGGCTACATAATGCCCTAGCTGACCAAAAGAGGCACTTACTTGTCAAACAATAGTTGAAATCGCTAAATGTAGTCTAGTTCCATCTAGGTTCAACGGCGTAGGGCACTAAATTTCATGCGGCATGGCCCAAAGGGGTACACCACCTGGCAATCAAAGGGCACCCGGCACCGATGGGGGCACGTGCCCCCTGTGCCCCCTGGCTGCACCCCTGGACAGTAAACTCCGGGAGGCATTAAATAAGTTCAGGGGGCCCGAATCAGCTCATGGGACACTAAAACAGCTAATAGGACACCAGGCAAGCTCGGAGGCATCATACTAACTCAGAGAGCATTATATACGTTCAGAAGGCACAATTATTTTCTCAGGGGGGGACTAGATTGACTACGAGGGCATCAGAGCAGCTCAGGGGGCACATGATCAGCTCCAGGGGCACTAGATGAGCTCAAGAGGCACCAGATTAGCTCTGCCCGTACGATTATTGGCGACGATGAGGCATTATCTGGAAACGGATTGCGTGCCCATACTTTTCCCGGGTGCTTGGAAAGGCGACAGAATGCCTTAACTGACCAAAAAAGGCACTTAATTGTCAAACAATAGTTTAAATCGTTAAATGCAGTCTAGTTCCATCTAAGCTCAACGGCGTAGGGTACTAAATTTCGAGCGCTACGGCCCAAATCAAAAGGGCGCCCCGGCACCGATGGGGGCACGTGCCCCCTGTGCCCCCCTGGCTGTGCCCCTGGATACTACTGTTTGGAGAATATGAAGGTATTCTATGCTGTATCTACACAAATACAGCCCAACTTCTGTTTTTCCCATGCATTTCCAATGGGGAGGTCATGGTCCGTATTTGACCTTAGGTTATCGATATGAAAAATACCGGAGCACTCGGTGGGCCCATTATGTGATATAAGTTTCAATCGGATATATTCACCCATTTCTTACTTATGTCACCTTAAACATTTCTGGAGGTGAGGTCACTTGACCTGCACTGGTGGCCTGACCTGAGATCACCCAGCCATAAAATTTTGGAGAAAGTTGCGGAATTGATCAAGGATAAGGTGTACCAAGTACAGCGGCGCTTCGCGCCGCCGTTTTTCCGTACCACCGGAAAAACCCGAGGGGTGTTTAAACACCCCCACCGGAGCGAGGGTTAACCTAGTATATTCATATCATACATCATTCGATTCGCCGTAGTGGGAGGAAGCGAAAGGTGCCCAAAATGATTCTAACTCAACTCTGTCAGACGCTAGAGCCCCGGACTTTTCTCTAACATACCACCTTCTTCAACCTGCCATGACCCAATATTGACCTGAACCAAAAAGTGACCAATGTAAATTCATCATGAATTTGTATGAGCTATCCACCAGCGTCCGTGCTTTTCGCTATCCCGTATAAGAGCCGATTTCGAGAGGGGTGTTTGAACACCCCCTCCCCCACCATGGTGAAGGTGGCTCGGAGGCCCACCGGGCCGGATATTATTACTCTAAACATGAATAAATTGACAATCCCAGATGTAATTTCTACAAAAGTTTGTAAGCTCTCGGTTATGAAAGCAAATTACCGCCCACAAAAATTTTAAGTGAAAGTTTGCGTTCGGTATCAGGCACAAACTCACCCCTACAGGTCCCACATGATAAGCACAATCGCCTTCACCCACACTATGTTCAACATCATCTTTCACATCCTCACAAATCTCATCCGACTTACAAGAACTAACTGTGGAATGTCCACGGGGATTTGCACTCGGCCCATTATTGGCAATTACGGCAATTACAGGAGCAGGATTACGTCGCCGTGTTCTTCCAAAAAAGTTGTCGGAACTTAAGGTTCTTACCTTTTTCGATCCAACATAAATGTAGATGAAGCACTTTTTTCGCCGACACCTTTCCTGCGCACCTCACACACCTGATAAAATACCTACTGACAACTCAGACATTGCTGCAAAAATATGTTAACGACAATCACAACAAGGTCAAAAATGGGCTATTAACGACAATTCTGCCAGAGATACTCAACAAACATTTTCACCTAAGACCCGAAGAGGTCGAGCCGCATCTAAAATTTGACCGATAAAAAATTATAAAGCACAGCTCACAAATATATGTTTGTGGCAAAACCACAAACATATGGTCTTTTTCGATCTTTTTATGAGAGTGCACAGTTAGGCAGTTCGAATTCGACATTAATTTGCCTTGCTTATCTGGAAGTTCTTCAGACAAGCCTAGTTCTTCTTCACATTGAGCGAATTTCTTGCCTTTTAACTATTCGTCAAGGTCACGACAAACAGTAAATTTGCATCCCTGCACATCTGACACGTTTAGAGATGGGACGGGAAGGAGGTTTTCTTGGCCAAGACTCAGAGGGACCCCATTAGACCGACATTCGGGGATTTTAAGACTGATCAAAGGAGCTAGTGGCCAACACACGGAACTCTCTTGGTCATGATCCAGCACGGTCAACGTAGGGGCGATCGCAGGAGCGCCATTTGGGGGAACTCGGAAAATCGTAAACACATGGTATTTAAAAAAATCAGCCAAAATTTCGCTAATTTGGGGGACCATGGCCCCTTGGGCTCCCTCTGCGTCCGACAGTGAGCCCATGGGGCTAGCACTGAGGGCCCTCCTGACCAGTACTCGGGGCTGCTGAATTTCCCGCGCCTGACTGTAGTTAGCAATGATCCCCTCTTGATTGCGATTTGACGGTTACTGAGGCCGACACACAGGGTCCCTGAGATTAACAATCTGGGGATCCTGAAACCACCATCCATAGGCCACTTACACTCCAGGCTCCTAGGATCAATAATCAGGTACCCTTGAGACCAGATACCCGGGAGTAATATCCAGGGAATTCCTAAGACCACAGGTCGGGGAGCCCCTGAGACCAGCACTCAAATACCCCCGGGAGACCAGCACTCACTGGGGAGAAGGGCGTCTAGGATTAACGATCCAGGAGACTCTGAGACGAGGACTGGGTTCTCCCAAATTCAGCATTCGGTGCCTCCTGAGGTCAACACTTGCAGACGCCTGAGATAAGACGTTCGGGGCTGCGATGCTAACATTCTGGGACTTCCTGAGAACCGAGCTCGGGGTCCCTGACACTAATGCTCAGAAGGTACCTGAGATCAAAGATTCTGAGACCCCCTATATCAGCAATCGGGGACTTCCTGAGACCAACACTCGATTATTCCCTAAGAGAAACACTCGGTGGCCCCTAAAACCCAAAACCGAGGGGCTCCTAACAAGAAACATGGGGGCAGGGGTCAGAAAGCAGGGACCACTGAGACCAACCCTCGATGGGAGTCCCTATGAGAAACCCCCTCCCCCCGGCCCCACTGAGACTAGCACTCGGGTCTCCCAAGACCAACACAGGGGGAGGGGAAGGGAGCTGAGAGCAACGCTCATGGGACCCTGATATCAACTCTCGGGGTCCCACCCGAGACTCGGGGAATCTCTAACGAGCAAGAACACTCCGTGCCTCACTAAGACCAGCGCTCGGGCAGCCCCTGATATCAGAACTCGCACACAGCTTGATACCACCAGTCGAGGAACTCCCGATGCCTACGCTCGAGAGGTCCCTGAAGAAAACTCAGACCCTGAGATAAAAAATCGAGCGTCCCTGAAACCGGTGGTGAACCTACACCGGTTGTTTCGGGAGGGAGGGGACGGTGGGATCACAAACCAAAAAGTTAATAATAAAGTATCAATTAGAAAAAATAGGAGAGTTTGGGAGAGGGGATGCATTACCCCTGGACCCGCCAGTGCCTGAGATCAACGCTCGATACGTCCCACTTGGAAAAATATCCACCAACCACATGAGACTAGCGCAAGGGGGAAGGGGGCAAGACCAACACTCGGTGCCTCCCTGAGATCAACAATTGGGGCACCCGAGATCCAAACTGTCGGGGGCCCACGAAGCCAACACCTGAGGACTGCCTTAGAGCAAAGCTCAGGGAGTTTCGATACCTGCACTTAGTGGGGCACCCCTGAGACCAACACTCAGGGCCTCTGAAACCCACGCTCGAGGGGCGAGGCCCAGAAATTGGGGCCCATTGAGACCAGTGCTCGGGAATCCCCGCGTCAGCAACACCCAGGAAGCCAGAAACCAACTCTCTGGGGCCTCCAGGCCAACTCTCCGGGGGCCCCGAGGCCGACTCTCGGAGGCTACTGAGGCCAACTCTCGGGAGTTCCGAGGTCAACTCTCGGGGGCCCCGAGGCCGACTCTCGGAGGCTACTGGGGCCAACTCTCGGGAGTTCCGAGGTCAACTCTCAGGGGCCCCGAGGCCAACACTTGGGGCTCTCTCATAAAACATAACTAAAGCTCGGGGCCCATGATGTAAACAATCAGGGGACCCCTGAGACCAAACCTCGGGTAGACCCCCGAGACTAACACCCGCCGGCCTTCGGAAGCTAACTGGGCAAATTGTCTAGCACCAGTCTGCGGCCTTTCTTTCCGATGCTTCACCGTCAACGGGAGGCCATTTCTTTCCAGTAATTAAGCTTGACAAAAGGGAAGCTGTAGCCCCTAGTCCCCTTATATCCACCACTGACATTTAGCATGTGCTTGTAAGTTCTCAATCGCGTATAAACTCCCAAACACGGTTGCACAAAAGCCCGTTAAATTTCCACCCATACAGAGCTGCCGTATGTACAGGGGTGTGAGTCCTGCAGGGCACACTCGAAACACCGCGGCTGAACTGGGTGCTATCACCCCCTACCCCTCTCTCTTGTCACACTCGTGGACGTCATTACCCTTCCCACTCACACACACAGCGGGAACCGCACGGCGTTAACGCGCAAATCACGTGCGGAAGAGCGCGGCGATGAACGGCGCACCTGAGCTGGACGACAATGGCGCGGGCCTGGCGGTAATCCCGCCGGCGACGGCCGCGCCGTCCGGGCACACTGTGTGGCGTGACCCAGCTCTCACGAACGCATCCGCTAATGCCCTGAGGGCCATCAGCTCCGCGCCAACTCGTCCGACAGACACCAGTTCGGTCACCTATGAGCTGTATTCACCGGACGTGGCCGACCAGCTTAACTCGCCGGAGGCGTTTCTTGACCCGTTCTAGAGACGTTGGGGTGTTGCAGTTCATTGTTGAAGACAGTGTGGTTTATGGCACCCGTTAAGATCTGAGCTGTCTTCTCAGAAGTGGAGCGAGTCGACCATACGAGCCTGATTAAATTATCTCGACGCAGCAATGTATCACACCGTGTGGACCCAGGGAGCTATGTAGGAAACAGATGCGATTAGTTACGCATGTGATTTTAAATATTTTGTTCTTCTTGACGCAAACAAAGTCCCGGTTTCATCAAGTATCACTTCATTGTATGAAACACGTAACTCACAATGATCTTGGTTGAAACCCTAACATGTGAGGGAAGAACACAACTGACAGCATCCAGCAAAACCGTGAGGAAAGATCTCGGTGCAGCATAATAGAAAATGGCAATTGCAAAGTCATGAGACGAAACATGCCTTACTGGTACCTGAAACTACGCTTGGCATAGTGACCGATCAAATAATAATCCGATCTGTATAAACAAAGGTTTACAAAAGCGTGAAGGATAAATACTCAAAAATACTTCGCGTTGTATTTCATCCCATTTCCATGAACCTTTTCAAATGGAACATCAGCAATAATCCTGCCTACACTTACAGTAGGCAGTAAACCCGGACCTTAATGACATATGAAATACGCATCCCCCTCACAACTGCATACAACATCAGGAGAATGAGTCCCTGGCTAGGAGTGTCCCAGGAGCAGTGACATGGAGTCCTTGTTTGGACAATGATCGTTTGGAATGACGGAACTGAGGGTGCCGAGCATTCGTCCAGCAAAGTACACTAGACAATTTATCCACAAACACACGAAACAATTGCCGATGGAAGGAAACTAGGCATACCGTCAGTCGAAATAACATTCAAACGTTTTTCCTGAACATTGACTCTAATTGCCTGAAAACGAGCATATTAAAGGGATTGTGGTACCTTGGTAGAATCCTGGAATTTAGTGCAATTAGGCGTACTTTTAGCCAAAAATAATGAAACCACTCATGATTTCTCTGAAAAATGTTCAATAAGCTCAATATTTTGTTTTTAAAAATACTCCTCTAGGAAAATAAATAAATATCTGCCTATGGATGATGTCATGATCTGGCGGTGACTACCATACCTGAAACGCTTCAAGGGCTTCAATTGGCTAATGCTCATCGTGACGTCAGCATATGTCGTCACACCAGCAGCTCACAACATAGCCGCCCGGCGGTGGGCTGATGAGGAGGCTGGTGTCAGGTAGGTTTTAGCGTTTTTCTATGGAAATATCGAGTTCTAAGACAAATGATATATGGAGTACCGGGTTTTCCGACTTGCTTTACAACTTGGCTATCTCAGTTAAAAGCACGTTATGAAGGTGCCACATTCCCTTTAAAAAGCTGAGCGAAACAGGGATGATGCTCCAATTCCCATACTCACAGCAAGCAACACACAGGCCAGAACCGCCCAAAGTCACGTGGTCCAGTTAAGGGTCACGACAGCAGAGGGCTCGACACATGTCCGTGCACTGGTTGGCATTCACAGCCACGCCCGCTGAGCGCGTGCGACCCTCTCATAATCCGTCCATTTTGTCCGAAGCCCCTCCGGCTCACCGGGCACATACCTTGGTGGCGTCGGTGGGGCGCCCCAAGTGCCCGCTTCACTCTGTACGCACCATTATAACAAATTCGCGAGTCTGGCGACGGCTTGAGCACACAAACAGCGCCAATGTCAAATCCTTTCGAGTCAGAGCGGGATCAAAGCACGCCCAGCTCTGACCCACACTTGTCACAAGCGTCCCGGGGGTGAGCCGCCACCACAGAATCGCACAACAGAGGCATCTGAACGTTCCCACCCCTCCCGGCCTCCACCATCCTCACGAGGCGTGCAGCAGCTCATTTGACCACCTCCTGCAGCCGAAAACAGTCGGTGACCACCTTCCATTTGCGCTCTTGTGCGGTCAGCATGAAGTGCTGCTGGAAGAGGCGGACCGAGTTCTTGAGGCGCACTTGACCGGAGACTAGGATCAGTACGGTCGTCTGAGACCCCACCGCCACCTCTGCAGGACAACACTTGCCAAATCAACGCCGGACCCATCACAACAGCCTTCTCAACTCGATAAGGCGCGGATATGGCTTGTAAACCACGAGATCCCCACCATCCTAGTAAGTATCAGACTTTAAGATAAAAGTCCAATGTTTAGAACATCGGAGGGGAATAATCAAGTGTCGCCGCCCTCAGACCTAAGAAAACAACATCATTAGGATCATCTCGGATCTTGATGGACATTACCTCGTCCTCTTCATTACACCTGAGTTTAATTGACCAAAGTTACCAACTTCAAATTACAAATGAGGCCCCACAAGTAAAAACGGAGCAATGGGTAATGCAATAATTTATCGAGACTAGGTAGAAATGTCCTTTAACCGAATAAAAACCACACAGCAAAGCTAACGTGACGTTTCTGACTTTTAGGAAGCACGATCAGCTAAGCTCGCTGGTCTATGCCGTAACATGAAATACTTTTCATCATACACAATATAACAGACTAGAGAAGCTGGTGGGCTAGAAATGGGTTTCACCTTCGACCTTGACATCTAACATCACCTTTAACATTGAACAACTCTATGGTGGAATATCAGGTAGTGCAAAAAACAAACAAATAGCGGGGAGTGGTGCGGCCAACTAACATAGCGTAACTAGCATCGATTTCCTCGTATTATGTAGACTAATATTTTCGTGGTTGCGCGGGTCGGAAAGGGCACTCCTATCTATATAATTGAATCGGTAGTGGGATACAACAAAATATAGTTGAAAGCGCTGATGTGAATTATAACATTGAGTCCTCTGTTACTATTTTGTCCAGGGGATTTAGCTTTGTGGGATAACCTTGAAAAGCTAGTCCACGTGCATGGCACTAAGTTCTACAGCGCAAAATTCTGTTGATCTTTAAATAAAGCCCGGCTCTGAAAGCTAGTAAATAAATCCATATTCAAAATTATCTTACTGATTGACAGCCTGAAGAATTGTGCAGAACCTTCATCAAATCCTAAAACCTGGCCCTAATGTGATGTGGCCTAATCGTAACGTGAGTGGCCCCAATAAAATAAATAAAAACTTGGAGGAGAACCCTCCTCTGGTTCAAGTCAGGTGGAAGCCAGTCCCCGCTTTTGACCCCATTGAGAGAAGAGACTTCAGCATCCTCGTTCACTGCGAGAAACAGCAGTGACTGTGAATTGACGGCGCTGGTAGTTGAGCCGGCGGCACGTGGTCACTCACCGGGCAGAGGCTGGGCGTCTATGGCGACGACAGTGTGCTCCGATGGGGGCAGCTGCTCCAGGAAGGTCTGGATGTTCTCACTGCCGGAGACGTTGTTGCCGTTCCACACCAGCGTCCCAGAGTCCAGGTACAGCTTCGACAGAGTCTGCGGCACCGGCGTCACAGTCACTGATAGGCCACAATGCTCACTGGTCGGAAGCTAGCGCCAGTGTCGCGGCAGTTAATTGGCGGCATCGGCCCATAAGCAATGCGCTACGCTAGCCCTAGCCGACAACTTGGTGCCAAAATCAGAAAGGGTGAGGTCGGTACAATAACATAATCATGTATTTGAATGTAGTTCTTTTATGTTAAAAGCTCACATAAAAGTGCATCTTTTCACATATTAATGCCATATCTTAAAATGGGTTCAAAGTAGCCTAGGACAGAAAGATTACAATCACACTGTCAAGCTCATTTAAAGATCACACACCCAAAACAGTTGCGAGTTGTGAACACCCATGGCGTTATGAGATGTGAGGTAGGGGAAATCGAGTCACCATAAGAAAAATCGCATCACATGTAACAGGAACAACCAAGCTTGAACGTTTTTTGCGCCTCTTTACACGACCATTTGATATATTAACCAGAAAAGAATTTAAAGCACAAAATACCTGACTCAAGTTCAGTCAACTTGGTATCACGGTTGAGATTAAGTATACCAGACATGTAGAAAGTCGATACACTCCTATAAAATGAACACAAAAATGAGTAAGGGGACAAATTGTGCTGCAGTCATGCCAACAACTGTTTCCTTGACACGCATCCTGCTGCAAGGGAATTCTAAAGGAATTGCAAGGGAATCTTCCCATCCTTGTTTTCCTCAATAAAGCAAAATCGAAGAAACACAGAGCAGCACAACTTAAAGCACCTTAACACTGATAAATTTCACGCATCTCACGAAATCTATTTAAGAGAATGTGACACCTTAATGCACTCCCAGACTGAAGTGGTTTAGGGACAATCTTTATTGAAAATAATGAGTATTGCTTTATTTTTGCCCAAAAATAACTAATACGCCAAATATTTAGTTTTATATTTCTTCTGAAAGACATCAAGAAGTCTTCAAATCAGCGAGACGCGCCAGTTTGGGCCTCTTTAATTTACGCCACAAATAAAAACGAATACAAAAAACATTTTTAGTTCAAAACGGCTCTTATTAACATGCGCCCCGCTGGGGGGCGAAATTCGCCCCACACCTGGTTTTCCCCAGTTAACGCACAAACGAAGAGACGCAGGACAACGAAACTTACAGTACCTTATCCCTAAACAATTTTGCGCATCTGGCCAAATTCTTTAGGTCAGATCATGTCAGGTCAAGGAGCTATTCAAGGTCAAGTGGCCTGACCTCAAAATCTAAAATCACGAGTTTGAAGCAGTGCCTAAGGAACATCTGCCAACCGATCAGTTTGAAACTTTCACAATATGATAAAGTAATAAGGGTCTACAAATATGCTATCTCAGAATTTTGATATTGTTGACCTAAGGTGGGGCCAATTTTTTGGTCACCCCATTACATATAAGTCTATGGTGAAAAATAGAATGGGCTCGTTTTCAGTAAACACTGAATAGATAAAGCGAAAATCCTCAAACCGTCTATTCTTACCATCATCTTGACCATACAGTTGATTTTTGACCATCTAACCTCTCAAAGGTCATGCCAGGTCACAGGAGCACAGAGTGATTGTTTTGCCCATAACTTCTCACTGAATTGAGATAAAGCCCCCATTTTGCTTGCATTGTGCTTATATTGTCACGGGGAGTCGATTGATATGCAGCATGACCATACCAGGTCACTCTATGGCCCTGAAATAACTGGAGGTCAGGTAATTTTCACCATTTGACCTAACAAGGTCATATCATACATCATTCGATTCGCCGCGATGAGAGGAATCCAACGATGCAGACAGATTTGCTCTAGCTCCCTTGAATACAGATCTAGAGAGAGAAACTTACACTGCTCTGTTGTAAGCCTATGGAGCCTTCTTTGAACTGTGCTGACCTCAATATTGACCTGAAATAAAAATACTACTTGTAATTTCTCTTCGTCTTGTCAAGAGCTTTCAAACGCCGTCCGGAATTTTCCTTTAGCTTTCCTAGGAAATGAGATACGGATGGGGCGCGAAATTCGCCCCTCCCAGCGGGGCGCGTCATGCCAGGGACCCCAGCGGGGCGCGTGTTAAGAGCCAAAGTGAAGTGAGACTTATCAATTACTGTTGTTTTCTAACATATAAAATCAATCATATTTCACCTTTCAAACTACACATTGAACAACCTTACAAGCATTCATAGTCATCAGTGCCCAAAGGCACATTTAGCACGTAGGTTTTAAAGAGTTCCAACCAATACAAATTTGTTCGCGCAGATGGGCTTGAGCATTACGCCATGTTCCCAAGGTCACCGCATACCACGTGACCAACGGGGAAGGAGGGGCGATAGACGGTAGTTTTTACCATTTTTCTCCGCAAAGGGTAAGTTTTGGGACAAATCAATCACCGATCAAGTGATTTCTCAGTGTGCTCTATCACATGGTTATCCCAATTCAAATCCAATCATGAAGATGCCACATTCCTTTTTAGCCATGTCATTGCAGGTTAAGGAGTATTCAAGGTCACGTCACCCAATCTCAAAATCCGGCATCACAAGATTAAAGCTGGGCCAAACGTACATCTGAGCAATTTCACGACAAATCTACCAAAAATTGCAAACACCCCGCACCTCAGATTTCGATGAGATTCGCTCCCTACTGAGCTATCTGGTGAGTAAAATCACGTATAGTCAGTAAAACTTCCGTATAATAAACTGTTTTCGAGTATTAGCTGGGGCAATATTGAGGTTTTCCGAAACACTACAGCAGTTGTTGAATCTATTTTGTTATGGGCCTCAATACTCACATGTCTTCTCTTATCCATGACCTCGTAAAATTTCTTCACGAACTCTTGTGCTGTGAGAGCCGCCTCTGCATTAAGGAACTTGTCATCCTGAAAACAAAGGTAGTGTCACAAACATGCAGAATCATTCACTAACGGTAAATCGCATGCCTGCTGCACCTAAAGCCATACATTTATTCATCGTAAAAAGTAGGTTAAAACACACGAAAACACAAATAAAATTGCAATAATCGACATATAATTTTTCAGACGTGCTGGTATTGGCGTAAAACACATAAGTATCCATTAAAGGGAATGTGGCAACTTGGTCGAATCCTGGAATTTAGTGTAATTAGGCGTACTTTTAGCCGAAAATAATGAAACCACTCATGATTTCTCTGAAAAATGTACGATAAGCTCAATATTTAGATTTTCAAAACAATCTTCAGGAAAAGAAATAAATATCTGCCTGTGGATGATGTCATGATCTGGCAACCACTACCATACTCGAAAAGCTGCAAGGGCTTCAATTGGCTGATGCTCATCGTGACGTCAGCATATGTCGTCACACCAACAGCTCACAACAATGGCCGCCCGGCGGGGGCTGATGAGGGGGCTGGTGTCAGGTAGGTTTTAGCTTTTTTTCTACGGAAATCTTGCGTTCCAAGACAAATGATATATTGAGTACCGGGTTTTCCGACTTGCTTTACCACTTGGCTATCTCAGCTAAAATCACGTTATGAAGGTGCCACATTCCCTTTAAAGTTCGCCACGAGTGAAGGCGGCAATGCCATACGCGTCCGCGGGTGGCATCGGCACCCGATATGCCAGCACGGAAAAACACCCCAGACGGACCACTCAATAGTTCTAATATCGGTCTCTAAAACCAAAAATACGCTAAGTTGGAGCTGAAAAAGTCAGGTTCACCACTGCAGTGCAAAGGAAAGTGGGTATCTCCATTGCTAAATTTATGATTGTATTCATAGAGTATTGAGTATCTCTCAATCATAACATAAGAGGCATTCTTTCCATTGCAAGACAGACCAGGTTTGAGTGAGCCTTGGCTAAAAATAATTTTGGCTCTGGAAACTAAATGCCTGATTCTTAAAAGCCGAACCCATAATTTTCAACAAATTTAAGTTAGGTCACAGGTCAGGTCACGAAGGCAGCCCGACCTAAAAATTATACAAAGCAGGACAACAACTAGCCCAAGTACATAGTCGTTAAACGGGGCAGACATACAAAGTTTCAAACGACGGAGCATTTTACAACCCGCCGTTCTAATATCATTTATATACCCACAGGCAGGCAATATTCAGCAAGGTCAAATTATATACATCGATCGGCTCAAGAGGATCAAATTCAAGTCGTTTGCCATCTACTGTCAGAGTAATGCCAAAACGAATTTCATGTATCCCAGACGGGCATGTTGACCCGACCTAAATACCACAAATGGTTCAAAGTTGGAAGGTGGGCGCCCAACGCCGTTACCGTTTTCGCACCACCGTGGTTCGAGATCTAGGGGGGTCCCGCCCCCGTCACGAGGTGCAGACCCCCGCAATGCGCGGTAAATGACAAACCTGCAGGAATGAGCAGGTTGACAGCAAAACTTGCGTTTTATCATTTTGGATAGGGTCAAAGGAAAATGGATTTGGAACAATAATACATAATAAATATAGTTCCACAGTCACACCGATTTCTGCCTGAATGCACCACAAAAATTGTTGCATTAACATCCAAATCTATCATGATAAATGCATCAGCATACCTAGTATTTTGTATCATGTAGACCTAGTGTAGTACTTCACTCAGTGTCAGAACTGAACAGAGGGCAGCACAGGTTTGATAGCTATAATGTCAAAAGTTATGCATGGTTAGGTATCCCTGAAACCACTTTGTCTTTGGTTGGAAACTCAACTTGATACTGACTCACATTAATTTACTAAGATTTACTCACATTACTAAGGTTCATATGATCGAAACCTGAACCGAGCTCAAACAGCTTAACTAAGTTGGACTGATAAAGATGAACATTTAATTCTAAACAGCATAAGTAGGGCACAGGGTCAAAATGTTTCTCTGGTCGTCTCTTTCCAACTGAGTCAGTGAAAAAGTCTGAATGATAGGCAGTGACGGATCTAGGATTTCGTTAAGAGGGGGGCAGGCTCGGAGGGCGCCGAACCTGGGGGCGCCGAACCTGAGGGGCGGATCTAGTGAATTTCAGTGGCGGATCTAGCCGGTCGGTTTGGGAGGGGCAAACCAAATCGAAAAGCAAAAAGCAAAAAAAAACGTCACGCAGTAAAAAGCTGCGCTACCAATATCACTTGCCGGTAGCATTTTGGGTATTTGAGGCGAAAAGCTAAAAAAACGCCACGGGGTGAAAAATATGGGCTCGGGATACTTCTTCCTATCCAAGGCTGGCTATACTATGACTGGCTAAACTATAACTGAGGGTTATTTATATCTACTCCATGATTCTGATGAAGGGCTGTGCCCGAATATATAATTTTCAGTGTTTTTTACATTTCCGGATTCGAGGGGACAGGCCAGGGAACATCTTATAACTTATGTTCTGTTTGAAGTTGAGAGTTGAAACACCAAAATCTTGCTTATAAACTAAAAAGGAGTAGGGAAAAAAGGAGGTCGATCGCTTTGGGGATCAAAAACATACTTTTGCCCCGGGCTTTTCCGTTTGAGGGGAATGCCTTTTTTGCCCCCCCTGGATCCGCCACTGGCCAATTTACCACCCAAAAGGCGGCCAGTGTCAATGAAAAACGCGTTTAAAAAGGATTTGTAAATGCTTATTTTCATGAAAGCTTCCTCTTAGTGAGGACATGTTCACGTTTACCATCAAGCATATTTCGGGCCAGCTAACGACTGGCACATTGGTAGAAAATGCTGAAAGCACCCACTGACACTAACTGAAGCACGATGAGCAAATAATACAGCTATCTTCGGTCATGGCGAAAACTGAGGTGTCGTATCCACCACCTCCACTTATCACATTTGTCCTGGCCAACAGCTCCATGCTGAAATAGCCGATTGACGCTAACCTGAGCCTCATAGGCCGCAGAACCTATGCGGGTCTGGGCCCCTGAGTTTTTGGTGACTTCCCTGAGTTTATATCGAGTCCCCTCAGCTGATCTGGGACCGCTTTAGTTAACCAGGCCCTCACACTGAACTTGAAACCTATATGTCGCCGCTGAAGCCTATCAAGCTTTTCGGGCCCTTTTATTAATATAAGGCCCCCTCAACAAGTCCTGGGCCCTCTGAGCTAAAAGATGGAGTTCTGAGCTCTGAGCCCCAAGCTGGATTAGTGTCCCTTAAGCTGGTCAGGGTCCCCTGGGTTGGTACCGTTTTCGTTTAACTGATAAAGATCCCTTCAGCTTGTTTGGGGCCCGTTGTGCATATCTTGGCACTAGTTCGTCGAGGCACCCAGCTAGTCTGGCCCTATTAGTTTTATGGGCCTTCTGAGCTGCTGCAGGGTCCCCCAGAGTGTCTGGGCCCCATGAGTTGAAAATTGGACCCCTGTGTTAGTTTTGAGTCCCTGAGCTTATTTAGAAACCGTTTAAATAGTTAGGCACCTCACGCCGGTCTTGAGAATCCTGTGTTGGCACTGAGGTCAAATGAGCTCGTCGGGGGCCCTTATCTGGGCCCCCTTAACTGGCACGGGCCCCTCAGCTGATTTTGGAGACCCAAAATCCCTCCTACCGGATTCCACCCACGCCAGATTTCCTGACTCCCTGAGGGCCCCTGGAGGCCATTGGGGATTTTCCCGCGATCAGCGCTGGGGTCCCTCCCCCGAGACAAAGCTTACAACATGTCTCTGTCTCTATACTCTAGCGTCTGCCAGAGTTGAGCTAGAAACATTTTTAGGCACAATTCGCTTCCTCTCGTTACGGTGAGTCATCAAATAATGTATAATATGACTATACTAGGTAAAAACATAAAAATGACCCGACCTAAGGGTAGGTCAAGGTCACCATATAGCCAAGCATAGTCAGAATGCATATCAATCAACTCACAATAACAATAAGAAATGGTATCAAAATACGGGTTTTATCAATATTTCCTGCAAAGCAATTGACCCAAGTCTTAAAACCTGCTTAGGAAGCCCCAGATGAAATCTCAGAGGTAACATGTCTAAACTTGCAACATGAACCGATAAAGAGGCCTAGGATACTACGATTTGGGGAATCCAAAGGTATTTCAAGCGGCGTCTGCAGACATAGAGCAATCTTTCGGCAAATTTCCGTTTTACCTCATGCATTTTCAACGAAGAGGTCATGATTCGTACCTGTCCCTAGGTCATCGATGGGAAAAATCCCGGAATAAATTTATTAGTACTTTTGGGCCCATTATATGGTACAAGTTTGAATTCGATAGATTCACCCTTTTCTTACTTACACCAACTTAAACATTTTTTGGGGTGAGGTCACTTGACTGCACTGGTGACCTGACCTGAGATGGCGCAACCTTAAATGTTGAGGTAAAGTTGCGGAATTGATCAATGATAAGGTGTGACAAGTACTGTGTCGCTTCGCGCCGAAGTTTTTTCGTGCCACTGGGAGACCTCGAGGGGGTGTTCAAGCACCCCCAACGGGCCGGAACGGGGCGCGAATACTCTAGAACAGGGCTGAGGCCAAAGGGGAAGGCTCTAAACAATGTCTGAAATTTTGGGGTCAAGATCCTTCAAGGTCATTGACCTATTACAGCACAACCCAACATATTATGCCTAATTTACGCTATAACTAGCGCTGTGCCCAAGCGTACCAATGACCTTTGATCAAGCCTTGATCATCAAGGCCAGTCACTTTAAAATTGACCTGTGACCTTGATCTAAACACTGAATAACCTTTACTTTGATGTAATAGCATACGTTATAATAGGTGTCGTAACATTATGCAACGTCATTTAGGGGCTGTCCAGGAGTACCTGTCCTCATCAGGGACACCTATGCTCTCTAGAGGGGCCTTTGCTTCGATGAGGCACCTGTGCCACCCAGGGGCGCCTTCGCTCCCCAATGGACGCAACCTAGCTATCCAGGGGCATCTTTGCTGTTCCGGGGGTGCCTTTGATGCCCAGTGCCCAAGGGGAGCTTTTTCTTATCCAGGTTCACCTTGGTATTGAGGGGCGTATCTTTATTCAAGGTAACCTATACTACCCAGTGGCGCCTACCCTATGCACGGGGCGCTTAGGCTATCCAGGGGGCGGCAATTTGCTATACATAGGGCGCCCTTATGCTCTCCATGGGCACCTCATTCAGAGGGTGCCTCTGATATTCAGGGGCGCTTTTCTTATCAGCAGGCTACCTGTGCCATCTTGGGGCTATTCTTATCAAGGGACGCTGCTGTTATTCAGGAATACCTACACCACTGTCGAGGGTCGCCTTTTTCTACCCAGAGGCGCCTTTACTTCTTAGGAAGTTTGGCCCCGTGCTTTAAGGAGTGCTTTGGCATCGATTGATTGCTCTATTATTGGGCTTAGGTGCGCGTGAACCTTGAGCTCATGTAGCGCTCATATTGTTGCTAAGGAACGCTTATGCTATCAAAGGGCGCCTTTACTATCCAAGGCCTCTGTTTTATTCAAGGCAGTCTGTTCTATCCACGGGCATCTGATATTTCGGGAGCGGTGCCTAGGTTATTCAGAAGGCGGCTTTTTTCTCCACAGGGGCGCACTATTGCTTTCCAGGGGCGCCGTTACTGCCCAGGGGTGTCTTTCTATCCAGGGGCACATATGCTGTCTAGGTGTATTTTTCAATCACAGATACGATTGAAATACATGCCCCTACGTTATCCTGGGGTGCTTTTTGTCTCCGGTAAGGCGCTATTCTTCTCTTCCGGGCACCAGTTTATCCAAGGGCACCTATGCTGTCCAGAGAACCTTTGTTATCTAGGGCTGCCTTCGCTGTTAAGGGGCACCTTTGCTACCAAAAGGGAACATTTTACTTTCCTGGAGTGTCTATTTCCATCTAAGGGGCGATATGCTATCTTGGAGCGCCTTGCAAACATGGGGCACTTTTCTATCCAGAGGCGCCTTTGCACTTGAGGGGGCGCCTCTGCAATCCAGGAGGAGCCCAAAATAGATGGAGAATAAAAATTCTAAAATAGGGCGCTCGAACACTGAAATAAAGTGCCTAGTTATCAGAAAGAGGCGCTCATCTGCTGAGCGGGGAGGACTGCTGGTTGGTGAGGGCAGCGTTCTCGGAAGTGGGGCGCACATAGTGCAAAAGGCACCCGGTTGCAGCGATAGAGCACTGAGCCTTCAGTTATAGGTTAATGAAATGTGGTTAAAGGCAGTCCGTGCTCAAATTGAGCGCTCGAGCCCTGTAACAGAGCGCGCGACTGTCGGACAGGTGTGCCGAACTATAGACAGTAGGGCAGCTGAAGATGGAAAGGACACCTATGATATCCTGGGGCGCCTGTATTCTCAGGTGAGGCGCTTGTTTTCTTTCTCAGGCGCCTAGTTTATCCATGGCCGCCTATGCTGTCCAGATAATATATATCAAGAAGGGTTAACTTTGCTGTCCAGGGCGCCTTTGCTATCCAAGGGCGCATATGATATCTGTAGGGCGCTTCATGCAAAGGGCGCCAGGCTGTCCAATGGCACCGTCCTAACCAAAGGCCGCCTTTCACTTTCCCTGAAGTGCCTATTTCTATGTAAGGAGAGCATATATTATCTAGGAGTGCCCTTGATATACGGAGACGCCTTTTTGTCCAGCGGCGCCTTTGCTCTTGAGGGCGCTGCTCCAATCCAGGGTAGATGAAGATGGATAAGGGACATCTATGTTATACAGGGGGAGCCTGTACTTTCCAATGGGGCGCTCATTTTCCTTCTCAGGCACCTAGTTCATCTATGGGGCGCCTAGGCTATCCAAAGGCACCTTTACTACCGAAGGGGTGCCTTCTTAGGGGCGCATTTGCTATCCAGGGGCGCCTTTGCTGTCCAAAGCACTTGTGTTATCCAGGGTTGTCTTTGCTGTCCAGTGGCGCCTTTGCTATCCAAAAGTGCATATGATATCCGTGGGCGCTTTATCCAGTGGGCGCCTGGACTATCAAAGGGCACTTTTTCTATCCAAGGGTTGCATTTATTTTCCTGAAGTGCCTATTTCTATCTAAGGGGCCTTTTCTGTCCAGGGCACCTATGTTTCCCAGATTTGCCTTTGCTGTCCAGGGACGCCTTTGCTATCCAAGGGCACCTTTCTTAACCAAGGGCGCATTTTGCTTTCCTGGAGCGCCTATTTCTATATAAGGGCGCCTTTGATACCCGAGGCGGCTTTTTGTCAAGGGGCGCCTTTTCTCTGAGGGCGCTGCTCCAATCCAGGGCAGCTGAAGGTGGATAAGGGACATCTATGTTATACAGAGGGAGCCTGTACTTCCCAGTGGGGCGCTCGTTTTCCTTCTCGGGCACCTAGTTTATCCAGGGAGCGCCTAGGCTATGCAAAGACGGCTTTTCTATCGAAGGTGTGCCTTCCTAGGGGCGCCTTTGCTACCCAGGGGGCGCCTTTGCTGTCCACAGCACTTGTGTTATCCAGGGTTGTCTTTGCTGTCCAGGGGCGCCTTTGCTATCCAAGGGTGCATATGACATCCGTAGGGCGCTTTTTCCAGTGGACGCCTAGGCTATCAAAGGGCGCCTTCTTCTAATCAAAGGGCGCCTTCTTCTTCTACCTTCTTCAAGGTGAGCATTTTATTTTCCTAAAGCGCCTATTTCTATCTAAGGGGCGCTTATGCTGTCCAGGGCACCTATGTTACCAAGATTTGCCTTTGCTACCCAGGGCGCCTTTCCTAGCCAAGGGCGCATATGATATCCGTAAGGCGCTTCATTCAGGGGCGCCTAGGGCTATCCAAAGGCGGCTTTTCTATCAAAGGGTGCCTTCCTAGGGACACCTTTGCGACCCAGGGGCGCCTTTGCTGTCGACAGCACTTGTGTTATCCAGGGTTGTCTTTGCTGTCCAGGAGCGACTTTGCTATCCAAGGGTGTATATGACATCCGTAGGGCGCTTTTTCCAGTGGGCGCCTAGGCTATCAAAGGGCGCCTTCTTCTACCCAAGGAGAACATTTTATTTTCCTAAAGCGCCTATTTCTATCTAAGGGGCGCTTATGCTGTCCAGGGCACCTATGTTACCAGGATTTGCCTTTGCTGCCCAGGGGCGCCTTTCCTAGTCAAGGGCGCATATGATATCCGTAGGGCGCTGCATCCAGAGGGCGCCTAGGCTACCAGGGCGCTTATCCAGGGGGCGCCTATGCTACTCAGGGGTGCATTAGTTCCCCATGGCGCAATCCTGCTATCTAGTGGCGCCTTTTCTTTGCCGGGGCGCTTTTGTTAGCTTTCTAAATTTCGTCTTCAACATTTTACTGGGGCGCAAAAGACCTGTAAAAGGCGTCTAGTGTTTGGGCAGGGGCGCTTTGCCATGGTTTTAAGGACTATGTGTTAATTCAAGTGGAATAAGTGGTATCTACCACCTTGGCGCACGAAATGGGTACAGACGCGCCGGTCATATAGCGGCGGATATGAGCTATATGCTGAGGCCTTGGAGCTAAGGGGGGGCCGGGCCCCTGGGCCCCCTTGGATCCGTCACTGATGATAGGTAGGCATGTTCTCTAATTCTACAAGAAATGCTCAAAACTAATTTATTTCTCAATGTTTCTCTGGAATGTTTTTTCAACCACATAATTTCAAACGATAAGGAAAAGCAGACTTGAAGATCCTACTGGAGGTATGAATGTTATAAATGAGTTTTTCAGTGAGCATCATCTTTAAACACCTGAAAAACAAGGACTACAGGACAGATGGAATCTTATCCAGCTTTCTGAATGTGCAAGTGCTGACCAACATATGAGAGAAAATCCTGATAATTTCCTTTGAAGACTATTACAGACAAAGCCAACAGTTCTGAAGGGTTTCCACAGCTTTCTGCATTGTGATGTGTGCCACCTGTAACTAAAATAGGACTGATACATGTTGAGCAGAATGTCACAAAAATTCAGAATATGGCCTAGGTCCCATGCACAAGTTCAATCACGATCTGACTGGTGTATATGGATGCAACCAAGACTCTGATAGAGCTTTTGGCAATAGAAACCATGATTCAACCTCATTCCTGTTAGTCTGTATCCAACAAAACCTGACAGCATTCTGTAGTATGATGATAGACGTGTGAAAACTTTTCCCTCTTCTCATTTCTGCGTTGTCAGGGGTTATGATGGCCGAGGTCTAAGTCCTAAATCGAAAGCTATACGTTCTAATGTGCCTGTTTCACTCGAAATTATTGATTTCGAATAGGTTGCTGCTCTTTTTCGTAGTTTTCCGCTACTCGGTCTCCTCTTTCAAATTTGTCTAATTTCTAAATGAAAGAAAAGAACAAACCGACTAGAGGGCATATCAAAACAGTGTATTCTAGGAACACGAAATACGACAATAAGTGACAATAAGGACGAAAGTAAAAGCTATCAGTTGACAAAAAATGCAATAATCAAACATAATCACGTTCCTCCAGATTTTGTGCACAGCCCCCTACTTCTATTTCAATTAAAGGGAATGTGGCACCTTGGTCAAATCCTGGAATTTAGTGTAATTAGGCGTACTTTTAGTCAAAAATAATGAAACCACTCATGATTTCTCTGAAAAATGTACAATAAGCTCAATATTTGGTTTTTAAAAATACTCCTCTATCAAAAGAAATAAATATCAGACTGTGGATGATGTCACGATCTGGCAACCACTACCATACTTGAAACGCTTCAAGGGCTTCGATTGGCTGATGCTCATCGTGACGTCAGCATATTTCGTCACACCAGTAGCTCACAACAATGGCCGCCGGCGACGGGGGCTGAGGGGGGCTGGTGTCAGGTAGGTTTTAGTTTTTTCTACGGAAATATCGAGTTCCAAGTCAAATGAAATATGGAGTACCGGGTTTTCCGACCTGCTTTACAACTTGGCTATCTCAGTTAAAATCACGTTGTGAAGGTGCCACATTCCCTTTAATGAATCGTACTTGAACTCTCACACCTCACACTCACGATCGCCCAGTTCACTTAACACCCTCTTACACTTTCACACCAACACTCCTTTGCTCAAACATGAGACACGCCCAATGCTACTTACATGAGTCGTGCTAATCGCTTTGAAAGATACTCATCTGAAAAATCATGGCTTGCCGAATCTGGATCATTACAAAAATATATCAAACGCTCTTGAAAATAGAAACTGTGCTCTTCTCCCAGAGGGGTCCCAGCACGGAGGCACCCCCGCCGTCACACCCGCACTCGCATCTTGAGATTTCGAAGAAGAGTCCCCCAAAAAAGCCCAGCTGCTCGATGGTACACCGCTTTAATACACCCTCGGCCGGCGGCGCTCCGGTCCTGCCGTCACTCCTGACCACCTAGCGGCATGTCGGCCGCCCGGCCTGGAACTCGTCGTGCTGCCATCTCGTGACGGCGGCCAGCACCACTCTCGGGTCCTCATGGCAGCAGCTTCGGCCCGGCGGTCGACGACACCAGCCGGCGATGAGCGTCCACGGCTGTTGCCTGAGGCTATGCGTGCGGTGCAGTGCGACGGCGGCAACTATTCCGTAACGTAACGGTTGTCCTGCGCCGCCGCCGATCGCTGGCAGCTGAGGTGGCTGAGGGTAGCGCCTGGGTGACGATACACACCTTTGCTCTAAAGTACAAAATGTCGCCAAAATTTCTTACAGACATTCTCCTTATGGAGCAGAGAATAAGGGAGACTAAAGTGCAGAGCACAAAGCTTTCTTTGCAAATTTGGATGAAGAGAAGGTAAAGGGATGAAGGGAAACATCCCCATCACCAGAAATGGAGACAAAATTGAGACTGAAAATTGTAAATCAATTACTGTTCTATCCTCATCCAGGCTTGAGCATCATGGAAATAGATGTTGCTGTATCGTGATCCTCAGTCCTATCCTGATTCCCTCCCACCCATGGAAATTATCAATTAAGCCTATGAACTGAGAGGTGGTAAGTTTTCAGAAATATTATTCCATGCCACTTTTCCAAACATATCAGATAAGAGATGTGCTTGAAGAGTTAAAAAGCACACAGGTATTAATCAGTGAATCCATAAAATGTATATTTGTTCCCTTGTTGAGGAACACAAGTTTAAGAAACAAACACACCAGTGGAAGGGATGATGGGCCAGTCTGTAGAATGTGGCAGGCCTCTTGACAAGGTGTTTGGGGTAGCTCAAATCCTACCACAATTTGGACATACATTTGGTTTTTGGGGCAGACTTTTCTCTTCCCTGGGCATGAATTTTCATTTAATACTGTAGGAAGGTGACTAAAATAGAATAACCACTGTTTCTTTTCTCTATTTTGTTTTATTTGAAGTACTCCAGTTTCTGCCTGAGGGTATCACTACTGCCATAAGTAGCCAGTTTCTGCCCCTAGTTTTTTACCTTAACTGCTCCTAAAATTGGGAAAGGCTGCCTGAAAACCAATAGGTTTTCCCTGAGGCTACCCTAGCAAGATTTCATTGAAGCCTGCCACCTTCTAGAGACTGGATGACAGGTCAATACACCAGTGTGCAAAATATGACATTTTTTTACAAAATCTTGTCAGTGTCAATACCCTTTGAGACAGGAGTAAGTGGTGTGAATTTTATCAACCTGGTGCAAATTTGCAAGACTGGTGCAAGAAAGGTGACACTTGAACCAAACAAATAATGGCTGAATGTTATTAAAGGGAGATACGCGAAAAAAATTTTATTGGCTAGATCAAAAGGTCACAAAAAGTTGTTTCAGAAGTCATATTCTCATTTTTGCGAATTCGGCCTCCAAATGCCTTAAAATTGATCTCAAAGTCAACATTTATAGACGACTTTATCGATACACTGCATATCGATGTATATGACGTACACACGGCTAGAGCTATCAATTTCTCTAAAAAAATGGTCGTTTTTTCCTAAGCAGTGACTTGAAAGTTTTGAACCGATAAAGACAAAAATTATTTCAGAATATCTGTAGCCCAAAATAATATTATAATAGAAATATAGGATTTTTAAGTAATCACAACTGACCAATCAGAAGGCATAGCCAACTCAAAGGGGGGTCACGTGACCTTCCTGACGCAAAAGTTTCGTCATTCTGGAGATATTGCAGAAAACGGTTGAAGACCCGAGGACGCAGTGAGACCTATATGAACGATAAGAGACATATTTTATCTGTATTGAAGCAAAGGAAACAAAAGCATAGTTATATATAGAGGGATTTCGAAGATTTTAGTGAGAGTTGTTCTTGTATTCTCATGTTATCTTCCACAGGTAATAGTACAAATAGTATTTTGCAGAGCTGATGCAGAAGAAATCTTCTGTTTTGTGCCTTTTTTCTTTGTACCACCGAGTATATGTGAATGGCTTCAGAAAAATAAAGCCCATCGGCCCATCCGCCGTGCTATCATAGTTAGCAAACCAATAGAGACAACATAGTTAGTTACAACAGTACTCTGAGCAAGTGCCATAAAACATTGTTTTTAGTCAGAAAGCATAAGGGAAGGAGATTGTGGGATGTTGGTGTGCGATCATACATGTAGGTTCTGGAGAAACTATGATATTGTGCTAAGGTTGATGGTGGATGAAATATTTTTGTACCAACTGTAAGTGAACTCTGTGAGTATGCTAACTTTTAAAGATAGATGTTCTTTAATATTTGTCATTCTTAAAAGATAAGGAAGACATTTTTTGGGTTTTGGCAACCTATGTGGCCCTTGAACCTTTTAAATTAAAGATTAAACAGAGCATTCAGATAGCTCAAATTAGACCTTAACATGCCTTGATCTATACATGTTTAGGTACTATGGCAAGCTCATCTCTTTTTTCTCCCGTATGCTAGGTGGGGTAAATAGTCTTATCCTTTCTCTATGTTGGAGATGTATGATGTGGGTAACAACAACTCTATTTTCTGTCCTCAATGATATTCTGTCTGGAGAATGTGGCTGGTTTCTTGAGGCATTTGGGGCAGCGCAGATCCTGCATATATCTGGAGGCATAAACTTGATTTCCAGAAGAAACTTTTGTTTCCAACCGGTGCACATATCCATTTTGGTGTGAGGGGAGGTTGCTTATCAATAATTGCCATTTTCTCTGTTCTCCTTTTCATTGCTTTGTAGCAAACATGACATATGTTTTATATATATATTCACCATTGTGGAAAGTATGACAGCTGGTCAGAAGAGTCGCACCAGCCATCTAAAACTCTGGCACAAATTTGCACAGCCAGCCACCTAAATTCACACCAATCTGCAGTATACCAGGGAGAAAGCACCCATCCCTACCCTAGTGTGCAAAGTATGGCATTTTCTTCAAGATCTCGTTGGTGCGAGTGTACTTGGAGACGGGATCAAGTGGTGCAAAGTCAATCAACCTTGTGTGAATTTGTGAGACTGGTGCAAGAAAGGTGACACTGAAAACCAAACAAATATTGACTGAATGGTTATAAAGACTGAGGAGGGGGCTTGAAAAAGTCCTTAACTATCTCACTAATAAGAGAGACAGCATTGCATTGTGTGGGTAGGAATGAGAGCGTTTTTCCCTGGTAATATGACAGGTTAGTGTGAATTTTTGGTGGCTGTCAGTGCAAGAATTTCAGATGGCTGGTGCAGCTTGTCTGGCCTGCTGCCATACTTTGCAGACAGGTCCCTACCCACATGATGCAATTTTCCTTGTGTCTTTATAACCATTTTTCCATTATTTGTTTGGTTTTCAGCGTTACCTCCCTTGCACCAGTCTCAAATTTGCACCAGGTTAATAAAATTTGCACCACTTGTTCCTGTCTCCAGGGGCACTCACATTGACTAGGCCTAGTCAAAAGTACCATACTTGTAGCAAACAATGATTTTGTTGCTTCTTTTTCTGCTGTCACTTTTGTGTAATAACTTGAAATATAGTAATGTGATGGATAGCATTCTTATAAAACACTTTGGCACTAAGCCAAGTTTGTGCTCACATTTAAGTCCTGGGAATTGAAGTCTTCCATTCTATATTTTTTGCCTGTCCTTCCCTAATGCTTGTATGAATTTTTCAGGTGCTGCCAGTGGCTTAAGATCTGTGGATGGTCCCTCACTTCCTGAAGCTGCTGAGGAACCACATCTTGGACCAGGGTCTGAGGCTACTGGGTCCAGAGGCACCGGTAGTAGACAAGGGCCTCCCCCAGCAGCTTTTGGCAAAGGACAATGCCAAGCTTCTGCTTTGCCACGCCCTTCAGTTGGAGCATATAAAGGTATGGGCCATCAGTTTTGTGCATCAAACTTTTACTTGTGTTCTTTTTATATGTGCTGGACGTGAAATTTAAATCATTTGTATAGGATTTTAAATTATTCAGTGCTCGGGAGTGCACCTTTCCATTTGGTTTGTACCGTTTTTATTAATATACTGTGTACAATAGTATTTGCAGAGGCAAAATGGATTGCATTGCTATCAAATGAATCTCAGGTCACTCATGCGAATGAACATATCAATATATTTTTCACTGGCAACGGGAACATAGCAATAATTTTAGTGGTCCTCTTTTGAATAAAAGGATATTATGAACCTTCCCTGATAGATGAAAATAGATTTAAAACAAATCTATAAATGTGTGAGAGCTGAACATGTTTCATCTTCTAATATCTGTTAAGTTGAACAATCATGATAAATGACTAGATTGTGAATATTTGGCTAAGTGTCAGTTATTCGCTCGATATAGCAAAACATCTAATAAAACTGTTCGTTTTGACAATCGCCCATCAGTTGATGATCGTCAGACGAAGTTTATACCACAAAATTTCCGTCAGGTGACTGGCCAGGAGCGACAGCGAGTACGTCCAGTGGCCCAGATGCTCAGCGAGCGCGTGGGAAAGTGTCTACTCCTCCTATTTGGTCAGCGCTTCGTCAAGCAGGCTCAGATCGTCATCACCTGCGACGAGATGTTCGACACCTGCAACTTTCGGTGCTTCCTGGACGGCAAGGCTCATCGGTCAGCATTCGGCTTGGAGCACACCATCAATGCTCAGTATACTTCTCTGCTCGAGTTCATGCGGCTGATTCGGGACTCCCGAGTCGGATGCCAGAGCAGGTACCATTCCAGAACGGGTTCATCATGTCCTTAACAGCCCTGCGAGGTCTCCACAGCATGCTTCAGAACATCTACGGTGTCAAGTACTTTCTGACGTCTCGGGTGAATCAGGACATGGTAACAAACTTCTTCTCTCAGGTCAGGTGCTTGGGAGCAGGCAGCACCCACCCAACGGCGGTGGAGGCGAAGACTCGTGTTCTCATGCTAGACCACATACTGATGGAGCCCCAGTCTCGCTGGAAGAAGAAGAATCAACATACCTGAGTGCGGCTACCCTGCAACTGGACACCCCCCGACAGTCATTACTGAAGAGCTGGATGACATCGCTGCTGTGTGATCAGATGGAGAGGGTGCAGCCGTGCCCCGCTCCACCGGTACCGGACAACCCGGAGCAGGACTGGCTGGACGAGGATGACCAGGACGACGCCGCGGAACGAGCTGCTCCGTCAGCAGGGGACACGAACCAAAAACTTTGTAAGCAGGCACCGGCCTACGTGGCGGGCTTTGTTGCTGCAAAATGCAAACCTGTGGACAGCTCTCTCTGATACATATCATCGACCGTGCCAGTAGTAAATGAAAGTGGGAAACTGCAGTGGTTGCAAAGTCTCAATCGGGGTGGTCTCACAATACCAAGTGAAAAGTGGCTTAGGCAAGTAGGGGAGCTAGAGGCTTTAGTTTGTGATATGCATGGACCAAGCGACATCGATAGGAAACCAGGATTCATTCGCCGTTTGACTTCTGATGTGCTGGTTAAATTCCCGGACCTTCACCAAAAGGTAGCGCGAAAGTACGCGGTGACGAGAACACACATGCGGGTGAAGTGGCTGCAACGGTTGTATGCGGAGGGGAAGCGAAAGGCAAGGGCAGAACAGAAAAGTCGTCGGGAAATGAAGAGAATGCGTTACTACATTTAGTAAAAGTGATTGAGCAGTATCCTCAGGTAGCCAGCTGTTATTGATAATACTGTATCTGCACCCAGTTCGTATACTAATCGGGCGTTTACCCGCTGTAGCGCCGCGTCAGAGGTACGAGTCGGTGATTGATAAAGGATTATTTATATATTTTAGGAACGTGCATTGATCTATATATCTATGATAGAAGTGATAACAGTTGTGTGTACGTTTGGTTTTTTACATGTGTTTTTTGTGATTTGGATGTCCCTTGCGCAAAAACATTTAAAAACCTAAAAAATAGCGGGGAGTGGTGTGGCCCATAATATTTGCTATACATTTTTCTTCTTTGTTTTTCTTCGTAAAGTAAATGGGCACATGGGAAAGGGAAGGGCACTCCTGCATACCCAACAAAATTTTAGGGCATGGGCAGGGGCAAAATTTTATGCGTGATCTGTACATTTTGTGTTGCGTAGTTTGTTGCCGCCGTAAACTTATCAGTTATGTATGCTAGTCAAATCAAACTGTTGGCTTCCCTGTTATGTATAGTAGTGTGACCTTTGTACACAGTGTCCTATTTTTGGTGCATCTGAACAAGAAGTGAAGTATTCGTCATATATTTATCGTGACGAACGGCTCAGTGGCTGAGACTGCGTTAGTGCGCAAACCATGAAAGAATACGTCTGGAAATGAACGCGACACCACACAAATTATGTGCACGGCGTTACGATTTCGTTTAGCATTTGTATACCGTCGATTCTCAGCTCACCTATATCATGATTAAATGTATGATTATGGATTGCGATATTTCATTTGGAAATGTCTGCCGAGATGGTGCTGAATTAAATAGTCTTTCCGAAAAATTGCGCTCAATGTGATGTCAAAGGAGCTTCTTTGCTGCCGTGATGAATATAAATCACTGCATTGGTACATACATTTTGTTCCACGGTATTTACCTAAGCATTTTAACACAAATTATATAGTTTTCTGGTGAAGTTGCTAGATCTTCGAAAGAAAATGCCTCCCACGTTTGTTGTGTTGTGCCCTGATTTAGCTTGAAAAATTTGAGAAAATGCCTGAAAATAAATATCCATTGAAAAATGTTCCCGCTGAACATATGGCTGGTAGTTATGTTAACACGCTCATTGACGGGGGCGGGTACCCGCCCCCTCGGGTTTTTCGGAGACAGCAGAAAAACGGCGGCGCGTAGCGCCACCGTACTTGGCATTTTTACAACTTCTGTGAAAAAATTAAGGTTAGGTCATCTCAGGTCAGATCACCAGTACAGGTCGTGACCTGACCTCAAAAAAGTTTAAGATAGTATAAGTCGGAGCAGGGGTGAACTTATCCGATTGAAACTCATCACATAATGGGCCCACCTAGTTCTCTAAAATATTTTCCGGTATTTTTGATATCGATGACCTAAGGTCAGGTACAAGGCATGACCTCTCCATTGGAAATACATGGGAAAAATGTTTTTACTGAATAAATCAGTAAGGGATGGTGATAAAGCGTTCATTCTAGTTGCATTAGACTCACCTTGTCTTTGCTGTTCTAATAATATAAATTTTATATAATTTGACCTTGACCTGACCTCAGGTCAGGTCAAATCCTTGATTTGACCTAGCAAGGTCAAATCATATATCATTCGATTCGGCTTGCTACGAGGATTCCTATAGTTTAAAAGTAGTTTTGCTACTATCTTTACTTGTTCAGATGTAATGGCCGAAAACCTTAATTTATATGTTATCCCTAGGACGGCCAGTGTGCAAAGTATGGCATTTTTGACGAGATCTCGTTGGTGCGAGTGCACTTGGGGACAGAAGCGAGTGTGCGAATTTTACCAACCTGGTGCGAATTTGTGAGACTGGTGCAAAGAAGGTGACACTGAAAACCAAACAAATAATGGCTAGGTGGTTATAAAGATACAGGAGGGGGCCTTATGAAAAGTCCTCAACTAACTAACTAACTAATAAGAGAGATACCATTGCATCTTGTGGGTAGGAATGGGTGCGTTTTTCTCCCTGGTATATGGAAGATTGGTGCGAATTTTTGGTGGCTGGCGGTGCGAGAATTTTAGATGACTGGTGCGACTCGTCTGGCCTGCTGCCATACTTCGCAGACTTGTAGGACGGCATGTTTCAACCTCTCGTGACCTTAAATGTGACCTGACCAAAAATGGTTCAAATATTTTCGATAAAGAAATAGATGGGCTACCCAACGATTTACCGTTTTTCGCTACCTACCGTGGTTCTCGAGATCTTAGGGGGGCGGGTACCCACCCCCCTCGTCAAGGTGAAGGTGGCTCAGACCCCCGTCAAAGCGCGTGTTAAATTAGGAGACATTTAAATTGTATTGAAAATTTCCCGCAAGGTCATTTTCATTTCCGCTGGGGGCTAGAGGGTAAGATGCTCCAACGACAGAACACTTGTGCCAATGAGCGCCGCCACGGCACCTAGAATTAGGGGGCAAACCCATTTCTGCCTCTCCTAGGTGGGAACTAATATTTTTTGCTCTACAGACCTTGTGTAAACATCTCTTTCAGTGCTTGTCAGACCTAGTATAAAGCTACATCTCCAAGAACATGATCGCTCTCCGGGGCGAGGGGGAGCGAATATTTTTTACTCTACAGACCTAGCGTAAACACTTTTCAAAAATTTCTCCGGCGTTTTGGGGGACCAAAAGATAGTTTGGTCCCCCTCCAACGCTTTGGGGGCGATGGTCCCTCCGATACACATTTGGTCCCTCCGATACACATCAACTCTACAGCACAACCCCTGGCCATCCTCGGCGCTCATAGATTCTGATCTAAATGCACCTTTTTCTCCCCTACAATAGAAAACCTGGATCAGCCATTGTATGTTTCTGTTTAGAGCACCATAGTCTACACACTTGAAACACTAAAACGGGTCTTCACTCATACGCGTCGGAAAAAGGGGGCCAGGGGGACCTGGCCCCCCCACTTTTCGGCCAAAAATTTCCTGATCTCAGTAAAAATTAGGGAAACCGGACATTCTTATATCCAGCCGCTGCGGAAGGCTACGAGGGGCCCAAATTCGAAGAGTTTTTGGTCCTGATGTTGAAAGTTTTTTGTCAGCATCAGGCTGAAGTTTGGCTGGCCCCCCCCACTTTTTCCGGTGGCGACACTTATGTCTTAAATGTCCTTACTTTACCAAGCCGAGCCCATTACAGCCTTCGGGGTACCGCCGGACAGATTTTCATCTCTAGTTGGGTTCTAAAGTTACTCAACGGCAATTTGCATTACTCCTGGCCGGCTCCTGGGTTTGTTTTGCAAAACTCGAACAGAGGTGTGTTGGACTGCTGGCAACCTACAAACTCTTTTGTGGTGCGCAGGAGCAATTCTGCATATTACGGGCTCGCTGCCGTCTGCATTCTATAAAATACGATATTGCGCGTGCGCGCTACAGAAAAACCTGCCAGTCCGCCTGCAGCCGAACACATTTCCGGTTAGTTCGGGTCGGACCGTAGGTAGAAGTTTAAATCTTTTTTCAAATCTTTCTTGTGGGATAAATTTGTAAAATTAATGACAAAAAAAGTGTAAAAATACATTCTGAATACAAATACATAATATGAGAAACATCAAAACACAATTTTAGTAACCATGGCAACGAGAAAAGACTGTCCCTGGCTAGTGATGAAGTGCTGGGTTTAATACTCCAACTGCTATTGATAAATATTTCGATAATTGTGATGTGGCCTCCCAAAAAATTGGTCAAAGATGCAAAAATGATTATTGGTTTCAGGATCAGGATTTTTCAAATATCAAGAAACCACAATAAAATTTTTTCAGCGTATCTCCCTTTAAGACACAGGAGGGTGCCTTATAAAAAGTCCTTTACTAATTAACTAATAAGAAAGATAGCATTGCATTGTGCATTGTGCATTGTGTGGGTAGGACTGGGTGCATTTTTTCCCTGGTATATGACAGATTGATGCAAATTTTTGGATGCTAGTGGTGCAAGAATTTTAGATGACTGGTGCAACTTGTCTGGCCTACTTCCATACTTTGCAGACTGGTCAATACAGGAAAGTTGAATAACATATATGCCTCCAGCATAAGTGTTTCCACCAGCAAAAAAGTGGGGAAGGGCCAGCCAAACTTCAAACTGATGCTGACAAAAACTTTCCACGTTAAGACCAAAATCTGCTCAAATTCGGACTCCTTGTTGCCTCACAAAGCGGCTGGTTACAAGAATGTCCAGTTTTCCCCCATTTTGACAGAGGTCAGGAATTTTTGGCCAAAAAGTGGGGGCCCAGGCCCTCCTGGCCCCCTTTTCTGACGCTTATGGCCTCCAGCATGTACAATTCAGGAATGAAGAAGGGCAGATACATATGCCAAACCAGTTTGTCACACAATTGCATTCTTCTAGCTTCCATCAAGCCCGGGAGAACTTACCTTTCCATCCATATTAAATATCGGTACCCTCGGCTACAACGCTTGTCTACAAGCACACCAAACCCCACCAAAGCCTTCTTCAATCAACCGTTCTGCTTTCAATGGCTGCTCCCAAGGTAGCACGAGAGACTGATTAGGGGTTTGCGCTGTTGTTTCCGAGCGCGTGGTATCCAGTTTGTGTAAATTTTGCAATTTCACCCCTCTAAGTAACTTTTGTGTGATCACAAAAAAGCACACTGAAGACGATATATTTCTCTTATTTTTTCTTTTAGGTTTTATAATAAATAGTATAATCAGCGTTAGAAATGTCTTTAAATAAATGCTACCAAACAAAGGAATACTTTTGGCCTTTTTAGAGGCCTGTGACGTTTTGTAGGCCCAACTGCAAACGACGCCTGTGATTGGATATCTGTGGCGCCAGTTTTGAGGCTCAGCCAATGAGAGAGCATCTATCTTGCTCTTTGTGGCTTCCGCGTCCGCGGTTCGCCGCCGTTCGCCGCCACCGCAATCGTTTTCCCTTTCTGTTCCGTAGTTAGGGAACGTCGTATGCGCGGAGGCCCGGTGGTGATCGGGATAATAACAATAATAGGTGTTTTGCAGTAATAAGAGAGGGCGAAGTTCAAGTGTTTTGTTATCTTGTTCCGTTTGCGTTTCGTCTTGGATTCAATTGTGTGGTAAGAGGGATGGGAGTATTTATTTGTGCCATGAGCTGTATCAGCATACTGATAGGTACAACAGTGTACAGATGATTGGGGCATTTCGAAGAAGGCTACTGGCCATTAACAAAAACACCCAATTGTTATCCCTTTGTGGACCAAAAGATACTTTTCTGGGCTTTGGTGGGGCCATGGCCCCTTCCCCACCCCATGGGGTCTGCCAATGACTGACATCAATACTAATAGATAGCCAACTGTTATGGCGCTGGCTTATAGTCACCATTTTTCCCCCGGATCAGCTGATCCGGTTGGTGAAAAAAGACAGTTTGCTATTGGCCTCTGAGTTTTAGATTTTTTCATTATTAAACTATTTTGAAATGTTAACAGATATATTGATGCTGATGTACAGATTTAATACAGGCCAATAGCATACTGTCCTTTTTTGCCTCAAAGATCCCCGAACCGAGTGTCAAAGTGGTGGTTCAATTGGGCAGTGCTGCAATAGCTAGGTGGGATTTGTCTGTCTTTTAGTATTGATTTCAGTTTATTAAATAGTGTCTCCTTTTAAGCTTCTAACCCAGTGTGCAAAGTATGGCATTTTTGACGAGATCTCGTCGGTGCGAGTGCTCTTGGAGACAGGAGTGAGTGGTGCAAATTTTATCAACATGGTGCAAATTTGCAAGACTGGTGCGAGGATGGTGACACTTAAACCAAATAAATAATGACTGAATGGTTATTAAGACACAGGAGGGGGCCTTATAAAAAGTCCTTTACTAAGTAACTAATAATAGAGGTAGCATTGCATTGTGTGGGTTGGAATGGGTGCATTTTTCTCCCTAGCATGTGGCAGATTGGTGTGAATTTTTGGAGGCTGGTGGTGCAAGAAATTTAGATGGCTGGTGCAACTCGTCTGGCCTGCTGCCATACTTTGCAGACTGGCTTCTAACTTGCCTGTTTTATGCTGTGAGGCATATCAATATTGATATGGGGGCTTCATGCCCAACACCCTTCAATATTACCATTGGCTTCATTTCCATCCTAGCATTGCCCCATGGCCCTTCTTCGTATGATGCCTTTAAAAGTACTTACATCTTCACCAGTCTGCGAGGGCAGCACTGCAGGTGCTTGGGCAGCCCAAGCCGCCCCAATTGGGGCAGAAATTTGGATGCTGGGGCAGACTCCTCCAAAGAGGGGTGTATTTTTACCAATACATGTTTATCTACTCCATTTTAAACGAAACACCCAGAAATGAAAAAAACTGCATCCAACTCTACGATAACAACACACTCCGACCCTCCACGCCAGCACCAGCTATCTTGCATTCATGATGGATGACTTCAAGAATACTTTTATTCAAAGGTATATTTACAAGCAATTATTTTCCCTTAAAACGCCATTTGCCACTGCTTTCACGCCGTATAATCAATACTTTAAAAAATATTTCAATTGATAACTAAATTCGATAAATAATAATTTTATCCACAGCTAAAGCATTTTCCCCTTCCATTTTCTCACATTTGCATGAAAGCATGACAAAATTTGGAATATTTTCACTCCTGGTTTTCACAAGACCCAAGCGAAAAAGATTCCCGTACGCTCTGCGCGTCACATCACTGACTAGCATTTGTTCTTAGGGGAGGGGCTGGCATGATTTTCTTTGAACGGTGGACCCTTTGAACAGTGAACCTTTGACATAGACCCGATTTGCCGCCTTTGGCGATCAAAACATAACAAAGGAAATGCAAAAACTACATACAGGGAAATTTTATTTCGAGTTCTAAGATTGTTTTTGTAAGTAAAACTAGGTTTAGATTACAAATTTAGAAAATAAATTTAAATTTAGCTTTAGAAAGGCGCCTGTTTCCTGATTTTTATTCACTTCCAGGAACTTTGACTTTACATCTATTAAAAATTTCCTTTGTTTGGTATCTTTGTAACCATATTTCTCTAGATGAAAATATGACGCTTTGAGACAATTCAGCTTTTACAGCGCAACTTTAACTAATGATTGTCGTTTCTTTTCGCCATTTTTCTTCTTCCCTCGGTTATTACCTGTACCGACCTCTGCCCCAAGTACAAGTTCCTGCCCCAAGAGCCCCCATCTGCCCCAAGATTGACCAAAAGCTGCCCCAAATTGGTAGGTCTGCCCCGAGGCTGCCCCAACGAGATCTCGTCGAAATCTGCCACGTTCTGCAGACTGGCATCTTCAAGTGTGTTGGTTGAGTTTGACTAGTTGATCAGTTAGATGGGGTGTAACACATTTATTGATGCCAACAAAGAGTGTAACCACATGCTCCTGAACCACTCTCACTGACACCACCCACACCAAAACAACACAGAGTGTTATAGGCCACTGTTACGCCACACATAGTGCAGTGCAGCAATTGAGCCAGAATGACCGGCATATCAATGATTAAAAAATGTATGTAGGATGCAGATGCTTATCATTGTTGTTACAGTTTCATCATTCATTATGATTCCAAAAAGTGATGTGGTATTTTACACCCTTTTTGAGGTTTTGTTAAAGGAAAATAATCATCTGGAGTTGTGTAGGTACTTGGAATGGATTAGGCATTCTTGTGTTCTTGCTGTGCTGCTGTCTTGTTCTTGCTTTGCTGCTGTCTTGTTCTTGCTTTGCTGCTGTCTTGTTCTTACTGTGCTGCATTCTTGCTTGCTGAAAGAGCTAATCCCTCTCTTCTGAGGGCCTCTGGCTTGAACAGCAAGAACATCTTTACAGTTTCCAACATTGCAGCTGATGGGCACAATAGGCATTTCAGCATGATCAGCTGTTCCTTGTGCTGAGCAGTATTGCTTCTGCACAAGGACCAGGAATTACCAGCAAGAACTCACTCCCTAACTTGGTAGTCAGACCTACAAGCCCAGATAGTGTGAAAATAAATATGGTCAAGCATAGCATAGGTTATGTTCAAAACAAAATTATTGACCTGGAATGTAAATATGGAATGGGCCATGTTGTACTTTGACTCAAAACTGGTTTTTGTGCCTCTAAAATGTATTGGGTAACTAGGGTATGATTGGTCAGAGGGGTCAATTTGGTGTAAAGTTGTAAAAACGGTGTTTTTAAAGAAAATTGGGGGATTGGGGAGTCAGCAAATCTATTTTCCCCCAAGACCTTGAGTTCGCTCCTGGATCATGGTGTATGAAACCTGTTCTCTAACCTCTCGTATTGTTCTGAATATCCTAAGGCTTGGCCCTTGATGTGTCCTAAGTACAAACCTAAATGGGTACATAGCATTCCCAGGCTTTTTTGATCCATGAAAAGATGCTCAGTGTTGTTAGGGCGGGAATCGTAGCTCCATCTAAATTTGGTACTTTCCTGGAATGCAATATCATGAATAATGGTACATGTACAACCTACTCAAACCTAACGTTTGTCTTTGATTACTTCTTTCTCATATTCCTCGATGTAAAACTGCAGCTGCTACCTGTAGCCATGACATTTTACTGACATGAACATGATACACTGGTCTGGAGACCACCTTCCAGATCTGCTCCTGTGCTAGTATCCGGATGATGGTCGACATTAGCCTTAAGATGATCATTCTGTGAGATAACATGGATGGAAATGAATCATGTACTCCAAAGTGTGACGATGTATGACTTCGTAGAAGTTTACTGCCGCAGGTGTCTTGCAGACTTCCAAAGCCTACCAGTGGAAGTTACTGGTTGAAATGTGTTTGAGATTTACTTATATATATAAAATATTTAATAGACCATGCTGAGATGTATGTAAAATTCCTAGGCAGACAACTGGCTGCGTCTTCTTAAAGATGGTATAACAAATTTTGATAACTAGACATATTTTGAAAGCCCCTATCTGCCGAATATGTAGATGCATTTGCAAAATGTCTACTGCAAAGCAGTAATGCCCTTTTTCTTTACTTTTCCTGCCGTTTTGTGTTAACATATTTTTAGCGACTTAATTGGTGCACTACACAAAACATGGACTTTGCTGACGTTCCACCTCTGTTTCCTTCAGACATTATGCCTCGCGCAAAGGACGACAACAAGCCAAGGGGACGTATGTCTTCTTACGCCTACTTCGTGCAGACGTGCCGCGAGGAGCACAAAAGGAAGTACCCCAACGAGACCATCGCATTCGCTGCCTTCTCCAAGAAGTGTTCTGACCGCTGGAAGGTGAGCAAGGGAGGCCGCAAAGTCTGATCTTCTGTGGTTCAGCTGTGATGTCCGAGGGTCGAGTGTGCGGGGGTGGTACGGGGATGACTTGGGGAAGAGCGTTTGACTTCCACCCCACTGACCCGGGTTAAAATCCCCGGGCGGGTGTTCTGCATACATCTTTCCGACCCCCATAATACCCTTACAACAAGGTGAGAGTTGGTGACATCATATGACCTCAGCATTCAGGTGTGTCGTAAAGCCCCAAATTTGTTCAGTGGTACGCTAGCTTTTGTCGTTGGACAGCTGTAACCGTTTTGGACTTAAAATGCTGTAAAGTTGTATTTTTCATCCGCTGTTTCTGTGGAAACCTCGTAAACACTAAAGGCGTCAATAATTAAATTGGTTACATATTTGTGGGGACTTTTAAACAAATAGATCTTATCTAGCCTGTTTTGTTGGCTGTGGACATTTAATGATTATCTGTTTCGTGTCATGTAATAAATTATGTTTCTTGAACAGCCGAGGCAAAAGTACAAGATTTCTGACCATAGTAGTTTAAGAGTCGAAGTACTGAAGGAGGGTTAAATAGTCGAGCTACTTATTATGGCGCGGTAGATTGTCCGCAACCTCGCAGGTTACATGCTTGAGCCTAGTTTTTTAAATGTCGTTTGGAAAATTCCTGGATATTTTCTTTATATTTGATGCGGGATCGTTTGATTCGTGGTTTTCTAAAATTCCACGGGTAATGTTTTTCGTGCACCTTTATATAGAGGCTTCAGCATCCGAAATAGAAAACCAAGGTTGAACATAGTGATGGTATCTTTGACACTCATGAAACTGGCACAATATCGATAACTCAGCAGGGTGGGTAAGGAGTGAGGCGGTAAGTTAACCGTTTTAACCATGCTGTTAGGAGAATCAAGGTCTTATCACATGACGAAGGGTGAGTTAGTGGATTAGGGTTTGAGGTCACTAACCAATTGACTAAAAGCTTAGGCAGGGCAGGAACAGCATCCGTAAAATCAGGGGCCTTTTCCTTGTGTCACCATCACAACATGAGAACACTGGCGGCGGAAGTGGGGGAGGGAAGTACCGGGGCACGGTGCCCCCCTTAAATCAGAAATTTCAACACTAACCCTATGGCGTTGACTGGAAAGAAATGGGTCGAAAGGTCCGTGGTGCCCCCCCCCCCCTTAAATTCGGATGTTCCGCCGTCACTGCTTGAGAACGCCAGGGCCCTAAATATTCAGGAATAGCGAGCCCTATTTTTGGCCGTATCGAATCAGATTTGTATTCATGTGGAAGGGTGAGATCGCACGGCAAGTGTGTTTGAGTACTAGGGGCGTCGTGGTGTGAGGAATGTTCGTCGTGAGCGCTTAGTGTTAGGCATGTGCTTGTGGATTGCCCAGACTACCAGATCGAAAGAATGCAACATCTAAAAAAGTCGCGCTCATTGGAATATCTTTTAGGTCAGTTTCCACCCGTCGAGAGGTCAACTATCCTATCTTTTTATAGCATCGGCTTCTAATGTAATTAACTCGCCGACCTAGGCTTGTTGATGTGGAGCGGTCATTCTTTGCTTTTGACGTTATCGCGTAGATATTGTAGATTTAGCACTTCTAAAACGTAAGCACTTGCTTTTACTACTTGATCTGTTGAAACCCCTACATATATTTTTTTATTTATTGATATGTGCGCCATATGACCTACTTTGTCGGAACGCCCTAAAACTCTAAATATGATGATGGGCGTCGTGGCGTTGTGCTCTTTGGTCAATCAAAATCTAAAATTTTGTCCTGGGAAGCTAATAATTTTTCGTTTAACTTTTTACTCATACTTCTTTCCTCTGTCTCTATTGCTTCAAAACTATGTGTTTTTTAAAGAGCCAAATCTAAGTATTGAAAATACGTTGAATTTGAACAGACTCGTGTCTTTAGTATTATTGATTTGAGTCGGAGTGTGAAGCCGCCCGGCCAGGGGTGAATCTTGAGTTGAATCAGGTCGCTTTAACTCGAGAGCATGAATTGAGTCTACTGGCATAAACTATGCGACGTTCAACTGTCCTTACTAGACTAGTAGCTGCGTTCTCCCCGTTGACGATCCCTGACGCTGTCGTTTGTTTTCCGTTCAGGTGATGAGCGACAAGGAGAAGAAGCGTTTCGTAGACATGGCCGACCAGGACAAGCTGCGCTTCAATATGGAGATGGAGTCGTACGTGCCTCCTCCCTTCTCAGGCAAGGGCAAGGGCTCGCGCAGGAAGAAGGACCCGAACGCGCCCAAGCGCTCGCTATCGGCTTTCTTCTGCTTCTGCCAGGACGAGCGGCCAGGCATCCGCGCGGCGCACCCAGACTACTCGGTTGGTGACGTCGCCAAAGAGCTAGGCAGAAAGTGGGCCGAGTGCTCCGAGGACGACAAGAAGAAGTACAACGCCATGGCGGAGAAGGACAAGGAGCGCTACGAACGGGTGAGTGCCAGCTGCTTAAATGCTTGCCACTGGTTTGCTTACGACTTTCGTTATTTAGTTTTTGTTTTGTCTGCGTTTTTATTTGGTTTTGAAAACGTTTAAAATTAGAGAGCTTATAAAAAGTGAATACAATCTAAAATCTAGACACAACAGCGAGTTTTGGCCCGCAATATTTCCGACCCTCAACCCCAAAAAGTAGGGAGAATTGTCTGAAATTAGACATTCAATAAATCGTTTCCAATTCATGAATCCATACAGAAAGAAATGAATGGTGCAACGTTCTGCACCAACACGGCTGAAAGTTTTGTCCCAAGAATAGTGCAGAAGTATGTACCTGGGATTGTTTGGAATCTATGTGAAATAAAGCATCAGGGGTCCGCCGCTATCGGCTCGGAAAAAATAAAGGGAGAGAAAACAGCAATCCGCTGTTTGTCGTCTAAAATTAGAAGATGCAAAATTTTGCATTCGTTTTAAGACTGGAAAAACTACAATAAAACCCTGCTGATGCAGTCGGTGTATTCGTTTCCCCTACTCATGAGGAACTTCTCTTCAGTCCCCTTTGACTGATTCCATTTTTCCCAATACTATACGCAAGAAAATATGCATATGAGCTTTTGGAAACATGTGAATGTCTAATTCCTTCGAGGAAAGTTGTGGGTTCCTTATCCCCTAAACGTAGATATTCTGAGGCTCTTCTTTATCAATGGAGGACTCTAAAATTGGAATTCCAGACCCATCTTCCGCCGAAGGGGCTGGCAGGGGCAGGATGCAACGGGTAGGAGCCGAGTCCCCCTGCCGCATCAGGTCGTCCCTCCTCTGACTCCACGTGTACCTGGCAGGACCTGAAGGTGTGCGGCACCAGATGCTCCCTTTACCGCGGTCTCCCCCCCATTCGTTTGTGTCTGGCAGAAGGGGGTGTGCCGGATCGGCCCGCCCCTCTGCCGCAGCAGAGAATTAAGCGCTATTGTTGCTGTAGCCTTGGGGCGTTACGACGCGATTTACGGACTAAAGTTCGTATGGCTAAAGTACGTATAGATAAACCTCGTACGCAAAAGTTCGTAAGCAAATTTATGTACGTAGGGTATAAAACTAGTATGACAAAAGCACGTACGCAAAAGTTCGTAAGCAAATGTGCGTAGGGTATAAAACTCGTATGCCAAAAGTACGTACGCAAAAGTTCGTAAGCGAATGTACGTAGGGTATAAAACTAGCATGCCAAAAGTACGTCCGTAAAAGAACGTACGCGAAACTTCGTAAGACAATTTACGTAGGGTATAAAACTGGTAATCCAAAAGTATGTACGCAAAAGTACGTATGCAAAAATACGTATGCAAAAATACGTATGCAAAAATACGCAAGCAAATGTACATAATAAATGCATAGGCTGGAGTATGTTCGAGGCAGGCAATTGTGGGGGCTAAAGCCCCCAGGCCCCCTAAAATGTGATAATAGACAGGGGCGTCGCCACAGATTTTCGGGTGCGAGGGCCGGCGCCAGGGCGGGGGTGGACTGAGGCTCGTGATGAAGCCCTATATGTTCACGCAAACATAGCATTTTCAATAGTATTTTCAGTCAAAAGCGGGGGCTGGCCCCTCCCCGCCACTTTCCGAGAGCGGGAGGGTCTGGTCCCCCAGGCCCGGTGGCGACGCCCCTGGTCAGTGGTAGATTTCCGCCACTGCGCTCAAGCTATTTGAAAGTCCGGCGAGATGCAGGCAGGTGATTGATTACCTCTGTACTTGATGCCGTGTAATTTTCCATACGTTTTTTCATGACGAATATTTTACCTCTAGGAACTTTACTCATACGAATTTGTGTCATTACTGAATATTTTATCCCTAGGAACATTTTGCTCCTATGAACTTTGTCGCATACGAACTTTTTCCATTACAATTATTATACACGTACGTACTTTATCTATACGTACTTTAGCCATACGACTTTATGCATACGAACTTGTTCCTTACGTACCGTATGCATACGAACTTGTTCCTTACGTACTTTGGTCCGTAACCCTTACGACGCACCCAACTGCTGAGGTCATCTGGCGTCGCTGACTCTCACTGTGTGCCTCGCAGGAGATGGAGGTTTACCGGAACGGAGGACTCGTCGGCGCGTCCGGCGCCGTCATGATGCAGTATGACGACGAGTGAGCCTCGCGGTGGCCTCTGATGCCGCTAACGTATTGTACAAACCGCGCCCATCCGCCTGTTGTTGCCCCTGTTGTACGCGAGGGAGCCGCCGCCCGCCGGGACTGCTGGGGACAGCGTCGGCCGCGCCCTCTCCACATGGGCTATTTATTTTATGGAGTGATGTACACTGTAGGCGGCGCACCCCCGCCCGGCCGGCCGGGGGCGCCGCACTGTACCCTAGTTCTCATCGACGCATCACGTTGTTCTCATTGCCGGGTCGTGTTTCATCCCTCACAGAGTTTGTGTAGTTCGTTTGAAATACATGGTTTGTCGAAATACGCGATCTAAATTATGTTAAGCTAGTGTTTCTTAGCGAGGTCTGAGAATTAGGGTGGATGTGCTGCCTACACTCATAGCGTACACGCGCTTAAGCTAGAACCACTTGTACTTTCCAAAATAATTCAAGAAAACAGGTCCAGGTGTCATACACCTCAATTGGCGACCGTAAATGCGCAAAACCGGCCCGCGAAACTCAAGACCACTGACTTATTCAATTCGAAAGAAACATGTTCATATTAAATTGCGCCCTAAAACAACACGTCACACTAGCAAGCACTTCTATCGAAAAGACCGCCCTGGATAGAGCGGGTGGAAGTGTTGTCGAAAAACGCGAACATCTGGTTAGAGGCTGACGCCTGGCTCACAGCTTCCATCATCTCCACACAACATCCGGTCTCCCAGCTCCCGCCTAAACCTGTTGTATGTGTGAACATCACAGGATCAATCCGCAGGAGTAAAGATCCTAAACTCTCTCCCTAAACGATGACAGTGACACAGGCTCCTGCTCGAAGCGGGAGTGAATTCCACCGATCCCCAGCCTCCGCGCACATAAAACATTACGAAAAATACTGGGCAGCAGACCTAGACATTACGAGCTCTTACATCTGGTGGCGAATTAGGGCGTCACGAGTTCCTACATATGGCGGCAGGCTTGGGCATCACGAGGTCTCGCGTCTGGTGACGAATTGGGGCGTCACGAGCGCTACATATGGCGGCAGACTTTAACATCACGAGCTCTCGCGTCTGGTGGCGAATTAGGGCGTCACGAGCGCTACATATGGCGACAGACTTGAGCATCACGAGCTCCTTATATAACACCAGATGATATTATAAGCTTTTACATCCGGTGGCATGTTAGGTTTGAACATGAGCTCCTATGTATGTCGACACTGTGAGGGGGCCTCTAGAGAAGAATTTCGCGGCCTCTTACGTGTAAAAACAGATATGTGCATGTGGTGATAGACGAAAATTTCAACTCCCACGTATGACGGACAGAGTGGGAAAAATGCAGCGGAAATAATGGACATCGCGAGCTGCTGCATGAGGCTGCGTTTAGAGTAACGCGTCGGCACGCTAAAAAAATGCCCCTGAGGCAAACCTGCGGCGCTTCACACGGGTCAGTTACCTAAATATGATCCGTAAAAACGAACACTAAAATCCTGAGTTCATGAATACCCGATAAAATATTTACTTGCAGACACAGAAAGCTACAAGAGAGAGGCCAAGCCTCTTGTCTTTTCCCAAAAGTATCACCCAGCAGAAATTATAATCCTAGCTGACTGCATACACAACCCCTCGGAGCCCGTCTACACAGTGCTTTGCGCTGCGCGGTGCAATGGGAAGGCTATCACTATCACATTCACAACTCAGGAGTGAAGTGTTATTTCTAACTTTGTAGCTTCTATTTTGCCTGTTATGAAACAGATCCTTGTTCTAAAACAGATCCCTCGGAGACTCGCTCTTCTATGATGACTGTTGAGCTGAGTCTCAATTGTACTGCATTGAGTCAGTGACCACACACTACCCGCCCATGAAGTACCGTTCCAGTTCTATCACCCATCGCCCTCGCTACCAATTGGCAATTTTCGCAACCTCAGTACAGGCCTGAGCTTGGAGACTCCGGCCCCGTCCGAGAGGAGACGTCGGTCCCCCGCTATTACGAATTATCCTAAGCACCTGGCCTGCGCCTGCTTTGTCATCACAGCTGACGTTCGTCGTCATCTACAGCCCCGGCTTGTGCTGGTTCCTCCCTTCTCATTCCAGCGTGAGCAGGTGCATCAGTCATGAGGGAGGAAAGATCACGGATGGCGCTCTCCACCCGCAGTGGCGCCCCCTCAGCGCCTGAAGCTGCTGCCTCCGCCTGGGACGGCGACGGTGGCGCCTCCTCACGCGGCGGCGAGTCCGGTACCTGCACCAGGCTGTTCCAGTTGATGACGTCGAAGTCGATGACGATACGGCGGCGGGGCGGCACAAACTGGCTGCGAACAGGGACATTCAGATGGGGAACGATATGACAGACACCTTTGTTATAAATGGGAGCATGCCTGAAGGCATTGGGCTCAGCAACTGGCTCATTTCTTTTAAACATGACAATAATGTTTTGCCACAAATGAACACTACTTGTAAAATCTATTAAGTCATCTACTTCGTATACCCAAGATCCGGTAGCGTCAATGGCACCCTCACATATTAAAAAAATGCAAACCCAACGTGCAAGTCGATAATGAATTCTTCGCGTCTAAAAAAGGCAACTGGTCCCGCTTATACATGGAGACCGAAATCTAACGTCAATAAAGGCAAGGAGTCACGTAAACAAACTCGCAGGAGCTCAGCATCGTCCTATTTTCGGAGGCTTTAGAAGTCTCTGGTTAGAGAAGCTACTGTCGGTGCGCCCCGCCGGGTCCTCTCGTACCGCTCACCAGCATTCCACGCCAGCCATCCGCAGCAGCCGGCGGGAGGCCACCGTCGACGACTTGCTGTGGTGTTTGTCAGAGAGGTACACTACCTTCCGGATCCCTGCCGGAGAGCCGCCGCCCTCAGCAATCACCCGCCCGCGTCACCCAGTCGTCCTCAGTAATCACCCGTCCGCGTCACCCAGCCGCCCTCAGCAATCACCCGTCCGCGTCACCCAGCCGTCCTAAGTAATCACCCGTCCGCGTCACCCAGTCGCCCTCAGCAACCACCCGCCCGCGTCACCCAGTCGCCCTCAGTAACCACCCGCCCGCGTCACCCAGTCGCCCTCAGCAACCACCCGCCCGCGTCACCCAGTCGTCCTCAGCAACCACCCGCCCGCGTCACCCAGTCGTCCTCAGCAACCACCCGCCCGCGTCACCCAGTCGCCCTCAGCAACCACCCGCCCGCGTCACCCAGTCGTCCTCAGTAATCATCCGTCCGCACTGATGAATACAGACGGTCTCAACAAGGATGGATTACATAACGCGGCAAAACGGTGCCGGGGTCACGTGAGTTTGTCTCCGGGTGTTTCAGAGCATCCAAACTTCGCGGCGGTCACCTTTTTAGGTTGATATTTACGGTCATAAACGGAGCAAAAAGGTCTATTACAAATCCGCGGCGTTAGATTGATATAATTCTGTCGTGCAAAGGAAAAACTATCTTCAATGTATTTCGAACGGGAGATACCACTTTCCTTTGCGCGAGAGAGGAACACTCACCTGACTGGATGATTAGTTTGGCGCACTCGTTACAGGGGAACAACGCCACGTAGATGGTGCACCCCTTCACATCCGCCGAGTTCTTGTTCAGGATGGCGTTCATTTCGGCGTGACACACTGAAAATGCGCAGAGCATTTTTCCCGTTAGTTTCCTTGAGACAACACCGCATCACCGCACCATTTCGCCTGGAGCCTCGCGATCTTCATCCCTCGTCACGGCAGAGTCCGTGCTACACCCCCCCTTCCCATACAAAAGCCGGAGTTCAACGTCAGACAGCAAGATCCGGCACTTCGGAACCACCATCAAGGGCAGGAACAAATTCGAGAGGTGAGCCTGAACTAAATAGCGGTGAATATAATATCATAACTTCTCTGGCGTTCGCGATAGTTACTGCATACTTTATCATCAGCGGCATATGAACTGACGGTTGGCGCGCATTATAGGCCAAACAACTAACCGCACACTTTGCTTCTATTTTGAAGACCCCAGCTGGGGACCGCAGCACCGGTCACACCAGTCGGCCCTGCCGCCGCCACTCACCGTACATGTACTTGGTGTCCAGCGGGTCTTCCGCCTGTTTACGCCACGGCAGGTCGTCGTCGCTGCAGCCGAAAGGCATGCCGTTGTACCCGATTCCCACCACCCTGCGGTCGTCGTTCACGATGCACGCGCCCACCTGCGCATGCGCAGAGCAACGCTGAGAGACTGAGGCTATCGCACCACATGTCACGAATACTGGCTTTCGACACGCTGGTGAACTTCAAAGGAGCTCGAACACGCTGTGCAGTTTGCATTAACACTTTCTGCCGAAAAGTGAGCTTGGCGTGCTTTAACACGCGCCCCGCTGGGAGGGGGCGAAATTCGCCCCCTCCCCCTCCGAGTTTTCCCAAGATAGCTCAAAAACGAAGAAACGCAGAGCAACGGAACTTACAGTACCTTTTCCCTAATCAATTTTACACATCTGACAAATTTGTTTAGTTAGGGTCATGTCAGGTCAAGAAGATATTCAAGGTCAAGTGACCCGGCCTCAAAACCTAAAATCACGAGTTTGAAGCGGCGCCCAGGGAACATCAGCGAACCGATCAGTTTGAAACTTCCACGATATGATGAGTTCATTAGGGTCTACAAATCTGCTATCTCGGAATTTCAATATTGTTGACCTAAGGTGGAGTCAATTTTTTGGTCACCCCATAAGTCTATTGTAAGAAATATAATGGGCTCGTTTTCAGTAAATACTGAATAAATAAAGCTGAAAATTTTCAAACCGTCTATTCTTACCACGATCTTGACCATAAAGTTGAGTTTTTGAGCATCTGACCTCTCAAAGGTCATGTCAGGTCACGGGAGTATGGAGTGATTGTTTTGCCAATAACTTCTCACCGAATTGAGATAAAGCTCCCGTTTTGCTTGCATTGTGCTTATATTGTTACGGGGAGTCGATTGATATGCAACATGACCATACCAGGGCTCTATGTGACACTGACCTAGCTCGAGGTCAGGTCATTTTCACTATTTGACCTAGCAAGGTCATATTATACATAATTCGATTCGCCGTGATGAGAGGAGTCCAATGATGCATAAATATTTGCTCTAGCTCCCCTGTGGGCAGATCTAGGGAGAGAAACGTACACTGCTTTGCTGTAAGCCTATGGAGTCTTCTTTGACCTATGCTGACCTCAATATTGACCTGACATAAAATATTATTCTTATGAAATCTGTTCGTCTTGTCAAGAGCTTTCGAACGCCGCCCGTAATTTTCCTTTAGCTTTCGTGGGGAATGAGATACGAAGGAGGGGCGAAGAACGCCCCCCCAGCGGGGCGCGTGTTTACTTACTTTTGTATCGTTAATGCATAGAAACGGCAGCAATGGCCGGAACGCTCTCGATTATTACGCCCGCGGGCGGTCACTCACCTGGGTCACGGGATCTTTACTTCGCATAGCTGAGAGGAAGCAAATGGCCATGAAGTACTCTGGCCACTCCAGGTACCCGGTCCTCTTGCAGTTGATGTCCCTGTATAATGACGCGACTGGTTGGTAGGACCACAATTTAGATGATAGCAGGTATGTGCTCAGGGTCAAAACAAGCTAAGCTCTTAGTAGAGACCAGACGTCGCGTTTCGGAGGAACGGGAAAAACATAAGCTATGAGTTATTTTCACGAAAATCACCAGTTTTAGAATGGAGACAATGAGGGCTCGATAAAGCGGGTCTTATCAAACTCCCAGGTACTGCACAATAGCCTGGTCCGGATTTAGGTTTTTTTCTTCAGAAAGTAACGGATCGTTGTTAGTTAGATGCATCTTTTGTGCTGATTACGATGCGCTCATCAGAAATGCAATTTTCGAAAAACTTTTGGTGGCCCACTCGAGTTGAAGGTTTTGCATTTTGCCCAATTTTCCACTTTTTGGCTCACCATCAACCCATATTACCAACGAGGTGCAAAAAATTGCACTGGGCTGGTAGTTTGATTCGTTGGTGTTCCATTCACTTTGTTTTTGTTGTTATAGCTTGCACAAATACCGGTTATTTTTTGCTTATTATCTCCGCTTTTAGTTGAGTTTGCACTGGCCCTCCATAGATGGCGCTAGCGGCTTGACATGGTAAGTGAATACTGATCTCCTCGGGGACCGAGAATGTGAACAGCAACGTGAAAGGTGAGAAACAATTGCGAATTGGATTGTATAAACGCACTTAAAGAGCTGTTTTCAAGCAGCACTGAAGTTGTTAACACTGTTTCTCAGGTATTTTAAGCATGCCATGTCCAAATATGCTGCTGCTGCTGAAGTCCCGACCATAACCCTTTACCAATACACGCAGGAACCGTGGGGGCTGTGGTGGTGGCTGTTGCACCTAACTTTCAGAGTGTGGCAGCAGCTCTAACCCCGCCCCCCAGTTTGAGCCGATTCTGGAACTTCTCTATTAACATTTAAGTGATATGCCTAATCACCCCCGGCCATACCAACGCGGAAGCCCCTTCCTCCAACTTACATCTTTCCGCCGACTAAAATAATCTCTCCACCTATGACTTCACCGACTGAATTCTTCCGTATTTGCGCCAAAAAGACTCTGCAGCAACCCTACTTTGACTGAAGTGCGAGGGTATCAGTTTTGAGGCTAGTGACCTGTAGCCCAGTCTTCTCTGACATATTTGGAGGTCGTTGTGGCCCAGAGGAGAATTATTTGTTTTACGTGTAACGATAGGATTGATAATTTTTAACGTTGTGGTCCAGCAGAAAAAAATCGACCGGTTTGGCATTGTGCGAACATTTTTTTTTTACAAACATAGCATTGATCACCAGGTTTTAAGAACTGAAGGAAATATGTAGTATGAAATCACGAAATAAGCTTTCCAACGTTTACGGACCTTGCACTAGCTGCATTGGATAATAATCTATAAGCATATGATAATCAATAATCATCGGCATAATCTAAGCGCTTACGTTATCTTTTCCTTTCAGTTCTCTGTTCTAAATTGAAAATGGAGGGACGGTTATATCTGCAAGAAATAAAGGAGTCTTACCGTGAGTTTGGTATATCATAGGGCACCTTCTTATGACAAAAATTGAACTCATGGAGGAGCGGAGCAAAGATGAGTGTCATATTCCTATGGAAGAATCCAAGAACAGGGTAACGGCTGGAGTTATGGATGTGTGTGCCAGCGTAACACTCCATACACGTGCAAATCAGGCCATACTGAAGGAACTAAGACGGCTTTGGAAGGAAAGAGTACACAAAAGAAGTATGCAAACAAGTTTGGCAAGCGAGCTGCTATACCAAGTGCTGCGATGGATTCGCTGTTTGATACCAGCAGCCGAGAACTTGAGCCTGGACAAGCAGAAGACAGTGTTTCTGGCCGACCAGCCAAGTGCCAGACGTCTTCAGACAGACAGCCTCGATCAGGAAACCACAGCGCGATGGCAGAGGAGAGCTCAGCGAGCGGGTCAAGCAGTCATGAGAGAAGCAACCGTCACCTCCCCGAGTCAACAGGCGACGGCCGGGACAGCAAACACGCCTATGGAAACTGGCGTTTCAGGTAACTCTATCATCTGCTAAGCTATAATGACTCGGTAATCCCGATCAAAGGGATATTATCTGTGTATGAGCAACGCTATTTAAAAAAAACCAGTCTGCTCATCAATTCTAACAAAACACCCACAAGCTATATGTATATATTTTTCAAAACACCGTCCAAGTCGTTTACAGTCAATAGCTCATAAACCATAAGACATGGTACGTATTGCTTGTCGTTCTCCTATCCTTCCTTACGGTTCCATAACTCATAAAACATAAAAATGGTAGGCATTACTTGTCGTTCTTCTACGGCCTATCCTTCCTTATGGTTTGTGAGTTATGGACTGTGAACGACTTGGACAGTGTTTAAAAAATATGTAAATATATAGCTTGTGGGTGTTCTGATAGGATTTATGAGCAGACTAGTTTCTGCAAATAATATTGTTCATATACAGATAATATCCCTTTGATCGGGATTACCAAGTCATTATGGCTTAGCAGATGATAGCGCTACCTGAAACACCAATTTCCACAGGCGTGTTTGCTGCCTCGGCCGTCGCCTGTTGACTCGGGGAGGTGACGGCTGCTCCTCTCATGACTGCTCGACCCGCTCGCTGAGCTCTCCTCTGCCATCGCGCTGTTGTTTCCTGATCGAGGCTGCCTGTCTGAATACGTCTGACACTTGGCTGGTCGGCCAGATACACTGTCTTCTACTAGTTCAGGCTCACGTTCTCGGCTGCTGATATCAATCAGCAAATCCATCGCAGCAGTTGATGTAGCAGCTCGCTTGCCAAACCTGTTTACATGCTTCTTTTTGTCTCTCTTTCTTTCTAAAGCCCTCTTAGTTCCTTCAGCACGGCCTGTTTTGCACGTGTAGGCAATGATACGCTTGCACATACATCAATAATCTCAGCCGTTACCCTGTTATTGATACTTCCATAAGAATATGGCACTCATCTTTGCTCCGCTCCTCCATGAGTCCAATTCTTGTCATAACAAGGTGCCCTATGACATACCAAACTCACGGTCAAGCCCTTTTGTTTTTTTTGCCAATATTACCGTCTGTCCATGTTGAATTTTGTTCAGAGGAAACATAAAACTGCAAGGAGAACATAACGTAGAACTTAGATTAAGCCGGCTCTTATGCACTTCTTTCGCTTTTCTGAAAGAAAATCTGGCGATTTCTATTTTCTGGCCAATTATACCTGGCATCCTTATCTCCACCGCTTTCAGTAGAACAACTGAATCGAAATTCTGGCGCGGGCAAGACGCTCAGTCCCCTGCCCCACCGGAGAAAGTTCCAATGGGTGAACACCGAAACTAAATTCCACCACTCACAAAATTGGTGAGTGGAAAATTAGACACCCTAGCCTTTTCTAGCCAAAAAATGAGCTAACCGCTTTGAAAGATATATTTTGGAAAGCAGTTTATCTGTGCACATGATTTCTAGGCTTACGTCCTTGAAACGTTTTTTGTATTTCTGGAACCGAGAATAGTGAAAAACCATTTTTGGTCATCTTGTTGTTAAAAGCAATTATCTTGAAATTTGTATTTTAAGCAGCATATTTTTTGACATTGTATCGTAGAAAATTGACCATTTATTGGGAAGAAAATAATTTTTATCCATATCAGCCCTTCATTGCTGCGTCCACGCCGTGTGACACCCAAATTCACTCACGACACCCTACGACACCCTAGACATAAATACTCTGATATTTAAGTTGAACTGAAAGTGTCCGGCACTTGAATACATTGCAACTCTACATTTTCATTAAATGATTTTTTGGGCAACAAGAATGCATCCAGTTACCCTTCAAACATCGGCACTTCTTTGTATGGCTGGTCTACGGCGTGGACTTACCAAAACGCCGTCTTTACATCTGCTAAATAAAAGCGGCATCTTTAGGCTTTTTGAAAGGCAGGTTTCATATTCGTTATTGACAAAACATTGTTAGTATTCCTCTTTGTGTGCTTTTGGTTGTATAATTTTCTAGTCTATAAGGATTTAGAAAATTAATTTAGAGCAATTTTTGAAATGCAAATTATGTAGCTCATGCGACCGGCAAGCAGCAACCGATCAGAAATTTAAAGTAGTAGTCGCTCTGACGCTGTCGCAACACGCCGCGCCTGGCTGATTGTAGACGAAAGGAAGAAACAACAACAGCAGCAGAAAGAAAAGGCTGTAGCTTTGATTAGATTCATAGAAAGCAGCATTTTCATATGAAGGTGAGTATATATGTTAAGAGGAGCAGGGAATTGACAGGTAAAGAAAAGAACCTTTTAGCAAGAGTCTGGAAGAGTTTATTGCCATGATAGAAAGTTTGTAGTTTTGTCTGGTTAGTTAAGTGTAAACCAAGGCTCTACTTTTTATTACATACTCATCATCATACAAATCATACATCATCATACTGGGCCCCAGCATAGGTGTATGCAGGTGCAGTGATTGAGGTCAGGAGTGGCCTCCAAAATTCCGATAACTATAGGTATAGGTATAAGAGGGCGTTGTCCCGGACAAAAAACTATACAGTGTATGCTTAGATAATTAATTTTGGCACTAGGTATTGCACGAAAAAATCCCCTTTCATTTTTCATTACCTGCCGGTCTCAGAGGCCCTCTCTGCAAAGTTGGTCTAAGGGGGCCCGATATTTCGTCTCAGGGGCCCTTTAGAGCTGGTCGTGGGGAGAGGAGAGGAGGGGCACAAGAGTTGGTCTAGGGAAGCCCCCCCAAGATTCATCCCACAAATGGTAGTATTGGTGGCTCCCAGGTTCTTTCCCCCAAAGGTTGGTCTCAGAGGCCCCCAAAAAGTTTTTTATTTGTGGCAATTCACCAATTCCTTAAAAATAATTGGAAACTGCATCAAGGGGTTTCAGTTGGTAAAGATTTACCTGCTTAACCCAAATTTTTCACATGGTAATGGTCAAACAATTCTGCTTGGGGATGATTAAAAAATATTTACTTTGGAAAATTAAAGGAAATATCCATCCCTCAGTTCAAACAAGGGCTTTGAGAGTTTCCCACCTGAGTACCCAAATTGGAAAATTTTTATTCCGCCATACATTTTGAGGGAATTTTCCACTCACTCGCCATACATTCCGAGCTGAATTTTCCCCTCGACACCCTAGCGCAAAACCTATTTTGGGTCACTGGTTGGAAGTCGTTGGAAATTTCAGGATTTCATACAACATATTTTCTTCGGTCCTTAAAACCTGGTGACCAATGTCATGTTTGTAATAAAATGTTTGCATAATGCCAAACCGGTCGATTTTTTTCTGCTGGACCACAACTTTAAAAATTATCAATCCTATCCGTATAAGTAAAACATATAATTCTCCTCTGGGCCACAACGACCTCTAAATATGTCAGAGGAGACTAGGCTACAGGTCACTAGCCTCAAACTGATACCCTCGCACTTCAGTCAAAGCAGGGTTGCTGCAGAGTCTTTTTGGCGCAAATACGGAAGAATTCAGTCGGTGAAGGCATAGGTGGAGAGACTATTTTAGTCGGCGGAAAGGTGTAAGTTGGAGGAAGGGGGCTTCCGCGTTGGTATGGCCGGGGGTGATTAGGCATACCACTTAAATGTTAATATAGAAGTTCCAGAATCGGCTCAAACTGGGGGGGTTGGAGCTGCTGCCACACTCTGAAAGTTGAGTGCAACAGCCACCACCACAGCCCCCACGGTTCCTGCGTCTATTGGTAAAGGGTTATGGTCGGGACTTCAGCAGCAGCAGCAGATTTGGACATGGCATGCTTGAAATACCTGAGAAACAGTGTTAACAACTTCAGTGCTGCTTGAAGACAGCTCTTTAAGTGCGTTTATACAATCCAATTCGCAATTGTTTCTCACCTTTCACGTTGCTGTTCACATTCCCGGTCCCCGAGGAAATCAGTATTCACTTACAATGTCACGCCGCTAGCGCCATCTATGGAGAGCCAGTGCAAACTCAACTAAAAGCGGAGATAGTAAGCAAAAAATAACTGTTATGTGTGGAAGCTATAACAACAAAAACAAAGCGAATGGAACACCAACGAACCAAACTACCGACCCAGTGCAATTTTTTGCACCTCGTTGGTAATATGGGTTGATGGTGAGCCAAAAAGTGGAAAATTGGGCAAAATGAAAAACCTTCAACTCGAGTGGGCCACCAAAAGTTTTTCGAAAATTGCATTTCTGATGAGCACATCGTAATCAGCACCCAAAAATGCATCTAATGAGCAGCGATCCGTTACTTTCTGAAGAAAAAAACCTACATTCGGACCAAGCTACTGCACAAGCAACGGTCGCATACAAGTGATCAAGAACGACCTGGAACACGCATTTAGCAGACGTGTTTTCTTATAGTGATTGCTGTTACTTCCGACATGCAGTGTATATGCTTTATCATTCACAAATCAATTTATGGTTGTCTATTCACCCTCCAATCTTAAAAGCTTTTCATTGCAGCTTGGAAGAAGTGAACGACGAGAACAAACCCAATCGGAAGAGCTCTTGGTGTAAAGGGTGAGCAGCTATCATTAATGCAGTTGGTGAGTGCCAAACATTTTAAGCTTTGCACTAATTTCGCCGCGCAACATAACCACGCAGTAAGAATTAATAATGCAATGGAAAATGACTTCAACTCAACTTCCCAGCATGGTTTAAACCGGTATTTGGATATATATATATATATATATATATATATATATATATATATATATATATATATATATATATATATATAGTTAAAAGTCACAGCAGCTTTGTTGATGAGCTTTCTGAGAGTTTTTCGATGTTTCTTGTTTGTTTTCTTGCCTCGGATGAAGATTATTAAGGACCGATCGAATGACATAAGTAAGGTAAAAAAAGGTATTTCATAGTTCCATTTCGTTTATATTTATATAGCGCGACGTTTCAAAAGTTACACACTTTTATCCTCAGGCATTTAAATGTAGTCTATGGTTGGGAAAAGGTGAAGAATGAATCATATTAGATCTCTTCCAAGTTGAAAATGGTTCTTCAAAAGTTAACAGTTTTCCACACGGCACTTTCAGTTGTAGCAGATCGCAAATATTAGTTTGAATAAGGTTCAAACTAACAATAACACAATAGTATATATATATATATAACACAGTTAGTATGCAAAATACGTTAGTTTGCAAACTCACTACTTAATTTGCAAACTACCTAGGGAATTTGCAAATTCACTAGTTCATTTGCGGAATAGCCGAATTACTTAAGATTAATAATGCAGAGTCTGATCCAGCTCAGTTTCCGTCTCCTAACTGATAGGCAGGCCGCTTGAACCGAAATCGTCAACGAAGGGATAGCACGGTAGCCACGTAGCCTACCTGAGTACTCCTTGCCGTGCCAAGCATAGCCAGGAGCCGGGATAAGAATAAGGGCACCTGTGAGGCAATTTACGCAGGAGGGGGAACTCATCTCACTGCCGGCGCAAATTAAGGATCTTGGACCAAATATTCGTTTTTAGTAACCGGACCAGGCACTGATACCGACTTCCTTATAGATAAGTGGCGGATGTTAGACTGGGGACGGATCCCCTTTTAGGCCCGGGCGGGATGTTTTGTATTTAACCCTTCTCCGCTTAGTGAGGGAGTTGAATCGGACCCCCTTGGCTTTTCACGAATGATTCCGAGTCGATTTAAATGAGATGCGCCTGACTTTGTATAACTCTAGGCTGACCCCTTTGATAGCTTGTACTAAAAAAATTGGCTTCAGGTCAATGAGCTTTGATGTAATTTATAAACCAATGTAAGACTATTTTAGTCTTCTAAAATAAGACTGACACAACCAAGGCATCCATTTTGAGGCCAATGGATTAACAAGGTCACCACAGGTCACCAAAGGTAACGGTTTTCGAGATGGCTTACGTTCATACCTTTTGAACGCGATAAGATACAACAATAAATTTGGTATCATGGTGACGAGCATGACCCAAGGATTCAGATGATGTGCAGCATCACCCTGAAAGATCATTATTGAACTTTGACCTGAGGTCAAGGTCACGATTCAACCTTTCAAGGTCATGTTGCATATCATTAGAATCCTTGTTTTAAGACAAACACATTGATGCCTTTGACTTTGTTCTAGGTCTAATGGTTCCCGAGTTATAAAATATTTCCCAAATGAGTCAAAATTTACCCATTTGTTTGTCAAAATTTACCCTCTGTTACGTTACGGGTCAACCGATATGGTTCAAACTCGGATTTTGATTACAAGACGGTAAGCCGCACCACCGTTTCACTTTTTTCCGTACCACCTCAGGTTCCCAAAATCATAAGAGGGGTCCGATCGAATCCCCAGGTGATCTTGGGTGTGGACAGCCCAGGCGGTGCCGGGTTAATGAACTTGAAATATTTTCAAACTGGAAAGTAAAAAATGCAGAGGCGAATCTGATATTTCCTCGGGGATGAGGAGGATGTAAGTGTCGCGGCCCCCGCCGGGAAAGAGACGCGCACAAATATTATTTTATGGAGCGTTAACTATCTGCAAACGGAATCATTTGTGCCTACTTATTAATTCAATATGTTCGGGGGCCGCGAAACCAACTATTGGGGGCCCTGATAACAATTCTGGGAGTCCTCGAGACCAGCTCTGGGGCCTCCGAGACTAATTCTGGGCGTTCCCAAGACCAAGGCTTGGGGCTCCCGGGATCAACTATTGGGCCCCTGAGACAAATTATGTGGGGTCCCCGGGACCAGCCCTTGGGGCCCACAGACAAACTCCTAAGGGCTCCAGGCTAACTCTTGGGGGCCCCAGACCTACTCTTGGGGCGCCCTAGACCAACATTTCGGTGGCATTTGGGTTTCCCGGGAACAGTCATCATACATCATCGGGGTCCCCTGCGGGAGAGGGGAGGGATGGGCTTTGCAGTGCTAAGCTCAGCCCACGGAGGTCGCCCCTATCGATCCCCTCCCCCCACTTGAATCTGCCTCTGAATGAGATAAAAACCAATAGACATGTGCCTCCGAGTAGGCACCTCCTGGCTTCCAGGTGCGTCACCTTTTTTTTTTCTTTCCCCCCCCCCCCCCCCCCCCCCCCTTTCCCCCCCCCCCCCCCCCTTATTTCTTTCCGGTAAACAAGTAAGAAAGCCAGCGCATCTTCAAACTATAACCGGCAGAAATGTGCCCTTTTAGATCCAAACAATTTCCAAATGTGGCTTCTTTTTGCTTTTCGATAATATTGCTTGCGTAAATTCAGCTTCCCCTCACGGGGATGAGTACCCGTTGCCCTTCCCTCCCCCTCCTGCGTTTTCACAGGTGATAAAAAGGGTGGAGTGTAGTGCCGTCGTCGCTATCATACCTGTTACGTATTCTGTTTTATAACTTGAAATGCAGCTTTAGGCCCATGATATCTTGTACTATTTTCAGTTTTCCCTCACGTTACTAAAATAATGCATATTTTGATTGAACAGTAAGGAGAGGACCCGACAGGCCACACCCGGCCCCTGCCCTTATTCATATGCCGGCTCCTGGCTATGCTTGGCATGGCAAGAAGTACTCAGGTAGGCTACGTGGCCACCGTGCTATCCTTTCGTTGACGATTTCGGTATATCTCAAGCGGCCTGCCTATCAGTTAGGAGACCGAAACTGAGCTGGATCAGCCTCTGCATTATTAATCTAAAGTAATTCGGCTATTCCGCAAATGAACTAGTGAATTTGCAAATTCCCTAGGTTGTTTGCAAATTAACTAGTGAGTTTGCAAACTAACTAGTTAGTTTGCAAACTATCTGATCAGCCAGGGAGTTTGCAAACTACCTAGTTAGTTTGCAAGCTAACTAGGGTGTTTGCAAACTCAATGACTTGTCCGGGAGTTTGCAAACTAACTAGTTAGTTTGCAAACTAACGGATTTTGCATACTAACTGTAACATATATATATATATATATATATATATATATATATATATATATATATATATATATATATATATATAAACCATGTAGGGCGACTTAAAGGATGTATCTCCATAATCATTGAAATACAATAGCTTACCTATTTTCTTCGGGTGCACAGCCATTTTCTTGGGACAAGACTGGCGGATCCTCGGGCTTTGGAGTATGATTTCCTTCCACGTCCATGGCTGTAAAGGAATGTTTTATATTAGCCTGACATCAGAAAAGTGCTGGGTCGCAAAGATCACTGAGATATAACGGCTCTAGCTGCCCATCGTGCCCAAAGCGCCCTTGAAGACGTCACCGGGCATCCCAATCAGCTTGTTGTATGGTTTTGCATTCTCAGATGGAAAGCCAAGAATGGCATTTAATCCTCAGGTTTTTTCTGCCCGCACGAAAAAAACGGAGGCGCGAAGCGCCGCCGTACTTGGCACACCTTTTCCTTGATCAATTTCGCAACTCTCTGGATAATCTTAAGGTTGGGTCATCTCAAGCCAGGTCACCAGTACAAGTCACGTGACCTCACCTCCAAAATGTTTAAGGTGGCAAAGTAAGAAATGGGTGAATCTATCGAATTGAAACTTATGGTGCCAACTTATGGTGAATCTATCGAATTGATACCACACAATAGGCCCACCGAATACTACACCATATATTCCTGGATCTTTCATATCGATGACCTAAGGTCAGGTACGGACCATGACCTCTCCATTGGAAATGCATGGGAAAACAGGAATTGGGCTGTATTTGTGTAGATACAGCTGAGAATACCTTCATATTCACCAAATCGTAGTATCCTGGGTCCCTTTCTAGGTTCATGTTGTTATTTTTGACCTGTGACCTCTGAGAGGTCATCTGGGCTGCTTAAGCAGTTTTCAGACTTGGGTCAATAACTTTGCAGGAAATGACGATAAATCCCTTTAACCAAGGTGCCATGGCACCTTGGTCGAATCCAGGAATTTAGTGTAATTAGGGGCATTTTTACTCAAAAATCATGAAAACGTCCAGAATTTCTCTGAAAAACGTTCAATGAGCTCAATATTTTATTTTTAAATGCTGCTCTAGGGTGAAAAATAAACCTCTGCTTGTGGATGACGCCATGATCTGGCAACTGCTACCATATTCAATAGGCTTCAAGGGCTTCAATTGGCTGATTACTCACCGTGATGTCAGCGCTGTCATCACACCAACAGCGGACAACTGTGGCCGCCTGGATGGGGTACATTTGGGGTACATTTCAGGTACGTTTTTAGCTTTTCTCCACGGAAGTTTTAAGTTTCAAGACAAATGATATATTGAGTGTCGGGTTTTCCGGCATGCTTTACAACTTGGCTATCTCAGTTAAAATCACGTTATAAAGGTGCCGCATTCCCTTCAAACAGGTCTCACACCTGGGCCAATAACTTTGCAGATGATAAAGCTTTTATTTTGATATCATTATGTTTGGATTGCTATTGCGAGTCAATTGATATACATATTGACTATTCTAGATCGGAAAGTGACCTTGACCTGACCTCAGGTCATTTCATTTTTATGTTTTAACCTAATATAGTCATATCATTCATCATTCAGTCAGCCCTAACGAGAGGCACCGAATGGTGCCTAAAAATGACTTTAACTCCACTCTGTCAGAAGCTAGAGCCCGGAAACTTTTCTTTAACACGCCGCCTTCTTTGACCTGTCATGACCTCAATATTGGCTTGAGCCAAAAAGTGACCGATGTAGTTGCTTCATTAATTTGTATGAGCTATCCAACAGCTTTCGCATTTTTTCGCTATCCCGCATAGGGGTCGAATTTGAGGGGAGGTGTTTGAACACCTCCACCAGGGCGAAGGCGACTCGGGTGTTAACATTTTGATTCACAAAATACTGACTTACACCAGTTTTCTCGCGATTTCGACTTTACCGGACCGGAGTTATGGGCAACATACTCATTTTCCCAGGAAGCTAGCTTGGGATTTCGGCTGAGAACAAATTTTAGGAGTTTTAAAAGTTCTGATGGAAACAGGAAGATAATATTATTCATAAGATGTTAATGACCTGTCTCTTCCAATCCTGAACATAGAATAGAGCAAATTTACAATGACTATATATGCTGGCACTGCCCTCCATCACTATCTTCATTTAAGGTGAAAGCACAAATCCTTGGTTATAGTGTGAGCTGTGACTTTGAATTCTCATGGCTCACACTGACCAAAAATGTGTGCTTGTACCTATTGTTCAATGAAGATTCTGATGTAAGGCTGTGCACCAAGATATAATCACGATATAATCACAGTGAGTTTGCCCCATTTCGCATTCAAGACTTGAGGAGGTAGGCCATTCTATATCTCATCAATCTATAATCGTGCTCCTCGGTTCCGCACTGGCAAATCTATACCCTTTTCGAGACAATATGATTGGAATGTGAATAGAATGGCCTACAGTCTCCATAAAATGGCAATATGAGGTAGAAGAGACCACCCTCTGAAATCCAAAGCGCAAGGTTCACAAAGTAAGCAAAAATAAAGATACAAACATTTACGAAATATTTGTACAAAACACACTGTTGCAAACATTGTTTGGCGAGCTTTGGAAAAAGACTCTCCAAACCGCAAGCCCCTTGCGAGCATAACTGGACAGCGGACAAATACCAGAAGGTGCACAGAGTGATTTTACATGCAGCTAGCTAGGTATGTGAAAGTGTCTGTAAAACTCATCAGCAAGTCACAGCAGCTATGGCGTTAAATAAACATAGAAAAACGAGAAAAAATCAATTTGGAACTTGAAAAGTTTTACCTGTTTGAGCAGACCTTGTGTGACGATAACCGTTTGGAGCATCCGCGATAGTTTTCGGTTCGCTAGTCGACGCAGCAGAGTGCGACATTACCTCTGAAACGGTATATCGCTGTGATAGGGTCACGCGTCGTGATTATACAGTACCGCGGTGGCTGCGAGTTCTGTCCACTGGTTCGGGGGAGTGATATAAATAGCAGACGCGACACTGGCGCCACCCCTGGATCCTCTGTACTCGCGATAAACACACGCTGGGCGTGCAACACCTGAAAACGTCAGCATATTCCGAATCGGGCCAATATTACTGCAACAAGTATAGCAAAAAGCAGAAACGGGAAAACCGAATAATTTGGTGATATTCACAAGGTTTATCACTTATCCTGACGTTCAAGCGCAGGCGGGTGTGGCAGTGCTGATTGACATGAATGAATTAAGTGACTTGAACCAATAAATAACATCAATTGCCATGCAATTTCTATTCCAGTAGAGGTCCACTGCCGAATTAACCAGACAACCAAGCGCGCCCCCACTGCGATCCCAATAACAACAGTACTTCTACGTTCACATCGAATATGAAAAGGCCCTGGCACGCCCAGCTAAGAAAAGAAAAAAGTACTGCTACCCCCGGAATAGTTGCTTAGGTTTAGTCAGTACCAACACAGCACAAATGAGACAGTAGGTCTTCGGAAACACTCACTCAGCACCACGGAGCAAAAGTTACGTTTTCTACCAGCTTGGCGCACAGAGCAGTCGCAGATAAGTGCCAACGTCGCCCAGCATCCAGCGAATGCATCGACAGCACGACCCAGTCGCTTTATATCAGTTGCCGTCACGCAACCGTAGACACGCTGCGACATGTTCTGCCTGTTATGTAACCCAAACGTGCTTCGACGAGCGAAAGATTGCTCGCTGCCACAGGCGAGCGGTGGCCTATCAGTTTGGTACCAGAAAATGACGTCAGCCAATCACGTTGGAACATGCAGGATGTGACTCATTCTTTGAGTTACCTCGCTGCGTGACCTAGCTGGCCGTGGTCGGTGCACGCAGCGACAAGCGAGCAGTGACTCATCGCTCGCGGCACAATACCAAAGTATCGGCCTCCTAAAATATTTTTTACTACTGAACCATGACCATTGCAAACAGACTTCTATTAGATTATTTAACAGCTTCAAGAAAATCCCAGACATTTTGGTGGGCCCAATTAGTGTTTATCCGGGAAAAAGATCAGCCCACAACCCTCTCCAAAATAGCACGGTCAATCCTGACATGTCATCGCAGAAGGAATTGGGTCAAATCATTCATTTTGGATGGAAATCGTGCAGAAAAACGCCGTTTACTATGAACAAAATTCGAACCCCGCACTCGAAAGCAAGGACTGCTTAGCGTTTCTTCACTTTAGTCTACCTTTGGCGAGGTATTCTGACGATTACAGCACCGATGAAATTGAATTCCATCCTCGGTTCTACTTCCACTTCCACTTTCGGTGTCGGTGTAATATATTTTGGCACGTAATGGAAAAGCTTGCTAAGGGACAAGGAATTCTGACTGGACGCTCGCTTTCTGAAGCAACTGAGCCATGTTCAATACCGGGGGGGGACCTCCTGAAGCTGGTGTCCGAAGTCCTTTCCAGGAGGGTGTGTGTTGGCGATGAAGCATTCATAAAAGTGGCGTGCGTAACATATAACCCACAAAATTTCCAGGAGATAGAACAGAAGGAAGTGGACTTGCTAATAACAAGTCGGAAACATTCTAAAAGCGGACCAAAGTCGTAAAGACAAAGTATAAAATAATATTTTCGGAAATGTTTGGGTCAAAGTATTTCAGGGTCATTGACCTATGACGGCATAATATGACATATCCCCCTTAACGTGCGCTATAGCTAGCACTATAGCAGCCGCTGGTCGACAAATGATTGACCTTGACCCATGACCTTTGACTTTGACCTTTGCATTGAGTTACCTTAAAGGAAGATACGCGAAAACAAATTACTGTGGTTTCTTGCTATTTGAAAAATTTTGATTACGAAACTGTCAATAATTTTTGTATTTTCGAAAGATTTTTGGAGGCCGCTGAACAATTATTGAAATATGTTAACAATACCTGTAAAAGATACGTATTGCGCAAATAACATACCCGCACGAGACTAACAAGGGTTCGCCTCCCGGGGCTGCTGAAACCTTATCATCTTTCTACAATCTTCCCGCGCGGCTGGGATGCACTTATCACAGGAATGTCTCCAGAAATTTCGACCTAAAAAACAATCTGACAGCACCCTCTAACGCAGGAGGCTGCAAACAGCAGTAGTATTTCAGAGCATGGTTCCTCCCTTCGATGCCAGACTGCCCGAGGACAAAGCAGCCATATTTGGGCTCGGAATGTGGACATCCAGGGCTCGGAATTAGATGGAACTTCCCCGGGGGATGTCCGGGGCGCTGATTCACGCTGTTTATTGAATGGTCCAGCTAGCCGCGGGGCTTCACCATGCACCGACTTCTGAGGTCATATGGCGTTGCCCGTGGGTACCGCTGTTGGAGGGGGGACACTAGGGTCGTTAAAAAAACATATTTTTTACTTTTCAGACTCGAACCCACTTTTTCCCATTGTACATTCAATTCTGATTTCAATGAGCCACATTCCAAGGGTTTATGACAGCGGGAAAGATAGATAGTTCGCAGGAGAATAGGGAGAAGCACTTGCCTCACGAAATTCTCCAGGGATAGTTACTAGAGAAAGGTTCGCCTCCGGAAGGTATTCCTGTTCTGTAGGGATTTAGAGTACTAGGGTGCTGAATCATTTAATTTCAGCTCTTTTGTGGAATAACATGTATTTGTATAGCGCTGCAAATACATCTGACAAGTAAATGCCAGCATGTTAAATCCCATCTACCGCTCTTATACGCACGCACCTGCCATGCTGTCTTTACTGGTAGGTTATGCACCCCTTTCATCCCAATTTAACAAGGGGAGACTGCAACGCCGGGCGGCCAATCGCACCCGAAATATGAAATCTTTAACCGTTTTGAGGCAATCTTTCCCGCTGTCGTAAATGCTTGGAATGTGGCTAATTGAAATCAGAATTGAATATATAATGGGAAAAAGTGGGTTCGAGTCTGAAAAGAAAAAAGTTTTTTTTTCGAACGACCCTAGGGGACACGGTACGCGTCCTCCTCCAATTTTGAGTGCGGGGGGACGGAATAAATTTTATCCCCTTCACTTTGCATCACCTTCTCGCTAACACTCAAATCATGACGGGGAATGACGATATCGATCGTCTCTGGATCCTCAAATGCTGGTCTCAGGGGCTCGAGAACCCCTAAGATCTCCCCTAAGATCTCGAGAACCACGCTAGGTGGCGAAAAACGGTTAAACGGCGTTGGGTAGCCCATCCACTTCTCCATCGAAAATATTGGAACCATTTTTTGTCAGGTCACATTTAAGGTCACTAGAGGTCAAAACATGCCGTCATAGGGATAACATGTAAATGAAGGTTTTCGGTCATTACATCTGAGCAAGTAAATAATAGGAAAACAAGTTGGACCATTGGCATCCTCGCAGCAAGCCGAATCGAATGATGCATAAAATGACCTTGCTAGGTAAAATCAGGTCAAATATGTCATTTGACCTGACGTCAGGTCAAGGCCAAATTAGGTCCAAATGCATATCATTAGAACCGCAAAGACAAGGCCAATCAAATGAAGCTAAAATAAAGGCTCTATCACCATCCATTACCAAGTTATTTAGTTAAAACCACTTTTCCCATTTATTTCCAAAGGAAAGGTCATGACTCGTACCTGACCTTAGGTCTTTGATATAAAAAATAACGGAACATATTTTAGGGAACTCGATGGGTCCATTATGTGGTATGAGCTTCAATCGGATAAGTTCACCCTGTTCCGACTTATGCTATCTTAAACTTTGTTTGATGTCAGGTCACTTGACCTGTACTGGTGACCTGACCTGAAATGACCTAACCTTAATTTTTTAATATAGTTGTAAAATGATCAGAGAAAAGGTATGCCAGGTACGGCGGCGCTACACGCCACCGTTTTTATGTTATCTCCGAAAAACCAGAAAGGGGCGGCTACACGTCCCCCCGCCAATGCGCGTGTTAAAGGCACCTGAATGGTAATCAAGGATGCACCTAATTGTAGGTCTTCGGAGCCCACAAATCTTAGTAAGGATGTCTTCTAAGTTTTGTCTCGGGGAGCCACAAGTTTGGCCGGAGCGCCCTCTGGCGTTATTCTAAGGGGCCTCCGAATGAAGGTCTCCGAGTTTTGACCACAAGCCAGAAATGAAAAAAAACTGGAAATCTTCGGAAAACAATCACCAAAGATCTAGCGGCCCCCAAATCAAGGTCGTGAGTCCCACGGAGTGCTAGCTTCGTGGAAGACAAAAAAACTTGTCACGGAAATTTAAGGGCCCCAAATGCAGGATTCAGGGGGTAATGGAAATTTAAGGGCCTCAAATGTTGAATTCAGGGGGTCCCTGCATAATGATCAAGAGAACTCCCAAGTGTTGGCCACATACAAATTTTGCCATTCTTAGGGCCCCTGAAATGTCGGCCTCAGGGGCCCTTGACTTGTGGTTCCTGGATTTCGCTGACCCAAGCCTCGGACCTTCATGGTTGCATATGCCCATTAGAAACTTAAACTTCCAGGGTGCCCTGAAATGATCCTAAGGCCCCAGAATACTCGGCTCTCTATATGCATTGCTGGACTATTTTGAAGTACAAAAAATTTAGGTGCGTTCCTTCTGCGACTTAACTTATGCAGCCAGTTACGTCTGCCCTGGACTCAATCTCCAAGGAGGAAAATACTACTTACCGCCAATAAACTTTTTAAAAAATGAAGAAGGGCCAACGAGTGCAAGCAATATTATCGCAACAGGGGGAGCATGCAGTATTGATGAAATATAAAGATACATATCTATATTCAAATATATTTTCTATGGGCCGCAAAGACATCACGTGTCCCTTATACCTAGCAAACCGGGTGACGCGCGGTCCCCGTCGAATCGTGCGTAGCCCCAAACGATCCGTACCATCTACGATATTCTTGCGCAATCCCAGCCGATCTGCACCTTCTGGTCGAATCGTGCCAGGTTCGGAACGAGCAGCGCTCCTTATGCGATTCGTGTGCCGTCCCAGAATATAGCATACCGCCGTAAACAATGCGAGCTCCGCCTAGCGGTGGATTGACGATGCCCGCGAGCGATACGGTTGAGCGACAGTCGCACCATACTCCAGTCTCGTGTCTCCGTCCTGTCGGCTAATTGTCGCCGTGTGTTTTGGCCGAGTCGGTGTGACCTGCGCTACAATCGGGTTGTCTCGTCCCGCCGCCATATGGTTGCCCCCCCATTCTTTCGGCACCGGTGGCAGAGGTGCTGCGAACCCCGCTCGTGGTGAGCCCTGGTGCAGTTACTATCCGAGACGTGGGAAACGCCCTGGATACGACAAAACTCCCCCCTCCATAGAGCCTCCCCCAACTGACCCTGCTAGCTGACTTGCATCTGCCTTGATGACTTCAAAGAATGGCTTCAAAGATTGTTTGCAGGTTTTTGGGGCTAATTCTGAAAAAAACTGCAAATATTTCAGTCCGTTCGCCAAAACAAAAACAAGACAATTTGAAATTCTAGGCCACCTTATTTGGTGCTTAATGATGCATGAAAACTGAACGCAGCAATTTGTTTGTGATCCCTCATTATCTGGGTATTCCTACATTACCAAATAGATGAAGGCTTAGAACAATCTAAGCCACTTTTTGAAGTCATAGTATGCTCATACGTATATTTCTAAGAGCCATGACTATTTTGTGTCACAGGACCCAAAACTGCAGAGGGACAAAAAATTGGCCACCCTCACACTCTAGCCTGCGGTGGGAAAACTGGTGTTGTCAACTCCCATCCTGTTGGGAGGGTATTATTGGGCATAGGAAAGACTTATGTAGAATATCTGACCCAAATTTGAATCCAGTTCAGGGACATGAAGAGGAATGAGCTCCCCTTGCACTTCTTCATCCCCACATGCTGTAAAATTTGGACCCCAGTACACCTAGTGTCTTCCCTTTGCCTCCACTAATTTTCAGATGACGAGCAAAACAAGCTCTGAATGCCTCTAGGATGAGGGCATTTTAACACTTCAATCTGTCAAAGTTAATGTTATCTTAAACCGTGTTAGTAGCTTGGAATGCTTATAACAAGTGTGCTCTAGGATGTCATGGAATAAACATTTACAGATTGAAATAAGGCACTTCCAGTGTGCAAAGTATGGCACTTTCGACGAAATCTCGTTGGTGCGAGTGCCCTTGGAGACAGGAGCGAGTGGTGCGAATTTTATTGACCTAATGCGAATTTGGGAGACTGGTGTGAAGGAGGCAACACTGAAAAGAGCTGAATGGTTATAAAGACACAGGAGGGAGCCTTATAAAAAGTCCTTAACTAACTAATAAGAGAGGCCGGCTCACTAACGCCCCCTGGTTCCGAGGCTGCCTCACTAGCGCCTCTGGCGGCTGTGCTCGCGCGTGCCTGTGGCCAGGCTGGCGCCGCCCGGCCTCCGGCGGCCATACCTGCCGCTGGTGGGGCTCTTTTTCCGGTGTGGAGCTCTTGAATGCACATTGCCCCGCCTCTCTCCCCCGAACCCATCGATATCATCTCTCGATAAGTGTCGATCGGAGTATCGTGGGCGGGACCATAGCGTCCTCGCATGAATACCGCTGTTTGCGCAGATCCGTCATGTTGACTGTGCCTCCTGTATCCCCATGGGGATTGCTTTAACAATTTTTATGCTTTATCGATGGTGAAGTGTGAGTTGCTTGCTTTTTTGTTGTTAATGTGATTTGAGATGTCATGAATACACGTGCATGGATTCACATTGTGTGGGTAGGAATGGGTGCGTTTTTCTCCCTGGTATATGGAGGATTGGTGAGAATTTTTGGTGGCTGGCGGGGCGAATTTGAGCAAGAATTTTAGATGGCTGGTGACTTGTCTAGCCTGCTGCCACACTTTGCAGACTGGGGCACCTTGGTGCAATTCCAGACTGGTGGTGTCAGAAGCAATCTATGCTGATTATAAAGGATTTTGCCATATTTCAGGTAAAAAAATGTCTAATAACCCTAATATTTTGTTTTTCCTCTTTTAGCAACAAAGTCTCTAAATTAGTGTAAAATCAAATTAGGTAGTGTAAGAGCTGGATATGATTTGTGCTAGATTCAACCTGTTTGAATAATGTTGAAATTAACTTGAATACAAATCAAGAATTTTCAGCTTAAGATGTTACAGGGAACTGAAGTGACATACCTTACCTTACCTTACAGATTTTGGGAATTTCAAGGCACAAGGCCTGCAGGCTCCGTTCTCCCTAGACATTTACCAATTCCTTTTATTTTTATTGATTTATTAAAATATTTTCAATTTTGAACCAGACCATAAAGCAGGATATACACATTTATAATCAACAGTGTCAATAATGCTCATCCAATGTGTTTCAAAGATTTCCAAACAATGAAAATTTGTCAGTGCTGCTGCACACTCAGCAAGGTTTGAATCTGTACAAATATATTCACATCACATAACACACTTGTTTAAAATAAGAGCACTGCAAAATCACAGGAAAGACAAACACAACGGGGCCAGAGTTGCAGAGGTGAACACATCCACACTATTGGAGATGCCCACGGCCAACCCCCACACCAACACACTATTCCTGAGTGCGACGGGAGGGAGCTGGGGTGCAAGTGGAAGCGCAGTGGTGATATGCAGTCAGCGCATAATGGCTGACGGACGCCACAGCGTCACAAGACAGGTGCTGTGCATCTTGCACCCGTGACCACCCTTTCAGAGTGAGGCCTCTTAAACAGTAGCGCCCTGGCGGGCACGGGTGCGAATGAGTGCAAACAGATTTGGCATCACTCCCCTAAATCAAAATAGCATGCAAACACAAAGGAACAACAGGGTTGGTACTGGGTGAGTTTTTGTCATTTTCTCCACCTTCAATCCTTACTCGACTGATCAGGGGCGCAGCCAGGGGAGGGGGCACAGGGGGCACGCGCCCCCCATCAGTGCCGGGGTGCCCTTTTGATTGCCAGGTGGTGTGCCCTTTTGGGCCGTGCCGCTCGAAATTTAGTGCCCTACGTCGTTGAGCCTAGATGGAACTAGACTGCATTTAGCGATTTAAACTATTGTTTGACAATTAAGTGCCTTTTTGGTCAGTTAGGGCATTCTGTCGCCTTTCCAAGCACCCGGGAAGAGTATAGGCACGTAATCCGTTTCCAGATAATGACTCATCGTCGCCAATAATCGTATGGGCAGAGCTAATCTGGTGCCCCTTGAGCTCATCTGGTGCCCCCTGAGCGCTGGTCTTGAACCCTGGAGCTGATCATGTGCCCTCTGAGCTGATCTGATGCCCTCATAGTCAATCTGGTGCCCCCCCTGAGAAAATAATTGTGCCTTCTGAATCTATATAATGCTCTCTGAGTTAGTCTGAAGCCTCCGAGCTTGCCTGGTGCCCTATTAGCTGTTTTAGTGCCCCTTGAGCTGATCCGGGCCCTTTGAACTTATTTAATGCCTCCCGTAGTTTATCTACTGTCCAGGGCCGCAGCCAGGCGTCACAGGAGGCACGTGCCCCCATCGGTGCCGGGTGCCCTTTTGATTGCCAGGTGGTGTAACCCCTTTGGGCCGTGCCGCTCGAAATTTAGTGCCCTACGCCGTTGAACCTAGATGGAACTAGGCCGCATTTAGCGATTTCAACTATTGTTTAACAATTAAGAGCCTTCTTGGTCAGCTAAAACATTCTGTCGCCTTTCCAAGCACCCGGGAAGAGTATAGGCACGTAATCCGTTTCCAGATAATGCCTCATCGTCGCCAATAATCGTACGGGTGGAGATCGTCTGGTGCCCCCTGGAGGTGATCATGTGCCTTCTGAACTGATCTGATGCCCTCGAACTGATTGGGCCCGGAGCTGGTGAGGGATCCCTGAGCTGATTTAGTGCCCCTGACTTGAACATGCCCCCTATGCTGATCGATCTGGTGCACCCTGAGCAAATATACTGCCTACTGAACTTAACTAATGCCCCCTGAGTCGATCTGGAGCCTGCTGAGTCATCAGTGTGTCTCCTGAGCCCATCTTATTCCCTCTGAGCTAGTCTGGTGCCCCATGGCTAATATGATGCCCTTTAAGCTGACCCGGGCCTCCTGAGTTAATTAGGTGATTTCCTGAGCAGCTCCCAGGCCCTGAGCTGAGCTGGGCACACAGGGGTTGATAAGGGCGCCTGAGATGGTATGGGGCTCCTGAGCTGATTAAGTGACTCCTGACTTGATCTGGTATTTCCGAACTGATCCGGGCCCCGAGCTGGTCGGGGACCACTGATCTGATTGTTTGTTGCCTAGGCTGATGTGGTGCCCTATGGGCCGATCTGGTGTCCCCTGAGCAGCTCTGGGGCTTTCGAACTGCTTGGGCCCCCGAGTTGGTGAGGGATTCCTGAGCTGAATTAGTGCCCCTGACTTGATCTTGACCCCTGACCTGACTTGAGGCCCCTGAACTGATCTGGGGCCCCAAGAGCTGATCTGGGGCCCAAGAGCGGATCTAGGTTCTGAGGGTACCCTGAGCTGGTCCGGGCGCTGAGCTTGTGAGAGTCTCTTAAGTTGGCTTGAGGCCCCCTGAAGTGATCTGGTGCCTTAAACTGTTCTGGGACTTCTTGAACTGGTTTAAGGCCCTATGAGCCTATCTGTGGCCCATTGAGCTAGTCTGATGATCTCATCTCTGGGACCAATGAGCTAGTCTAGTCCCTGGGTGAAGCATGAGCTGCTCTGTGGCCCTGATCTACATCAGGGGCCCCTAAGATGATCTTGAATAGATAGATAATAAGAACACAAGGCCAACTCCCATCATCTTGGGGCGGGGTCATTGAGCTAGTCTATTCCCTGGAGGCACAACTGGGAGGATGGGGGAAGTTGCTCTGGAGGCCTCTGATCCATAGTTGGGGGCCCCAGAGCTGGTCTTGAATAGATGGGGAATAAGAACACAATGGAAACTCCCCTTGTAAAATGGAGCTAACGGGAATGAGGAATCTCTAAAACAGCTTGTGATACCTAGGCACCCCTGATTATATAAATTGCTTATTATACTGGTGGATTCTGGGAAGGGATGATAAAAAGGCATGTGCCCCTGACCTCAGAGCACAGTCCCCTAAACCAGGATTTCTACTAATTAATTTAGATGAAGAAAGTTTTCACAATTTTCAGCCCTGTCACACCATCCCCATCCCCAGTCTGCAAAGTATGGCGGCAGGCCAGACGAGTCGCACCAGCCATTTAAAATTCTCGCACCACCAGCCTCCAAAAATTCACACCAATCTGCCACATACCAGGGAAAAAATGCAGCCATTCCTACCCCTACAACGCAATGCTACCTCAATCATTAGTCAGCTAGTTAAGGACTGTTTATAAGGCCCTCTCCTGTGTCTTAATAGCCATTCATTCATTATTTGTTTAGTTTAATTGTCACTAGCCTCGCAAATTCGCACCAGGTTGATAAAATTCGCACCACTTGGTCCTGTCTCCAAGGGCACTCGCACCGACCAGATCTTGTCGAAAATGCCATACTTTGCACACTGGCCCATCCAAACCACCGGCCTGTTCACCTTTTATTTACTCTTAACTGGGACTGAGCCTTGCGAATATGGAACTTAATAAACCCGTTCAAAAGGTATCTCCCAAATTTTTCCAGCAGCAAAAGTGTGTTCTTTTAAAGACACTATGCTACTCCTTGTCCCACAGCAATTATGGGAGGCAAGGAACTTAATCCGCATTCAGCTAGGGCTCACTGCACGACAAAACCGGTGGGCATAACAAAAAAGTATGACTCCAATATGCCTTAACCTGCACATTGTAACAGATATCACATGCTCCGCTGATTTCTCTGATGTTAAATACTTGCATGAGTTGGATGCCCTTAAATCTATCCAAAAAGTAGTGTTTTGGCTACTTCTATGGCATTTTGGTGATATTTTGTTCCTTTTTTCGGTTTTAATCGAGTTTTCCTTCTCCGTCAATAATTTCTTTGCATTTTTATTGAACCAAAGATATCCACAAAATTATATAAACAAGGATATAGTAAGTTTAAGTTACGTTAAAACGTGCCCTTTTTCCCGGGGTGACCCTCAAAGTTGGTGTGCCCCACCCCATATGAAAGCTCTGGCTGCGCCCCTGCAACTGATGGTGCAGATATGTCACTGTATGAGGATGAGTTTTCGTAGAACATAAAACAACATCTGATTACTTTTAATACCATAGCCAAATTCGAGGCAGCTTAGTAACTTCCCAATTTAGTAACTTCTCAAACTTCTAGCTTATTTACACCAATATCACAGTAATATAACGCACAAAGTCCAGGAAAACTCCACGACGTTGTTTATCAGCTGCACGCTTCATCCATTTATTCTACATACCCTCAAAATGTTTTACGTTGAATTCGGATTTGAAAATAACGCCACTAATCCGCCGCGGTAGTAGGCTGTTTCCATAGACGTGTTATTCTGCTGGCAGAACGCATAATAGTAGGCCGCACTCATGAGCAGTACGACATCTTAGAGTAGAAGACACCATACTGCGCATGCGTGCGGCATAATAGTATGCGTTCTGCACGGCAGAACAACACGGCTCATCATGCATTCTCCTCGGCGCTACACGCCGCCGTTTTTCTGCTATCTCCGAAAAACCCGAGGGGGCGGGTACCCGCCCCCCGTCAATGCGCGTGTTGATGTAGCCCGCTGCTACCCCCACGAGTTAGAAGTCACAGGTCAAAGTCATAACCATGGACGTTGAAAGTAGGGGTGGGAGGGGGACAGGGGTGAAGCGTCCCTCCAATGGTGAATCAAGGGCAGGGCATTTTTAAGGAAATGTCAGTGGGGGGGGGCCATTTCTTGTGCTGGCCATTATGTGTCTTCAGGAGATCAACACCCCATTTGGGGGGGCGTTAATAATACTTAGAATCGCTAGTGTTGAAAAAGCCTTGCCCAATTTTTGTGTCTTTGCATCTTCTAGGGATTATAGATGCTGCCCAGGGCTGCCAAGTTTTTAGCAGAAGAGGGCCAAACCGAGTTAGAAGCAGGGCCAAAAAGGGATCAAATTTTATTTTCACTAAAACAGCCAAATAAATATCACAGAAGTCGGATTTGAGACTAAAACGACCCCTCATAGTAATCATAAACTCACAGAAGTACAACTTGTAGGTATCATGGTAGTAGGCAGATCACATCTCGCGGTTCAAAGGATCACATCAGAAGGTCCACTGATCAAAGGGTCTAATGTTCATAGGCTCTACACTTTGAAAGTTAGACCTTTTGAATAAGAAGTCCAACGTTCAAAAGGTCCAAAAAGGCGTGCTCAGATGCATGTGTAGGGAGTGCAGGCGCTGTGGATCGCCTTCGACTGTGTAAAATTTGCACCTCTTGTTATTCGCGGAGATTCTTGCATCTCGGTGCGGAGCTATGTTTACCCCTAGACATTTTAATCATTGTCGGCGCGTAGTACTTTATCAGAAATGTAAGTTAAATTTTGTACTGTTATTTACTTGTAGTTTAACACTCTTAAATTTATCTCTAGTATGATTTTAATTACTTTCCTGGCTTAGTGATGTGCGTCCGCAAACCAATGGGAGGCCAAGCCAGTTCCCGCGCTCAGCGCTGTGGCGCGAACCAGACAATGGGATCGGCGCCATTCCTGCCTTGGTTCTTGTGTAAACAGCATCGCGTCTTATCTCTAAACGGTAGGTTACTTGGTTACAGAGAAATTACATCGTTTCTCGCTGATCAACTGTTGGATAAAGCTGTGTTGATTGGATTTCATCGTTGGTTAACCGGTTAAATATTTTGCACGGTTTTTGGCTTGTGTATGGGCAAGTGTTGGCTATGGATGTTAGGGTTTCAGGGCGGGGAATTGTTTTGGTACTGCTAGGGGAGACGTCTCAGCTTTGCCAGATAGAGACATTGGGTTTTGCGTGGAGTCAAAAATTCCCAAGATTTCTAAATTTCCCCAGATTCCCGGGATCTCCCCATGAGAAGCTTGGGCGAGGGATTCTTGGTATGGGCGCATCAGTGGGGGAAACTGGTCAGCGTTCCCAAGAATGCCTACGTTCCCAACAATGGGAACAATGACCCATATTTGGAAACGCATTTGCCATCGTAGATTCAAACTGGAATTTCAGACAGCTTGAAACAAATAAAGGTGTATATCTACCGAATTATTTCAATATATCAGTTTTCCGGAAAAAATATGGCGGCCATAGGCGGATCCAGGGGGCAAAGTGGGCACGTGCCCCATAGGCGGATCCAGGGGGCAAAGGGAGTTTGTGCCCCCCCGATCGACCCTCTGCGCTCCCTGAAATGGTCACGGCCCCCCTGAAATGCTGCTTCCCCCCCAGGATGCGAAAATCGGCTCCCACCGATAGGATTTTGCGCCCATCCAAGAGGGTCTTCCGGTAAAGAATGGCGCCCCCGGGAAGGCGTCCCCCCGATCGGAAATCCTGGTTCCGCCTATGATAGCGGCCCAAGTATAAAGGCCTACCCCTACCCCTGCATGAAGCAGGCTCAAAGGAGTAGAAGGAGGCATAGGCGGATCCAAGTTTTTTTCGAAAGGGGGCGTCATCCGAGCAGGGGGTGCCAAATTATATCATAGAGTGGCCAATTCTCACATCCAGGACTTCTTTGAGGGGGGCTAGGGGCTCAAGCGTCTCCCGCCATAGCCTTCGATCAGTCTCCGCGTATGTTTTTACTACATGCACTCTGATATCTTGAGGGGGAGCTTGAGACCCTAGGGAACCCCTATTAGGTGGGCGCAAAATCTTATCGGATTTTCGCATCCTGGGGGGCGGTGGGAAGCGACATATCAGGGGGCGCCATCGACCTTTCAGGGGCGCCGTGACCATTTCAAGGGGCGCCGAGGGTTGATCAGGGGGTCACCGAGGGTCGATGGGGGGGTGCCGAGGGTCGGTGGGGGAGGGGCGCCGAGGGTCGATCGGGGGAAATGTGACCCTCTTTCCCCGCCTGGATCTGCCTATAAATGAAGCACCCCAGTAGAAAATATCGAGTTGATGCATCGGCGCACCATAATTCATCAAAACACTACGGAATAATTCAAATGATCTTGGGGACAAAAACTACAGGATCTAAAAACTTTCTGATACAAATCAATATAAAAAAGCTTAGAAAATGCGAAAATACCACTTTTAAGCACTACTTACTTCATAAACAGATGAAAGGCACGGTTTTCCTCTATTTCCTCATTCGTCAGCACATGGTGGGCAGCAACTGTGTGACGCCAAGAGAAATATTTTTTCCGTCTACAATTTTGGAACTCTGTTTTTATACTACTATTTTTTCATTGAATTTCCCCAGAATTATCTAAAAAAATAATACCTGCCTGGCTGCAAAGTTTCAGAGCAATATTTCCATCGTTCTTTACCGTTGGGGCTGGATCGCGCAGTTTAGACGAATATTTGAGGGAGGGTTCAAAGACAGATTTTCTAATTCAAAGTAGAACTCTCCCTAAAATTTTAAGAAGAGTTAAAATTGACCAGGTAGAAAGATTCCCCTTGTCTTTTCTAAGCTCCTGTTGTGTTTTCTGAAAACATCGTTCCGGGCGTTCCCATCCTTGGGAACGTGCGTTTCCATTTATGGAAGAAGCGTTCCCAAATATGGGTCAATATTCCCATTATTGGGAACGTAGCTATTCTTGGGAACGCTGACCACAGTTTCCCCCACTGGCATGGGCGTCGAAAGCGGGGGAGGGGGGACGGGGGACGCGTCCCCCCTGTTGGCCTGCCAGGGGGGAACATCCCCCAGAATTTCTGGGTCGATGGTCATTAATGTTGTCAGGTACCGAATATGCTCAAAATTCGCCTCCCCGGTCACTCGCAGCCCGGGTCTGTCCCCCCTGCGAAAATTCCGTAGCGGTGCCCCTGCATGCCAGTCTGAAGAACGTGGCAGATTTCGACGAGATCTCGTTGGGGCAGCCTCGGGGCAGACCTACCGATTTGGGGCAGCCTTTGGGCGATCTTGGGGCAGATGGGGGCTCTTGGGGCAGGAACTAGTACTTGGGGCAGCGGTCGGTACAGGTAATCACCGAGGGAAGAAGAAAAATAATGAAAAGGAACGACGATCACTAGTTAAAGTTGCGCTGTAAAAGCTGAATTGTCTCAAAAGCGTCATGTTTGTCGTCTAGAGAAATATGGTTAAAAAGATACCAAACAAAGGAAATTTTTAATAGATGTAAAGTCAAAGTTCCTGGAAGTGAACAAAAAATCAAGCAACAGGCGCCTTTCTAAAGCTAAATTTAAATTTATTTTCTAAATTTGCAATCTAAACCTAGTTTTAGTTACAAAAAACAATCTTAGAACTCGAAATAAAATTTCCCTGTATGCCCTGTATGTAGTTTTTTGCATTTCCTCTGCTATGTTTTGATCGCCAAAGGCCGGCAAATCGGGTCTATGTCAAAAGGTCCACTGTTCAAAAGGTCCACCGTTCAAAAGAAAATCATGCCAGCCCCCTCCCCCTAAGAACAAATGCTAGTCAGTGATGTGACGTCACAAAAGCGTACGGGAATCTTACTTCGATTGGGTCTTGTGAAAACTAGGGGTGAAAATATTCCAAATTTTGTCATGCTTTCAGGCAAATGTGAGAAAATGGAAGGGGGAAAATGCTTTAGCCGTGGAAAAATTTTTCTTTATCGAATTTAGTTATCAATTGAAATATTTTTTAAACTATTGATTATACGGCGTGAAAGCAGTGGCAAATGACGTCTTTAAGGGAAAATACTTCGCTTGTAAATATACCTTTGAATAAAAGTATTCTTGAAGTCGTGTATCATGAATGCAAGATAGCTGCTGCTGTGCGTGGAGGGTCGTGAGTGCGTTGCCATCGTCGAGTTGGATGCACGGTTTTCTTTCATTTCTGGGTGTTTCGTTTAAAATGGAGTAGATAAACATATATCGGTAAAAATACCCCCCCCGTTGGAGGAGTCTGCCCCAGCACCCAAATTTCTTCCCCAATTGGGGCAGGCTTTGGGCTGCCCCAAGCGCCTCGTCGAGTCGCCTGCCACGTTCTGCAGACTGGCCTGCATGGGCGTATCCAGGGAAGCGGACTCAGGCCATGGGCAAATCCAGGGAAGGGTAGAAGACGGGATCCAACAAAATTAAGCATGTGTCATAGGCGGATACAGGAAGAAAAATGTTAGGGCGCACTACGGAGCAGGGCAGTCCTGGCGTAGGCGTATCTAGAGAAGGGGATTTAGGCCATAAGCGGATCCAGGGAGGGAATTCCCTCCTCTGGATCCGCTTATGGCCCAAACTCGCCTCCCCGGTTAATTAGGGACCTACCTAATTAATTAGGTGGGTCCCTGTAAAACAATGCATTCCGGTCACAGGCGGATTCAGAAGAGTTACCGTGCTCTACAGAGCAAGGGATTTCTGGCAAAGGCACACCCAGGCTAGGGGATTTAGGCCATGGGCGGATCCAGGGGAGGGAATTAGGTGGATCCCTATAAAATAAAGCATTCCAGTCACAGGCGGATTCAGGAGAGTTGCATTGCTCTACAGAGCAAGGGATTCCTGGCATAGGCGCATCTAAGGTAGAGGATTTAGGCCATGGGCGGATCCAGGGGACAAATTTAAGTGGGTCCTTGTAAAACAAAGCATTCTTGTCATAGGTGGATTCAGGAGAGTGCCAGTGCCCTACAGAGCAAGGGATTTCTGGCATTGGCACACCCAGGCTAGGGGATTTAGGCCATGGGCGGATCCAGGGGAGGGAATTAGGTGGATCCCTATAAAATAAAGCATTCCAGTCACAGGCGGATTCAGGAAAGTTGCAGTGCTCTACAGAGCAAGGGATTTCTGGCATAGGCACACCCAGGCTAGGGGATTTAGGCCATGGGCGGATCCAGGGGAGGGAATTAGGGGGATCCCTATAAAATAAAGCATTCCAGTCACAGGCGGATTCAGGAAAGTTGCAGTGCTCTACAGAGGCAAGGGATTCCTGGCATAGGCGCATCTAAGGTAGAGGATTTAGGCCATGGGCGGATCCAGGGGACGGATTTAAGTGGGTCCCTGTAAAACAAAGCATTCCTGTCATAGGTGGATTCAGGAGAGTGCCAGTGCCCTACAGAGCAAGGGATTCCTGGAATAGGCGCATCCAGGTTAGGGGATTTAGGCCAAGGGCAGATCAAGGGAAGGAGACGGGACCCTGTAAAACTAAGTACACTCGTCATAGGCGGATTCAGGAGGGTTGCGGTGAACTACACAGCAGGGAATTCCTGGCATCAGCGGATCTAGAGAAGGGGATATAGGCCATGGGCGGATCCAGGAAGGGGGAAGAAGAGCAGACCCTATAAAGCAAAGCATACAGGTCATAGGTGGATTCAGGATGGTTTCAGTGCACTACAGAGTAAGGAATTCCTGGCATACGCGCTTCCAGGGTAGGGATTTAGGCCATAGGCGGATCCAGGAAAGTGGAAGAAGAGGGACCCTGTAAAACAAAGTATACGTGTCAGGCGGGTTCAGGAGCAGATAATGCTTAAGTGCACTACAGGGCAGGGGATTCCTGGCCTAGGGGATCTAGAGATTTAAGTGCACTACAGGGCAGGGGATTCCTGGCATAGGGGATCTAGAGATAGGGATTTAGGCCATGGCTGGATCCAGGGAAGGGGAAAAAGGCGGGACTCTGTAAAATAAAGAATACGAATCACAGGCAGCTACAGGAGGATTGCAGTGCACTACAGGGTAAGGGATTCCTGGCATAGGCGCATCCAGGGAGGGAATTTAGGCCATGGGCGGATCCTTTTTACCGTGTCCCGTCTGCTTCTATTCCCTGGATTCGCCTATGGCCTAAAATCTTTCCTCTGGACCTGCCCATGCCAGGAATCCCGTGCTCTGTGGTGCACCGTAGCAGTTTCCCCTGAATCTGCCCATGACTCGTATACTTGGTTTTACAGTATCCCGTCTGTTTCTCTTTCCTGGATTCGCCCCTGGCCTAGATCCCCTTCCCTGGATGCACCTATGCCAGGACTTCCTTGCTCTGTAATGCACCGCAACGCTCATGGATACGCCTATCCAACAAATGCCTTATATTTTTGGGTACCCTCTACTCAGTGGCGGCGGATGCTCTTTTCGGATGGGGGGGCAAGAATTTTTCCAGGGGGCCCCCTTGACGATGGGGCCCCCTCGGCAGCAAGGGCCCCCTAAAAATTGCGATGGATTGGTTGGGATTGCTGCCTGAGGTCAGAGGCATAAGCGCAGGGGCGGGATCCAGGGGGCTGAGGGGGCTTCAGCCTCACTTTGTTCCATTTTCGCAATTTTTCGCCCTATTCCCCCTTTTTCGCCATTTTTCAAAGCTCAGTGACTCCCCCAGCCAAACCCTGGTTCTGCTCCTGCATAAGCGTCACAAATGGTAAAAGTTATATTTGGCCCAGTACAAAAATGGCTATTCCTCCCTGTTGTTTAGTTGGCCCGTGTAAAAAATGGTTTTGCCTTCCCGTTCGATTTCCCACACGATCTCGGATTCCAGGCTGGAATATGTTTCCTGTAGTGCAGCAAAATAAGCAGCGTATTTGACATGTAGATGTCGAAATATGGATCTGCGTTTTATAGGTTCACGTAAGCCTCGGACATTGGACGTCAAAGCTTTAAGCTCCAGCGTCACGTTAGGAGTTTAGCAAAATTATAATAACGGTACAACAACGGCCTTCCGAGGCAAATACTTCTTTTAAAAAGTGAATGCTGTTTGTTCGTATGCATCTACATCATTAAACATGGTAGGTAACACGAATTATTATATACGTTTTTTTTTAATTCCGTCTCCTGCAGAATGAGAACTGGGGGCGCTTTGATGCTGTCGTCTATATCGGCACAGAAAAAAACGCTAATGACAGGCATACTGACTTGAGCACACACAAGACCAAGCTCGGGGCCCTGAGACACAGCTCGGGGGCTCCTAGCTTGAGCTTGGGGGCTCCTGGAGATCAAGCTCGAAGGCCACCGAGCCCCCAAGCTCACGGCCCCTGAGACCAAGTTTGGGGGCCTCTGAAACAAAGCTTGGAGGCCCTTGAAACCAAGCTCAAGGCCACCTTAGACCAATCTCGGAGGCTGCCTGAGACCAAATTCGGAGCCCTGAGACACAGCTCGGGGGCCCCCTGCAACCAAGCTTGTGGGGCTCCTAGAGATCAAGCTGGAATGCCTCCGAGTCCAAGCTCAGGGGGTCCTGAGACCAAGCTCGGGGGCCTCTGAGACCAAGCTTGGCGGCCTCTGACACCAAGCTTGGAGGCCCTGAAACCAAGCTAAAGGTCCCTTAAGACCATTCTCGGGGGGCCCCTTAGACCAATCTGGGAAGCCCCCTTATACCAATATTGGAGGGCCCTGAGACCAATCTCGGAACCTCCATGAGGTTACGTTCGGGAGCCCCCTGAGACTAAGCTTGGAGGGCCCTGAGACCAAACTCGGGGGGGCCTTAGACAAGCTCCGGAGCCCCTTAGACAATCTCGGGGCCCTGAGACCGAGCTCGGGGAGCTCCCTTAAGGCTAAGCTTGGCTGCCCTGAGACCAGCCTTGGGGGCCCCTTAGACTAAGCTTGGGGGCCCCTGAGACGAAATTCGGGTGGCGAGGAACAGCTCGGGGCCCCTGAGACAAAGTGGGGGCCCTGATTCCAGGCTCGGGGACCTTTAGACCAAGATCTGGCCCCCTGAGGCCAGTCTCGGGGCCCTTTAGGCTAATCTTGGGGCCCCTAAAGGCCAAGTTAGAGGGTCCCGAGCCCAAGCTCAGGGCCCCCAAGATAAAGCTCGGACACTGTCCAAATCGAGAAACTGTTGAGGGCTCAGTCAGGTCATTCATGAACTTTCAGAAAAGAACCAAGCTAAAATTGCGTTTTTTTACAGGGGGCCCCCTCTGATAATTTGGGGGGGTGGCAACTGCCCTCCTTGCCCCCCTTTATCCGCCGCTACTGCCTCTACTTCCCTACCATGGATCCGCCCATGGCCTAAATCCCCTTCTCTGGATCCGCCTATGCCAGGAATTTATTGCTCAATAGTGCACCGCAACCCTCCTGAATCTGCCTATGACACGTCTGCTTCTTTACATGGTCCTGCCTTCTTTCCCTTCGCTGGATCCGCCCATGGCCTAAACCCCCTTCTCTGGATCTGCCTATGCCAGGAATTAATTCCTTAATCCGCCTATGCCACGTATGCTTCCTTTACAGGGTCCTGTCTTCTTCCCTGGATCTGCCTATGGCCTAAATCCCCTTCTCTGGATTCGCCTATGCCAGGAATTCAATCCTCAATCCGCCTATGACACGTATGCTTTCTTTACAGGGTCCTGTCTTTTTACCCTTTCCTGGATCCTCCTATGGCCTAATTCCCCCTTCTCTGGATCCGCCTATTCCAGGAATGCATTCCTTAATCCGCCTATGACACGTATGTTTTCTTTACAGGATCCTGTCTTTTCCCTCTTCCCTGGATCCGCCTACGGCCTAAATCCCCTTCTCTGGATTCGCACCTATGCCAGGAATTCAATACTTAATCCGCCCATGACACGTATGCTTTCTTTACAGGGTCTTATCTTCTTCCCCTTTCCTGGATCCGCCTATGGCCTAAATCCCCTTCTCTGGATCCGCCTATGCCAGGAATTCATTCCTTAATCCGCCTATGACACGTATGTTTTCTTCACAGGGTCCTGTCTTTTTCCTCTTCCCTGGATCCGCCCATGGCCTTAATGCCCTTCCCTGGATCCGCCTATGGCCTAAATCCTCTTCTCTGGATCCGCCTATGCCAGAAATTCATTCCTTAATCCGCCTATGACACGTATGTTTTCTTTACAGGGTCCTGTCTTTTTCCCTTTCCTGGATCCGCCCATGGCCTAAACCCCCTTCTCTGGATCTGCCTATGCCAGGAATTAATTCCTTAATCCGCCTATGACACGTATGCTTTCTTTACAGGGTCCTGTCCTTTTCCCCTTCCCTGGATCCGCCCATGGCCTTAATCCCCTTCCCTGGATCCGCCTATGGCCTAAATCCCTTCTCTGGATCCGCCTATGCCAGGAATTCATTCCTTAATCCGCCTATGCCACGTATGCTTCCTTTACAGGGTCCTGTCTTCTTCCCTGGATCTGCCTATGGCCTTAATCCCCCTTCTCTGGATCCGCCCATGCCAGGAATTCATTCCTTAATCCGCCTATGACACGTATGTTTTCTTTACAGGGTCCTGTCTTTTTCCCCTTCCCTGGATCCGCCCATGGCCTTAATCCTCTTCCCTGGATCCGCCTATGGCCTAAATCCCCTTCTCTGGATCCGCCTATGCCAGGAATTCATTCCTTAATCCGCCTATGACACGTATGCTTTCTTTACAGGGTCCTGTCCTTTTCCCCTTCCCTGGATCCGCCCATGGCCCTAATCCCCTTCCCTGGATCCGCCTATGGCCTAAATCCCTTCTCTGGATCCGCCTATGCCAGGAATTCATTCCTTAATCCGCCTATGACACGTCTGCTTTCTTTACAGGATTTTTGTCTTCTTCCCCTTCCCTGGATCCGCCCATGGCCTTAATACCTTCCCTGGATACGCCTATGCCAGGAATCCCTTGCATGATGTGCACCTTCACTGTTTCTCTTACCTGAATCCGCCTATGAAACGCATGCCTATTTCGTCGAATCCCATCTACTTCCCTTCCCTGGAACCGCCCATGGCCTTAATGCCCTTTCCTGGATACGCCTATGCCAGGAATTCCTTGCATGAAGTGCACCTTCACTGTTTCTCTTACCTGAATCCGCCTATGAAAGGCATGCCTATCTCGTCGGATCCCATCTACTTCCCTTCCTGGATCCGCCCATGGCCTAATTCCCTTCCCTGGATACGCCTATGCCAGGAATCCTTTGCTCTGTAGTGCACCTGAACTTCCCCCTCTTGAATCCGCCTATGGGCCGAAATCCCTTCCCTGAATTCCCTTTCTCAGGGGAAAACCTGGGAAACTGGGGAAATTTCTGGGTCTTGGGAATTTTCTCTTCCAGTGATGAACCCCACGTTTCTATCTGGCAAAGGTGAGACGTCTGCCCTAGTTATACCAACATGAATATACTTGACATTATGTGTTGCATTTTCCTTGTGGAGATACTTCCCTGGCCTCTATGAAATACAACTTCTATTATAAGCTTTGAACATAACAGCACTTCCTTCCCAAGATACCTTTACTTTACACTTCCCTCCCACCACACTAAAAATGTACAGAAACGTAGGAATACAGAACACAAAAACAGAATATCCAAATTATGGCAGATTCCGCGACCTTGAGCAGCTTGTAAAGCCAAGCCAGAAAAGCGTCATATATGAAACAAGTGCACAAAAAGTGGCCTATTCTCAGGAACAAAAGAAATGCACCACACACTTTGTGCTTATTTTTAAATGTGTGAAATTTTAAAATAAATTTTAAAAAGTCTTGGAATATTTTCGCTTAAATAAACTTACTACTCTGATAAATTTTGGTGAAAAATGTTTTCATAAATGCTGCTCTAATGTAGACAAGCACGGCGCTTCAGATACCTACAAAGCGCAAGCCCGTAAAATACAACAAAACAAACAGAATAGTGTTCAAGCCCAAATGGTGATGTGGATGGGATTGAGCTGTTTTTTTTGTGTCAGATTTAATTTTTGGTGGAGATTGGTGCAATATTTTTATTCAATGTTTGGTGCAAACCTGTGGAAAACTAGTGGTTCCTTATCAAGATAGTTCTTTATGGCTGGTGGTTTGATAATTGTATATGGCTGATGGGCCTTGTTCATATTGGCCTGTTGGCTTACCTACTTTGCAGACCGGGCTGACCCAAGCAGAACAATCTTTTGACTATCTTCCAAGCTGTTTAGTGACTAAACTAAAAGAAAATGTTCACATGTATCAATTGAGGGACAATGTGAAGGATTTTTGGTTCATTCACAGCCATTCCGCCATGATATTCTGAAAAGTTTTAGCTGAAAACTTGTCACTGCTCTCTCCTCTATTCATAAACATTATTGGAACTCAATGTGAGGCTCGTGCCAGCATATAATGGTTTATAAAAGTGCAAAGATGGAAGAAATGTCTGACATGAGTGGACTTATTTCATCCCGATTCTTATAGCTGCCATGTGCATACCTCTATCTAGAATGCCCTTTGTTTTTATAAGGTGATGCTGGTCATTACCTGAAGTAAGCTTGCATCATAAGCAAGCCATGTTTCATACTGTGTTTTTCAGTATCATTTTCTGCTGAATTATTAAGATAGCTGAGGCTACTGATGCTACATGCACCTTTTTAATATGGTTTTGGGTGAAACCAAAAGTTTTTACAGGATAAATTGGCTTAAAACATATATTTGAAACAGCTTTAAAGTAAATAAATGTTGTATATAGTCGTTAATGGTTTTCCATGATACCGGGCCTTCCCGGGCTTGATAATCCATTTCTTCCACAAACCGGGCTTGTGACGGGCTTCTAAAATCAGCTGCCGGCCGGGCTCGGGCCCGGGCCTGCAAAATTGCCCGAAACTCCCACCTCTGGTTTGAATGCACTTCTCAGCCGTGGTCCTAACTCCGCTTGTCTGGCAGTTAACTGGCTGTGGCACCCGCCCACTGCAAAGGCTCATTAAATCCCGGACCGATAAGTGCATGATATCCCGCAGGTAGGAATCTAGATTGAAGGACGACCTCGCTCGTTCAGGCCCGCCCACAAGGGCGTCGCGATAGGGGAGGATGGCACGGTAGTTTCTTCCATCACAGACGGTTTGGGAAAGCCAGGTACCTCACAGCGACTATCTCACGGTGCTGCAATCTCTTTGGGAGGCCTTCCGAGGACCTTACATTTCATCTTTTCCCGCTCAGAGAGGAACATGGGGCAATTGCGCAACCACGCCTCGTGGTCGCCACCACATCCGACGCACATAGGGACGTCAGCCTCGCAAGACGCTTAGCCGTGACCTACCAACGAGCACCTCCCACACTTCTCCTGTCCTCTACAAGCCTTCGCCACATGACCGTATCTGTGGCATCGGTAACATCGCGTTGGGTCTGGTATGAATCTACGCACGCGCACGGAAAGCCAGCCTACACGGATGGTTTGAGGCAGCTCCTTAGTGTTGAATGTAAGGACGAAAGTGTTTGTTGCTACGAGCTCACCGTTAAGCCTCTTACTCATTCTCCGCACGTTTTTCACCCCCTGTCCATCCAAGCCACTCAGTACGTCCTGTTCTGTCGACTCTGCGAGCTCCCGACAAGTTACAACACCAGTAGAGCTGTTCTTTGTCGGGTGGAGAGTTACTGTCACTGGTATTGGAAACTAAGGCGCCTCCTTCTCCTGGGTAGGAGAGGCTTTTTAGCTGACAACAGACTGCACGTTTCTTCCTCTGAAGACATGGTCACATCCAATTTGGTGGCGGAGTGCCGATAGACATGGGTCGTGGTTCCAAATTTAGACAACGCCTGAACAACCTGAAAGGGATTGATTTTTCGAGCCTCATCCAGAGTGAGGACCAGGGCCTTAGAAGAAGTTTTGTCCAACACAGGGGTAGAGGAGCCAGCCAGCTCTGGTCTAGTCCGCGCAGGGGTCCGGCTTCCATAAAATCCGTCATATCGGCAGTGTACGAGGGTAAACTCAGGGTGGTCTGTGTCGTGGCAGAGGTCGGAATCCGTGCAGTCTGATTAGCGGAGGTTGAAGCTTGTAAAGATTCCATGGAGGAGATATTTACCTTCGGCCCCCCGGGTTAGCAGCTGTCAATAGCTGGGCCCGGGGGCTGGTACAGTGCCTACGGGGGCAGGTGCGCCCGTCTCAGAGGGGCGAGAGATACTCACACAGCCCCTCCGAGCAGAACGCACCCACCCCCTTGACGCCATCAGCCCAGTAGGCCGGCAGGGCCATGAGTCGGGACGAAGTAAAACACGGCAGCCCTCACACAGCGGAGACTGCGGTCCACCAGGCGCGCACAACAGGCCGGGGTCTCGAAAAACGACGGTTTCTGAAACCCCGGCCCGCGTCGCGCCCGGCAAGAACTATCACAGTCCCCACCGCGAAGGGCACCGCGCCGCACGCCCGAAACATAATCCCTCCCTCTGCCCAGCTGGACCGAGCGACAGTGCCCGTAGACACTGCCGCGTAGCTAGGCCGCCCGCGTCAGCCTACGGACGGCTTACCCTTGGTTGGATCGAGATATCTGGGCCAAAGGGGACGTGTTGGAGCCCTCGGGACTGACCCGCCCGAGGGGGACCTCAACCCCCCAGGATCCCGTCAATCTCGTCGCTGGGGCTCGAGATAGGCCTCAAGTGGGCGCCTTACACCCATAAATTGCCGAAGAAGGCAAATAACTTTGGAACCAATAACTAAAGCGTAGAAAGAGGACAGGAACTAAAAATAATCAACAAAATAAGAAAACAAAAATAAACAGGAGCTACATACTGGGAGGTGCAGGACAGAACTGACCCGATCCAATACGGTTACCGACCAGGTAACAGAGGGCCCGTAAGGCAGTCATCAGCACCACTGCGGACCTCATCATCAGAGCCGCCGACGACAGACGCCGACTCTAACCGACCGAGATCCGAAGAGGCGGCGGTCGCCGGAGAGCCAGACATGATGTGTCCGCGGTGATGCGTCGACATGCCTCCCAGGGCTGACTGGGGCCCCGGGCGCGTCACTCCCCGTTGCTCCAATCTTTACTTGCCGGACGAATCCGGCAAGTGAAGATCGGTCCCCTGAGGGAACCTTTTGGCACGGCTTCTCTTCATGAGTGGAACGGAAGAAGTCTTAAACGAGCTTTACCTGGCGCTTTGCTGGGTCGTTGACCACACAGAGACCCTTGATACCTTTTTGAAGAGGTGATATAACTTCCGGGTGGGCCAAATGGCCACTTCATCCCAAAGCTACGCTACTGCGGCGTCATCTAGTCCGAGACGGTCGAAGAGAAGCCAATACCTTTAATTAACGAGATCTGCAAGTGAACGTATTCGCTTTGGAGCATTGTTGCTGGGTCTATCAGGTGTCACTGTACCGGTGCGCTCTCTTAAACTGCGGTGGCTTTTGCTTGCCTGTGCTGTTCTGGAGGGCCTTCATCTGCCAGCATCATGATGACCAGTGTGGGATGTAGGTACCACTGGTGGCGCTCCATGGATTGCAGGCAGGCATATGACATCACTGGTCGCACTCTTCCTTCTGTCTTGTACCTTTGCATGAGACTGATATTCTCCAAATCCATGCGAGGTGCAGAAGTCGCCACGGCGCAGCTCAGGAATCAGATAACGTAGTAAAGTCCGATAAAATATGCCATCACAGTCACGTTCTGCTTACCTTCCTGTGCAAGAAAGGGTAGGTGTTTGCTCAGAAGCTCGAGCTTCAGAAAGTGAATAACCTGAGCCATGAATCGAGCACGATGGCACGCCCGTGTTGGCCTGAACTTAAAGTCGGGTACATAGCCACCGAGCCACACCACCGTAAGTTCAGCTATCGGTACTTACCACGAGGGAAAGCTGCAGATTCCAAAAACGTTTCCAATTTTGCCTTCACTGGATCTCCTTGCTGCTGAGGGTATATTGTAGCGTTTCCTCAAAGATATCATGTCCATGGAGCGCCACCAGTGGTACATCCCTACATCCCACACTGGTCATCATGATGCTGGCAGATGAAGACCCTCCAGAAGAGCACAGGCAAGCAAAAGTCACTGCAGTTTTGGAAACAGAGCGCACCGGTACAGTGACACCTGATAGACCTAGCAGCAAGGCTCCAAAATAAATACGTTCACTCGATTTTAGACCTCGTTAAACAAAGGTCTTGGCTTCTCTTCGACCGTCTCGGACTAGATGACACCGCCGTAGCGTAGCTTTGGGATGAAGTGGCAATTTGGCCCACCCGGAGGGGATATCACCTCTTCCTAAAAGGTGTCAAAGGTCACTGTGTGGTCAACGACCCAGCAACGCGCCAGGTAAAGCTCGTTTAAGACTTCTTCCGTTCCACTCACGAAGAGAAGCGGTGCCGGAAGGTGTTGCTGGCAGTAAGCGCCACGAGGAAGTCACATGGCAACTGCAGTACGAAGAAAAGTCCAGCATATGTGAAGAAGATTAAGAGAAAGAACAAAACGGTGAGGCGCAGGCTCATTCTATCCGGTCGCATGAAGCACACTGCGTCAAAAATCAACGTCATGATCTTTTTTTTCTGACCGAGTCCTGCTATGCTAGATTTGTTAATGTGCGTGCACTAATATGTTCACCTCGCCCCTTGTGATATTGTGTATGCTTCCGTGTAAAATTTGTGTTAATGAATTAAGAAATTATCAGTGTCGCTCGTATCAGTGTCTGACCGGTGCAAAAGGGTGTAGAGTAATCTTCCCACTATTTTGCATTAAAACTAGATCTCATAAATGAAAACATTTTGTATTAGCATTTCGTGGTTGACTAAAGACTGCAGTTTTTACTACGAACTCAAACAGATCTTCCTAATAAACTGACTTAATATGTAAAGGGAAAATTCACCCGTTGATTATTTGCAGACAATGAAATTATTCGAAATCGCAACACACCTAGATTTCACCACGTGCGCATTGTGGCACATCTCTGGCGGCATAGCAAAGTAGGTAGGCTGATGCCGTCTTTACTTTTGCGGCCGGCACTTCCATTACAGAACCATCGTCCATTCGGTGCCAACGTGCGGCTGGCTGGTTCCAGCAGAAGGCGTTGTAGTGGCCGGTCTGGGCGCTGCCATGGTGCTCTACTACAGCATACAGATTATATACAAAGCTGCCAGAGAACTGCAAAGGCCTGCTAACCATTATGCTGAGATCAAGGTTACTAAGAGGGAAAGAAACATGAGTCTTGATCTTGTGCAAGGCGTTTTCACTATAGGAAAACCGCTTCAGGTGTATAATCACCATAGGTGGCAGTCGCTCGATGCCGAACTTCTTGTAGGTGTCCTGTTGCCGCTGACAATTTGAACATGTCCAGCCTGAAATGGGATCACCATGCATATACTGCTGGATACATTGGTGGAGACTGATTTGTGCCAGCGGGTCCGGATTTGGAGGCAGCGCTAACGACAGCAGAGTAAAGTTCTCGAACGTGACAGATTCGTAGCTGCAAAAGGTGCAGAGAAGCAGAATGTGTGTATTGGGGTTTTAGGGCGCTTTCAGCGTCTTGGCCATTTCGCGCCCATCATTACAGGAAATTCTCAAATGTTAATATTATATTAGATTTCAACTATATACGGTCAGCAAAAGCTCCTTAGAAAGAGGCTAGCACAAGTCATTGTTTAGCAAGAACAGCAGCTTAAAAAATGTGCCGAGATTCTACCTAAGTTTCCCAGCTTCTTCCGTCGTACATTTCTGATACGCACCAAGCCGTGCGTGCATCCCATGCTTGTGGTGGTCTCTCCGTTCGCTCGGGATATCCGAGACCCTTGGGCGGAGAGCGGCGAACGAAAGTTGTGTTTCTGTTTATATATGTTTCCCAGACTCCCGGACCGGAATGCCTCTCATCACTAATAGAAGGGCGTGGCACATCTTGCCAAACATTTTGGACTTCTCCAAAACTTTCTAAGGATCCCGCTTGCTTTATTTTAATGGAGAACTCTTTTTGCACTCTTGGTACCCATATTTTCTTTCCCTTTGTGTCACGGAAAAGGAAATCTGGTTTGTGGTGTTTCTTAGTGCCGTGTTGGGGGATGCCTTTTCTGAGCTTGAACAAGGGGAAAGTCTTCGTTTCCCTTCACGGGACTCTGAAATTGAGCGACCCATGTCATTTGTTTTTGGTGGCGGTGTTTGTGTCGGCGGTGACGCTGGTGGGTATGGCGGAGGCATAGGTGCAGAGTCACTATCTGCAGGGGTTGGCAGTAGCGCTGCACTTTGTTCCTTTCGCGAACTGCGACCATTTGATGGTGCTGAGGCAGAATGTTCCAACTCACGTTTCTGCAGTTTTGTGCGCCTCTCTCCTGCTGGAGCAGCATCCCCCGTGTCAGGGACTGGCTGCTCCCCACTCACATCAGGCCCCGTACTCTCCCCAGAAGGGTCCGCTGGTGATGCGGCGCCCGACGCAGGCAAACCTTCCTCGAGATCCACTTGGGTGCCCTTATCCGTTGTGTGCCCACTCTGATTGTCAGGCTTCGGTACTGATGGGGATATAACAAAGTTGGCCACTGGGTCAGTCTGAACGGACTTATCAGATGTGATCCTAACTTCACCGGTCTGGGTACTGAAGTGGTTGACTGGTTGAGGCACCCGTTCACCGTAAAGGCTAATGAAATCACGGACCGATATGTGCATGATATCTCGCAAGGAGGAATCAAGGTTGACGGGAGATCTCGACTGCACAGGTCCTCCCACGAGGGCATCGCGATAGGATGAGGAGCGCACGAAAGTTCCCTCCATCACGGACGGCTTGAGAGAGCCAGGTACCTCACGGCGGCTATCTCCTTGTGATACATTTTCCTTGGGAGACCTTCCCAGAACATGCTCTTTCAGCCTTTTCCCTCTCAGAGAAGAACGTGGGGGCATGTGCGTAACCACGCCTCATGATCAATCCCACCACATCCGATGCACTTGGGGACGCCTGCCTTGCAAACTGCTGAGCCGTGGCCCGCCATCGAGCACCTCGCACACATCTCCTGCCCTTTGCAGGTCTTTGCCACATGACCATATCTCTGACATCGGTGGCATCGCGTGGGGTCCGGTACGTACCTACGAACGCGCACGGAAAGCCAGCCTACACGGATGGTTTGAGGCAGCTCCTTAGTATTGAACGTCAGAATGAAAGTGTTTGTCGCTACAAGCTCACCGTTCACCCTCTTACTCATTCTCCGCACGTGTGTCACCCCCTGCTCCTTCAAACCATTCAATACGTCCTGTTCTGTTGACCCAGCGAGCTCCCGACAAGAAACAACACCAGCAGCGCTGTTCTTTGTGGGGTGGAGAGTCACTGTTACCGGTATCGATACCAAGGTTCCTCCTTCTCCAGAGTACGACAGGCTTTTAGCCGACAGCAGACTGCACGTTTCTTTCTCTGAGGACATGGTGACGTCCAACTTGCTGGTGGAGTGCCGATAGACATGGGTCGTGTTTCCAAATTTAGTCAAGGCCTCGGCAACCTGAAAGGGATTCATTTTCTTGCCCTCCTCTAGAGTAAGGACCAGGACTCTGGAAGAAGACTTGTCCCACACAGGGATAGATGAGCCAGGCGTTCTGGTCTAGACCGCGCGGGGGTCTAACTTCCAAACGATCCATCGTAGCGGCAGTGTAGGAGGATGAACTAAGGGTGGTCTGTGTCGTGCCAGAGGTCAGAGTCCGTGCAGTCTGGTCATCGGAGGTGGAAGCTAGTAAAGACGCCATGGGAGAGATATTTACCTTCGGCCCCCCGGGCTGCCAGCTGTCAAGAGCTTGGCCTGGGGGCTGGTACAGTGCCTACGGGGGCAGGTCCGCCCGTCTCAGAGGGGCGAGAGATACTCACACAACCCCTCCGACCAGAACGCACCCACCCCCTTGACGCCATCAGCCCAGTGGGCCGGCAGGGCGATGAGTCGGGACGAAGCAAAACGCGGCAGCCCTCATGCAGCGGAGACTGCGGTCCACCAGGCGCGCGCAAAAGGCCGGGGTATCGGAAAACGACGGTTTCTGAAACCCCGGCCCGCGTCGCGCCCGGCAAGAACTATCACAGTCCCCACCGCGAAGGGCGACGCGCCGCACGCCCGAAACATAATCCCCCCTGCCCAGCTGGACCGAGCGACAGTGCCCGTAGACACTGCCGCGTAGCTAGGCCGCCCGCGGCAGCCTACGGACGGCTTACCCCCGGTTGGATCGAGATATCTGGGCCAAAGGGGGCGTGTTGGAGCCCTCGGGACTGACCCGCCCGAGGAGGACCTCAACCCCCCAGGATCCCGTCAACCTCGTCGCCGGGGCTCGAGATAGGCCTCGAGTGGGCGCCTTACACCCATAAAATGCCGAAGAAGGCAAATAACTGTGGGACCGAACAAAAAACCTGAAGCGAAAAAAGATGACAGAAACTAAAAATAATCAACAAAATAAGAAAAACAAAAACAAAAAGGTTTGGTACATACTGGGAGGTGCAGGACAGATCTGACCCGATCCAATACGGTTACCGGCCAGGTAACAAAGGGCCCGTAAGGCAGTCATCAGCATCGCCGCGGACCTCATCACCAGCGCCACCGACGACAGACGCCGACTCTAACCGACCGAAGTCGGAAAAGGCGGCGGCCGTCGCAGGGCTAGAAAAGATGTATCCGCGGTGATGCGACAGAGTGCCTCCCAAAGCTGACTGGGGCCCCGGGCGCGTCACACCCCGTTGCTCCAATCTTTACTTGCCGGACGAATCCGGCAAGTGAAGATCGGTCCCCTGAGGGGAGAGAAGCACAGACTTTTCCTGCCCGTAGAAAAGCCGGGATATGATGGAATCGTTTGCCTGACAGAACTGATGCCAGGCAATATCACCAGCGCTGTAATCATCCAATTCTTTGGGGACTGATAAAGGTTTTTCGGAATGAGCAGCAGCTTTCAGATCTTCATGTAGCCATTCCAGCAGAAACAGTAGAAACTCATGTGCGTCATGCATGCGGCCTTCACCGAATTCACTTCGATGGGTACGAACCACATCACGGATCATGTGTGGCGACACAAACGGATATTTTTGCGACAAAATAATCACCAGGAGACGCGCTGTTTCCTCAGCAATGTCACCGCGAGTTGAGGACCGTGAATTCAGGTTTTCTCGGTACCGGCCACTCGTGATATGATGGACAAAATCATTAGTGTGCGCTAAAACCTGGAATACAACGTTCATGTAGCAAGTATTTCCAAGATTCCAAGATAGGCCAGTGTCGCCGGCCGGCAATAGCCAACATTTAAAAACTAGATTATATGTTCGTTATTCCTATGATTTTTAAAAACAATTATTCTGATATCAAAGGACCACTTCTGGCCTTTATATCGTTGAAATAAGGCGAAGGTAATCTAGTTTTATTTTGTAAAACACGATTTTCGGTTTGACTGAACTCATGCCTGTAACTCCCAGTAGAGGCACCAAAGTGGTAATTTTTTCTTGTTAATGACGTCACATATTGCCGTAGCAAGAATATTATCTTTTTTAGGTATAAAACAATATGAACGACCTAGAGAGAGACGAATAAGGCTTTTCCGTTTACTTTGATTGGCATTTGCAACAAAAAATCACAGCTAACGACAAAAACGGCCTTAAAGGCGAAATTCCTCAACAAAACTGCATTTTAGTTTAGTTTAGTTTATTTGATTCATCGCCGATGGGCCAATAGAGCCCATTTACGGATGACGTCAATTGATAAAACACTGCAACATACAAGGGAGCGCAATAAGATAAGTGCCAACAAGCAAAGTCATTCAGTAAAAGCACTAAAACACAATAATAACACTCACTTCTATACGCCCACAGAATACGCTATAACTCGTTTCCTAAAATCTCTGAAATTAGTATTCCATACGTCCATGTCTCTGTTGACATTTAAAAACAAGTTGCATACACGAGGGACTCTTACAAATAATCCCGATCTTACTGTGTTAGTCCTAGCATAAGAAACATCAAAAGGTGCCCAGTTACAGAGCGCACGGGGAGGAGCCGCCAACGGAAATGATTCCAGAAGGAAAGATGAATCGATTTTGTGATTGTGAATGTTTCTAATGAACATGATGTCGTACTGCAGTCTTCTCGCGGAGAGAGATACGCTAAATCAAAGTGCCGAATAAGGTCTGAATATTCAAGCGAAATATTGTTGATACGACACCTCGCACACAGCCAAATAAGGAATTTGTGTTGAATTTTCCCTGCTCGTTTTAGGTGTGTCTCAGCGACTCCTCCCCATATCACACAGCCATACTCGAGTATACTGCGGATGTTGGCACAGTAGGTGGCTATCATACTTTTGTGGCTTACTCCATGAAGCGAGAGACCGCTCTTTCCTGTCTGGAAAGACCTCATCATAAGTCCCAGGGCCCTATTGGCTTTCCGCACCATGGCATCGATGTGGGATTGAAAAGTCAGCTCAGTGTCAACAACTATTCCAAGGTCACGCATTTCACTCACTCTCTCTCGGTCCTCATTTCCTACCTTGCAGCGTCCGAAAACGGGCTTGGTGTGGAGCGTCAGAGTTAAAACTTTGTACTTGGATGGATTCAGCTGAAGTTTCCACGTTGCGCCACCCACATTTGCGCCACCCTTAGCACTTACTACCGACAAAAACTAATTTGATTTTCGGAATCACCATCAAAAACTGCACCAGGATAGGGTGCTAGCTGATTCCTGACATCGAGTGAAAAGTGAAACAGTCTACTGCGCACGCGCGGGCGGCGGCTCCGGGCGACGTGCACACCTCCCCCCGGCACGGCGCCCCCCCACAGCTACCCCCATGCGGCGGCCGGCCACTGTAACCCTGCTGACCTTACCCCTGCAGCACACCGGGGAACCGGCGCACGCGCGGGCGGCGGCTCCGGGCGACGTGCACACCTCCCCTCGGCACGGCGCCGCCCCCACAGCTACCCCCTGCGGCGGCCGGTCAAGGGTCCGACCCCGCCGCCTTCTCCCGCCACCTGGAGTCGGCGGCGCACCACTCGGAAAGTCACGTGATGTGGTTCAACGCGCTCATTGGTCGAGTGGCCTTCGACGTGTTCGGCAACAAGAAATGGGCCGAGTTTGTGCAGAACCGCGTGCAGCGGAAGATCAACAAGCTGAAGGTGGGTGTTACAGACGGTGGCGGCTTCAGGATTAGCCCTTGTCGACCAGTCGTTGGACGTTTGGTGGTTTTAACTGTTCGGTGTAGGAGATTCGGCGCTGCTTTTGCATGTGAGGTATGACATGACATGGGTGGTGTTCTGCGGAGAGCCTGAATGCCTTAAATGTGGAAGGAACTAAACTTCCATGTTTAGACGCTAATACGTAAAAATTTGGTGACTGTTGCTCATGGTATGATAGCCTATTCTTTAAGCTTGTCTATGACCAGCCGTTTGACCTGGTGTGTGCCCGGTGCCGTGGCGGCAGCTGCCGTACTTTCTGGAGGAGCTGCTGGTGACGTCGTGCGACCTGGGCTCGGTGGTGCCCCGCATCTTGTCGGTGTCGCGCCCCCACAGTGACGAGCGTGGTCTCTGGGCCGACACGGCCCTGCTGTATGAGGGCGGTGCCTGTATCACCCTCCGCACCAAGGTCAACCTCATGAAACTCGGCAAGGTACCATACTGAATAGTTGTTTACTTGGTTTTGGGGGCATTACATGACATAAGGTAGTTGATAAAGTTGTCTGTTATTCCTTGTTTTGTTTTGATGTGTGGTTTTAGAATGATGGGGGAGTGGCTAAGGACGACAGACTACGGATGGCAGGCCGGAGGGAAGCTATGGAAGTGGTGAGGGAGTGAGAGCCAGATCCAATAACAGGGATGGATAGCATGACGTGTTGATGATTGCTGTAGCGGGGCGGGCTTTGACTTGGGCGTGGCCCTCAGGAGCGTGACACGGTTACGGAGGACCACATCCCCACTGTCTCCGACGCCTGCTTAGACGAGATCGATCAGTGGTGAGAACGGCAGGCTCTGCTTAGGCCGTACAGGGCCTGATGTTGTTGGAGTATGTGTAGCCACATTGCCCGTACGTCAACAGCGGATTTAAAAAAAGGGTCCTGTGTATTACAGCTACTTATGATGCGTCCGTTATTTTTGCGACTTCCTTGTGTTTTATTCGGAACTTGACTGGGCTGAACCATTTACCAATAGCGTACTAGGCAAACTGATGGATGGGACTGGAGTCTGTTGTGGATGTTATTCACTCAGTGTACCGCCACGCGACGGAGCCGGCAGCGCTCAATCTCCGCCAAATCCCACCTCTCGGACGTCTTTGCACAGACTTTTCCGTCACTCCACAAGCCACCGTTCACCGTCCAGTGCCGTCAAACCTCATACAAGTTACACAGAAAGGTTACACGGCTGGACATTTTTGTTTTTGGTTGGACCAGATCCTACCGGTTTCTGGTAGGAAAACATACTTATTAACTCATTGAATTTCTGGTTCCATTTTCTGGAGAATTTTCAGCAGTCTGAGACCAAAGTTCTACAATGCACGTGCCCTTCGTACTAACGTTACATGTTCACATTCGTCTAGCATGCGCACCATCTGTGCTCTGCCCATCTCCGTGAATTGGAGTGTGTAAGGTCGAAACAGACGCACAGATCAGGATCCAAGTAGGTTTTCTTTACGAGAGATGATGCCTGAGCCTGGATCGTGTGTGTTGCAGTCTGGCGGCGTACCAGTTTGACCGGCGAGACGACGTCAGTGACGACTCCTCCAGTGACGAGGACGAGCCGGAGAGAGTGTCACAGGCCGCCCATGCTCTGTCTGCTGTCCCGGACGGGTGAGAGAGAGAGAGAGAGAGAGAGAGAGAGAGAGAGAGAGAGAGAGAGAGAGAGAGAGAGAGAGAGAGAGAGAGAGAGAGAGAGAGAAAAGAAAAAAAAAAAAAAAAAAAAAAAAAAAAAAAAAAAAAAAAAAAAAAAAAAAAAAAAAAAAAAAAAAAAAAAAAAAAAAAAAAAGAAAAAAAGAGAGAGAGAGAGGCCGTGCGCCCGTGGCAGCAGGGGCGGAGTTAAGTGGGCTGGACCACATGGAGCGCGACGCGGCGAGTTGGCGATAGGTCAACTTAACATTCAATCGATGAAGCCGAAAACCCCGATCTCCGTCACTACCTACTTGAGGTCCATAAATTCCATCCATTGGTACTCAGTGAAACATGGTTGTCACCAAACCAGCCTTCAAGATTGTTACATATTAGAGGTGGGAGTTTCGGGCAATTTTGCAGGCCCGGGCCCGGTCTGCTGCTGATTTTAGAAGCCCATCACAAGCCCGGTTTGTGGAAGAAATGGATTATCAAGCCCGTGAAGGCGCGGTATCATGGAAAAAATCGTAAACGACTATATACAACATTTATTTACTTTAAAGCTGTTTCAAATATATGTTTTAAGCCAATTTATCCTGTAAAAAGTTTTAGTTTCACCCAAAACCATATTAAAAGGTGCATGTAGCATCAGAAGCCTCAGCTATCTTAATAATTCAGCAGAAAATGATACTGAAAAACACACAGTATGAAACATGGCTTGCTTATGATGCAAGCTTACTTCAGGTAATGACCAGCATCACCTTATAAAAACAATGGGCATTCTAGATAGAGGTATGCACATGGCAGCTATAAGAATCGGGATGAAATAAGCCCACTCATGTCAGACATTTCCTCCATCTTTGCACTTTTATAAATCATTATATGCCTGCCACGAGCCTCACAATTGAGTTCCAATAATGTTTATGAATAGAGGAGAGAGCAGTGACAAGTTTTCAGCTAAAACTTTTCAGAATATCATGGCGGAATAGCTGTGAATGAACCAAAAATCCTTCACATTGTCCCTCAATTGATATATGTGAACATTTTCTTTTAGTTTACTCACTAAACAGCTTGGAAGATAGTCAAAAGATCGTTCTGCTTGGGTCAGCCCGGTCTGCAAAGTAGGTAAGCCAACAGGCCAACATGAACAAGGCCCATCAGCCATATACAATTGGGTGTCCCGCTTTTCAAAACGTTTATGTAGGCACGCGGGGACTTCTGAATCCCGTTTCTTATTCCATGAACATTATTTCAACCAATTTTTAGAATTCTTCACCGGTAAACTGTCTTCGCCCCGAGCGCTTGAAGTTTAACACGCGCATTGACGGGGGTCTGAGCCACCTTCGCATTGACGGGGGGGCGGGTACCCGCCCCCCATTAGATCTCGAGAACCACGGTAGGTAGCGAAAAACGGTAAATGGCGTTGGGTTGCCCATCCACTTCTCCATCGAAAACATTTGAACCATTTTTTTGTCAGGTCACATTTAAGGTCACGAGAGGTCAAAACATGCCGTCATAGGGATAACATGTAAATTCAGTTTTTCGGTCATTACATCTGAACAAGTAAAGATAGAGCAAAACGACTTGAACTATATGAATCCTCTCAGCAAGCCGAATCGAATGATATATAATTTGACCTTGCTAGGTAAAATCAAGGATTTGACCTGACCTGAGGTCAGGTCTGGGTCAAATTATATGAAATGCATATCATTAGAACTGCAAAGCCGAGGCGAGTCTAATGCAGCCAAAATAAATGCTCTATCACCATCCGTTACTGAGTTATTCCGTAAAAACCATTTTTCCATGTATTTCCAATGGAGAGGTCATGCCTCGTACTTGACCTTAGGTCATTGATATCAAAAATACCGGAACATATTTTAGAGAACTCGGTGGGGCCATTATGTGGATGAGTTTCAATCGGATAAGTTCACCCTGCTCCGACTTATGCTATCTTAAACTTTTTTGAGGTCGGGTCACTTGACCTGTACTGGTGACCTGACCTTGGATGACCTAACCTTAAAATTTTCACAGAAGTTGTAAAAATGATGAGGGAAAAGGCATGCCAAGTTCGGCGGCGCTACGCGCCGCCGTTTTTCTGCTATCTCCGAAAAACCTGAGGGGGCGGGTACCCGCCCCCCGTCAATGCGCGTGTTAAGCCCAAATTTGGTGTTATCGGTACTGCCACGTTGAAGTCTCCTCAAAGGGATTCCATGATATTTGTGGCATTGATGGATATTTAAGGCCGAAATTTAATCATTTTGAAGAAATAAACGTGTGTGTTGTTTTCTTCAGTATCATTAAAAGCATTTCTGGGCTGATAGAGCCCAAAATAGATAGTTTTTGCTTATTTGCCATTGTCATGCGGCTAAATTCTAAATTTTACTTTTTTACAAGACCTCCTTTTCCTGAGCATCTGCAGTTGTTATCTGATTATATGGCTAAGCACCCTGCAGCCATTCCGAATGAAAAACATACCTCCATAGTTGCAAAGACATAACAATTTCCTCCTAAACATATATCAGCTTTCCTGAAGTACCAGGTCATTACGCCTCCGGCAGTTCTGACATACATCCTTTGTGCAGTCATATCGCTCATAACTTAAAAGGCAAAACACATAGATTGTTTGAGCAAACAGCGTTAACACTCTATTCATATGTGCTACATGTTTCACTAAAGGCGCAAGTAAGCCTCTTCGGTATTGTCACAGGCCTGCCTGTGCCAGCTAACAGCCTGTGCCAGAGCCCTCAGTTGCTCTTCACCTTGGGTCTTGCCTATGAGCTCTTGCAGGAGCCCAATGCCACGTTCGGCGCCATCGTTGACAACTGCAAGGTAACGAACAAAGCGTCTCACGTGACTGTAGCCAGCTGAAGCCGGCCATTCCTTGACATCATCTGCAAGCCATGAAATGTCCATTTCACTCAGCAGGTCGAACAGAAGCCACGATCTTTCGCTCACAAGATCCACCAGGTTTTTGACCCCATGAATGTTCACGGAAAGTGGTTTCCCGGCTGGAATTACCTCAGGACAAACACTCCGCTAAATTTTGACGCTCCTCTTCGGACACGTCCTCACTGGAGGACAAATATTAGTGCAGCCGCTTCCAGGTAAGCCGTGTGTCTCTCTAAAGACTTCAGAACGGCGTTAGCGATCGGGCGGAAAGGCGCAAGCTCGGACAGCTGTTGCATATCCCTGTAGCATTGGAGATAGTCCCATACTGCAGTGACAGCAAGCCCGGAGCGAAGGAAGTAGGGAACATTGAAAAAAACGACAACAATCGCCAAGCTTTTGGTCTTGGCTGCATCTTCATCTGAGAGGTGGAGTTGAGAGGACAGCAGATCCATTTTGATGACATACAACGCATCTGCCAGGAGCCTTGCTTCGCTTGCTGCTCTGGCCTGCGCTTCTAGTTTTCAGGTAACTCTCCCGACAGGTAGGTAACGATCAGTGAGCACAGTTCTTGTAGTCATTTCTTAGAAATGTGCCTGAGGTCATATGATCTGTCGCCCAGCCGAACACGCTGTCTGCTTTCTTGCTCATGAAATCCACGCTGCAGGACAGCCAAAGCCAATGATTGGACCGTCTTTTCTAGCGTAACCACCTTTGTTTGAGCTCCTTGTACAGCGCCTTCGACGGACCTTTGTTCCTCAAAAATGGTTTTGCTGCATGAGAAACATTAAGCTCGTGTACGTGCCTGCGGCATTCTAGCCAGCACAGCATAGCCGATTTCCCGCTCCAGCCTCCACGTGGCACCTGATCTCAGCCAAATTTGAGCATGTGTCGGGTCTTGGCCATTGTCTCAGCATTGACATTTTGTGCATTAAAACTGCATTCTCTGATGGGTAAAGGCAATGATCTCAAAACTGATGGATTGAATAAAGTTCCGTAAGATATTGAATTATGTTCACTATATTTGAAGAAGAAAAGACTCATGCTAGCTTTTAAAAATGCCGAATCTGTGCAAATATCCACCAATGCCACAAATATCATGGAATCCCTTCAGGAGACTTCAACGTGGCAATACCGGTAACACAAACTAGGCTTAAACTTGGAGCGCTCGGGGCGAAGAGAGTTTATCGGTCAAGAATTATAAAACTTGGCTGAAATAACGCTCATAGAATAAGGAACGGGATTCAAAGTCCCGCGCGTCTACGTAAACGTTTTGCAAACGGGACACCCTAATATACAATTATCAAACCACCAGCCATAAAAACTATCCTGATAAAAACCACTAGTTTCCACAGGTTCGCACAAACATGGAATAAAAATATTGCACCAATCTCCACCAAAAAGTAAAGCTGACACAAAAAAAAACAACTCAGTCCCATCCACAACACCATTCGGGCTTGAACACTATTTCTGTTTGTTTTGTTGTATTTTACGGGCTTGCGCTTAGTAGGTATCTGAAGCGCCGTGCTTGTCTACATTAGAGCAATCATTTATGAAAACATTTTTCACCAAAATTTACCAGAATAGTAAGTTTATTTCAGCGAAAATATTTCAAGACTTTTGAAAATATATTTTAAAATTCACAGACTTAGAAAATAAGCACAAAGTGTGTGGTGCATTTCTTTTGTTCCTGAGAATAGGCCACTTTTTGCGCACTTGTTTCATATATGACGCTTTTCTGGCCTTGCAAGGCTTTACAAGCTGCTCAAGGCCGCGGAATTTGCCATAATTTTGATGTTCTGTTTTTGTGTTCTGTATTTCTACGTTTCTGTACATTTGTAGTGTGGTGGGAGGGAAGTGTAAAGTAAAGGTAGCCGTGTTATTCTGCCGGCAGAACGCATAATAGTATGCCACACCCATGCGCAGTACGGTATCATGCACTACAAGATAACGTATTGCGCATGCGTGCGGCATACTAGTATGCGTTCTGCACGGCAGAATAACACGGCTATTATCTTGGGAGGGAAGTGCTGTTATGTTCAAAGCTTATAATAGAAGTTGTATTTCATAGAGGCCAGGGAAGTATCTCCACAAGGAAAATGCAACACATAATGTCAAGTATATTCATGTTTTGGTGCAATTTCAAAGGTTTCTTCTAAGGCTGACTGCTCTCCCCAGTATCTCCCCACAACTGACTGATTTATGTTTTGAAGTACTTCAATCAAAAACAAGTTTTCTTTTTGCCTATTTCCTTGCTTATACTAGCCCTTTCTGAGTGGATTCTGCATCTTTTGGGCAATGAAAGAGCAAGATGAAGATGTGGAAGGGTCAAACTTATCAACATTTGTTCTTGCAGCTAGAGTTAGCAGGCCAATTTGACAATTATGGGCTCCCACTAGATAGTTTGTACCTGACATATTCACTTCACCATTTTTCGTAGAGGACATGGGAATGGCTCCATAGATAACATTTTCTTTTACCTGGAGCAGGAAGCTTCTGAAAAGAATTTTCTAGCTAGAGCTAGGTGTTAATATAAATATGTTAGCAGCAAATTGGTTAAATGACTTCCTTTGAAATGGTTTGAAATGGTATACTGACAATATGGAAGCAACATATAGGCTTTCACAATTTATATTTTGTTCACCCATATATGACTTGAAGATTTTGAAGTACCTAATCAAGATATTCATAAGATGACAGTACGGCATGGATGTGTGCAACTGTAGGCATTATTCAATATTTGATTTTAAATATGGATTCAGGTTTAAGTAACTTGCTTTTGACCCTGGCATGAGTAACAGGTAGAAAGCTAGAGCTTCATGCTTTTACATTCCTGATGTATGTCTAGAAGTCTCAAAATTAATTGTAAATGCATTTTCAAAAGCTGCTGGTGCATGAACAACATTTTTCAGTGGAAAAACTAGGTCTGTACTGAAAAAGGCTTATTTAACTTACAGAAAATTGACTTTGAAGTCCCAGTTCAGTTGAAGCCCGGAATGAGCCTGGGTGAAGCCCGTTATCAGCCCGGCATTGGCGTAAATCAGGCCTTCAGGCCCGGTCCAAGCCCGCGGGCCTGGGCCGGGCTTTCGCCCCGGGCCCCCGGGCCTAGAAAGTCCCACCTCTATTACATATTGACGGCTATAGACTTCACCGATACGACCGACCTGCATCGAGCAAACTGCTGCAGGGCCATGGTGGTGTCGCCATCCTTGCCAAAGACAGCTTAAACCCCGGTCTGCGACCTGGGCTAACGCCCCACTGACGCAGGAGACCCGCATGCCGATGTGCTGAAAGCAAATCATATTTCCTTCCCAATGTATCTCTTCATAAGCCCGTAGGTCAGTGTCATCATTCTTTTTTTGAAATAACTAATATAGAGCGCACGGTCACTCCCGGATTCGAACCGGCCATCCCTAATCAAGAGACAGAGCGCCTTATCACTATACCAGTGCGCCACACTGCACACTCCCACTAGCCCTTCACCTTTGACCAGTGAGGAGGCCACTGGCTGGTATCACTCAACCGAGGATAGCGCCGTGGCTTGGCGCCGCGTGCTTTGTTCGTATAGAAAAGGCACGGTATGAAAGCTGTTTCTAGAAGACGAACCAAACATTATGTTGGCCTGGAATTACTTGTATCGGCAACCCAGGGCCTTAAGCTAGCTTCATGCCAAATTTCATCCACTTCCATTTATTTTAAGGACTTGAAATCATGGTGAAAAACAAAGATGGATACGCCAGTTCTTGCGCAGGGACCAGTCATGTATCATGCGGCCCACCCTATCCGGGTCTAAACAGACAACATCCCAGACAGGGTGGTGTCCGTTCACATCCCCCATGATGAGGGTCGAGTAGCCCACAGGGAAGGCCTCGAGGGAGAAGGCCTTGTGCTTGTGATTTATATGTCCGATCTAGTCCGTTGAAGTTAGCTGTGTATCCGTGAGTGTATGTGTCTCTGTATCTCTGTATATGTATTAATCACCAACAGGCACATACCCAATTATAGGTAAAGTCAATGAAAGATAAAAATGCATAATCACCAACAGCCTACTCCTAAAACGCGCAAAAAACATTTCTAACACAACAAACACAGATAATCAATCTGGTCACTGACCTATGAAAGCTGTTTGTAGAGTCGTAAAAGAGGCGATACACTTTTTAAGTCGTCCAATGGGATCCGTCAAAATATTGCAGGTTGGTGATGAAGCTAAAAAGTTATTAACAACGCGAGGAGCCCGCACAAACACACATGATTGTATCGTGTTCACTCGACCAAAAGGCACATTTAAGAAAGTTGCACTAGCATTCCTGGTAGTTCTAGATGGTACATGAAGCGAGAAACATTCCAAAAGATGAGATGATGCGATGAGACCTCTAAAAACCTTGCTTGTGAATAAGATGTCATGTTGTACACGCCTTGCCAATAAAGTACGAACATCATAAAACTTCTTCAATTCCTCGTAACCTAATGATGGACAGGCTGGGTCAACATGGTTCGCAAGCCACATCAAAAACTTGTGTTGGATTCTTTCGACACGATCCAGATGACATTTTACGGCTCCAGCCCAAACCACTGAACAATACTCTAAAACTGACCGAACATTTGCATTAAAAGCCGCCAAAGCGGCCCTCTTATCCAGCTTACATCTAGGGGAGGCTGTCTGGAAAGTTCTGATTAATAAACCGAGTGATCTGTTTGCTTTGGAAACCATCGAGTTTATATGGTCGGAAAAGGTAAGCTTTTGGTCAAGAATGATTCCCAAATCTTTTATGGAAGAAACGTTCTCCAAAATTGTTCCGTTGATTTTATAAGCCGAATCAATGAGATTGCGTTTTAAAGAGATTTTAAAAAACTTGCATTTTGAGGCGTTTAGATTCATCTTCCAGGCAGCAGCCCAACTTGTTACTGCGTCCAGGTCTTTCTGTAACGTGTGAACGTCATTTTGGGATTTCACTTGATGGAATATTTTCAGATCATCCGCGAAAAGCAAACACTTGGTAGAAACTACGTGTGGCAGGTCGTTTACGAAAACTGAAAACAACAACGGTGAGATGAGCCCTCCCTCTGGTGTGCCTGAGGCCACACGAGCCCAATCCGAAACTTTTCCGTTCAGCACCATTCTCTGTTTACATCTGCCAAGATAAGAACTCAACCATCTCAACGCTAAGTTGTCAATGCCATACATTTGCTGCAGTTTGTACAATAAAAGACGATGGTTAACACTTTGGAACGCGCTCGAGAAATCTGTGTACACTGCGTCTAGCTGACTGCTGTCAGAAATGGCTTTCCACCCGTGTGCCAGAAAAGATGCCAGATTAGATTGGCATGATCTATTTGGCAAGAATCCATGCTGACATGGAGAAAGATGAGGCCGGACGTGCTGGTAAATCTGGTTGCATACTATTTTTTTCAAAAATTTTGGCGCAAAGAGGCAGCAATGAAACGGAGCGGTAGTTGTCAGGATTTTTTCGTGACGCTTTTTCGAATATCGGAACAATATTTGCTTCTTCCCACTGCTCAGGAAATATCCACAGTTGAGGGACATTTTGAAAATTTTGCACAGAGGGCTAGCCAGTTCTCCAGCACATTCGCGAAGCACGCGAGCACTTAACCTATCAGGACCGCAGGCTTTGGTTACAACTAATTCTTGCAGCAAGCGACGTAGTTTCCTCTGACACAGTGAAGGCAATCAAACGATCATCCACACTAAAAGGTATGTCAGGGAAATTTACAGCATTAGGGTCAGAGAATTTAGAAGAAAAGGTACGGTTTAATAGGTTGGCCTTGTCTGTGTCGTCGGTAAAAAGTACGCCATTGCTTTCTAAAACCGGTACTCCCTTCGTCTGTTTAAAACACTTCATAAAAGTCCAAAAACGTTTCGGGTTGTTTGTAAAGTCTGAAACAAGACATTTCAGGTACTGTGAGTAGCCCTACTAGACAAGTGTTTGAAAGCAGCGCGCTTGTCAGCAAAGTCCGCCTTCACACGTTCATCACCAGGCTGGCGCTTCATTCGTTCAAAGGCAGCCTGCTTCATTTTCAGTGCACGCCTGACCTCTGCGTTCAACCATGGCGGATAACGTTTTTTGGGAACAACTAATGGTATATGATCACGGATGGTGGCGTCAACAAGAGAATAAGATAGTGATACATGTGTGGTTTGATATATCCGGTATCGGCCGTTGAAGTCAGCTGTGTATCCATGAGAGTCTATGTGTGGTTTTGGTATGTCCGATCTCGGCCGTTGGAGTCATCTGTGTATCCATGAGTGTCTGTGTGGTTTGATATATCATATCGGCCGTTGGAGTCATCTGTGTATCCGTGAGTGTCTGTGTGGTTTGATATATCATATCGGCCGTTGGAGTCAGCTGTGTATCCGTGAGTGTCTGTGTGGTTTGATATATCATATCGGCCGTTGGAGTCATCTGTGTATCCGTGAGTGTCTGTGTGGTTTGATATGTCCGATCTCGGCCGTTGGAGTCATCTGTGTATCCGTGAGTGTCTGTGTGGTTTGATATATCATATCGGCCGTTGGAGTCATCTGTGTATCCGTGAGTGTCTGTGTGGTTTGGTATGTCCGATCTCGGCCGTTGGAGTCATCTGTGTATCCATGAGTGTCTGTGTGGTTTGATATATCATATCGGCCGTTGGAGTCATCTGTGTATCCGTGAGTGTCTGTGTGGCTTGATATATCATATCGGCCGTTGGAGTCAGATGTGTATCCGTGAGTGTCTGTGTGGTTTGATATATCATATCGGCCGTTGGAGTCATCTGTGTATCCGTGAGTGTCTGTGTGGTTTGATATGTCCGATCTTGGCCGTTGGAGTCATCTGTGTATCCGTGAGTGTCTGTGTGGTTTGATATATCATATCGGCCGTTGGAGTCATCTGTGTATCCGTGAGTGTCTGTGTGGTTTGATATATCATATCGGCCGTTGAAGTCATCTGTGTATCCGTGAGTGTCTGTATGGTTTGATATGTCCGGTATCGGCCAGTGAAGTCAGCTGTGTATCCGTGAGTGTCTGTATGGTTTGATATGTCCGGTGTCGGCCGTTGGAGTCAACCGTGTATCCGTGAGTGTGTGTATGGTTTGATATGTCCGATATGGGCCATTGAAGTCAGCTGTGTATCCGTGAATGTCTGTATGGTTTGATATGTCCGGTATCGGCCATTGAAGTCAGCCGTGTATCCGTGAGTGTCTGTATGGTTTGATATGTCCGGTGTCGGCCATTGAAGTCAGCTGTGTATCCGTGAGTATCTGTGTGGTTTGATATGTCCGGTATCGGCCATTGAAGTCAGCCGTGTATCCGTGAGTGTCTGTATGGTTTGATATGTCCGTCTCTTCCGTTGAATTTAGCTGTTATCCTTGAGTGTCTGTATGGTTTGATATGTCCGGTTTGGCCATTGAAGTCAGCTGTGTATCCGTGAGTGTCTGATGGTTTGATATGTCCGGTATCGGCCATTGAAGTCAGCTGTGTATCCGTGAGTGTCTGTATGGTTTGATATGTCCGGCTATGTGCCATTGAAGTCAGCTGTGTATCCGTGAGTGTCTGTATGGTTTGATATGTCCGGTGTCGGCCGTTGGAGTCAGCTGTGTATCCGTGAGTGCCATATGGTTTGATATGTCCGGTATCGGCCATTGAAGTCAGCTGTGTATCGTGAGTGTCTGTATGGTTTGATATGTCCGGTGTCGGCCGTTGGAGTCAGCTGTGTATCCGTAGTGTCTGTATGGTTTGATATGTCCGGTATCGGCTATTGAAGTCAGCTGTGTATCCGTGAGTGTCTGATGGTTTGATATGTCCGGTATCGGCCATTGAAGTCAGCTGTGTATCCGTGAGTGTCTGTATGGTTTGATATGTCCGGTATCGGCCATTGAAGTCAGCCGTGTATCCGTGAGTGTCTGTATGGTTTGATATGTCCGGTATCGGCCTTTGAAGTCAGCTGTGTATCCGTGAGTGTCTGTGTGGTTTGATATATCATATCTCGGCCGTTGGAGTCAGCCGTGTATCCATGGGTGTCTGTATGGTTTGATATGTCCGATATGGGCCGTTGGAGTCAGCTGTGTATCCGTGAATGTCTGTATGGTTTGATATGTCCGATATCGGCCTTTGAAGTCAGCTGTGTATCCGTGAGTGTCTGTGTGGTTTGATATATCATATCTCGGCCGTTGGAGTCAGCCGTGTATCCATGGGTGTCTGTATGGTTTGATATGTCCGATATGGGCCGTTGGAGTCAGCTGTGTATCCGTGAGTGTCTGTATGGTTTGATATGTCCGATATGGGCCGTTGGAGTCAGCTGTGTATCCGTGAATGTCTGTATGGTTTGATATGTCCGATCTCGGCCGTTGAAGTCAGCTGTGTGTCCGTGAGTGTCAGTGTGGTTTGAGATATCATATCTCGTCCGTTGGAGTCAGCCGTGTATCCATGAGAGTCTATGTGCGTTGTCCGTCGGCAGTGGTGCGGGTGCACCGCCGTTGGCGGCGCAGTCGTCGTCGGCTCCCAGCGTGGGAAAGCGGCTGCTGCAGGTGGTGGACCGTGTCACCACTTCCCGCTATTTCCAACAGGTCAGTCCACTCTCGGCTACTCAGACTGCTCTAGTTGTGACTTTGGGTCAGAGTCGACTTTGAGTTGAAACCTCATTTGTTTGAGTCAGAGTTCAGTCGGCTCACCTTCTGCCTTTTGGCGGACTTAAAGTTGACTGACCTCAGCGGGATCAGTTTGGTTAGTTTCAGAGTCAGAATTCAGCCAGTCAGTCAGTCAGTAACAGTCAGTCAGTTGCTAAGCTGTTACTCAGAACTGAGTCAGTCAGTTGCTAAGCTGTTAGTCAGAATTGAGCCAGTCAGTTGCTAAGCTGTTAGTCAGAATTGAGTCAGTCAGTTGCTAAGCTGTTAGTCAGAATTGAGTCAGTCAGTTGCTAAGCTGTTAGAGCTGAGTCGATTCACCAAATCTTTTCATTAAGAAGTCCATCCTTGTAAAGGTCACCTCACTGGGGATGGTGACTTTCGCCTGTTAGGATAGCCCATGTATAATGTTATGTGTGATGTTCATCTCGCTTTCGTTCATACAAGGAATATTTTGTACCCAGAAGTTTATAATTTCTGCTCCATTTTCTAATATCTACGACAAAACCGCCAGTTAAGTCACCTTACCTGCACTTGCAAAGCAAAATGTTGGAATTTGATCCTTTTTACCGGGGAAGTAAGTTTACTTCCACCAGTAGGGTTAGTGGCTACTTTCCAGTAACGTTACTGGCTCCACTCATACTTTTTATCTTAAACAGTCTCTTATCTCTTCCCGGTCACCCAGATGAGTAAGTATGGGGACTCAACGCTGACTCATCTATTCGTTTCAAATGGAAAATTTCCGGAAACATTGTAAAGAATCTATCTGCTTCTTCAGTGCAAAATAAACATGAAGTCAGTCGGCCTGTTTCCATGTGCCCGAACCGCCCTGGTTGGTTCGGGACGTGGTTCACTGACGTTAGCGTGTGTGATGTGCAGACCCATTCTTCGCTGACGTTAGCGTGTATGACGTGCAGACCCAGTCTTCACTGACGTTAGCGTGTGTGATGTGCAGACCCAGTCTTCGATGACGTTAGCGTGTGTGACGTGCAGACCCAGTCTTCGCTGACGTTAGCGTGTGTTGTGCAAACCCAGTCTTCGCTGACGTTAGCGTGTGTGATGTGCAGACCCAGTCTTCGCTGACGTTAGCGTGTGTGTTGTGCAGACCCAGTCTTCGCTGACGTTAGCGTGTGTGATGTGCAGACCCAGTCTTCGCTGTATTCCACCTTATGCTACCAGAACCAAAGGTATCTTGAACAAAAACCTCCAAAATACTACCATATCCTCAACATGCTGCCAAATCAGGCAGTCAGCTGGCTGTCATGTCCGTACCGTATCTATAGGAACCGTGGGGTGGTCGATTGCTTGGGTTTCGAGCAATGTGAATGTCCAACACGAATGTCATGATGTCTCATACCAGCTTTAGCCTCAGGCAGTTTTAACCATCAGTTTCGGCTAGCAAAATAACGAGCAATATTTCAGGTTTTTAATTTGTCCCTGAACTTCAATTGTCCAATGGTACCGCGAGTCAGCGCTGCTGCTAGTCATCGCGTTTATTTTGAATTCAGCTACATGTTTAAGACGAAAGCATACATCCCAAGCGTGTGAGGCGTGGGGGCTTTTGTTGTTGAAAGAGGAGAGAGAGGGAAAAAGAGTGTGGTTTATAAAGTGGGGTATATTATTAAGAGTCTTACTTTATGAGTACGCTTAGAGACGTGAGGGGTCGATGGCTGACTTTATTTTTGTTATATGGTTGATTCAGCTTATTGCATCTCCGGCTTAGACATGCTGTCTGTCGGGCATTATCTTTCACATTCTGTGAGGTTTCAGTGTGCTTGTGAAGAAGCAATTGTTAGGAATGTTCTCTTTACAGGGATTTGTCCTTTTGAACATTCATTGTAAAATGTTTGTGCTAGAATCCTTCAGTATTTGAACATCCTTCTCTCCAAAGATGCATGCTGAGTTCTATTTTGACATGGAATCAGTCCTGACGGGATTGTTTAAAGAATGCTACATTCCATATGAAGGTAATAGGTTCACAAAGCTAGTGTTGCAGCATCTTTATCGAATGGTATGTTGCATTCAGTTGCGTGTCTGGCCCTGCTTCCATTCCTCAACTTCTGAAACAAGGAAACTGATAATGCTGCATTTTTATTCATTTAGATCCATACATGTATTTGTGACAACAAGCAACAAAAGACCTTGTCAGTACATGTTAACACAAGGCTAAAAACCGGTAGGAGGCACACTAAAACTATAACTATAAACTATAAGGGCACACTAAAAAGCTGTCATTGAGGCCACCACCTCGCAAGCTGATGATGCCGCAAGCCGATGATTCTGATGATTCTGTTTAGGATGTCAAAATTCAAGATTTAGGATGTCAAAATTGATCAAGTCTGGGTGTGGGTTTCCACGTAAAATTCCCAATTTCAGGACACTGGTGCAGACCCAGTCTTCGCTGACGTTAGCGTGTGTTGTGCAGACCCAGTCTTCGCTGACGTTAGCGTGTGTGTTGTGCAGACCCGGTCTCCGCTGACGTTAGCGTGTGTGTTGTGCAGACCCAGTCTCCGCTGACGTTAGCGTGTGTGTTGTGCAGACCCAGTCTTCGCTGACGTTAGCGTGTGTGTTGTGCAGACCCAGTCTTCGCTGACGTTAGCGTGTGTGTTGTGCAGACCCAGTCTTCGCTGACGTTTGTGTGTGTGATGTGCAGACCCGGTATCCGCTGACGTTAGCGTGTGTGTTGTGCAGACCCAGTCTTCGCTGACGTTAGCGTATGTGTTGTGCAGACCCAGTCTTCGCTGACGTTAGCGTGGGTTGTGCAGACCCAGTCTCCGCTGACGTTAGCGTGTGTGTTGTGCAGACCCGGTCTCCGCTGACGTTAGCGTGTGTGTGTGCAGACCCAGTCTCCGCTGACGTTAGCGTGTGATTGTGCAGACCCAGTCTTCGCTGACGTTAGCGTGTGTGTTGTGCAGACCCAGTCTTCGCTGACGTTTGTGTGTGTGATGTGCAGACCCGGTCTCCGCTGACGTTAGCGTGTGTGTTGTGCAGACCCAGTCTTCGCTGACGTTAGCGTGTGTGATGTGCAGACCCAGTCCTCGCTGACGTTAGCGTGTGTGTTGTGCAGACCAGTCTTCGCTGACGTTAGTGTGTGTGTTGTGCAGACCCAGTCTTCGCTGACGTTAGCGTGTGTGATGTGCAGACCCAGTCTTTGCTGACGTTAGCGTGTGTGTTGTGCAGACCCAGTCTTCGCTGACGTTAGCGTGTGTGATGTGCAGACCCAGTCTCCGCTGACGTTTGCGTGTGTGTTGTGCAGACCCAGTCTTCGCTGACGTTAGCGTGTGTGTTGTGCAGACCCAGTCTTCGCTGACGTTAGCGTGTGTGATGTGCAGACCCAGTCTTTGCGGACGTTAGCGTGTGTGATGTGCAGACCCAGTCTCCGCTGACGTTTGCGTGTGTGTTGTGCAGACCCAGTCTTCGCTGACGTTAGCGTGTGTGATGTGCAGACCCAGTCTTCGCTGACGTTAGCGTGTGTGTTGTGCAGACCCAGTCTTCGCTGACGTTAGCGTGTGTGATGTGCAGACCTAGTCTTCGTGGACGTTAGCGTGTGTGATGTGCAGACCCAGTCTCCGCTGACGTTTGCGTGTGTGTTGTGCAGACCCAGTCTTCGCTGACGTTAGCGTGTGTGATGTGCAGACCCAGTCTTCGCTGACGTTAGTGTGTGTGACGTGCAGACCCAGTCTTCGCTGACGTTAGCGTGTGTGTTGTGCAGACCCAGTCTCCGCTGACGTTAGCGTGTGTGATGTGCAGACCCAGTCTCCGCTGATTGATTGATTATTGGGGCTTAAGGGCGCACCAACCTTAGTGGTTATATAGCGCCCAGATCAACTAAGGCCAATGCCTTTAATAACCTCTTCCTGAATACATGTTTATGGTCTGTTCCAAGCGGTTAGGACTGCAGTAAGACAAGCACTCGGTAAAAATGAAAATCTCCCACGTTCCCATCCCCATCATCAGGTGGGCATACAGTCACATAGCTTAAACATCCACAGCAAAACGTCAGCACTAACCAGCAAGCTCCACGCTCTGCACCCCTGAGCAGAGCAATCACCCTGGGTCATATATGACTGTGAAACATATGGCCCTGAGAAAATCGAGGATCTGACTGATCATATCAGCATTCCTACCTATCAAATCAATCAGTGCCAGTTCTTGTTCTCGAGGGCCAAAGTACCTGTCCATTTCTAGGTCATAGTCAGGGCACGACACCAGTACGTGGCGGACTGAGAGCGGTTCTAGGCAGCGTCGGCCGAGTGGTCTCGCCTCCCCGCAAAGAAGGTATCGGTGGGTCGCTAGGGTGTGACCAGTGCGTAGCCGACAGAGTGCCACCTCCTCGCGCCGGCATCGCCGCGATGAACAGGGCCACTCACCAATCTCTGGCTTTATCTCTAGCAATTTATTGTGCGTATGCGTCCTCCACCAGCGCTGCCAGGAATTCCGAAGGTGCAGAGAAAGATGGGGAAGTAGGTCTCGGGCCGGGATTGGTAGCCTGCGTGTACAGGGGCGGCTTGAGGCACGCTTGGCGGCTGCGTCCGCCCTCTCGTTCCCCTCTATTCCCACATGGCTGGGCACCCAACACAAAGTAACATTTTTACCATCTTTGGCCAGACAGGTTAAGTGGAGCTGTATCTTCTGAACAAAATTGTCTTTAGAATTAAAGCTCATTAAGGTCTGGATGCTACTCAATGAGTCGGTGAAAAATGACAAAATCTGTTGGGTCAGAAATATCTAAAAAGCACAGGGCTTTGTCAATAGCAGTCAGTTCTGCAGTGAAAACAGAAGCAAGAGGGGGAAGTGAAAATGTCCGAGAAGTTGTGCCGATAACGAACGAACAACCTACCCCAGTGTCAGTCTTCGACCCATCTGTATAGGACATTGCATGTCGATGATATTGTGAAATATGTTCAAGAGTTAGAGCCTTCAATTCTTGTGGACTCATTTCCGATTTAGCACTCTGGGCGAGAGCCGTGTCCGTTGCTGGTGGGAGTATTTCCCAGGGAGGCATCTCCAATGGTTCGACGCGGGCAATGATTCGCTTTGTCACGGCACATTCCACGGCAAAATTCCGGGCCCTGACACCCAATGGGAGGCCTTTACCTACGCCGTCAAAGAGGCGGATCAGTTGGCGCGAGAAGACAGCACTATACGTCGGGTGGTTCGGAAACTGTGTTAATTTATATACATATCTCTGCCCAAGAAGTTCCACGAGCAGACTAGATATCGGAGTGGTGCGGAACGCACCTGTACAAATTCGAATAGCACTATGGTGGATCGTGTTGAGGCAACGCTCTGATGTTAGCGTGTGTGTTGTGCAGACCCAGTCTTCGCCGACGTTAGCGTGTGTGTTGTGCAGACCCAGTCTTCGCTGACGTTATCGTGTGTGACGTGCAGACCCAGTCTTCGCTGACGTTTGTGTGTGTGACGTGCAGACCCAGTCTTCGCTGACGTTAGCGTGTGTGATGTGCAGGCGGCACAGAACCGGTACGTGAAGCGGTACATGGAGGAGTTCTCCAACACGCCGCTGGAGCTGACTGTGACGCTGAAGCACCTGCGAGGCGTGCTCACCGTCAACATCCCACGGCCGCCCACCGACCGGCTCTGGTGAGACCCCCCGACCGGCTCTGGTGAGACACGCCGACCGGTTCTGGTGAGGCCCACCAACCGGCTCTGGTGAGACTGCTGACTGAGACCCACCGACCGGCTCTGGTGAGACTGCTGACTGAGACCCACCGACCGGCTCTGGTAAGACCTGCCGACCGGCTCTGGTGAGGCCCACCGACCGGCTCTGGTGAGACTGCTGACTGAGACCCACCGACCGGCTCTGGTGAGGCCCGCCGACCGGCTCTGGTGAGACTGCTGACGGAGACCCACCAACCGGCTCTGGTGAGGCCCACCGACCGGCTCTGGTGAGACCCGCCGACCGGCTCTGGTGAGACTGCTGACTGAGACCCACCGACCGGCTCTGGTGAGGCCCGCCGACCGGCTCTGGTGAGACTGCTGACTGAGACCCGCCGACCGGCTCTGGTGAGGCCCGCCGACCGGCTCTGGTGAGACTGCTGACTGAGAACCGCCGACCGGCTCTGGTGAGACCCGCCGACCGGCTCTGATGAGACTCCCCGACCGGCTCTGGTGAGACTGCTGACTGAGACCCACGGACCGGCTCTGGTGAGGCCCGCCGATCGGCTCTGGTGAGACTGCTGACTGAGACCCACCGACCGGCTCTGGTGAGGCCCGCCGACCGGCTCTGGTGAGACTGCTGACTGAGACCCACCGACCGGCTCTGGTGAGACCCCCCGACCGGCTCTGGTGAGGCCCACCGACCGGCTCTGGTGAGACTGCTGACTGAGACCCACCGACCGGCTCTGGTGAGACCCGCCGACCGGCTCTGGTGAGACCTCCCGACCGGCTCTGGTGAGACTGCTGACTGAGACCCACCGACCGGCTCTGGTGAGACCCGCCGACCGGCTCTGGTGAGACCCACCGACCGGCTCTGGTGAGGCCCGCCGACCGGCTCTGGTGAGACTGCTGACTGAGACCCACCGACCGGCTCTGGTGAGACCCGCCGACCGGCTCTGGTGAGGCCCACCGACCGGCTCTGGTGAGACTGCTGACTGAGACCCACCGACCGGCTCTGGCGAGACCCGCTGACCGGCTCTGGTGAGGCCCACTGACCTTATCGGGAGGGACTGGTCCTCCCCCCTCTCCTCTCTGCCGTTGGATTATACTGAGACCTGTTAAGTGTCTGGCCTGGCTTCGTACCGAAGCTTTTCTTAAAAAAAACTTGAATTCAACTGAGATTCGCTTGTCAGTACACTCCCTAGACTGGACAGCCAATATTCAGGTCTTATTCATTGCATTTCAGACGAGACTATGTAGAAGGTAAAGAGTCATGCAGTATTTTCTCGAGTATTTTTAGCAAACTAGATAAATCTTAATGGGTCCATGCTTCGTAAATTATCGCGAGATCTGATGACGCGTCGAACGCTAAATATTATCGATTCTAGCAAAGGAGTACTTTACCTTTTTATCTTTGATCATTGTGTGAGGTAAGCAAAAAAATACTGCAGCTGCTTTCTCATTGAGAGAAATCGACACCTGTCCAAACGGTTGTCCGCCATAGATGAAATACTAGGCCCCTGTGAGAGTTACACTGTCTTCACTCGTGCTACGACCCGTCTAAGATTGACCTCTGTCCGCTGCGGTCGGTCAGCTAAAGGCTTGTCAAGCTTGGAATTCGCATGGCGCCACGGTTGTCTGCCAACGTGTCACGTGGGCGGCGTGTAGCACACACACGTGAACGAATGACCAGCCATCTGTTGTTCGAGAAACAGGGTATTGGTTCTGACGGGTGATGTCAGGCGGCGCATATGTCGATGGTACCGCCCCACCCTCCACCCCCTAGAAATCCAATTTAACGGCAAATTGTAAGTTCTACTATAAATACAGTTCAAAATTAGAGATTGACGGTGTGCTCTACCTACTGGCTATCGCAGTTCAAGCCTCATTATAAAGGTGATTAGTTAAAGTCCCATTAGCGCAGCTCCTATTATTTCCATTTAATTGATCGATAACATATTTACTGTTTCCATGAGAAGTCTCCATTCGGCAGAGACAATGTCAGCTTCCTACGGGCGGATGTCCGCCCCAGTATATTGACGCAAGATGCGCACTTTATTCTACGGCGGTGTTTTTCCATCGGGAACTTATTTATCGCCACCAGCCTGACCCATCTGCTCCCGAGGCAGCTGGTCCCGGATACCACCGACTGCGATGTCGGCGCCATTTCAGCCTCGCCCACGAGTACCGCACGTCCCCCCCCGCTCCACTCCCCAGCGATCTGACTTGTTCTCCTGAAGCCCGCCGGGTGGCGTGCAGCGCTATTGGGTTGCCCTGGCTCGGCGGGTGCGGCTCTGGCGGGTATTCCCTGCCCGGGTCCGGTGGTATACCCTGCAGCCGTCGCCGGCCTCACCTCTCGACCTGTCCGTCCAACCTGCACCATCCCTGCCTCCGCTCCGCTCCTCTCCGCATGTGATTCATTGCGATTCGGTGGACCAGCCCGGTGTAAAAACAGTGGCCGCGCTCTCTGTGGTCACGCTGGAAGGCGTCCGAACGTGACCGGGGCTGTTTCCTCACATTGATACAGAGAGTTGGAGATGAAATTGTTGTACTTAAATGGAATATATTTTCTAGCGATTGGTAATGCATCAGTATTGTGGTCTTCCTAAACAGCTAAATTGTTATATTTCGGTTGTAAGATTATTTTGGTTTCAGAGGTAGTAAACATACCAATCGGTACATCATATTTAAAATAACCGCTGCAGATATAATTGTGTAGTCTTAAAACTGCGCTCTGATGACCGCAAAAACATTGCCACACTTTTGCGAGCCGCTCGCCATTGGGCGATTCAGCCTCCTGAGTCGGCCCCAAGTGGACACTAACAAGTCCTCACGAGGAGCCTATCCTACTGGACATTTAACAAGTCCCCACGAGGAGTTAGTCCTACACTGACATGCAACCGAATCCGCACGATGAGTCGGTCCTACGCTGACATGTGACCGAATGTGTGCAAGGGTCGGTCACCACCGTAACACGCAATGGAATACAAGGAGCTGGTCCTACACTGACGTGCAACCGAATATATACGAGGAGTGAGTGTTTCCTAGCCTGACATGTAGCCAAGCCCCGACAAGGAGCCGGTAGTAGCCTGACGGCCGCCGCGTGCCGTCCCAGGTACGGCTTCCGAGGTATCCCGGATGTGGTGTTGTCGGCGCAGCCGCGCCTGGGGTCACGTGACGTCACGTTCACCCACGTGACCGACTGGATCGAGAACAAGCTGGTGGCGGAGATGCACGTGAGTGAGATCGGCGACGTAAGGACATTCCGAGGGCACCCTCCCGATGATGGGACACCGTCAGGATGGAAGGACATCGTTATGAACGTTAGTTTTTCATATTGAATCATTGTTCTAAGAATTAAGTGAATGGTGAATGCTCTGGGGCTGTACGTGTGTGATAGGGACTGTGTCGTCTAGGGGGATGCTGTGGTATATCCTGAGGTCGGTAGAGTGCAGTGTCGGAACTGATACAAACCATGGGAAAACACAGAGGTTCGGCCCGGTCCCCTGGGCGAATTTCAAATGCTTGTGGGGAGACAGCAGTGGTCTCGAAAGACGTGGGATCATCTGGCCTAGAAAGACACGAGATCATATCTGTGGACCGGTAATCGGTGGTGCAGTGATCGGGTGCGGCGGTGGACGAGGCCGCTCCCTAACCTCCCGTCCTCCATCTGCAGAAGATGCTGGTGCTGCCCAACATGGAGGACCTCATCATTCCGCTGATGGAGCCGGAGCCAGAGTCCACCTCCTGAGCCAGAGTCCACCCCGTGAACTGGAGTCGACCTCGTGGGCCAGGGACGGAGTCGACCTCGTGAGTCAGAGTCGGACTCTACCTCGTGAGCCGAGGGCGGAGCCCACCTCCTGGGCCAGGGCCGGGGTCGAGCTCTTTTGCCAGGGATGGCCGCTCTGACCTGGCCCGGGGTCGGTGGACGGGACAGGCGGACGTCTGTCCCGGTCACGTGAGGTCGGTCAGTGACCGTTCCGCGGCCGCCGCCGCACGATATTACACTGTTACAATGTGCGTTGTACGCAGACGCCGTCGGCTGTATGGTACTGTGAGAGTCCAGCTTCAGCTGCCCTGTCCTCCCATTCCCACTGGGCTGTGACCCAATCTGACCTGAGCGGGCTGGGACCTGATGTGGGGCGTGTGGTCAGTGCGGCAGCTAGTCCTTCCCAAGTTACAGGGTACACGTCTGTTCAGTCCGTCCCGTGATATCAACTTCCAAAGCTGTGTCGTGCCCACCAGCACGTGCTTCACGGTTCCTGTCCGCTGAGGTTTCTCTAGGGCTGCCCATTTTGCTGGCACCCCCCAGTTTTGCAAAATAGTCCACCAGATTTCCATTATTTGGGCCAAAAGCTACTCATAACTGGTTTTAGTTTCCTCGAGACTCGAAAACTGACCATGCGCAGCGGGGTTTGGACATAGCCCCTATATGGTAGCAACATACAGTGATGCAGGAGACCAGAAGAAAACGGGGTGGAACATTTAACTCAAAACCAATTGCGATAGAACGATTATTTTTCCTTCAAATGAAGGCCTTCTATCGGGTGGCTCAAGCAAGCACGCGCAATGTTGGTTTTCGGTTTGGTTTTGGGCTTACGACAAATGGCCGTTTAGTGATGTCAGTAAAATATCATAATTGTGTATTGGTGATTGCCACTTTTGATTGGGAACCTACGACGATAGAATGATGACTTTTTCTTCAATTGAAAACTGATGGTCAAATGGTTTGAATCAAAACACAAAATATCAATTTTAGATTCCAGATTTCGACAAATTATAATATAGTGATGTCATGAAAATGTCACTACACGCTGGCAATGCAATAGGCGGATCCAGGGGGGCAAAGAGGGGCAGGTGCCCCCCCCAACCCACCCTCGGTGCCCCTAAAATAGTCGCGGCGCTCCTCTGAAGGGCCGATGGCGCCCCCTGAAATTTGCCGCTTCTTACCCCCCACAAGCGAAAATCAGCGTCCCGCGATAGGATTTGGCGCCAGCCTGATAGGATTTTTTCGGCCAAAAGTGGTGCCCCCTTGGTCCAGATGGCACCCTCCTACCCTAGCAAGGTGCCCCCCCGACCAGTGATTCTGGATCCACCTATGGGTAATAGTCCTTTTTAATCAAGAGCTTATAATGATAGAACATAAATTTTAATTAACTAGAAGGCTTATCATTGAATGATTCAAACAAACACAAAACATACTTGTTTTGAATTCAGGCTTTGGTCACGCATGAAAACATCACAATTTTTCTTTGCTGACGATCATTTTCAGTTCCATCACAGAGACAATTGAGGGTATTTGATGGCTCTGATACTCAGTGCAATTGGTTCAAATCACTACAAAGCCGAAAATCTGACCAAAAGCAATAAGCTGAGCAAAACTTGTGATTTATACGCTAAAGTGTTTGATTTGGAGCATATCGACAACTGCAACTAGTGCCATGTTCCGTGGTATTCGCATGCACATTTGTAAAATCGCCAGTTTTATCCTCTACGGTCTAATTAAATGGTAAAATCATCAAGTTGGCATACAGCGACCGAAAACAAATTATAACGTTTTGAGTCTAGAACTAAAACCGTCATAACCTGTTTTCGGTCGCCGGATGCCAACGTGATGATTCCACCATTTAAAGACTATAGAGGGCACATCCTCAATTATTCGCTATAATTTTCAAGCTGATCCTGATAGTACATTTTTACCGGCTTAAGAAAACGTGATTTGTGTGGGAATGCTATTTTCAAAACATATTGTTATTGAAATGTTCTCACTATGCTGTTGGGACTAGCTAGAGCAGAAACCTGAAAGGTAACGATGGTGTACTTTAACTATCGATGGCTAGGTGTTAGCATTACTCTATCGTCATAGGTTCTCAATCAAAAGTAGTTATCACCAATACACAATGATGATATTTTACTGACATCACCAAACAGCTATTTGCCGTAAGCCCAAACCACCCGATAAAAGCCTTCATTTGCAGCAAGAAATCATCGTTCTATCGCAATTGGTTTTGAGTTAAAAGTTCCACCCCTTTTTCTTCTGGCCTCCTGCATCACTGTATATTGGTGCGATATAGGAGCTATGTTCTACTCCGCCGCGCATGGTCAGTTTTCGAGTCTCGAGGGAACCAAAACCAGTTCTGCGTAGTCTTTAGCCCAAATAATAGGAATGTGATGGACTATTTTGCAAACCTGGGGGTGCCAGTAAAATGGGCAGCCCTAAGGTTTCTTTTTCCTGTTTTAACTGGAGATGCCCTTTGGTTTGTTTTGCTGCCTCGATAGTATTAGTAAGCTGAACTCGATTGATAAAGACAGACCAGTCATACATGCTATTTTCGGCGTGATATGAACTATGCAGAGACTGGTGGTCGCCCTCTTCATTTCGGTAGGACTTCCATCATTTCGTTCGTTCTTGTGCACAGTGTTAGAACCATACACACGCCATTCAACACCAATCCTTCCCTGTCGTCGATCACACCATTTGTTGCCGGTCCTCGGTTATTCTTCAGGGGCTCCTAATCTAGTCATTCCGTTAGTACAGATATCACCATTTCGGTGGTTGCTCTCTGGGTGGTTCGTCATCGGCCTCCGTATCGACTGAGGACCTCCCATCGCTATGCAAAGTGTACAGCTGCCCCTGTAGTGTGCTATCGCGCATGTTCAAACCGCATGAGACGATCTCACTAAAGCTGGGCCATATCTTCCCCCACGTGGTCTAGATGGCCTGCTGGCTCGGGGTGAATGTTAGTTTCGTCTCGGGTCGGAAACTGAAGCGGATTTGCAAACAGCATGTGTTACTGTAGTCAAGCTTTATCCTAATATCTTTCGCGATCAAATCGCCGGAAAAGTCTGTGGGCAGTCTTGTGTACGTTGTTTGCCTGCTTTCTCCACTGGCCCTGCGCTTGTGGTTTTCCGACCTAATCGCATACGCTAAATGCTTCTAGATGTTTGATCGCTAAGCTTTGCTAAAAGCTATGAAATCGCTAAGTTTGTGCATTGTCAGATATTTTCTTGGTTAATATCTTTGTTTTGAAGCGAAGTACGAGCCTACATTCAAGCCTGTTATATTTGAAGGTGTGTTGCGTTCTGGTGGCCTCGATTATGACTCCGCTCATTTCGCCCGAGGTAAAATCAACGCGGCTTTTGCTATTACATGATTAGATTAGATTAGATTAGATTACATGATTAGAACCGAGTTGACTGCACCGTGGTGATTTCCTTCTGGTAGCCGGATTGTCAGCACTAGACTTGGTGTTTCTGGAGATGTAAGCTTGAGTCTTGTTCTGCGGGTTAGGTTCGTGACTGAGTTGGAGTGTAACCGCCCATGTTCAGAGTCTGCTTGCAAATTCGTATTTTTGTAACATGGGGGAGAGTCTTAGCGTCTTAAGCTAGGGATATTGCCGAGTTAGCCGTACTTTTCGTCCAAAGCTTCTGGTCGATGCACTATCATTGCTCGCTCATGCTTTTATCCGCCGTGACGCATTATATTTGTTCCATGTTCCTGGAAATGTGACCACCCCTCTCCTTCCAAACAGCCCTCCCCGCCGTGCGGGGCACGGTAGTGTTCAAATATGTCCCCAGGACCTGTCCTATCCAGGTTGTCCAGTCGTTTAGTCTGGAATCGCCCCTCTATAGTTGCTATCATACCTGGAAAGATATAGTACCTCACTGCTATAAGCTCGGTGCGCCTGTGTTGCGGCTCCCGCCTCCGAGTTGGCTATTCCTGCCAGCCAACACTACCCTGTCTGTCTTCACTGCGAACGCGCGGCGCCGGTCTCTGTCTGCCATCGGCTCACAACTGCCCCTCTCGCCTAGTTTTTCTGCGCACGTCGACTGCCCGTTTGGCGCGGTTTTCGCCGCGCGTAAACTGCCAGCGGCAGGGCGGAGCTATGGGCGTGCCTGTCTGCCGCAGAGCGCTGCCGTTTCCACAGTGTCACGTGGGGCGGGCGGGCTACCGCTTGTGACCGCTAGTTCTCTGTGTGCTCTCTCTTGTACGGGCCGGGAATGGGGCTGGACTAAGAGATGCCACCTGCTGCTTCATTATCCTATGAGGAGATGCTCTCGTATCATATTTCTGTGGGGCTTAATCAAACGTAATCGGGCAAGCGGGGTGGCAGATGGTGCTACTTGCCCGGTTGTTCCGTCAGATTTCTGATTCCTCCGCGGCGTCTGCGTGGCGCAGCTCGTTCTGCGGAGGGTTATACGCTGGGACCCGAGGCCTGGTCTTTCCTAGATACTGTGGGATGTTGAGACCTGTTTGATAGGATCCCTACGAACGCTGTATCCGTTTTAGACGATAGGAGTGTTGTATAGATGGCGCTGGCGGTGCTTGATAAGCGGCGTTCGTGGGTTTTGCACCAGAGGTAAATATTCCTGTACCATGTGAGTGCAGGTAGGGGCATATTTATCCGATTCGATCCGCGTTTGATTAGTTGTGTGGTATTTTGGGGGGTGCTTCGTAGATTTCCTAAATGCTATTGGGCACGCCCCGCTTCATAGCTCTGCCGTGCAAAGGAAAGGAAAGTATCCCTCCGGCAAAACGCACGAGACTCCGTTTTTTCTCGTTCTTGCCTCCGGTAATTGGCTACATGTATTCAATGCGTATTCACCGAGGTCGACCAAACTGAGTGTTTCGTTTATGACACAGTTGTTTGTGACTGAATATATATTTGGAGCATTGTGTTAACCAGCTGTGTGGTATATCCCAGATAGCCTTTCTTTATACGATCGCCCTTGTTTCCACCATCCCCATTAACATGCGTGAGAATTTGGACAGTTCCAGGGGCGCAGCCAGGGGGGTGCACAGGGGGCACGTGCCCCCCCATCGGTGCCGGGGTGCCCTTTGATTGCCAGGTGGCGTACCCTCTTTGGGCCGTGCCGCTCGAAATTTAGTGCCCTACGCCGTTGAGCCTAGATGGAACTAGACTGCATTTAGCGATTTAAGCTATTGTTTGACAATTAAGTGCCTTTTTGGTCAGCTAGGGAATTCTGTCGCCTTTCCAAGCACCCGGGAAGAGTATAGGCACGTAATCCGTTTCCAGATAATGCCTCATCGTCGCCAATAATCATACGGGCGGAGCTAATCTGGTGCCCCTTAAGCTCATCTGGTGCCCCCTGAGCGCTGGTCTTGGCCCCTGGAGCTGATCATGTACCCTCTGAGCTGATCTGATGCCCTCGTAGTCAATCTGGTGCCCCCCTGAGAAAATAATTGTGCCTTCTGAACCTATATAATGCCCTCTGAGTTAGTTTGATGCCTCCGAGCTTGCCTGGTGCCCTATTAGCTGTTTTAGTGCCCCTTGAGCTGATCCAGGCCCCCTGAACTTATTTAATGCCTCCCGGAGTTTATCTACTGTCCAGGGGACACAGGGGGCACGTGCCCCATCGGTGCCGGGTGCCCTTTTGATTGCCAGGTAGTGTACCCCTTTGGGCCGTGCCGCTCGAAATTTAGTGCCCTACGTCGTTGAACCTAGATGGAACTAGACTGCATTTAGCGATTTCAACTATTGTTTGACAATTAAGTGCCTTTTGGTCAGCTAGGGCATTCTTTCGCCTTTCCAAGCATCCGGGAAGAGTATAGGCACGTAATCCGTTTCCAGATAATGCCTCATCGTCGCCAATAATCGTACGGGCAGAGCTCATCTGGTGCCCCCTGAAGCTGATCTGGTGCCCTCGTAGTCAATCTGGTGCCCCCCTGAGAAAATAAGTGTGCCTTCTGAACCTATATAATACTCTGAGTTAGTTTGATGCCTCCGAGCTTGCCTGGTGTCCTTTTAGCTGTTTTAGTGCCCCTTGAGCTGATCCGGGCCCCCTGGGCTTATTTAATGCCTCCCGGAGTTGATCTACTGTCCAGGGGGCACATGGGGCACGTGCCTCCCATCACTGCTGGGGTGCCCTTTTGATGGCCAGGTGGTGTACCCAATTTGGGCCGTGCCGCTCGAAATTTAGTGCCCTACGCCGTTGAACCTAGATGTAACTGGACCGCATGTACCGATTGAAACTATTGTTGGACAACTTAATACCTTTTTCGGTCAGCTAGGGCATTCTGTCGCCTTTCCAAGCACCCGGGAAGAGTATGGGCACCTAGTATGTGTCCACCTAATGCCTCATCGTCGCCAATAATCGTACGGGTGAAGCTAATCTGGTGCTCCTTGAGCTCATCTCGTGGCCTCTCAGCTGGTCTTGGCCCCTTGAGATGATTACTTGCCCTCTAAGCTGATGAGTCAATCGAGTGCCCCATTGAGCAAATAATTGTGCCTCCTGAACCTATATAATGCCCTCTGAGTTAGTCTAATGCCTACGAGCTTGCTTGGTGCCCTAATAGCCGATTTAGTGCCCCTTGAGCTGATTTGGGTCCCCGATCTGATCTCATGCCTCTCCAAGTTGATTATTTCTCCTCTTCAGCTGATTAGGTGCCCCCTCAGCCGATTATTGATGTCTCCTTAGATGTCCTGGTGCCCCCTGAGCTGGTTTGGTGGGCCCTGAGCCCACCTTGTGTCCCTGAGCTGTTATGTTGCTCCCTGAGCTGATTTAGGCTCCTGCCATAGTCTGGGGGCTGGGAGCTGATCTGGCCCCCGAGCGGATCGATCTGGTGCCACCTGAGCTGCACTAATGCTCCTGAGTCGATCTGGTGCCTCCTGAGCCCATCTGATGCCCTCTGAGCTAGTCTGGTGCCCCTGAGCTAATCTGGTGCCCTTTAAGCTGAACTGGGCCTCCTTACGTGTTGAGCAGCTCTAAAGCCCTGAGCTGAGCTGGGCACACAGAGGCTGATGAGGGCCCCTGGGATGGTATGGGGCTCCTGAGCTGATTAAGTGCCTCCTGACTTGATCTGGTATTCCCGAGCTGGTCGGCGACCAATGATCTGATTGTTTGTCCCCGATGCTGATCTGGTGCCCTATGGGCATCTGGTGTCCCCTGAGCAGCTCTGGGGATTTTGAACTGATTGGGCCCCGAGCTGGTGAGGGATCTCTGAGCTGATTTAGTGCCCCTGACTTGAACTTGCCCCCTACGCTGATCGATCTGGTGCGCCCTGAGCAGATATACTGCCTCCTGAACTTAACTAATGCCCACTGAGTCGATCTGGTGCCTGCTGAGTCATCAGTGTGTCTCCTGAGCCCATCTTATTCCCTCTGAGCTAGTCTGGTACCCCATGGCTAATATGGTGCCCTTTAAGCTGACTCGGGCCTCCTGGGTTGATTACGTGATTTCCTGAGCAGCTCCCAGGCCCTGAGCTGAGCTGGGCCCACATAGGCTGGTGAGGGCCCCTGGGATGGTATGGGGCTCCTGGGCTGATTAAGTGCCTCCTGACTTGATCTGGTATTCCCGAGCTGATCTGGACCCCGAGCTGGTCGGGGACCACTGATCTGATTGTTTGTCCCCGAGGCTGATCTGGTGCCCTATGGGCCGATCTGGTGTCCCCTGAGCAGCTCGGGGACTTTTGAACTGATTGGGCCCCGAGCTGGTGAGGGATTTCTGAGCTGATTTAGTGGCCCTGACTTGATCTTGCCCCCTGACCTGACATGAGGCCCCTGAACTGATCTGGGGCCCCAAGAGCTGATCTGGGCCCAAGAGCGGATCTAGGTTCTGAGGGTACCCTGAGCTGGTCTGGGCGCTGAGCTTGCGAGAGCCTCTTAAGTTGGCTTGAGGCCCCCTGAGGTGATCTGGCGCCTTAAACTGTTCTGGGGCTTCTTGAACTGGTTTAAGGCCCTATGAGCCTATCTGTGGCCCATTGAGCTAGTCTGATGACCTCATCTCTGGGATCAATGGGCTAGTCTGGTCCCTGGGTGAAGCATGATCAGCTCTGTGGCCCTGATCTACATCAGGGGCCCCTGAGGTGGTCTTGAATAGACAGATAATAAGAACACAAGGCCAACTCCCATCATCTCGGGGCGTGGTCACTGAGCTAGTCTAGTCCCTGGAGGCACAACTGGGGGTATGGGGGAAGCTGCTCTGGAGGCCTCTGATCCACACTTGGGGGCCCCAGAGCTGGTCTTGAATAGATGGGGAATAAGAATACAATGGAAATTCCCCTTGTAAAACGGAGCTAACGAGGAATGAGGAATCTCTAAAACGGCTTGTGATACCTAGGCACCCCTGGTTATATAAATTGCTTATTATACTGGTGGATTCTGGGAAGAAATGATAAAAGAGCATGTGCCACTGAGCTCAGAGCACAGTCCCCTAAACCAGGATTCTACTTATTAATTTAAATGAAGAACTAGTTTTCACAATTTTCAGCCCTGTCACACCCTCCCCATCCAAACCACCGGCCTGTTCACCTTCTATTTACTCTTAACTGGGACCGATCCTTGAGAATATGGAACTTAATAAACGCGTTCAAAAGGTATCTCCCAAATTTTTCCGGCAGTAAAAATGTGTTCTTCCAAAGACACTATGCCACTCCTCGTCCCACGGCGATTGTGGGAGGCAAGTAACTTAATCCGCGTTCAGCCAGGGCTCACTCTTCACGACAAAACCAGTGGGCATAACAAAGGAATTTTCGACTCCAATATGCCTTAGCCTGCACATTGTAACATATATCACATGCTCCGTTGATTTCTCTGATGTTAAGTACTTGCATGAGTTGGCTGATTTGTCCTTAAATCTATCCAAAACAGTCATGTTTTGGCTACTTCCATGACATTTTGATGATATTTTTTCCTTTTTTCGGTTTTAGTGGCGTTTTCCTTCTCCGTCAATGATTTATTTGCATTTTCATTGAACCAAAGATGCCCAAAAAATAATATAAACAAAGATATAGCAAGTTTTTTGGGTTACGTTAAAAAGTGCCCTTTTTTCCCCGGGGTGCCCCTCAAAGTTGGTGTGCCCCCCCATACCAAAGCTCTGGCTGCGCCCCTGGACAGTTCTTCCCGAGGCAACCCTCCAGCCCCGTCACGGGATAATTTCTCGGTTCATTGGGACGCAGTCCTATTGTCATGCTTTGTTCGTAGCTAGTGGTTTGTAAGCTGACCGAACTCGAGCGCTGAACCAGCGTACCCGTCCCCGGTCCAGGTCTGTAGGGCACCGTGCGGGGTGGCGCACAAACGGGTCCCGGTGTCGCCGTTGCCGGGCCGGAACAGTGTAAATAAGTTCGTCTGCGCACTAGATCGACGGTTCAAATCCGAGCGGTGTCACCGTTGTTCGGCAGATCCGTGGTAGGATTAACCATGTAGGTATGTGTCTAATTAGGGCGGAGGTAGGGGCTACTTATGGGTAAATATATGTATGGGTAAAGGGGTCCCGCGGTCAATTTTTTGCCTGTTCTCACCACTTCGCCATCCTTATCTTGGGAAACAACGAGTTAGAGGTCAGATTCGAACGACGGACCTCGCCATCCACAGACGAATATTTCATCTACTTGCCACCGGGACCCCCACCGTACTGGGCTGGACCCCCCACTGGACCCCCACCGTACTGGGCTGGACCCCACTGGACCCCCACCGTACTGGGCTGGACCCCCACCGGGACCCCCACCGTACTGGGCTGGACCCCCACCGTACTGGGCTGGACCCTCACTGGACCCCCACCGTACTGGGCTGGACCCCCACTGGACCGCCACCGTACTGGGCTGGACCCCCACTGGACCCCCACCGTACTGGGCTGGACCCCCACCGGGACCCCCCACCGTACTGGGCTGGACCCCCACTGGACCCCCACCGTACTGGGCTGGACCCCCACTGGACCCCCACCGTACTGGGCTGGACCCGTACTGGGCTGCATCTGCGGACGATTCGGTGGGAAGACGTGTGAGGGGAAACCGTGAAGACCTGGGTCAGATTCTAACAGGGAACCTGCTGTACCGGAGGGTCATACATAATTCAGAATTCTGTTTGAATCACACGGAAAGTACGGTTGTGAAATTGCTCTCTGAAATGGTTGGAAGCGCCTGTGAACGCCGCAGAGCAGCCTCTCAACTCTGTAAGTGCTGCACGGAGTTGCGTCTGTTTTGGTGTTGCCGCCCCAACTCGGCCCGCATTCGAATCCGGCCAGCCTAAAACAAGCAGAGAAGACAGAACCGCACAACCTGAGGTGTAGGAACCATTTAAAAAGTGAAGGGTACAACCATGGGGGCCATAGACAACCATGCAACCATGCAGCCCAAGTGGGCCATAATTCGGAGCAGTTTTGAGACTATTCATTTAGTGTCAATAAGCCACCCATGCACACCGGCCTACACTGAGCATTTCCATACATGACTTCTTACGTTCTTTCCCACCGTTTCCCTCCATTGAATAGCTCCCTGGTTTTTTTCAACTTCGTCGTGGAAGACGTCTCATCACACTTGTCCATGTCCGAGGGACGACTATTGTTCGGCCTTTGATGCGGGATACGTATCCAAATTTGCACACTGTTGGAAGCGGTCTGGGCTGAAGTTTGATTGGGTCAAGTTTTCGGGGTCCATCTGGGAGCACTCGGGTAGTAGGTGCCTTGGTTTTTTCACGAAGCGTTCTCGTCCAGGGGCTTGCAGAGGTCATATCACGGAACGGGAGCTTTCTCAGACAAGCTATCGGGTCCGTTTTTTTACAGTTGGTGATATTGTATATCCGTTGCTGGGGTCCCACACACTGAAAGTGTGGTGGGGGTGTGGCCCCCCTGGACCCCGGTTCCTACGCCTACGCGTACAACCTAGGGGCGCGAGGGGGGCTGCCGTGAATTCTTACAGGGAATATTCCAGCACGCTGGGAACGCCCGGACAATTACTAAGTTAAAGCTATTGTTCGACATCACAGTGATTTTATCTAATTCGCACCGGTTTCAACAGTTAGAAACTGGTAAAAGCAGATCAATTGGCAGGCAGAATTCGGTGCATCTGCCAAGACCTGGTATCGGCACAGAGCTAAGAAAGTGTATAAAAGTGCCTACGTCTTTTCACAGCACATCGAGCGGATACACACACGAAAACTGATATTTTCAAGCTACCCAATTATATAAATTAATGGTTAAATCTTCTTGCACCACGAACTCGGTAGACTTCTGTTCAGTTACGTAGTCTCTTGGGAACAAAGCAATGAATGCAGGCCAGCTGTTGGGCAATAAAAAAATAGATAAGTAGTAAACTTCCAGGTGGGTAGCGTACACACTGTTGATCTCAACTCGGTGTTGGCACCACTTCCATTCCCGGCACCGGCCTCAACGGCGTCACTGAGGCACCCCGCACCTAAAACTTGATATGACCAGCCTTCGACTCAATCCTTGTCGCTGTAACCTGTCCTGACCATTTATACCGGCGTCAAATTTCAAACCCATCGGTAGTGTGAGTTTTCTGCCGGTCAGGCCTGGTGGATACGTAGATACTTAGATGCGCACAAGTTGGAATGGGGGGAGGGCACAGGACCTAGCTTCCCGCCTTTTATCCCAAAATTCCAGATTTTAGCCACAGCCATAGACTTAAAATGAGCTGAACAAAAATTAACCCCATTTTAGGTCTGCAAAATTTTTAAAAATGAGAGAAGATTTGTTGACGATCCTAATGACAACATCATAGTAAGGTAGTTTGGAACTGATCGGTAGCCAGATGCTCCTTTGGCGCCGGTTGCTTGACCTTGAACAACTCCTTGACCTGACATGACCTGACCTAATAAAATTGCCTCAGGTGCATAAAATCAATTGGGAATAAGGTACTGTAAATTGTGTTCTGCGTTTCTTCGTTTATGCGTTATCTGAGGAAAACCAGCTAGGCAATTTCGCCCCAGTGGGGTCATTTAAAAACAATGAAAGTTGAAGGGTGCACTTATTATATTATGAGTTATTGCATATGCGTAGGAACCGGTGGCCACCGTCCCCACTACCCCGCCCCCCCAACCCACTTTCTGTGGTGGGCTCCCATAATGTATATGGAAATATCAGCAACTGTTATGTAAAACAAGAAACCCAAACGGGCCCGATAGCTTGTCCAGGAAAGCTCTTAGGCGACCGGGCCCATGAGATAATCTGAGGTCCTATGAATTGATCGGAGCCCCTGTGCTGTCGGGCCCCGAACTGAACTCTGATACCTTATGAGCTAATCTGGGGTCCCTGAACTGCACTGAGGGCCTTGAGTCTGTTCGGGCCCGAGCTGTTCTAGGGTCGCTAAGCTGAGTTTGGAGCCGTGAGTTTGAATGGGGCCCCTGAGTTGCTCAAAGACCTAAATCAGCCGCCTCGGGGCCCGGAGCTAAGCTGGGTCCCCAAAGCTATCTAGGCCCCCGAGTCAATATGGTGCCCCTGTACTGAACTGGGAGGCTCTGAGCTAGTCTCGGGGTCTTGCATAGTTATAGGGCCCTGAACTGAGCGGGCCAGGAACTGGAATTAGCCTCCTGAACTGTTCTGAGACCCTATTTAAGTGGCCCTGAGCTGAGCCGGTCCCTAACCAGATCTGGTCATCTGAGCTAATCTGAGCCCCTTTACTGAACTGGGGACCCGAGATGGTCTGGGACCCACTGAAATGCTGTAGTCATTGAGCTGGGGTATGTGAGGTTGAACGGACCCCATAAGCTGTTCTGATACCCTATATCAGCGACCTGGGGGCCCTGAGCTGAGCTGGGCCCTAAACCTAATCGAGCTTTAAGCTAATCTGGGGCCCTGTGTGCGAACTTGGCAGCCTCTGAGCTGTTCTGGGCCCCTGCAAAATATAGGGCCCCTGAGCTGAGCTGGGGGCCATGAGCTGAATGGGCCCCTTGAGCTGTTCTGAGACCTCATATAAGCCGACCTGGGGGCCCCCGTAAGCTGGGCTCTTAAGCTTATCCGGCCTCCTGAGCTCTTCTGGTGCTCTGTGCTTAACTGGGGCCTCTGAACTGATGTGTGGTCCCTGAACCGTTTTAGGGTGCCCGAGCTAAGCTGGTGGTCGTGAGCTTGAGTAGGATTCTTGAACTGGTTTGAGACCTTATATCAGTCGACCTGAGGGCTCTGAGCTAAGCTAGGCTCCCAAAACTAATATGAGGCCCTGACTAATCTGGTGCTCCCTGTACTGAACTGGGCGGCCTTGAGTTGGGCCGGGCTCCTAAGCTAATCTGATCATTTGAGCTAATCTGGGGTCTCCTCTGCTACACTGGGGCCACTTGATATGGTCTGGAACCCTCTAAAATGCTTTAGTCACTGAGTTGGGATTCTTGAACTATGAGCCACGCGCCATGAGCTGAGCGGGCCCCTTGAGCTGTTCTGAGACCCTACATACGTTTTCCTGTGGGCCTCTGAGCTGAGCCGGGCCCTTAAGCTAATCTGATGCCTGTGCTGAGCTAGGGTCCCTGTGCTTATGTGTGATCCCTTAAAGGGAATGTGGCACCTTGGTCGAATCGAGGAATTTAGTGTAATTAGGGGTATTTTTGGCCGAAAATCATGAAAAGTCCATGTTTCCCTAAAAATGTACAATGAGCTCAATATTTTAATTTTTAACCCTTTACTGGGGATTTCGCCGCCTTCGCCCTTACAGGGAGGGGGAGGTTGTTGCGACCCCCTGATGATGATGATGATGATTTTTCCGGCCGTCGGCGTTGCCATAGGGGGCGCCCTACAGGCGCCCCAACCGCCGCAGGAAAAACCCCGGCCCGCCAGGCACGGCGCTGCTCCATTGGCGGCTCCGGTATTGGGAACGGTCGTTTGGTGGCCGAGGCGACGTCACCGCCTCCTCCGCCGTCCAGGTCCCACCTGGCCCAACACGTGGGGCCGGAGGCGACCGCCGTCAGGACCCCTTCGGGTGGTGTCGCTTCTAAAACCTATATAACACCAAAGAGATGGTACTGAGCCCAAATGACACGTGTCACATCCAACTGTGTGTCATCCAATTTTAAAATAGAATAAATATAATGTGCCACTGAAGTGGTGGTGCATGGCTCCAAAAACGTCACGTTTTCCATCCAACTTTGAACGGGGATTTCTTGGCAGTTTCTATCTATGCGCCGCTTTAGTCACACGTATTGTATGGATTCTCGTCGAAGATTTTCGATGCCCACACCATTTGAGATCACAAATGCCGTAACATCCGCGTTGCCGGTCTTCATGATATCCTGTCGCAGGATGCAGAGTGAGTTTATCTTCTGATCAAGGTATTTATAGGGCAAACAAATCGCTAAATCAGATTTTGATTCGGTTAAATACGGAGCACTCATTTCAGTGACCCGGCCAGCTGGCCATCAGCTGGCCAAGTCCCCATCCCATCAGCTGGCCAACCCCCTCGCGATTGGCCCCTAATTGACGTAGAGCTTCGCGGTAAAAAAAAACCAGCGTGTTGGTCGTCACGAATACTCGCGATTAATACCAATTTTTATGACCTTAGGTCGTAAGGTCACCTTCCAGGTCAGGTCAATGACCTGATTTTCAACCTGTTGCGGCCCATTTTGCCGGTTTGGCTGCTATTGACCGGAATTTTGGTAACAAATCACATTTGTATGGTCATTAAATTGAGAAACTGACATTCATGCGTCGATTCGTGTGCTATACGCCTATGTGACCCATCTAGGTAATGCAGGAGGTGAGGTCAAATTTCAAAGGTTAGGTTAAACTCGAAATTGCCAAATATGTCTAATTTTTAGTTTCATAGTGGGTAATTTTGGACGCTGAATTCAAATTTAGCACTTTAAACAACGTCAAAGGCTTCTTTCATCAAAATCTCGTGTCATCAGGGAAACTTCCAGGTGAGGTCAATGACCTGGTTGACCCCAAGGAGTAGGTAAAGATGTCAAGTCCATACTGGAAGCAAGTCAACTAATTCAGTGTCCACATCATTTAAATGGACTATTCATAAGCCATTCTGCATCATTTACGCAAATTTAGTGCCTGTCTCATCATATCTCACTGCTAACACCCCCTTCAAGGTCAAGTTAGGTCAAAAGTAGAAAAAGGTCAAGTCTGTATTGGAGAAAAAACGTCTTGTTCAACGTCTTTCTCATGCTGCAAATTGACTATAGAATTTTAATAATTGACATAAGAATTTTGAACAATGAATTGATGTAATACTTTTGCATCATTTACGCCAAGTGCTTGCTCCATCATCTGTTATTGCTTACACCCCCCTTCAAGGTCATATAAGGTCAAATTTCGAAAAAGGTCAAGTCCATAAAATATGCAAACGAACTAGTTTAGTGTCCATATCATTCAAATTGACTATTTATAAGCCATTCTGCATCATTTACGCCCAGTAAGTGCTTGCTTCTTCATCTGTTATTGTTCACACCCCCTTTAAAGGTCAAATAAGGTCACAGGTCGAAAAAGGTCAAGTCCGTATCGGACGCAAGTCAACTAATTCGGTGTTCATCTTATTTCGAAATCCCGAATGTAGTCGTTATTCGACGCGGAGTTATCACTGAGGTCACGCAAGGTCAACCCAAAGTCATTGAAGGTCAAGAAAGGTCATAAAAGGTCTAACCTGATAAAATTGATCCTCGAAGGTTGGAAGAAAATATTCCGGGCCAGTTCCTGAACAAATGCTGCAAAAGAACGATAAAAGTGTGGAACATTTACGTGAAAACGGGTACGGGCGCCCAAATGACCTCAACATGCTTCCACTCTTTGAGGTCATAACTCCGTGACCTTGAAAGGTAAGAATTTTTAAAAGCATGCGCAATGAATGCCCCAGAGGCTATACAAACTTGCAAGGCTCTAACTTAAAAAGCTCGTTTTCAATTCTTGAAAAACCGTAGGGGGTTGCAACAACCCCCTGTAAGTGCGAGGGTTAAAATGTTCCTCTGTGGTGAGAAATAAACCTCTGCCTGTGGATGATGTCATGATCTGGCAACTTCTACCATATTCAATAGCCAAGGGCTTCAATAGGCTGATGATTACTCACCGTGACGTCAGCGCTGTCGTCACACCAACAGCTGACAACTGTGGCCGCCTGGCTGGGGTAGATTTGGGGTACATTTCAGGTAGGTTTTTAGCTTTTCTCCACGGAAATTTTGAGTTTCAAGATAAATGATATATTGAATACTGGATTTTCCGGCATGTCTTAGAGCTTGGCTATCTCAGTTAAAATCAGGTTATAAAGGTGCCACATTCCATTTGATAAGCTGGTCTCGGAGTCTATGAGCTGGTCTGGCCCCCCTGAGCCATGGTCCGGGCACTGGGGGCCTCTCAGATTATCTGGCGGCCCCTGAGCGGCATAGGGGTGGGAACTGGGGAGGTTCAGGGGAGCCACTGGCTCCCACTTTTCTGTGGTGGGCTCCCGCAATGGATGTACAAATGTCAGCAACTGCTAATATAAAACAAGAAACCCAAGTGGACCCGATAGCTTGTCTGGGAAAGTTCCAGTTCCATATTGTGGCCTGTCCTTGGACGGGGAGCACTTCGTGAAAAAGGCCAATACACCTACTACTCGAGTGCTTCCAGTTGGGCCCCGAAAACTGGACCCAATCAAACTCCAGCCCAGACCGCTCCCAACAAAGAGCACGATTTCGTACACGCATCCCGCACCAAACGCCGAGCAACAGCCGTCCCTCAGACATCGGCAGGAGACCCACCGTCCCTCACTAAAAAAAACGGAGCTATTCAATGAAAGGAAACAGGGGAAAAGAACGTAAGAAGTTATGCATGGAGATACCTAGTGCAGGCCGGTGTGCACGCGTGCCTTATTGGCACCAAATGAGCGGTTCTACAATTGTTCATAATCATGGGCCCCTTTGGGCTGGGGGCCCCTCTGAGCTTGACACCCATACTTTTCAAGCTGTTGCTACGCCCTGATTTATTTTATTGTTTGAAGGTCATCTCTGAAAATGCAATTCCATAACAGGCCCATCGAGAGCGGCTAGGACGGATATGATGCAATGTTTCGACACATTGCGTTTGCATCACTAATTTAAAAATTTCATGAAATAATTTTGAGAAGAAAGCTGTTCCCGATATTTTTATTACGGAATGCCAACACCCCAAATGTAATTTTCCAATAAAATACACTTGAATGCTACCGTTATCAAATCGCGTGACCAAACCCTAAATCACCGGTAATATTTTTTGTTGTTGAAAATTTGACATTTAGACACCATCAATTTTTTTGCGTCTTAAAGATTCCAGGGATCTATAATCTTATAGAATTATCATGGGTAGTGAGAAGTAAGGTTTTTCATTGGGTCCAAAAGCTGTCTGAGGCCATAACTAAAAAACCACTGTATGGACGAAGCTAAAAGTATCAGTGTTAATCCGCGCCCTGGACAACCGGTGGCAAGTTTTTATTGAAATCCGAGATGTAGGGTAATTGTCGCCTGGTGATTTGTCGTGAAATGTCCCAGCCTGCCAAAGCCGGTAGAAGCAGGACACGTTGGAAAAAAACTGCCAGCTCTGGCGGCAGAGTTTGGCGGGTCAGCTGACCGGAGTATTTCGGTGAAACCAGCGCGCACGTTGAGAACGTGCCGTAACTGGGCCATGGTGACACACACATTTCCGAGGAGGTCGAACCCGCCAAAACGCGTGCACCAAACAGGACATTTATTCGATGTGTGCACAAGCATCACATTTGAACAGCGCAGCTTTGTGAGTGTGCATCGCCAGGTACAAGCTCACATAAGCCACCGTTGTGTTCCAATATTGCGCTATACTCGCGTAGGTGTGCCACCCGACGTCTCCATTGACCTGAGACGGCTGCCTGGAAACCCGCCCCCCCCATCGCACTCAGTGCCAGTTAATTGCAAGATGTGAACAGCAACGCCTTTGCGTCTATATGGCACGCTGAGGAGCTGCCTGTACCGTCGAGAGGAGTTCTGCCCGCCGACGCCGCTCCGGGGATGAAGGCCCCTGCAGTCTACCACAGGCCACTGAAGCAAGGCGGCGCCAGCTGGAGGTCCGCATGGGACACAATCTTAGCATTCGTACCATTTTGTCCCACTTACGCCTTTCCCGCCCCATTCCGTCCCACTTAAGTCTGTCCCGTCCCATTCCGTCCCACTTAAGTCTGTCCCGTCCCATTCCGTCCCACTTACGCCTGTCCCGTCCCATTCCGTCCCACTTAAGTATGTCCCGTCCCATCACGCCACGGAAAATGCGTCCAGTGACTGGTTCTATTGCGTTCCGATTTTGTTTTCTCAGTGAGATTTTCCGTATAAAACTATTCTTCCCTGTCCCAAGTAAAACTTGGGAAGTTCCCTCCATTCCGTCTCATCGCATCCCATCCCGCGCCGTCATATCCCGTGTTTCCCGTACCATGCAGACCTATAAGGCCGGGTAATCCATGGGTTACCCGAGGTTCTCTGGCACTGTCTGGGAATCCCCGGGGAGAACCCGTGCCCTCGTCATTAGGGAAGAGTTCGCGGTTTCAGCAGGAAGAGCAGAACATACATTATGACTGTATTCGCCGTAGGACATAAAATTACATAAAGAGGCTCGAGTGCTTTATAGAAATGGTACACGACCGTAACGTGGAATATTACGCCGGTATGGAAGCAACAAAAAGTGAGTAATGGTCGTGTAGATTAGCCGGGTACCAAATTTGTATTGTCTTAAATATTAAGTTACGCCTTCCCATTTTATACAGGCCTCGTTTTTAAGCGCTGGCCTGACAGTCTGACATTGCCTGTCCACCTCTGATTCCGCTAAAAAAAGGCGCTCCAGTGACTACCTACAATACGTACAGGCTCGGCTCACATCGGTTGGCAGAAACCTCATTAACGAGTGATATGGAATGCCCGTGGACTGCGTGAAACACTAGAAACACAGGCGTAACTACTCCGGTGTCTCTTACCTTATGTCATTATTCCTCACACCCATGTGGGCACCCTCCGGGGTGCTGGGAACCCCACTGTCTCCTCTGATATGCACATAGATCGCAGAGTGCCAAAAAAGGGTAATTTAAGTTCAAAATCTCCGCCTCGTTCTACGAGTAAGGGGATTGATAGCCACTAACCGTATAAAAGTACTCTGATTGTTGCCACCAAGCAATGTCATCGCAATCTCGCTGACAAAGTTATAATCGCGCCTTTCTCTGGACTTATTCCGACTCGGTGGAAGCGTCTACATGGCTAGATTTCTCAGCTAAGATTCTCAGTGCAAAGTTACACCCCGGGACCGGCTAAAAGACCGACTTAGTGAGCGGGGCATCGGCCGCCAAGACCCTGCATCAGCCGAAGGATGTGTCCGTCTTGCCCCGGGCCCTGCTGGCACAGTGGCTTACCCTGTCTTGTTACCAGTAAGTTAAGTTGATCCGCGTCCTGCACCCATCAGCACATATATCTGAAATCTTATAAATCTAAACAATTTCTGTCGCACTGGCAAATGTTTCTGTGGCTACATTTTGTCGAAGCTCTGAGTGATATTGGAAACGTCCAGCTAATAATAGATGTCTGATGATGATGATTGGCGATTTCCGACACGTCGGCGGCTAAGGGTATATGTGCCATTAAAAACATGGGGAAAGCTTATACATGTGCTCTTATAGCTGTAGCGCTAAGGCCATCGCAAGACACTGGGGACATTCTCTGCTCGTGCAACCTCCGTGCAACGAAGGCGACTACAGGGAGGACGCATGCAGGGCTATTCCTTTGTGGCCTACCATATAAAAAGTCAAAAGTGACCTACCATATAACTGCGCAGCGCTGCAGGGCAGGGACGGCAAATTCTGCGGGGTTCCACCCACGCGTTGAGGAGGGTGCTGATCACTCCAAATCTGGCAGCTTACCAAGCCTTTCTTCAATGATCAAAACAAAGCATCGACTGAGGGACCGTTCGGGAACTGGGCAATGGGCACCCCCAGATCCGAATATGTGCCACCGTCACTTCCATAACATGGGGCACCTATGTGGGGGTGTAATGGATAACTTCCACTCCCCTGGACCGTCCAGTTTCCTTGCAAAAACAGCATGCTGCTGCGATTTAGGCCACTCTCCCGTGGCCCGTCTCCTCCAGATTCGCCTCTGTGATGGGGAGCGTCCCCACCGTCTTTGCATAGTGCCGCTCGCAAGCGCTGCAGGGGTTTCAGGACCGGCCGGTCAGGCGGATGGCACTACGCACGGTTAATGATGAATGGAACAATGTACAGGTATGGAAATATGGAATGTGACGCCCGAGGCGGTGTTGATAGTCGTCCGCTGCCGCGGATGATGCGTGGCGTCCCGCCGAGCCCCACAGCCAGCTGACAGATGACGTCATCGGACACTAGTGACGTCACGTCACACTGGCGTGCCTCCCTTCGTGGTCTCTTCGATAGGGCCCAACAACCACGCGGAGGCATCTGGGTCTGAAACAATTACAGTTATCTCAGACAACACAGTTCCTTAGTTCGATAGTAACAGTGGTAGAATGTATGAAGTATGAATCAATGATAACGATGAAATTATCCACTACACCGCTTCGCCGCTCCCCGAACCCCGCCCCCCCCATTCGTTCTACACCTCTCGACCGGGCGCGCGCCGGCCGATGTCTCGGTGGCATCCACTACGACTCTGCTCGGCATTACTCAGAAACACGCACAAGAGGTCTGCGACTACGGCAGGGCACATATTTCACTCGCACAACACTACTGATTTTTTGCATTCTTTCACTTCACTTTTTTACGTTATTTTATTTTATTTACTCCCTGCTCCCGGGATATATCTGGATGCGGCGGTCCCGCACAGTTCCTGCTAAATCCCTTCCTCGGGCTGGCAGTGAAATGCACGTATTCCTGCCGCCTGCACGATGTCATGACTCCTGATGACCTGCCATTGTCACCCTCAGCAGCTGGTCGGGAGATGAGTGAGGTCGGGTGATGATAATTAGGGTACTCGCTCTTTACCTCCGTAACGTCTACGACGAGTGTTCCCTTTTTGGCTTTTTTAATGCCCCCCCCATTGTGTGCGTATTCCGGTTGCGCACGTATATATGTGCTTGTTTGTTGTAATAAACGTATGGTTCCAAATATTATATTCACCTATATTTCCACAAGTGATTATAGGTATACTGCAGAAAAAATACACCCGGTGAACTAACTTCAAAACAACCTGTTGCGTCAACTTTTGATGCTATCCCGTTTTATTTGGCAAAGTGGAATTTTGACTCCTTGCAAGGGATCGAATTTTCGGTTAGCTATAACATCACAGGGTATAAAAAAATGTCACCGCAGGTTTCGTGGTCGAGCAACTGTCCTTGAAAGCTTTTATTTTAGGCAGGCTGACGCCGTTTTGTGAAAAAGGATTGGCAGCTGATCTCAGAAGGCATCGCCTGCCACAGCCACACACATTTTGTTAAACCCAAAACAGCTGCACAGCGTCCTGTCCCCCACTCTAAGGCGTCCGACCACCAAAACACCTTCCTACACTTATGGGACCTGTTATAGGTAGCAATAAATATAAATTTGTAAAAGTGTAACACTATAATCTCGATTTTAACTTCTTCAGCACATCCCCAAATAAGGAGAAGCACTGTTTTTTGACCCTGCCATCTTTTTCTGAACCCGTCAGCGTTTGATCCCATTCCGATTTGACCCATTCTCTGACACCTGAACTTTACGTGGTAAGAAGCTTTTATAGTTCTCACCAGTTACCTACGTTTTGTCTGCTGCTAAATATGCATGTAATTGTGTCCACCAAGCCTGGTTCAGATTTCATGGTTATATGGTGAAACGTCTCACTGGACTAGGGAGAATAAGCAGAATGAGGGCGATACTGCCGGTGCAGTTGATTCGGACTCAGCCTCACCAGAATGCGTGAAGATGAGGTCGGCTATGCTGTGCGAGGTGGCGTGAAAGTAAATAGCTGCCAGAAATCAGCACCCCTGTAATGCTAGTTTTTCTGATCCCGTGTTTAACAGTTCAATAAGTTCAATATTCCAGAGATCTATTGTGTTAATGTAATTTGAAATGAAAATTAAAGGCTTTCTCCACTCTGCTTCCCATAACCCAGAGGTCCGTGGATCGTAACCACGCTCTGCTTTCTCCACTCGGTGAAAAGTTCTTGTCGGGGCGCTTTCGGCTTATTCTGCAAACCTTCGCCAGCGAAAATCTTTGTAGTTCCTACAACGGTCTTCGCTGACGAAGGTTTGCAAAATAAACCAAAAGCGCTCCGACAAGAACTTTTCACCGAGTGGAGAGAGCCCTTCACTTTCATTGAATTTGTACTCCACTGATAGTGTCATTCCGCTTATGTTGTGGTACATACGCGAGACGCATGTCTGCCTTCAGCAATTATTGCAAAATAATCATTTCTGGCTTTTCAGAAGGTCCAATTACTCGCGGGTTCAAAACCAAGATGTCGCTTGATTAGCCCGAGAACGCGCGAACTGGAGCGCTCCACAGTCAAATGACGTCTTGAAAGTTCCGCAGGGACTGATAGTTGCACACAGTCTTTGGGTCCGAGGTAAAGGTAATGGTTTGGAGAGTTGCAGCACATGGAGGATTGGTTCTGCTTCACAGGGCAATGCTGAGCAACAGTGGCGGATACAAGGGGGCTAGGGAGCTCAATCCCCCCCGAAATGTTGGAGTGTCTATGGTAAATACATATCCGGAGGCTTTTCCAATGTAATGGTCGAAGAGGTCCAAACCCCTAGCCTCCCCCGAAATGAAGTCCGAGATCCGCCACTGCTGAGCGCGTTGCCTGAGGCACATCGGCCCCTCTACAGAGAAATCCGTATCACTTACCAAAATGGGTGTAAGCGCACGGTCCTCCCTTGTTCGCTCTATCTCTGGGTTTATATGCTTATTTTTGCTCAAATACCATCAATCAGTTGGAATTGAGGACAAACTGTCTGAGCGCCCGGAAGAGTCCGTCACGCAGGACTCACGGCAGCTAGGCGCCCTGCAGAGCTGCAGTGGCGCGGTAGTCCCTGCAGCGGGCTGTTGCCAGCCGCCCGAGGGCACGATCAACTGCCGGCGAGGACGGCGCGCTCATCGGCTCGGACCGTTGAAACCGGTACCTACTGGTGCAGCTCTCTATTGTGTAAGTATCTCTAATGATATGTATGGCAGAGAGTACAACCCTGAAGAAGTTAAGCGTACGTCCAGTACATCTGGTTAGCTGCGTGAAGCTATGGTCTTTTTCAGCTGCATGGAAGTGATCTAGTCCAGACATTGAATGTCAGACGGGGTCGTTCCGACCCTCTTAACAGTTGGATCTCAGCGGGTCTTAGAGAGACCGGTTCAGGGCTCTTGGGGAGGGCTAAACGCTTTCGCATACATCTCAACGTCCATTCTATGAAGTGCGGTCGCGCTTCACGGATTGGTCCATCCCGCTACAGTGGGGAATGTTCGCAAAGAAGAGTGAACTGGTCGACCCCGAAGAATTCTATCTTCATTTACAACTGTGGCTAACTCCTCAGAGGTCAGTCAGAGCGACCTTGACCCCTGCACTGGAACTGGAGGGGTCTCGCGTCCGCGCACATTGGAGGGATCCTAAAGTGTTCCCCTGAGATCTCCGAAAGAGGGTTAGGAAAACCTTTGTTTTTGGTCTTTTTGGGGCCACTGTGATCTACAATACAATCAAATTGTATTCACCTAAATCAATATATTCAACATCAAACGAAGTTATGCAAACATAAAGAAGAATAATATATTGCGAACGCCGTGAATATGCGGGAAAATAACGCATGCACCGTAAACGGACCAAGGTCAGGGAGGGTTCCTTGAAGTGTTTTCTCAATTTTAGAATCAATTTCATTCAATGGTATAGACCTGTGACCAGACTTTAGACTGACTCAATCTGCTTAGAAGTCAAATACCACTCCTTTACTTAATTGAGTGAACAAAAACTATGTTGCTATGTATATTTCTTTGGCGTCGTTTGGCTACATAACCCAAAATATCATCGGTGGCTGGGACGCAGGTTTCAGCCCAAGATATCTCAGATGACCTCTGAGAGATCAGATGCTTAAACGTTCAGCTTGGTGGTCATGAATGCGATAATAATACATGATATGAGGACTTCTAACTTGATTTGGCCCGTGTTTATGGAAAAGGAGTCCATTCTACTTATTTTGCTCAGATATAATGGGGTGACCGAAAAAAACTGACCACGGCCTGGGTCAACAATACGAAAATATAGATTTGTAGACCAGAATGACTATCACATTACGAAAGTTTGGATCTAATCAGTATGCACATCTCTCTTTGGAACCGCTTCAAACTTGTTCTTTTGGGCTTTAAGGTCGGGTCACATGACCTTGAATAGCTCATTGACCTGATATCACCTGGCCTAATAATTGTTTAGATGCGAGAAATGGATCATGTGTATGGTGCTCTAAGTTGAGTTGTTCTGCGTCTCCTAGTTTTTGCGTTATTTAGGGAAAACCAGTAGGGGAAGCGAATTTCTGCACCCCCTCAGTGGGGAGCGTGTTGAGCGACTGATGCCTCAATATCTCACGAAATCATTGACAGATGACTCGTCAGGGTCAACGTCTCACTTTCGTCTCCAGTCAACAAAGCAATGGAAACTGATTGAAATGGTATAATCTGAAACGTTTGAAGTGCCGTGAATTTCACCACAAGAAGGTAGAGGTCAACAAAATCATTTTCGCAACGGATGCAATTTTTTGTCCCAAGATAACGATTTTTTCTGAAATAAGAGGGCTTTTGGGGTGACAAAGAGAGGAAATGGTTACCTCCAGCGCAGGGAATGAGTAGGTATGTTCGGCACCAGATTGCGACACCTTGCCACAATGAAGCGATTACGCGCCATCCGGGCACGTGCGAGTGATGCCACCGCTTTCAGCGCGTGGTCCGTCCCGTCACACCGGCGGATTAACCCAACGGGTGAAAGTCGGGTGCACCGTCTCTGGAGTTGCAGAGGGTTACAGAGGACAGAGGCAGGCGGTAAAATTACCACAAACAGGATCTGAAGGGAGTGTCGCGCAAGGCGGCAATCCTGAAGTCAATTCTTCGGCGGCAGAGGCATATTAAAAAACCGTCATCGTTTGTGATTAACCAATAAGATAAGTGATCACAAATGTCGGTGGTTGTGAAATTGTTCTCTGGTGGTCAACTAAAATCTATGGGTTTGTCGCTGTCAAGTGAGACAAATGGATTGAAGGACAGGATGGAAGGTCCCGGAACCAGTCTCCACCTACTTCTAGGTGGGAGACTTCCACTTGGCGTACCGTTCGTGCGTAGCCCTGGGCGACGGAAGTGGGGAGGACGGGGTACCCGGTTTAAAATTCGTCAACCAGGGAGGACATCCCCCTAAAATGTTATGAACTTGACTTGGTGTGTCATTTTTCTTTCCTCCTTCCAGTGTGGATCTACGTAAATACTTCCACTTGTAGTTTTGTCGACTGCCTTGAACAGCCTCCTTACGACACGATCCAATTCTGTTTTCACCTGCCATCTCAGCTTATAGCCAGAACCGAGTCCGTTTCCCTCTTGAGAAAATATATAGCGGCGCCCATGCGTTTTGCTACTTTTTGCCGTAGAACACTGAAAAGTCTGAGTTGCAGTCTTATTTCCTTCAGAGGAGCTGTAGCCTGATTTCCGTTAGAGGGCGAGGGCGGATTCTGCCCATGGTTTCCCGAAATTCCTCCAAATCGTCGGAAGCTTTCTGGCTTTTCCCCAAACCAAATGGAGAAAATTCGGAGAAAATATTTCCCAGGGGTGGATTTCTGACTCCCAGCCCCGTGTTTTATAATTATAGCATTCCAGACAAAAGGGCTAGATGTTATGAGGAACATGACAATTTTATTTTATTACACGCTCCTTCCTGCAATTGCTAAAATTTTAAAACCGTCTGTTTCAAAGTAGAGTTAGGCGTAAGAAAAGTCGATTCATTTAATTTTTCTTCTTCAAATCAGATCATTCGATTTCGAGATCTTAGGGGGATGGATCAACCCACGCTCCGCCCATGACAGAAGCAGGGGTAGCCAGGAGCCAATAGGAATACGGCTAAGTGACGTTGCAGACCAATCAGCAGGTGTAATGCCGGGCCTGGTGGGAAATTATCTCACGACCCCAAGGAAATACCGCAGCTACTGTGCTATTCTTATCTGAACACAGCATAGGCATGTAAACGACATTTTCATAGATGCTTGTGGAAACTAAATCATTGCAAAGGTATAACGTTCACGAATTTACATTCACATGCTCAATAAGTTCTTTGTCCATATTTATTTTCAAAGTTTACGTCTCATTCAGTTACTGTCAATATCAGCTCAAACGCCTCTTCGATGTGAACTGCTTAGGAATTAATTCCAGGGAAGCATACCTACCATCGTCCGAGTTTTCTCAAACAGCAGATTTGCTCTCCGATCGAGCGTGCATGCCCTGTTTGAAGCGGTTCTCTGTGTTTCCATACGTTGTAACTCATCTGCAATCAGCAGGCGGAGATGACAGCTTTCAGGATAGGAATTTCGCTTTAGGTGCATACATACATGAATAAAAGGCTTCTGTGCACTGCACAGTGTGCAGAGTTCGACAATAAAATTATGCGCGAATTTGACATCTCTGCACTTCTGTTTCGCTCAGATTGTACTAGCCCTAGGAAGAAATAAGGATAGTTATCTAAATCATACTATCGTACGTGAAATTTTTGTGTTTTTTAGTGAATATATCCTTGGCAACAGCTCGGGACATTTCGTGATCAGTTCTTTCCTCCTGGATTGATTTAATGGGCATAAAAGGGTGGACTGTGGCTGTAAAGTCACGCAATGTAGACTAATAGCAGGAGGCATTGAATTCAACCAACCCACAACTGAACTCGTCTATCTCCACCGCAGAGCCCCACGTCGCATTCGCAGCTGGTGCCATTTCCGCGCCCAGATTTGGGAGCCAGTGACGTAGACTGTTGCTATGACGACACGCGCTGGCCGAGGTTCTTCAACTGCCCGGCTTCAATAGCCCTGGGTCGAGTCGGCCGGCGCCAGGGCCATAGACACAGGCAATAGCCCTGGGCGGCGTGCAGAGCAGCCGCTTTGAGGCGGGTTCGGCTTAGAGCGACGCCCAGTTGTCTGCGGAAGACGCGCAGCTGTGGCAGCTGGGGGCTTTGCACCCTGTACTGCTCACGCACACATCTGTGCGCACTCAGGAAATCGGCGGCGCGCCCGGACTGTCGGAAATTGAGCGCGTGGTGGCAGCTGCCGTGAGCCTCCGTTGTGAAGCAGAATAGGTAACTGGCGTGTGCCGGAGGTGGGTTGGACGTATGACAGCCAGTGACGTGGGAGGGCCGGCCCAACCCGATCACTCCACAGTAGTCATTCAAGGCAAACACTGAGCGACTTTCCTGCTATCAGTGATATTAAGTTTGAAGTTTTGTTTTATTCTTCCTTATAAGGACCACTCCCAACAGCCACACTTTGCCAGTTACATTGAGTATCGGCGTGGGCCCTTGAGAAGCCTTTCTTCCACGCTAATCCATGCGATCCCAGTCTGAACGCGGGCCATGAAGTCGCTGGGCCGCCCGGTCCCGACAGCTCTCCAATCCACAGGGCCACCCCCAAGAATATCATTCTGGAACATCTAAAACCACGAGCGGGGTCGTAATCGAGGCAAATATTAAGAAAATGGTATTTCCCTAACTTATCTTTCCCTGCTAATATACTTGAGACTGTATTCCATTTCATGGGCGAAAACGAAAGCCAGTGCTCATAACAGTGTTGTTCTCCGATTTTCTACATAATCCTAAGTCAAATGACGTCATAGCCAGAGTTGTGCGTTTCAGAATCTTCTTGAGTCGACTCAACTCAACTCAAGTGCTGAGAGCGGTTGGCTCAGCTCCGACCCAACTCATGGTCAAGAGTTCAGTGAATCGACTCAGCTCCGACTCAAGGTTAAACTCATCCGACTCAACTCTGACTCAACTAAAAACTCAACTCAACTCAAACTTCGACTTGTTTTCCAAATAAAATAAATGAAGGATAAATACATAAATAATAATGAAAAATAGCAAATAAATCAATAAACCAGTAAAACACAAGCTGTTCAGAAATTCCTTCAGGAAACTGAAGATAAATAAAGGCAAAATTAATTAATTGGCACTCATACATTGCTTAAAAATTAGCCAGCAACCATGGTTAATTTCTTTTTAATTCTTCCAGACTGTCACTTCCCAAAAAAGCTACCAAAACATGGTGCGATGATTTCTAAAAGGAGCATTGCATGTTAAACTGGGTACGTGGAATCAAAAGGAACCTAAAAGGGCTAAGGTTGAATGTTAAAATGTATTGGTATTGCGTACAGATGTGAGTCAAACAGTCTAAACTATGACATCATTTGATTTTAAGGACTGTATGAACCAATAGAGCTGCGTAATCTAAGAAGTATGTGCTCAGCATGTTTATTGGGAGCATGGTCAGGTAATTGCATTTAATTTTATGATATTTTACGCATTTTGGGCTAAAACGGACGGATTTGTCTCTAAGATATGTATTTTATCATTACTGATTTCCAGTCAATGGAATGAAAATATTATTGAATTGATCAAACAATAAGATAGGCAAGACAGTGAACAGGTATGATACGTTCTTTTAGAGATATAAGCTTTTCATTAGCGTGGCGGTCGGGCCGAGTCGGGCTCGGTCAGATCGGGCAGGGTCGGGCTGGGTCGGGTCGGGCATGGTCAGATCGGGCAGGGACGGGCAGGGTCGGGTCGGGCATGGTCAGATCGGGCAGGGACGGGCAGGGTCGGGCTGGGTCGGGTCGGGCAGGGTGAATGTAGAATGCTGCTCAATGTAGAAATGTATCGTATATAGGAAGAGGGCTCAAGAGCGCTTCGTGCCCGATCGGTAATATTGGATAAAATTTGAGCATGGTGGTGCTGCTTCTTGTGGATTTTCTAGAACGGCATGGCAGTATGCCCCAAAATGTGTGCCCTTAACCGCTGTTGTGGATCAAAACGCCTTTTTTACAATCACTTACATTTGTCTATTTGTGTGTTTATTTGCACTCAAAGTACGTGAAAACAATGTATGAACAACTAAAAAAACAATGGATGAGCCTACATTTTCCGCACCCATTGAGGCTCTATTTGCCTTTATAAAGAGCTTTTTTAAGCATTAGGCTGGATATTCTGGGACAGTTTACCCTAATAGAAAGCCCGACTCAGGGTATGGCTTATAAACTTAGGAGGCATCTTCGACGTTTTGGGGTGCTTTGCAGAGTTTTAAAGGTGCTCGCTCAACCTGAAAAGTATACAATTCCACACGTCTGATACTAACTCGATAACCAGTTGACTAAGCCCCCTCCCCCTTCCCCCCACCTCGGTCCGCGCCCTGCCTTGTCTGGGCTCCCCAGGCGTGAGCTCCAGCACCCCAACTGACCCCAACTCACCACTGGCGCCCCGGTCCGACGCTGGGCACTCCTTGGGCTCCTCAGTCCTGCTCCTAACCGGCTGCGGTGTGGACTCGGGCTTATCGGCCAGGCTGTGGACCGAGCCCCTCTCGGCCAGGCTGGGGACCGAGCCCCTCTCGGCCAGGCTGTGGACAGAGCCGCGCTCCAGCACACTCGCTGAGCCGTTGTTCATCGAACAGCCCGCCAGCGAGAACGACTTGTCCACCTGACGACGCCACGGAGCACTGCGTCGCAGACATTTCCCACAGGTACACCACAGTGCAATGCAACTATTCCACTTTATAGGCCTGGAATGTCTAGGCAGGAAGTGAATATTTATGAGACCGTCAAAGTATTAGTAGGGCCATTTACCAATGGAACCGTCTGTAATTGGGGTTGGTGCTTAATAACAATAATTGTTAGGACTTAGCGACGCACCAACTGTCAAGGCTATACGGCCTCGCCAACTCTCAATCTGCTGGGAGGGCTATGGGGGATCAGCTCGACTTATTCAAAGGCTCCGCCGGAACTGGAAGCCGGGACCGGTAGATGAGACTTGGAAGCTATCTACTAAGCCACCCGTCCCGCTGAGGGTTGCTGCTTTTGGACAGTAAAAATAAATACAAATAAAATCATGGTGCTAACGTACGAGAAGCAACGGAAGTTCAAATGATGCGCCCCGTTGCAAAGCCAGGTTGGGGGCGAAATTCGCCCCCTCCTGGTTTTCCCTAGATAACGCAACAACGAAGAGACGCAGAACAACGAAACTTAGAGTACCTTATCCCTGATCAATTTTACACGTCTGACCAATTTTTTTCGTTAAGGTCATGTCAGGTCAAGGAGCTATTCACGGTCAAGTGACCCGACCTCAAAACCTAAAATTACGAGTTTGAAGCAGCGCCCAGGGAACATTAGCAAACTAATCAGTTTGAAACTTCCACAATATAATAAGGTCATTAGGGTCTACAAATCTGCTATCTCGGAATTTTGATATTGTTGACCTAAGGTGGGGTCAATTTTTTTGTCACCCCATTATAAGTCTATGGTGAAAATAGAATGGGCTCGTTTTCAGTAAATACTGGATAGATAAAGCTGAAAATCCTCAAACCGTCTATTCTTACCACGATCTTGAGCATAAAGTTGAGTTTTTGAGCATCTGACTTCTCAAAGGTCATATCAGGTCACGGGAGCAGAGAGTGATTGTTTTTGCCAATAACTTCTCACTGAATTGAGATAAAGCTCCCATTTTACTTGCATTGTGCCAGAGTTGTGCGTTTCAGAATTTTCTTGAGTCGACTCAACTCAACTCAAGTGCTGAGAGCAGTTGACTCAACTCCGACTCAACTCATGACCAAGAGTTCAGTGAGTCGACTCAACTCCGACTCAAGGCTAAATTCATCTGATTCACCTCTGACTCAACTCACGACTCAACTCAACTCAAACTTCGACTCATTTGCAAAATGAAATAAATACATGATATATATATATATAAATATAAAAATAAGAAATAAATCAATAAACCAGCAAAAATCAAGCTGTTCAGAAAGTCTGACATGAGACAGAAGATTAATGGAAGCAAAATTAATTAGTTGGCATTCAAACATTGGTTAACAATTACCCAGCAACCATGAATAACTTTAATTCTTCCAGACTGTCACTGCCAAAAAAAGCTACCACATGCTGCAATTACTTCTAAAAGGAGCATTGCATATAAAACTAAGTAAATGAAATGCAAAGGACCCTAAAATCGCTAAGGTTACACCAACACAGGCAAAAAATTGAGCCTCCATACTGCCAAAAAAGATTCAGGCTAAAAGAACATGATATAAACTGTATTTTGATTTGTAGGGATGGTATAGGTATTGCTTTTTCTGTTAAAGAATGAGGCTAGGTAATTTTTATAAATTAGAATTAATATCCCAAGAGTTATACCAAAATTTAAGCAATAATTGCCTAGTTGCAATTGCTAATTATAAGAATTACAGCAAACCCCAAGAAAAGTATACCATATATGACAAAGGACAATAGCAATGAAAACTCTATGTCAACGTTGATGTGTTGGATTTGAATATATTCATATTTTAAACCCAATCAAATTTTCAGCTTCAGTCAGAACCCCTAATAATACATACCTATCGCTCTTCAAGCAAAATTGGAGAACGATTTCATAGAAAATTGCTAATGTATTATAGCTATCCAAATAAACACAGATGCCAAGTTAGAGTCTCTGATCAGACAAAAACAGTAGCAGGAAATAATTCCTCTGATTCTTGCAATAAAGACATCTCAACGTTTTTGTCGAATTAAAGGTCAAATTTTTAATGCTAATAGCAGTATTTGCTATTGATAGGTAAAATGAAAAGGGTGGCGGCAGACGACGCATTTAGAGCAAAAGAATAAATGTAGTATATAGGCATATGAATATTTGCATTACTTCACCAACTATCACGTGATATTTACACTTTTGCCTTGAGGCTAGTTAAGCTTGAACCCATACTCGGCTGAATTTGTTTTTCAAAGACAGCAATAGCGCACACTATTCTCAGAAAACCACCACTGACGACAACAATCAGTGACGGCGACGCGTGTTGTTGGAGTGTTTAAAGGGAGATACGCGAAAAAATTTTTATTGGCTATATCAAAAGGTTACAAAAAGTTGTTTCAGCAGTCCTATTCTCATTTTTGCGAATTTGGCCTGCAAATGCCTTAAAATTGCTCTCAAAGTCAACATTTCTAGACGACTTTACCGGTACACCTCATATCGATGTTTATGACGTCCACATGGCTAAGGCTATCAATTTCTCTAAGAATTAGACCATATCTATCCTAAACAGTGATGTAGAACTTTGGGCTACTCCAGAAAAAAATTACTTTAGAAAAACAACATTCCAAAACTCTTTTGAAACAGAAATATAGGGCTTAAAAGAAATCACAATTAACCAATCAGAAGCCTAGGAATTCTCAAACCGGGGTCACGTGACCTATCTGACGCAAAAGTTTTGTCATCCTGGGGCGGAAGCAGAAAATGGCTCAAGACCCGAGGTACGAAACCGCTGAAGACTTGAGTAATTATGTTTTTTTCCGTTTTTAGGGCAAACTTATTCATTTTGGAATTTTTGGAAGCTTTTTAAAATTAATTCAAATACAAATACAGGAAGGCAAACATTTGTATTATAAAAAACATTATTTTTGTATTTTTAAATAGTTTTCGAAAAGTAAGTGATGGGTATGGGCAGGTGATGGGCATTTTATCGAAACTGTTAACCTATTTCGATAATAAGTTAGAGTGGCCTCCCAAAATTTTGCCGAAAATACAAAAATAATTGATAGTTTCGTTATCAGGGTTTTTCAAATAGCAAGAAACCACAATAATAATTTTTTCGCGTATCTCCCTTTAAAGTAAAGAAGTAATATTAAATGTTGAAGATGAGAAGTCGAGAGTGTGAGTTGAGAGTGTTGAGAAGATGAGAGGGTATGTATTATTCGTGCCTAGGGATTCCTTCAAACCGAATGGGCCTTTAAAATAAGCAATTGAACCATACAATTATTGGTCTATTGAAACAAATGGAAACTTTGATTTAAACAATTGAAACACTTGGGGAAAATGTTTTAAAGGAGGTTAAAGGAGGTTTGCAAAAGGTAGGCAAATTCAGACACTTTTACTTGACAACATGTTTACCTGTTGAGCCAACTTTTTTCTTCAACTCATTTGACTCGGTGTCTTCACAACTCAACTCAACTCATTGATGTGTTGTGAACCGACTCATCTCAACTCAACTCACTTGTCTAATTTTTTCGACTCAACTCAACTCAACTCAGAGTCGAATGAGTCAGAATTTGAGTTAAACTCTGACTCTGACTCGCGAGTCGCACAACTGCATTGTGCTTATATTGTCGCGGGGAGTCGATTGATATGCAACATGACCATACCTGGTCACTCTGTGACCCTGACCTAGGTCGAGGTCAGGTCATTTTGACTATTTGTCCTAGCAAGGTCATATTATACAGTATTATGGTAGTAGGCAGATCACATCTCGCGGTTCAAAGGATTACATTAGAAGGTCCGCTGATCAAAGGGTCTAATGTTCATAGGCTCTACACTTTGAAAGTTAGACCTTTTGAATAAGAAGCCCAACGTTCAAAAGGTCCAAAAAGGCGTGCTCAGATGCATGACAGTGTGGTGCATGATGCCGCAGAGGCGTGCTAAGACACATGATAATAGGAGGAAATGAGGGTTAGGTTAGGTGAGGTGAGGTGAGCTGAGCTGAGCTGAGCTGAGCTGAGCTGAGCTGAGGTGAGGTTAGGTTAGGTTAGGTTAGGTTAGGTTAGATTAGGTTTAGGTTTAGGTCAGCTCAGGTCAGGTCAGGTCAGGTCAGTTTTGCATGCCCTTGGTCCCTACTTCCTAATCTGGGGAATATCATCCCTTTTTCCAGATTCTGAGTGCGCCTCTGGTCTGGGTACCACTTTGGGAAATGTTTTAGAAATATCCCCACATTCTGCAAGAAAATCCCAAGAGGTGAAACAGACAGAAGGACGGAGGGTTAGAGGAGTAGCATAAAGTGGTACTCAGACCAGAGGCGCAGTCAGATTCTGGAAAGAGGGATGATATCCCCAGACTAGGAAATAGGGACCAAGGGCATACACACCTGACCTGACCTGACCTGACCTGACCTGACCTGACCTGACCTGACCTAACCTAACCTAACCTAACCTAACCTAACCTAACCTAAACCTAAACATAACCTAAACCTAACCTAACCTAACCCTCATTTCCTCATATTATCATGTGCCTTAGCATGCCTCTGCGGCATCATGCACCCCACTCTCATGATGCATCTGAGCACGCCTCTTTGGAGCTTTTGAACGCTGGACTTCTTATTCAAAAGGTCTAACTTTCAAAGGGTAGAACCTATGAACATTAGACCTTTTGAACTTTGGACATTCTGATGTGATCCTTTTGAACCGTGAGATGTGATCTGCCTACTACCATAATACCATATTATACATCATTCGATTTGCCGCGATGAGAGGAATCCAATGATGCATAAAGATTTTCTCTAGCTCCCCTTAGGGAAGACCTAGAGAGGGAAATGTAAATGTACACTGCTCTGTGGTAAGCCTATGGAGCCTTCTTTGACCTATGCTGACCTCAATATTGGCCTGACATAAAAATTATCCTCATAAAATCTCTTCGTCTTGTCTGGAGCTTTCAAACTGTGCCCATAATTTTTCTTTACCTTTCCTGGGGAATGAGATACGGAGGCGGGGCGCGTCATGCAAGGGACCCCAGCGGGGCGCGTGTTAAAGTTCAGGGGAGTGGAGATCCAGGTGACGCTGCAATGGGGCCGTGTCCCAGATAGAGCAGGACAGAGAGGAAGCATTCGTGCAATTACTTCCCCGCTTGAAATGTTCCATATGAGTGTTGAGCGATGAAATGGCTTCAATGCTGAATGCCCCCCTCCTCCATTTGAGCCCGTGGTGGAAACGGAGGACATGGCGTTCATGGGCAGATCCAGGAATCATTGGTCCACAAGCAGATCCAGGTTTTCCAATAAGAAGAACATTTTGGCTAGGGTGCGCCATTTAGGCCTGGATAGTGGGCCACAGGGGCCTGGAGGGGCGCTAATTGAACCGGAACCGGCAATTCAATGTGTACCCTATCAGAGGTGCGCCCAATTGCATCGTAAGGGTGTCAATACCGTTATTCTGAGGGGGATGGTGAAAAGTGATATTTCAGGGGCGCACCAGGGAATGGTCTAGAGGCTCTGGGTGAGTTGGTCAGGAATAATGGAAACCACTGTGCATATAAGAGGATCGTAGTTCTATTTAAACGTGGTCTTTGCTTAGACTCTCACAGTTTCTCTCTGGTCCGGATTACCTGTGTGCCGGCAACCTGCAGCAGTTTTTTGACGACGTCCCTGCCTAGCACGTTGTCGAACACGGCCTGCAGGAACGGACTGTTGCTGATGCTCAGCTTCAGCTTATCCCGGTGCCAGATCAGCACCCGACTCTCCTCGATGGCCGTGATGCTCACCTGAGGAGAGGCGACAGCCGCAAACCAAGCACGTGCTAATACCCCTGACAGAAATTCGAGAGTCGACACCGGGAAAGGTGTTACTTAACCCATTTATATTGACATGCTCGTGCTTTGGCAGTGCAATTCTCTGGTTACGAATAAAAATACGCCATCAACCATTTTTGGAACGCTATTTCAGGCATTTTACGCACAGGGATAGTCTAATATTAATTTTAAATATTTGAAATATTTTCATAGGAAGCCATACTACAAACATAGCGATGGCCTAACGTTTACAAATGGCATCTGAGGTTCTAAATACGAGGAATGTTCGCTCTCGCGCGCTCACATCTGTTCAAAATTTGATTAATGTCATTGATCAAATGTCACCAAATCACACCACGTATAAAAGAAGCATATTGTTTTTTACCCTGACATAGTGATGAATGGGCCGATAAAACTGACATCAAGCATGTCTGTAAGTTACGAGGATGCTACCAGATATCAAGGTCATTTGGTGAAGAAGCGGATTGTAAAGTAAAGTGATTACGTCGTTCCATGTTTCACCAATTATATTCAGAGGAAATTCGAGCACTGTTGCCTGGTACAGTTTGAAGAAGAATGAATCTTGAGATCGAGTCAAGAGAGTTGAATAGTAAAACCCGTGCCAGAAGCCAATAGAACGTGCGCAGAAAAGATTTAGTGGCGCCACCTGTGCTTGATACATTTCTTGCAGTCAAAGTCCAGGCGTTTTCCCACCTGGAAAAAGTCGTCGGTGAGCACTGAGAACCATTCTGGCGAGTCCAGGAACTGTCCAGACGAGACCACGTGCAGCGCCTTTCCAGACTGCGACACCACAAACCTGCCGGGCCCCGCGGCCAGCCATCAGATACGGCGGAAACGGCGCCCAACACGCAGCAAAAACAGTCACACCAGCGCAGGCTCATTAAGCCAAACTCAAAACCTCAGAACGACTTTTATTACGGCTATCAGCAAGGTCGTGGGATGGATCGTTAAAACTACTGACCGTCCTGGTAATGCAGCACACATAGCATGCCTTAGTGTGGTTAGTGTTAGACTGGGGTTCGTTGATCATTGAGACGTGTGTTTACTGCAACAGTGCATAAGCAGAACTACACGGGTGAGCTGTTTTGAACTGATGTTCAAAATGCTAAAATGTCTTACTTATAGATGCTTGGAATATCCCACCAAGCTTTCATGCACTAGAGTGCTTTATAGTCTCGCCATACAGGTGTACTATACCATTATAGTAGATATTTAGGGTCTCACATATAAACATCTCTTAGATTTTCGGCCTGCCTCTGAATAAGTTGATCTGATCCCCCAAATCCTTTCCAACATGGCGAGGGTTGGCGACGTCGTATAACCCTGGCAGTTGGTGAGTCGTTAAACCCCAACAATAGGGCTCAGTGAGAACCTTGTGGAAATGAGAAAATTTGTATTTTCGTCTTAGAACACATATTTTCGTATGTCAAATTCAATTTTAAGACGGTTTTACTCTTGCCAATTTTCGTATTTGAGCACTCCTTCCTTTGCAAAATTCGGGCTGTCTAAAATCTATCATAAATGCCAACGCTGTTTACAAATTGTGAAGAACATCAGGGACGTATGCGTTTAATCCACCAACCTATATTCCGGAATACAGTTTTGTCAATGAATTTAGAAGAGACACACAACGCCAGCTCACATCCAAGCTACCTTTCCCTACCTCAAAGGATGCGCCCGTTGGGAGCCAGCCAATACACTGTAGGTGGCTAGGCTGAGCACTGAACAGTTATATACCGGCTTAGCAAAACCACCACAAATTACATCCAGGGCTCGAGCCGGGCGTTGCAAGGGCACGGATTTGTCAGGTTACTCTTACGGTTGTTGGCTATGGTGACCCATGGGTCCTCTGCCAGGGCTGAATAGGTGCCCTGAAGCCTCCTGGGCCGCCTGACCTGACACAGGTCAGCACCATGTGACGTCACAAAAGAGCGTGTGGGTGTACGCCAGCAAGATCAATACAGCCATACCAACAGAAAAAAATTGATGCAATTTATGATCAGTCTAATGTTGTCCACATCATCCAAGTTCTTCATAGTCTGCTTCAGCTAAGCCTCCATCGAACACTCACCATTACGGGCGCGCGAGACGACATCATCACGCTCCCCGCCCAGACTAGGCGCTCAGAGTCGCCGTCACTGCCCATGGCTCACACCGCAAAACCCAGCCTGCTGTGCTAGCAGCGGTCTCTGCAAGGGCCAACAACTCCTGCCAGAGCCACCGACCTGACGCATCACAGGGACGATCCCCACGGCCCTCCCCAAAGCTGACAATCACCAAACATACAGTTCAAGCCTGTCAGTGCTACCTCGCAGTAAAGATCCCGTCGTTTATGTTGGTTTTAGAGCCGCCCCGGCCCGTTGCTGGCGGAGTGGCGAATTGTAACATCTAGAGATCACCGCAGTCGACCATCGACCAGAACACCGGAGTCGTCGTCGCTCCCGCTCATGGCGCGCCACCATTCATGCCTCGCTGGAGCATTCAGACATGGAATGTTACTAGGATTTGCTTCTTGGTGGTGAACTCTGGCATCTCCTCCCTGTGGTGCAGCCTTGTGCTGATGTAGCAATCCCTGGTTTGGCGTCTACATACGGCAGCCACCACCTCTTGCAACAACTTCACAAACCTTTCTGTCGACTGGGTGTGGCAGGATAACTTTGGAGGAACAAAGGCGCATCCAGGAAGCTCTTATCAGTCATGGAGATGGAACAGATAAAGCTGAGCCCCTGCACCTCCCGAGGCTTCCAGCTGATAAGGTTGATCAGGGCGGTGGCCGTAAGGTTCAATTTGGGAGTTATCGTCGGCCTCAGGCTGTTGTTCCCATACTCAGCTCTTCCCCGCAGCTCCAGAATCTCGCTGATGGCAAATTGCTGGTCCTCGGAACTGGTTAGTAGGGAGACCAAGAGGCGCTCAGGGTGGGAGTACCATGACCCCGTCTTCACATAGAAGATGCTGGTGTCCTTCACATTCTTTAGCTGAGTTTTTAGAAGCCTGAGGATGGTCAAGATATGATTGAGTTCATCTACAATGTAGTGCTTGACCTTCATTTTAAAGCATCTTAAATTAGTACTGGAGACAGAACCTCAACAGGATCTCCAGCGCGTCCTGAGGAGCTGGCCAGTTGGACCGTGCTGCCCAGTCCACACGAAGACCAGCCTCTGCGCAGTGGTCAGCCACCTGGCATGGCATAGTGAGCCGCAGTGCATCTCCTGCAGTCAGGAGGGAGGTCGCCATCCTTTACTGCTTGGACCAGCTTGTAAGAAGTATTTCTGTCTGTGCCCATGGTATTTACTACCCTATACGGTAGGCAGATGTCCTCACCTCCAGACAGCCATGCTATTGACCTCTGAGAGGAAGGAGGACACTGGGCCTGGGAAGCCCATGGCTGAGCTATTTTGGCCAACAGTGGCAGCAATTAAGCGCCTTAGATGCAGCTCATTTTGTTGGATACAGCATGTGGCCCAGAAGAGCCTCCTCCCTAAAAGTTTTTTTCAGAAAAGCGTGACTGCCTTCCCTCCAACCAGTGTGCGTGTTAGTGGAGTCACCAATGAGGGTCTGAAGGGAATCAGTGGACTCGTGTTGCTCCAGGATGTCGTGCAGGGCCTGGGCAGCCTTGAAAGCACACTTTTTCACGATGGACTTAAGTCTCAGACACAAAGTGCGTCAAATATATACTACTTGCCTCATCTGAAAATGCATAGTGTTTCTCAGTAATTATCCCCCATATTCAGCTTACCAAAGACATCCGGATTTATAGCTCTGGTGTGCTTCTCTCATCTTCCGTCATCAAAGGACTTGTCACGGAGACCACCCAAACAACTCCCACAATGAAAGGCTTGATTAAGATGCCAAAGTTTAACGTCCCTCAAAGCAAAGGGACGGCTGCCCCACTCAGGTCGCCCTATCACCAGTCAGTTTCCAGCCAACATACGTCAAGTAAGGCGACGCCGTATGACCCTGGCAGTTGGTGCGTCGTTAAACCCCAACAATTATTTTATTACGTCAAGTAAATATTTAGCGCCGGAGCATCTCAGGGGAACTGATCCGAAGCCTTCACATGCAGTGCCTCTGCATGTTCCTGAACAGCGGGCTGGAGCCCAACGCTCTTCCAACGGAGCTACCGAGGCGGCAATATTATCCCATGCCAACTATCATAGTTATTATCCCTGATATTTTCCCTTGACCCTGTCTTGACGCTCTTTCTCACCCTGACTGACTTGCTGGGATCACATGCTGGTTGGACTGTATCAGGGGAAAGGCAACCAGCAAGTTGGTTGTTTTTGGGGCAAATTTTTCTTCATCCATAACCGCAAAATTCCAATTTCTCGCCACAACGACCCGGAAATCAAGAAAATTGCATTCTTCATGTTCAGTTTTGCAAAGGAAGGAGTGTCCAGATCAAAAAAGCAAAAGGGTAAACCGACAATAAAATTCAGTTTTACATCAGAAAACATGTGTCCTGGAGAAAAATATTAAATTTTATTTTCTCACTGAGCCCTACCCAACAATTATTAGGGTCTCGGCCATAGAGCTTAAGTATTTCAGCTCTCAGACGTTATTTTTCATTCAGAGTTTTTACGCCGTTTAGGTACTACTTCAGTGAGTTTTCATGCCGTTTTAGTACCAGTTCAGCGATTTTTTACGCCGTTTTAGTACCATTTCATCACGCTGTTTTAGTTCCGTAGATTCAAAACATTAAGCATTCGTGTAAGGTGTGTTTGAGCTGTATTCTTTAAGAACGCCTCAAAATGTGATTGGTTTCAGCTTCTGTGTTCCATTTTCCCAGTTTTGTATGTCGTTCTTTTCAAGACCAATGATTTTTTTATTGTACCAAGGAAGATACCGGTACTCGGACTCTTGGCGATTGGACGGCTGAGCAGAGTGAAGACGTCCCCGACACTCAGCCAGCTAAAAAAAGCTCAGCATCGAAGAAGTCGTCTCCAAGCTCGTAAAGGGGGAAGAAAGCGACAGCATCCGAGCAATTCCAGCGTACACCATACACCGCACCAACATCGAAGCCGCTGTCAATTGCATTCAGAGCCGACAAGAAGCCAGGTGGAGAGCCGCTCTCCTGCGAGAGAAGCCTCTCCGGCCCTGGCAGAAAGAAATCTTTCGGGAGCTAAAGCATCAAAACGACTGCCAGATTCTCTTGGTGCACAATGAAGGAGAAACATGAGGAAGACATTCTTTGCCCATTATTTGCACTGTGTTTACCAATTCGAACTGCTGGATGGTGTGAGGTGTGCGAAAGATGTTTGTGTGATTTTATCTACCTGTATCCGCGGTGAACGAACGACGAACGACGGTGAAAGAACGAATCGACGTTATTCGTTTTAGCGCAGAACACTTTTCGAACCAAACACTTAAAATGTTAACGAACACCTTTATCATGACCGGGAAATACGCCGGCATAAAAAGGGTGTTTGAACCTAAACAATCCATTGTGTTTGCAAACTTCGCGCCTGACCGATCGAAACTGTCCTGTGATCTCTATAACCATGGGTGGAAAACCGACGGGGGGCGTTGGAGGTGGGGTTTAGGATCAAGATCGCCCTGGATTTTGGGTCTCCTATAGGCGTTGTATATGTATGCTTGGCTCCCCATGGGCTTGTATTTCTGTGCCAGCTTTAACTCACCCAGGACCCCCCCCTGGATCGAAAAGAGATCTCCAGCCATGCACAATGTGGAACCCCACCCGTGGTACGCGCCGACCTCTGCAGCGTCGTGGTCGCCCAAGTATCGGACTTATAAGCGATCTGTGAACAAAGAATGCGGCGAAATAAATGGCCCATGAAGTCCCGTGTTATTCGTCAGAAGTTTGTCACCTTGAAGAAGAATTTTTTTTAAAATTACAACTGACGTTCACAAGTTCCCGACTGCCACGAATAAACTGTATCCCAGTCACGCACTAACCTTTTCACAATACCAGTGCGTCAAGTTCCAATGGCTTTAAGAATGAGGATACCTATCCATGGCACTTTGTCTTTTGCTGACTTTTATCCTGGTTTTAACATGAGTTATGAACAACAGCGGTAAGATCATTTTACCAACTGCCATCGGTATTGCCGCAAAAAGTGAAAGAGCACTTTTTTGTGGCGCTTCACGCAAGGCGCCCTTTGTACATTTGAATCACATGATTCCAAAACTCTGATTTTTTCTGAGGACATATAAAATCTGTTCCGATGACTTTCTTCTAGTGGAGTTGAAATATGTCAAGGAAGCGTTGGGCGAACTTTCTTACCCTCTTGGTCTATCTCACCACTCGCAAAAAAATCTAAAAAAACAGACTTAAAGGCTTTGGAAAAGCATGCTACCGGCAAGACACACGGCAGGATCTATGTTTCAGTACCTGATTCGCAAGGAGCTCAACTCTTGTCAAAACTAGAGAGGGACAAAATCAATATTTGATCATAAGAGGAATGTTTGCTCATAAGTGGATTATCCCTGAAAGAGGCAGTAAAAATAAATGGAAGCGATGCCGGTGTTGTGTGGAATGTTGGTGTTGGATTCAATTCTCTTAAGGAATTTAAGGCTGGCAACCGAGATAGCGTCTGTTTATTGACAAGCGACGAAATTTGGATCCCGATGCAGAAAAACTGAGAATGAACTCATTCATAGCCGACACTATTGTCAACAAGTGTTCGTAATGTAAAAGTATCTGCAAGATGGCAAAGGTAAATGAAAAAGAAAATATTCTTATTATTTCCAACTAGTGTTGATAAAATTTAAGTACCAGCAAGATAGCAGAAGCAAACGAAAGAAGTAATGGAAACTAACTGAATTTTTAGCAGTGCCATCAAGCCCCGTCCAAGTTTTCAAATAACTGTGCCCCCTCCGACGCTGAGTGATATAGTGTTGTGAGACGATGACGTCAGCGTTTCCATGCCGCAGGGGTTTTACGGCCTGAGACCATGGTAAAACACGGGTTTTTAGTGGGCCTAGAAGTAACGCTACAGCTTGAATTCCCTCCTTGAGAGCGGCTTCGTTTAAGAGCTATGGTTCTATTCTATACAAGACTGGCTCAGTTTGTTATCTCCAGAAGAACTGAAAGTTTTATAACACTTAAACCCGTCTGAGATTCGACAGCCTTGAGTATGTATGCTTACGAAAATTAGTGTTTACACAAAATTGGCTTGTGAATGGCGTGTTTATTTGTTCTCAAAATTGTATTACCAAGGCGCTAGAGGCGAAATTCTATCCATTTGTTTAGCTTTTGAAAGTACTCAGAATTTATTTTCTTTGCTTTTTTATTTGTAAGCAGCAATATATATTTTTATAGTTAAATTCGCACAAACATTTTAAGAAGCAGAAAGCAATCAGGTAAACCTAAAGAAGGCACCTTTAAAATAAAGCAAAAATGATTTTGGAAAACATTTACATAGTTTGAAAAGTTGTCAGAGTAAAATAAATTCAACATAAACTTATTGTAAAATATTATTGAACATGTCATTAATATATATATATATATATATATATATATAAAAAAAAAACCCTTCTTCTGGCATGCGTTTTGACGTTGCAAAAATATTTTGTTTTACCAGCCGAAAGAGTGGACCCATGACCCCACTGGTCCCAACCATTTATATATATATATATATATATATATATATATATATATATATATATATATATATATGTGTGTGTGTGTGTGTGTGTGTGTGTGTGTGTGTGTGTGTGTGTGTGTGTGTGTGTGTGTGTGTGTGTGTGTGTGTGTGTGTGTGTGTGTGTGTGTGTGTGTGTGTGTGTGTGTGTGTGTGTGTGTGTGTGTGTGTGTGTGTGTGTGTGTGTGTGTGTGTGTGTGTGTGTGTGTGTGTGTGTGTGTGTGTGTGTGTGTGTGTGTGTGTGTGTGTGTGTGTGTGTGTGTGTGTGTGTGTGTGTGTGTGTGTGTGTGTGTGTGTGTGTGTGTGTGTGTGTGTGTGTGTGTGTGTGTGTGTGTGTGTGTGTGTGTGTGTGTGTGTGTGTGTGTGTGTGTGTGTGTGTGTGTGTGTGTGTGTGTGTGTGTGTGTGTGTGTGTGTGTGTGTGTGTGTGTGTGTGTGTGTGTGTGTGTGTGTGTGTGTGTGTGTGTGTGTGTGTGTGTGTGTGTGTGTGTGTGTGTGTGTGTGTGTGTGTGTGTGTGTGTGTGTGTGTGTGTGTGTGTGTGTGTGTGTGTGTGTGTGTGTGTGTGTGTGTGTGTGTGTGTGTGTGTGTGTGTGTGTGTGTGTGTGTGTGTGTGTGTGTGTGTGTGTGTGTGTGTGTGTGTGTGTGTGTGTGTGTGTGTGTGTGTGTGTGTGTGTGTGTGTGTGTGTGTGTGTGTGTGTGTGTGTGTGTGTGTGTGTGTGTGTGTGTGTGTGTGTGTGTGTGTGTGTGTGTGTGTGTGTGTGTGTGTGTGTGTGTGTGTGTGTGTGTGTGTGTGTGTGTGTGTGTGTGTGTGTGTGTGTGTGTGTGTGTGTGTGTGTGTGTGTGTGTGTGTGTGACAACCAAGAAACTTAGATACTGAACATGGGAGCCAGACACAAACAAGACGTTTGAAAACAAAATTATCTTCTCGTTGCTTTTGAAGCAAAACCACATTTATCTCCATCGTACTCTTCGTCAATGATGTATAACGGTCGCCTTGCTCCTTCCTTTTCAATTTCCGGAGCAATCAACTCCGTCTAGAATATGATAAAGCTTCTGTTATTTGTCCTGGATTTCGATATACCAGGGATGCCATCCAAACAATCGCAAAAACGATCCATATGCAGACGAGTATGCGTGTGAGATCTGAACCTTGAAAACGTATTAATATTAATGAGATTCCACTCACGTGCAAATCCAGGGAAATTGTTTATTCTAAGATCGATAATAATTGTTGGGGTTTACGACGCAACAGCTGCCAAGGTCATACGGCGTCGTCAACTCTCACCCTGTTGAAAGGGAATTGGGGGGATCAGATCAACTTATTCAGCGGCGCCGCTGGGACTTGAATCCGGGACCGGTGGCTTAGAATAAAGCGATGCTAGCCACTAAGCCACCCATCCCCCCTTATTTTATGATCAAGCTTTTAAAGTAACTGTAATGCTTTGTGTCATTCTGCTTTTACTTTAGGTATAAAATTGTAGGTATTATACTTACTGCAGCATGATAGGTTAAAACCTCTAAGCATGACAGGTTGATGTGCATGTATAGTTGGTGTGCATGTCGGCCCCTCGGCCCTCTCACCTTCCAGACAGCACCAGAGATAGCGTGTCCAGCCTGGTCTCGCCCTCTGTGATTATCATCTGCTGGAAGCTGACGGAGCGTGTGCCGCGCATGCACTTCAGCACGTCACTGAACTGACGTCGACTGACGTTCAGGGGCCGGAACATCGTCTCGTACACCTGAGAAGGAAGCACGCGCGTCACAACTGCAGACGACGGCGTTTAAAGGCGATGAAGGTTATAAACTTTTCGCCGAAGGCCTGCTGCTTTTGAAGCATGGAGAATGTAGTGCCTTGGAGGTTTCGAAATGTTTTTATGGGTGTACTATCGCACATCGGAAGTGTTCAAACGATTCAATGTGTTCGAGTTGAGGCTACATTTGGCAAGGTTTCTGGTCAGGAGAGTCATATATGTTAGTTTCCGAGAACAATTAGACAAATACCTTACACAAAAGGCATTAGACAAAAGGCATTACGGGGCCTGACCCGGGACCTTACAGGCTGTAATGTGACCTTCCGTCGTAATGCTCTAGGCTCGCGGATGAGCTCTTCGCCTCCCGTCTGCTGTGTTATAAGATCCTCGAAAATGTATGCGTCAAAATTTGTTATTACAAGACCATGACATGACCCGGCCGAAGACTAATTTCGGGTCGGTTCAGGCCCCAGGGTGGTAAAGGCCCGCGTGAGATCGAAAATTGGATGGGAAACATAGATCAGATATGACTAAAATGTCCAGATCTTACTCGTAACTGGACGGAATGGTCTTTAACGAAGCAGAATGGGATGGGTATTCCAATACTTCCTATGCTGACCTCAACTGGAGGTGAAATGATCCCTGAAATCATGCAGGACCCTCAATCACTTTCTACAAATAGAACAGCGCACCTCCAGGATCTCATTGTGTAAGGTGTTAGTCTCGCAGTTCTGCCCTCCAAAGCCAATCAATGGCGTCCGATGCCGGCTATGGCTCCACGAACTCAGGATTTAAGCTTTCTCCTCTGCTCACCTTGAGGCCTAAAGTAGCATCAATGGCTGAGCTGCAGAACGTTATCACAAGGAAAGGGTTAGTAACGCTATTGTGGTTTCCAGGGGCTTTATTTCCCCTGGATCCGCCAGCATTTCCAATAGCACTTAAGTGCTGTTCTGAGATTTGTGGTAATAAAATGAGGGGGAAAGCCACAAACAAAGGCAAAACACCCTGTAAAATAAGGTAATAATGGTATGGTTGAAGAGGAGAGAGAGTGTTGAACCTCGAAGAGGCCCGCGATAGGCAAAGCCCTAAAAGCGAGAGGTGGAGAATTGGGACGGTGACAGTTCACTCGTAAATATATTTTGCACTATTTAAATGAGAAAAAACAGTCAAAAGAAAGGCTGATGGCAGTCGATGACAAATTTGTCAGTCGCCTTGCATTGACTTTCGGATCATTTGGACATTTGTTGCTGTCCATGTACCCTAATTCATCATAATAATGCGTATAATTTAATCATAATTTGTGGCCATTTTTTCAGTCATCATTCTTATCATCTTTCGATCAGTTGTACACAGTGTACAAATGTATGATCCTTTACCAATAAAATGATAAAACTAGCACCTAAACTAAAAATACAGCACAAAATCGACGGAGCGGGATCAGATAATCCATTGGAATGGATGAAAGGCAGTCGGCTCACCGACAGACATATTTTTAAGGAAGAGACAAAACAAAAAATAAAACAGAGGCTTATGATGAGATCAGCAGACCAGGGAGGCGGGCAAGTGCCTCCCTCCCCCGATCGAGCACTCAACACTCTACATTACGACCCGGCGCTCCCTGAAAGACCGCTTTCTATCGGTGCCCCCAAGATGAGATTTGGCACCCCCTGATCCGTCGAACACGAAGAAATGGGGTCACTGACCCAACCCCACCGACCCCAAGCCTTTCTGCCCTCATAGAAAACATTTTGTATCCGACAATACCTCAAAAGAGATGACCAGCCTGTTTCCGCAAAATAACAACCGGAACAAATGGGACTCAAAGGGCCTGAGGCCAGCGAAGTTCATAACCTGATCAATAACATTTGTTAGCATGTTCATCCTAATTCGTAGCGGTGACCCAAATTGAAATATTTCCGGTGAAATCGGAGCCATAGATAGAATTACCATAAGCCTACGGAAATAGTACTCCGGTTTGCGACCTGGGCTAACGCCCCACCAGCGCAGGAGAGCCGCATGACAATGTGCTGAAAGCAAACCATATTTCGTTCTTAATGTATCTTTTCATAAGCCCGCAAGTCAGTTTTATCATTCTTTTCTTTGAAATAACCAAAAAAGAGTACGTGGTACCCCCGGCTTCGAACCAGACCTACCTGATCAAGAGACAGGGCCTCTAACCACTAGACCACCGTGCCACACTACTCAGCCTCCCATTAGCTGGACAGCTGTGACCCGTCAGGAGGTTACTGGCTGGTACAACTCCGCCGAATATGCCGGGCCGCTGGCGCCGGGTGCTGTGCTTGTCCCGAAAAGGCACGATATAAAGGTGCTTCTAGAAGACAAACCAAGCATTCTTTTGGCCTGAAATTACTTGTATCGTCGAGCTAGGATCCTAGCTAGCTTCATGCCAAATTTCTTCCACTTCCATCCATTTCAAGGACTTGAAACCATGGTGAGAAGCAAAGGTGGTCCGAGAAATTTAGCATCTTGTAATACATTTTGGACTAATTACTCGAAAGCCATTATAGATAGGTGGGTAGTATAAGTGAGCGAAATGACCGCAAGTAACTTTCCTATTCAGCCATGTCAGTTCTGAGTTTGTGAGTGACTTGAGCTTGGAACCAGGAAGATGCAAATAAAATTTTTTTGACTCAATTTCTATTTATGCCTATAAAACAAAGAATTTTACATTCACAATTTCCATCTCCAAATATTATCAGGTGGAAGCAATGTTCTTCCATTATTTGAACTAAAAACTCAAATCGGTCAATTACATTGTGAGATATTAACGTTGCAATGAAATGAACCAAAATTCAGTCTTCTGGAAGAACTGTAAAAAGTAGGTCAAAATTTTACGTTGTGCACTTAAAACTATGCCTAAGCACAACAAAATGTGCCTAGCTACCCCTAGGTAACTGCCTTTCAGCTAACTGAGGCGTGCCTTCTGACATTTCGAGGGCACGAGTCGGCCATCAACTTTTAGCAGGTTTTTTGCTCGCGTGAGAAATACCGCGATTTCGCGCCATAAATATTGTCCAATCAGCTCAATTCGTTTTCCCTAGCTGGCCCTTGTTATCTTTCGAAAAGGACGTAAATTTCAAGTTCGGAGGTTAGGAAGTAAAAATTAGAAAAATATAAAACAGAAAAAGTTTGAGCCAAAATTTCTCAAACACTATTTTGCAATTCGACTCGGGGCTTCAGTTTGGGTGTCTGGAGCAGAAGGGCTATCACCCTACAAAATTCCAGAGCTCTGACATCAATTCTCAGGACGGACAGACGCCAACAACAACCTCGGCCTGCGGCCTCGGCAGGTGCCGCTCCGGCGCAGGAGAAGCCGGTGACAATGTACGTTAGGCAAGCAGTTCGATTGACAGGCGAGTGTTTTCAGCAGTATGATACTTATACCAACGCAATTTTCGGACTTTAGGCCTTGTGTTCTCATTATGACTCCATTCAATCCCCTTTGTAAGCCCATGTTTTCCTAAATTAGCATGTCTCTGCACACTGCACCACGTTTGCCCCCTGTTCATGTCATCACATAAATAAACACACGTATAAAGTTTGGTTTGTTAAGTAAAGACTGGGTATGCCCAGAAGAAAGGACATACAATATAAAATATTGTGGGTTTGCCGACCATATTTCACCTATACCCGGAGAACTTCGCACAATTCAGCCTATTTGTTGCCGAGTTAGCTTCGGTTACCGTAAGTCCCAGTCCGCATGCGCAGTAAAGTCTGCAGTGAATGAGAGCGAAGATACCGTTATAATTGACTGAAGCATGTTGGTATGTCGTGTGTTTGTCTCTTGGTCTAAACTATCCCTTATAGCCTAATATTCCTTAGCATTCCTACTGCGCATGCGCAGAACAATGCCGTGTCATACAGCCGTGAATTTGGAATAGCAGATAGTATTCTGCTATTACTCGCAAAGTTTAAGCCCAATCGGTCTATTGGCTCCCGAGATAGCCTCCCTGACCATAAGTTCTAATGCGCATGCGCACTTACCTTAGTAGTAAGCAGGGTGACAAAACTTTCATACTAAATTTAAACATGTTGGCTCTCCTCTGTTCATGTCTTCTTCTGAAATATCCTCACCTTTAAGGCTTATGTTTAAGATTTCTACTGCGCATGCGCAGGGCAGTGCAGCTTCACTATGACATTATTTGTGGTTTTCACTCCGTGTCATTTTCTTGTTCACAAAATTTTTAAAAAAATCGACCCGTAGGTTGCCGGGACAGCCTCTGTTACCATTAGTTCCATTGCGCAAGCCCAGTGACCTTTCATTGACCTGAAGACCGGATTCAAAATCTGCATGACCGATTTCCTCTTATTGATATTGTTCGATAATATGGAATAGAGTGCAACGAGATTTATATATTATTTATATGTCTAAATACGATAGCGGATACAAGGGGCGAGGCTAGTGGGCTTAAGTCCCCACATCCCCATGTGAAAATGCCTACAGCTATAGCATAGACAAAGGATGTTTAGAGGCAATGGCAGGGAGGCTGGAGCTAATAGGTGAATTCAGGGCAGCGGGGGGGATAGGGGGCACGTGCACCCTCTCCCTTTTGTCGATCCTCAGCACCCCTGAAATGGCCACAGCGCCCCCTCAAACATTCGATGGCACCCCTGAAATGTCACTTCCCACCCTCTCCCCTAAGATGCAAAAATTGGCGCCCATCGGAAGGATTTAACGTGTCAAAAGTGGCGCCCTATGCTCCGGATTACACCTCTTCCCCTGCGGACGGTGCCTCCTCTATCGGTAATCCTTGATCCGCCTATGCTCAAGCTCCTTAGCCCCACCCCTGTACTGATGTCCTGGGTCCGCCTATGCTCGAGCTCCTTAACCCCACCCCCGAACTGATGTCCTGGATCCGTCTATGCTGGAGTTCCTTAGCCCCACCCCCTACTGATGTCCTGGATCCGCCTATGCTCGAGCTCCTTAGCCTCAACCCCGTATTGATGTCCTGGGCCCGCCTATGCTCGAGGTCCCGAGTTCCAACCCGCTCCTGATGTCCTGGATCCGCCTATGCTCGAGCTCCTTAGCCCCACCCCGTACTGATATCCTAGATCCGCCTATGCTCGAGCTCACTAGCCCCACCCCGGTACTGATGTCTTGGATCCGCCTATGCTCGAGCTCCTTAGCCCCACCCTCATACTAATAGCCTGGATCCGCCACTGCTTATTCAGTTGATTTAAGCAGGGAGTGCAAGGAGTCACGTGTCATGGTATCACCACAAAGAGGTTTATTCGGCTGGGAAACAAAAGGTGTGCAACGGTGGATCCTTTGACCAGTGTTATCTGTGGTTAGAGGATGCATTAACTAGTGGGTAGATAGATAGATAGATGATAAACTTTTACTGGACGGAAACAATATGACAGGTATAACAAATAGATTGACGCAAAAGCCCGAAGGCTTATGTGGTGGGGCCTCTCTTATCTCTCTCATAAAACACATCACTTTTACCGGACCTATCACACACATACACAGTAAGATTTGGACACACATAAAGAAACAAAACACAACAAACCAAACCAGCAAACCAGTTCCTGACCACCATTTTGTTTTTTATTCGTCGCAAGTCGCCACAGCGAGCGGGACCCTACCGCACGGCCGCCACCCGGCCGTCCGACTGATATGAATATCTAATAGACAACGCGCCCGCCGCACGAGTAGAGGAGCCGAAACGAGACAGACTACCCTGCCACCACCGGGCATTCGCGCTGGTCTATAGCATGCGTAGAGAGATATGGCATCTGTCTCGGATAGCAGCTACCAGTGCGCCGCCCGCAGCGACGCTACGGCCGAACGGCGGGGTGAGGTTTCGAGCGGGAAACATACTAGCATTGTGTATTACATTTAATTAAAGGTACACTGTTGTTGCAATGATATGCAACCTGTTGCAATGGCACGATATGTCTTTGAACTAGCTTTTTGCCGAATTTCATCCACTTCCATCTATATTAACCATTCGAAATCCTGGTGTGAACAAAAATGAACCGATGAAATTACCACTTTGAAATGTATTTTACGACTTATAGCTCGGACGCCGTAAGAAATAGGTGGGGGTATGAGTGAGAAAAATTACGGCAACGAAGTTTTCTATCCAGCCGTGTTAACTTCAATACCGTAGCTATCATGGTCTGGAAACCAGGGGCTGAGAATAAAAATTTTTAAAAACTTATATTTTATTTTTGCCTCTAAAATAAAAAGTTTCAGTCTGAAAGTTTTTATCTCTAAATATATCATAAAGGAGGCTATTCTCTTTTATTACCTGAAATGCGAACTAATTTTTATTCATTATATCGGAAGATATAAGGGTTTGAATGATATTTTTGGGAAATGCAGACCTTCACAGAATGGGCCAAAAAGGACCCTTAAATTTCCGTTTTTGTTTTGTTTCTGTGTTTGTGCAGTACTGCACAAATCAGCCTTTAAGTTGGTATTTGACTCAGAACCTGTACTGCTGTAGCTTCAGATATTTCGAGCCTGTAGTTTAGACCATGAGTTTCATGCCAAATTTAGGGTGCAATGTTTAAAAGTTAATTTACAGCCTTAAATTTAAAACTTTTTCTTTCCAACTTTTTGTGTGAACTACAAATTTCCCTGATGTAAAAGGGTGCAAGTTTGAAGACTGTAAATGAGTTAGGAAAAAATAGAAAAATAAAAGTTAAAAAGCACATAATGCAAAATTCTGGGCAAAATTTTGAAAATTTTGAAAATTGACAACCGTGGTGCTTATTCATTTGGAAGTGCCTTCTATCCACAAAAGTTTTAGGTCTCTGATACCAGCACTCAGAACAGACAACAACAGACCTCGGCCTGCGGCCTCGGCAGGTGCCGCTCCGGCGCAGGAAAAGCCGGTGACAATGTACGTTAGGCAAATAGTTCGATTGACAGGCGAGTGTTTTCGCAGTATGATACATATACTAACTCGATGTTGGGACTTGAGGTCTTGTGTTCTTATTATGATTCCATTCAATCCCATGTGTGAGGCCATGTTTTTTGCTAAACTAACATGTTTCTGCACACTGCGCCACGTTTGCCCTCTGTTTATGTCATCACATAAATAAACAGACGTATAAAGTTTGGTTTGTTAAGTAAAGACTGGGTATGCCCAGAAGAAAGGAGATACAATATAAAATATTATGGGTTTGCCGACCATATTTCACCTATACCCGGAGAACTTTACACAATTCAGCCTATTTCTTACCGAGTTAGCTTTGGTCACCCTAAATCCCAGTCCGCATGTGCAGTAAAGTCTGCAGTGAATGAGAGCGAAGATACCGTTATAATGGACTGAAGCATGTTGGTATGTCGTATGTTTGTCTCCTGGTCTAAATTATCCCTTATAGCCTAATATTCCTTAGAATTCCTACTGTGCATGCGCAGAATAATGCAGTGTCATAATGCCGTGAATTGGGATTAGCAGATAGTATTCTGCTATTACTCGCAAAAAGTGAGCCCAATCGGTCTATTGGCTCCCGAGATAGCCTCCATGACCATAAGTTCTAATGCGCATGCGCACTAACCTTTGTAGTTAGCAAGGATTTCAAAACTTTCATACTAAATTTAAGCATGTTGGCTCTCCTTTGTCCATGTCCTCTTCTGAAATATCCTTACCTTTAGGGCTTATCTTTAAGATTTCTACTGCGCATGCGCAGGGAAGTGCAGCTTCAATATGACATTATTTGTGGTTTGCATTCCGTGTCATTTTCTTGTTCACAAAATTTCAGGAAAATCGACCCGTAGGTTACCGGGATAGCCTCTGTTTCCATTGGTTTCACTGCGCATGCGCAGTGACCTTTCATTGACCTGAAGACCAGATTCAAAATCTGCACGACTAATTTCCTTTTATTGATATTGTTCGATAATATGGAATAGAGTGCAACGATATTTATATATTATTTATATGTCTAAATACGATAGCGGACACAAGGGGCGAGGCTAGTGGGCTTAAGTCCCCCCCCCATGTGCACGTGCCTACAGCTATAGCATAGGCAGAGGATCTTTTGAGGCAATGGCGGGAGGCTGGAGCTAATAGGTGAATTCAGGGCGGTGGGGGATAGGAGGCACGTGCCCCCCTTTGGTTGATCCTCGGCGCCCCCTGAAATGGCCACGGCGCCCCTCAAGCATTTGATGGCACCCCCTGAAATGTCACTTCCCACCCCTCCCCTAAGATGCAAAAATCGACGCCCATCGGAAGGATTTTGCGTGTCAAAAGTGGCGCCCTATGTTCCGGATTACACCCCTTCCCCCGGGACGGTGCTTCCTCAATCGGTAATCCTGGATCCGCCTCTGCTCGAGCTCCTTAGCCCCACCCCCGAACTGATATCCTGGATCCGCCTATGCTCCGAACTCCTCAGGCCCATCCCCGTACTGATGTCCTGGATACGCCTATGCTCGAGCTCCTTAGACCCACCCTACTGATGTCCTGGATCCGCCTATGCTCGAACTCCGTAGCCCCACCCTGTACTGATGTCCTGGATCCGCCTATGCTCGAGGTCCTTAGCCCCACCCCTGTATTGATGTCCTGGATCCGCCTATGCTCGAGCTCCCTAGCCCCAACCCCGTAATGATGTCCTGGATCCGCCTATGGTCTAACTCCCTAGCCCCAACCCCGTACTGATGTCCTGGATCCGCCTATGCTTGAACTCCTTAGCCCCTACCCCGGTGCTGATGTCATGGATCCGCTTATGCTCGAGCTCCTTAGCCCCACCCCCGTACTGATGTCCTGGATCTGCCTATGCTCGAGCTCCCTAGTTCCACCCCGGTACTGATGCCCTGGATCCGCCTATGCTCGAGCTTCTTAGCCCCACACCCGTAACGACCCCCACCTCCATGCCCCCCCGAAACGACGTAGGCGGATCCAAGGGCGAAAGGGGACAGGTGCCCCCCCATAGAATCTTAGCGCCCCCTGAAATTGTCTCCGAACCCCCTGGATAGTCCGATAGCACCCCCTGAAATGTCGTTTTCCCCGAGATGCAGGTAGCGGCGCCCACTGATAGGATTTAGGGCCTACTTGATAGGTTTTTTCGGCAAAAAGTGGCGTCCCTGGTCCAGATAGCGCCCACCAGGAAGTTTCCCCTTCCACCTCGCCCCCGATAGGTAATCCTGGATCCGAGTATGGGAAGCGACATTTCAGGGAGCGCCATCGACCTTTAGAGGCGTGTCTTTACAATTTAAGAGGGCGCCAATGGTCGATTGGGGGGTTGGGGAGGGGGTTGGGGGACGGGGGTTGGGGAGGGGGCACCTACACTACTTATTCCCTGGATCCACCCATGGTCCAAAACCGAAACATAATGCTCTTATTGTAAACTCGGATTTTTACGGTACTCTAATTATTTGTCATGCATTATAGGTAGTATTTGGTACGTTTTACCAGACCACATAAACAGAGCCGGCCGCTCCGATCGCCGGCAGTTCCCGCGGCGTCGGCGCGGGGGTGACGCCTGGTAATGTGCTACAACGATGCGTGGAGAAACGGGATGTTAGTAAAGGTAACTTGGTATTTTATTGATATCTAACCAGTTGGATTGTCGACATATATCTTTTACCTAGCTGCATGCAAAATTTCATTTCCCTGCAATGACTCTAACCACCCTAAACCCCGGTGTGAAGCAAAAATGAACCGATAAAATTACCACTTTGAAATGTATTCTACGACTTATAGCTCGGACACCGTAAGAGATAAGTGGGGATATCAGTGAGAAAAATGACGGCAACGACGTTTGCTATCCAGCCGTGTTAAGTTCAATACCGTAGCTATCATGTTCTGGAAACCAGGGGGCTGAGAATAAAAAAATTCAAAACTTATATTTTATTTTTGCCTATAAAATAAAAAGTTTCAGTCTGAAAGTTTTTATCTATAAATATATAATAAGGGCGGCTATTCTCTTTTATTATCTGAACTGGAAACTAAATTTTATTAATTAGATCCGAAGATATAAGGGTTTGAATGCTATTTTGGAAAATGCAGACCTTTACGGAATAGGCCAAAAAGACCCTCAAATTTCCGTTTTCATTTTATTTTTATGCTTGTGCAGAACTGCACAAACAGGCCTATAAGTGGATATTTGACTTAGAACCTGAACTGCCGTAGCTTCAGATATTTCGAGCCTATAGTTTAGACCATGAGTTTTATGCCAAATTTAGGGTGCAAAGTTTAAAAGCTAATTTGGAGACTTAAATATAAAACTTTTTCGTTCCAACTTTTTGTGTGAACTACAAATTTCACTGATGTAAAAGGGTGCAGGTTAAAGAGTCTAGATGAATTAGCAAAATATAGAAAAATAAAAGTTAAAAATCACATAATGCAAAATTCTGGGCAAAATTTTGAAAATTTTGAAAATTGACAACCGTGGTGCTTATTCCTTTGGATCAAGTGCCTTCTATCCACAAAAGTTTTAGGTCTCTGATACCAACGCTCAGAACAGACAACAACAACAGACAACGACGACGACGAGACCGGAAAAACTGTCAGAATAGAAGCCGTTTCTTACTTCGTTCGTCACCGGCTTCTGACTACTACTACTACGGACAACAGAGAACGAAAAGCTGTCAGTATAGAAGCCGTTTCTCACTTCGTTCGTCACCGGCTTCTGACAACCTATGAAAACTGCATCAAATTCAGTCTTTATCATCATATAGCTCAAAACCTATGGGAGACGCGCGGGTATGGTCAGGCAGACGGTTGTAGAACTTGAGCCGGGCTTTTTTGGTACCAATTTCGAAAAGAAAATTTGGAAATATATAGTTATAAATTAAAAAAAAACAAAAATATTGTATTTTTTGCAGAAAAATATTTCCCATTAACTCAGAAATTTGAGTTTAGAATATGTTGTTGTAATGACAATGACCATCTCAACAAAGAAAACTGCGTTCAAAAATGTCCAGAATTTTGAAAGTTATATGGTTTTTAAAATTTTAGGCTATAATTGCAATGTTTTGGAAAAAGGGCCAAAACTGACCTTCAAAATTATGCTTTTGGTTCAGTTTAGTGTCTATGCAGTAATGCACAGTCCATTCTGTCTGAAAAATCCAATTTGGAACACCTAGCATCATATCTTCAGATATTTTGAACTTATAACTTTGGTAATGCATTTCACTACAAGTTGGAGGTAAACGTTTCAAAAAATCATTTTCGAAATACAAATTTGGATTTTTTGCTTCAAACTTTGAGCAACAACTGGTAATTGGTTGTGTGTAAAAGAGTGTAAGTTTGAGAGCTGTAGAATAAAATAGAAAAATAGAAAAATAAAAGTTTAGACAAATATAATCCAAAATTTTGGAATAGTTTTTGCAAAATTCGAAAATCTGCAGCCGTCAGGATTTTTTATGGGTTCCTGCCTTTCATCCCTGCAAGTTTCAAGTATCTGATACCAGTCCTCAGAACAGACAACAACTACTACTACCTCGGCCTGCGGCCTCGGCAGGTGCCGCTCTGGCGCAGGAGAAGCCGGTGACAATGTACGTTAGCCAAACAGTTCGATTGACAGGCGAGTGTTTTCAGCAGTTTGATACTTATAACAACGCAATGTTGGAGTTTTAGGTTTTGTGTTCTCATTATGGCTCCATTCAATCCCCTGTCTAGGCCCATGTTTTCCTAAATTAGCATGTCTCTCCATACTGCACCACGCTTGCCCTCTGTTCATATCATCAAAGAAATAAACACACGCATAATGTTTGTTTTGTTAAGCAAAGACTGGGCATGACGAGAAGAAAGGAGATACAATATAAAATATGATGGGTTTTCCGACGGTATTTCACCTATACCTGCAGATTTTCACCCAATTCCGCCTATTTGTTACCGAATTATGCCCCAGCTCGAGACCTCAGCCCCACCACCGAACTGATGTCCTGGATCCGCCTATGTTCGAGCTCCTTACCCCACACCCTTACATATGTCCTGGATCTGCCTATGCTCGAACTCAGGAGCCCCACCTCTATACTGCCCTGGATCCGCCTATGCTTGATTTCCTTAGCCACTACCCCTACTGATGTCCTGGATCCGCCTATGCTCGAGCTCCCGAGCCCCACCCACGTACTGATGTCCTGAATCCGCTTATGCTCGAGCTCCTTAGTCCCACCCCCGTACTGATGTCCTGGATCCGCTTATGTTTTAACTCTTTAGCCCCTACCTGTTTTAACTCTTTAGCCCCTTGAGGTCCTGGATCCGCTTATGCTCGAGCTCCTTAGCCCCACCCCCGTACTGATGTCTTTGATCCGCCTATACTCGAGCCCCTTAGCCCCGGCCCCGTACTGATGTCCTGGATCCGCCTCTGCTCGAGCTCCTTAGCCCGACACCCATACTGATGTCCTGGATCCGCCTATGCTCGAGCTCCTTAGCCCCATCTCCGTACAGATGTCCTGGATCCGCCTATGCTGGATCTCCTAGCCCCATCCCCGTACCGATATGCTGGATCCGCCTATGCTCAAACCCCTTAGCCTCTAACCCCGTACTGATATCCTGGCTCCGCTTATGCTCGAGCTCCTTAGCCCCACCCCCGTACTGATGTCCTGGATCCGCCTATGCCCGAACTCTTTAGCCCCTACCCCTCTGCTGATGTCCTGGATCCGCTTATGATTGAGCTCCTTAGCCCCACCTCTGTACTGATGTCCTTTATCCGCCTATACTCGAACCCCTTAGCCCCACCCCCGTACTGATGCCCTGGATCCGCCTCTGCTCGAGCTCCTTAGCCCCACACTCATACTGATGTCCTGGATCCGCCTATACTCCAGCTCTTTAGCCCCACCCCCGTACAGATGTCCTAGATCCACCTATGCTCGATCTCCTTAGCCCCACCCCCGTACTGATGTCCTGGATCCGCCTTTACTCAGGCTCCGGAGCCACACCCCTGCACTGATGTCCTGGATCCGCCTATGCTCGAGCTCCTTAGCCCCACCCCCGAACTGATGTCCTGGATCTGCCTATGCTCGAACTCCGTAGCCCCACCTCCGTACTGCCCTGGATTCGCCTATACTCAAACTCTTTATTCCCTAGCACCATACTAATGTCCTGGATCCGCCTATGCTGGAACGCCCGAGCCCCACCACCGTACTGATGTCCTGGATCCGCCTATGCTCGAGCTCCTTAGCCCCACCCCCGTACTGAGGCCTGGATCCGCCTTTGCTGGAGCTCCTTAGCCCCACCCCCGTACTGATGTCCTGGATCCGCCTATGCTCGAACTTCTTAGCCCCACCTCCGTACTGATGTCCTGGATCCGCATATGCTCGAACTCCTTAGCCCCTACCCCCCTACTGATGTCCTGGATCCGCCTATGCTCGAGCTCCTTACCCACCTTTTTCCTGATGTCTTGGATCCGCCTATGCTCGAACTCCGTAGCCCCTACCCCCCCCACTGATGTCCTGGATCCGCCTATGCTCGAGCTCCTTACCCCACCCCCTTACTGATGTCCTGGATCCGCCTGTGCTCGAACTTCGTAGCCCCACCTCTGTTCTGCCCTGGATCCGCCTATGCTCGAACTACTTAGCCCCCACCCCCTACTGAGGTCCTGGATCCGACTATGGTTGAGCTCCCGAGCCCCACCCCGTACTGATCAGCTGAATCCGCTTATGCTCGAGCTTCTTAGCCCCACCGCCGTACTGATGTCCTAGATCCGCCTCTGCTCGAGCTCCTTAGCCCCATCCCCGTACTAATATCCTGGATCCGCCTATGCTCGAACTCCGTAGCCCCTACCCCCCTACTGATGTCCTGGATCCGCCTATGCTGGAACTCCCGAGTCTCACCCCGTACTGATGTCCTGATTCCGCTAATGCTCAGCTGCTTAGCCCCATCCCCGTACTAATGTCCTGGATCCGCCTATGCTCTAACTCCCTAGCCCGACCCTCGCACCGATGTCCTGGATCCGCCTATGCTCTAACTCCCTAGCCCGACCCTCGTACCGATGTCCTGGATCCGCCTATGCTCTAACTTCCTAGCCCCACCCTCGTACTGATGTCCTGGGTCCGCCTATGCTCGAACTCTTTAGCCCTTACCCCCCATGCTGATGTCCTGGATCCGCTTATGCTCGATCTCCTTACCCCCACACCAGTAACGCCCCACCTCCGTGCCCCCCCCGCCCCCGAAACGACATAGGCGGATACAAGGGGAAAGGGGACAGGTGCCCCCCATAGAATCTTAGCGCCCCCTGAAATTGTCCCGGAAACCCCTGGAAAGTTCGATGGCACCCCCTGAAATGTCGTTTTCCCCGAGATGCAGGTATCGGGGCCTACTGTTAGGTTTTAGCGCCTACTTGATAGGTTTTTCCGGCCAAAAGTGGCGTCCCTGGTGTAGATAGCGCCCACCAGGAAGTTTCCCCTTCCACCTCGCCCCCGATAGGCAATCCTGGATCCGCGTATGGGAAGCGACATTTCAGGGAGCGTCATTCGCCTTGAGAGGCGTGTCTTTACAATTTCAGAGGGCGCCGATGGTCGATTGGGGGTTGGGGGAGGGGATGGGGGAGAAGGGTGGGGGGGCACCTAGCCTACTTATTCCCTGGATCCACCCATGGTCCAAAAACAGAAACATAATACTCTTATTGTAAACTCAGACTTTTACGGTACTCTAATTACTTGTGATGCATTATGGGTAGTGTTGGGTACTTTTTACCAGACCATAAATAAACAGAAACGGCCGCGCCGATCGCCGGCGTTGCCGCGACGTGGACGCAGGGGTGACGCGTGGTGATTTGCTACAACGATGCGTGGAGGAACGGCATGTTAGTAAAGGTAACTTGGTGTTTCATTGATATATATGCAGATGGAATGTCGACATATGTCTCTTACCTAGCTGCATGCAAAATTTCATTTCCCTCCAATGACTCTAACCACCCTAAACCCCGTTGTGAAGCAAAAATGAACTGATAAAATTACCACTTTGAAATGCATTTTACGGCTTATAGCGCGGAAGCCGTAAGAGATAAGTGGGGGTATCAGTAAAAAAATGACGGCAACGAAGTTTTCTATCCAGCCGTGTTAAGTTCAATACCGTAGCTATCATGGTCTGGAAACCAGGGGGCTGAGAATAAAAATTTTAAAAACCTATATTTTATTTTTTGCCTATAAAATAAAAAGTTTCAGCCTGAAAGTTTTTATCTCTAAATATATAATAAAGGAGGCTATTTTCTCTTATTATCTGAAATGGGAACTAATTTTTATCAATTAGATCGGAAGATATAAGGGTTTGAATGATATTTTGGGAAATGCAGACCTTCACGGAATGGGCCAAAAAGGACCCTTAAATTTCCGTTTTTGTTTTGTTTCTGTGTTTGTGCAGTACTGCACAAACCGGCCTTTAAGTTGATATTTGACTCAGAACTTGAGCTGCTGTAGCTTCAGACATTTCGAGCCTGTAGTTTAGACCATGAGTTTTATGCCAAATTTAGGGTGCAAAGTTTAAAAGCTAATTTAGAGCCCTAAATTTAAAGCTTTTTCTTTCCAACTTTTTTGTGTGAACTACAAATTTGTCTGATGTAAAAGGGTGCAAGTTTGAAGACTGTAGATGAATTAGCAAAAAATAGAAAAATAAAAGTTACAAATCACATAATGCAAAATTCTGGGAAAAATTTTGAAAATTTTGAAAATTGACAACCGTGGTGCTTATTTATTTGGAAGTGCCTTCTATCCACAAAAGTTTTAGGTCTCTGATACCAGCGCTCAGAACAGACAACAACAACAACCTCGGCCTGCGGCCTCGGCAGGTGCCGCTCTGGCGCAGGAGAAGCCGGTGACAATGTACGTTAGCCAAACAGTTCGATTGACAGGCGAGTGTTTTCAGCAGTTTGATACTTATAACAACGCAATGTTGGAGTTTTAGGTTTTGTGTTCTCATTATGGCTCCATTCAATACCCTGTCTAGGCCCATGTTTTCCTAAATTAACATGTCTCTGCATACTGCACCACGCTTGCCCTCTGTTCATATCATCAAAGAAATAAACACACGCATAATGTTTGTTTTGTTAAGCAAAGACTGGGCATGACGAGAAGAAAGGAGATACAATATAAAATATGATGGGTTTTCCGACGGTATTTCACCTATACCTGCAGATTTTCACCCAATTCAGCCTATTTGTTACCGAATTATGCCCCAGCTCGAGACCTCAGCCCCACCACCGAACTGATGTCCTGGATCCGCCTATGTTCGAGCTCCTTACCCCACCCCCTTACATATGTCCTGGATCTGTCTATGCTCGAACTCCGTAGCCCCACCTCTATACTGCCCTGGATCCGCCTATGCTTGAACTCTTTAGCCACTACCCCTACTGATGTCCTGGATCCGCCTATGCTCGAGCTCCCGAGCCCCACCCACGTACTGATGTCCTGAATCCGCTTATGCTCGAGCTCCTTGGCCCCACCCCCGTACTGATGTCCTGGATCCGCTTATGTTTTAACTCTTTAGCCCCTACCTGTTTTAACTCTTTAGCCCCTTGAGGTCCTGGATCCGCTAATGCTCGGGCTCCTTAGTCCCACCCCCGTACTGATGTCTTTGATCCGCCTATACTCGAGCCTCTTACCCCAGCCCCGTACTGATGTCCTGGATCCGCCTCTGCTCGAGCTCCTTAGCCCGACACCCATACTGATGTCCTGGATCCGCCTATGCTCGAGCTCCTTAGCCCCACCTCCGTACAGGTGTCCTGGATCCGCCTATGCTGGATCTCCTTAGCCCAATCCCCGTACCGATATGCTGGATCCGCCTATGCTCAAACTCCCTAGCCTCTACCCCCATACTGATATCCTGGCTCCGCTTATGCTCTAGCTCCTTAGCCCCGTCCCCGTACTGATGTCCTGGATCCGCCTATGCTCGAACTCTTTAGCCCCTACCCCTGTGCTGATGTCCTGGATCCGCCTATGCTTGAGCTCCTTAGCCCCACCTCTGTACTGATGTCTTTTATCCGCCTATACTCGAACCCCTTAGCCCCACCCCCCGTACTGATGCCCTGGATCCGCCTCTGCTCGAGCTCCTTAGCCCCACACCCATGCTGATGTCCTGGATCCGCCTATGCTCCAGCTCTTTAGCCCCACCCCCGTACAGATGTCCTGGATCCACCTATGCTTGATCTCCTTAGCCCCACCCCTGTACTGATGTCCTGGATCCGCCTTTACTCGAGTTCCGGAGCCACACCCCTGCACTGATGTCCTGGATCCGCCTATGCTCGAGCTCCTTAGCCCCACCCCGAACTGATGTCCTGGATCTGCCTATGCTCGAACTCCGTAGCCCCACCTCCGTACTGCCCTGGATTCGCCTATTCTCGAACTCTTTAGCCCCTACCACCGTATTATTGTCCTGGATCCGCCAATGCTGGAATGCCCGAGCCCCACCACCGTACTGATGCCCTAGGTCCGCCTATGCTCGAGCTCCTTAGCCTCACCCCCGTACTGAGGCCTGGATCCGCCTTTGCTGGAGCTCCTTAGCCCCACCCCCGTACTGATGTCCTGGATCCGCCTATGCTCGACTTTTTTAGCCCCACCTCCGTACTGATGTCCTGGATCCGCCTATGCTCGAACTACTTAGCCCCTACCCCCTACTGATGTCCTGGATCCGCCTATGCTCGAGCTCCTTACCCCACCTTCTTACTGATGTCCTGGATCCGCCTATGCTCGAACTCCGTAGCCCCTACCCCCCCACTGATGTCCTGGATCCGCCTTTACTCGAGCTCCGGAGCCACACCCCTGCACTGATGTCCTGGATCCGCCTATGCTCGAGCTCCTTAGCTCCACCCCCGAACTGATGTCCTGGATCTGCCTATGCTCGAACTCTGTAGCCCCACCTCCCTACTGCCCTGGATTCGCCTATACTCGAATTCTTTAGCCCCTACCACCCTACTAATGTCCTGGATCCGCCTATGCTGGAACGCCTGAGCCCCACCACCGTACTGATGTCCTAGATCCGCCTATGCTCGAGTTCCCGAGCCCCACCCCCGTACTGATCAGCTGAATCCGCTTATGCTCGAGCTTCTTAGTCCCACCCCGTACTGATGTCCTGGATCCGCCTATGCTCGAACTCTTTAGCCCCTACCCACGTGCTGATGTCCTGGATCCGCTTATGCTCGAGCTCCTTAGCCTCAACCCCGTACTGATGTCCTTGATCCGCCTATACTCAAGCCCTTTAGCCCCACCGCCGTACTGATGTCCTAGATCCGCCTCTGCTCGAGCTCCTTAGCCCCACACCCATACTGATGTCCTGGATCAGCCTATGCTCGAGCTCCTTAGCCCCATCCCCGTACTAATATCGTGGATCCGCCTATGCTCGAACTCCGTAGCCCCTACCCCCTACTGATGTCCTGGATCCGCCTATGCTGGAACTACCGAGTCTCACCCCGTACTGACAACAGACAACCTCGGCCTGCGGCCTCGGCTGGTGCCGCTCTGGCGCAGGAGAAGCCGGTGCAATGTACGTTAGCCAAACAGTTCGATTGACAGGCGAGTGTTTTCAGCAGTTTGATACTTATAACAACGCAATGTTGGAGTTTTAGGTTTTGGGTTCTCATTATGGCTCCATTCAATCCCCTGTCTAGGCCCATGTTTTCCTAAATTAGCATGTCTCTGCATACTGCACCACGCTTGCCCTCTGTTCATATCATCAAAGAAATAAACACACGCATAATGATTGTTTTGTTAAGCAAAGACTGGGCATGACGAGAAGAAAGGAGATACAATATAAAATATGATGGGTTTTCCGACGGTATTTCACCTATGCCTGCAGATTTTCACCCAATTCAGCCTATTTGTTACCAAATTATGCCCCAGCTCGAGACCTCAGCCCCACCACCGAACTGATGTCCTGGATCCGCCTATGCTCGAGCTCCTTACCCCACCCCCTTACATATGTCCTGGATCTGCCTATGCTGGAACTCCGTAGCCCCACCTCTATACTGCCCTGGATCCGCCTATGCTTGAACTCCTTAGCCCCTACCCCTACTGATGTCCTGGATCCGCCTATGTTCGAGCTCCCGAGCCCCACCCACGTACTGATGTCCTGAATCCGCTTATGCTCGAGCTCCTTAGCCCCACCCCCGTACTGATGTCTTTGATCCGCCTATACTCGAGCCTCTTACCCCAGCCCCGTACTGATGTACTGGATCCGCCTCTGCTCGAGCTCCTTAGCCCAACACCCATACTGATGTCCTGGATCCGCCTATGCTCGAGCTCCTTAGCCCCACCTCCGTACAGATGTCCTGGATCCGCCTATGCTGGATCTCCTTAGCCCAATCCCCGTACCGATATGCTGGATCCGTCTATGCTCAAACTCCTTAGCCTCTACCCCCCGTACTGATATCCTGGCTCCGCTTATGCTCGAGCTCCTTATCCCCACCCCCGTACTGATGTCCTGGATCCGCCTATGCTCGAACTCTTTAGCCCTTACCCCTGTGCTGATGTCCTGGATCCGCTTATGCTTGAGCTCCTTAGCCCCACCTCTGTACTGTTGTCCTTTATCCGCCTATACTCGAACCCCTTAGCCCCACCCCCGTACTGATGCCCTGGATCCGCCTCTGCTCGAGCTCCTTAGCCCCACACCCATACTGATGTCCTGGATCCGCCTATGCTCCAGCTTTTTAGCCCCACCCCCGTACAGATGTCCTGGATCCACTTATGCTCGATCTCCTTAGCCCCACCCCCGTACTGATGTCCTGGATCCGCTTTTACTCGAGCTCTGGAGCCACACCCCTGCACTGATGTCCTGGATCCGCCTATGCTCGAGCTCCTTAGCCCCACCCCCGAACTGATGTCCTGGATCTGCCTATGCTCGAACTCCGTAGCCCCACCTCCGTACTGCCCTGGATTCGCCTATACTCGAACTCTTTAGCCCCTACCACCCTACTATTGTCCTGGATCCGCCTATGCTGGAACGCCCGAGCCCCACCACCGTACTGATGTCCTAGATCCGCCTATGCTTGAGCTCCTTAGCCCCACCCCCGTACTGAGGCCTGGATCCGCCTTTGCTGGAGCTCCTTAGCCCCACCCCCGTACTGATGTCCTGGATCCGCCTATGCTCGAACTTTTTAGCCCCACCTCCGTACTGATGTCCTGGATCCGCCTATGCTCGAACTCCTTAGCCCCTACCCGCTACTGATGTCCTGGATCCGCCTATGCTCGAGCTCCTTACCCCACCTTCTTACTGATGTCCTGGATCCGCCTATGCTCGAACTCCGTAGCCCCTACCCTCCCCCCGCCCACTGATGTCCTGGATCCGCCTTTACTCGAGCTCCGGAGCCACACCCCTGCGCTGATGTCCTGGATCCGCCTATGCTCGAGCTCCTTAGCCCCACCCCCGAACTGATGTCCTGGATCTGCCTATGCTCGAACTCCGTAGCCCCACCTCCGTACTGCCCTGGATTCGCTTATACTCGAACTCTTTAGCCCCTACCACCCTACTAATGTCCTGGATCCGCCTATGCTGGAACGCCCGAGCCCCACCACCGTACTGATGTCCTAGAGCCGCCTATGCTCGAGCTCCCGAGCCCCACCCCCGTACTGATCAGCTGAATCCGCTTATGCTCGAGCTTCTTAGCCCCACCCCCGTACTGATGTCCTGGATCCGCCTATGCTCGAACTCTTTAGCCCGTACCCACGTGCTGATGTCCTGGATCCGCTTATGCTCGAGCTCCTTAGCCTCACCCCCGTACTGATGTCCTTGATCCGCCTATACTCAAGCCTTTTAGCCCCACCGCCGTACTGATGTCCTAGATCCGCCTCTGCTCGAGCTCCTTAGCCCCACACCCATACTGATGTCCTGGATCAGCCTATGCTCGAGCTCCTTATCTCCACCCCCGTACAGATGTCCTAGATCCGCCTATGCTCGATCTCTTTAGCCCCATCCCCGTACTAATATCCTGGATCCGCCTATGCTCGAACTCCGTAGCCCTACCCCCTACTGATGTCCTGGATCCTCCTATGCTGGAACTCCCGAGTCTCACCCCGTACTGATGTCCTGAATCCGCTAATGCTCAGCTGCTTAGCCCCATCCCCGTACTAACGTCCTGGATCCGCCTATGCTCTAACTCCCTAGCCCGACCCTCGTACCGATGTCCTGGATCCGCCTATGCTCTAACTCCCTAGCCCGACCCTCGTACCGATGTCCTGGATCCGCCTATGCTCTAACTCCCCTAGCCCCACCCTCGTACTGATGTCCTGGGTCTGCCTATGCTCGAAATCTTTAGCCCCTACCCCCATGCTGATGTCCTGGATCCGCTTATGCTCGAGCTCCTTACCCCCACACCCGTAACGACCCCACCTCCGTGCCCCCCCGAAACGACATAGGCGGATCCAAGGGGGAAAGGGGACAGGTGCCCCCCATAGAATCTTAGCGCCCCCTGAAATTGTCCCGGAAACTCCTGGAAAGTTCAATGGCACCCCTGAAATGTCGTTTTCCCCGAGATGCAGGTATCGGGGTGTACTGATAGGTTTTAGCGCCTACTTGATAGGTTTTCCGGCCAAAAGTGGCGTCCCTGGTGTAGATAGCGCCCACCAGGAAATTTCCCCTTCCACCTCGCCCCCGATAGGCAATCCTGGATCCGCGTATGGGAAGCGACATTTCAGGGAGCGTCATTCGCCTTAAAAGGCGTGTCTTTACAATTTCAGAGGGCGCCGATGGTCGATTGGGGGTTGGGGGAGGGGATGGGGGGAGAAGGGTGGGGGGGGCACCTAGCCTACTTATTCCCTGGATCCACCCATGGTCCAAAAACAGAAACATAATACTCTTATTGTAAACTCAGACTTTTACGGTACTCTAATTACTTGTGATGCATTATGGGTAGTGTTGGGTACTTTTTTACCAGACCATAAATAAACAGAAACGGCCGCGCCGATCGCCGGCGTTGCCGCGGCGTGGACGCAGGGGTGACGCGTGGTGATTTGCTACAACGATGCGTGGAGGAACGGCATGTTAGTAAAGGTAACTTGGTGTTTCATTGATATATATGCAGATGGAATGTTGACATATGTCTCTTACCTAGCTGCATGCAAAATTTCATTTCCCTCCAATGACTCTAACCACCCTAAACCCCGGTGTGAAGCAAAAATGAACTGATAAAATTACCACTTTGAAATGTCCTTTACGGCTTATAGCGCGGAAGCCGTAAGAGATAAGTGGGGGGTATGAGTGAGAAAAATGACGGCAACGAAGTTTTCTATCCAGCCGTGTTAAGTTCAATACCGTAGCTATCATGGTCTGGAAACCAGGGGGCTGAGAATAAAAATTTTAAAAACTTATATTTTATTTTTGCCTATAAAATAAAAAAGTTTCAGTCTGAAAGTTTTTATCTCTAAATATATAATAAAGGAGGCTATTCTCTCTTATTATCTGAAATGGGAACTAATTTTTATCAATTAGATCGGAAGATATAAGGGTTTGAATGATATTTTGGGAAATGCAGACCTTCACGGAATGGGCCAAAAAGGACCCTTAAATTTCCGTTTTTGTTTTGTTTCTGTGTTTGTGCAGTACTGCACAAACCGGCCTTTAAGTTGATATTTGACTCAGAACCTGAACTGCTGTAGCTTCAGATATTTCGAGCCTGTAGTTTAGACCATGTGTTTTATGCCAAATTTAGGGTGCAAAATTTAAAAGCTAATTTAGAGCCCTAAATTTAAAGCTTTTTCTTTCCAACTTTTTGTGTGAACTACAAATTTCCCTGATGTAAAAGGGTGCAGGTTTGAAGAGTCTAGATGAATTAGCAAAAAATAGAAAAATAAAAGTTAAAAATCACATAATGCAAAATTCTGGGCAAAATTTTGAAAATTTTGAAAATTGACAACCGTGGTGCTTATTCATTTGGAAGTGCCTTCTATCCACAAAAGTTTTAGGTCTCTGATACCAGCGCTCAGAACAGACAACAACAACAACAACAACAACGATATGCTGGATCCGCCTATGCTCAAACCCCTTAGCCTCTAACCCCGTACTGATATCCTGGCTCCGCTTATGCTCGAGCTCCTTAGCCCCACCCCCCGTACTGATGTCCTGGATCCGCCTATACCCGAACTCTTTAGCCCCTACCCCTCTGCTGATGTCCTGGATCCGCTTATGATTGAGCCCCTTAGCCCTACCTCTGTACTGATGTCCTTTATCCGCCTATACTCGAACCCCTTAGCCCCACCCCCCGTACTGATGCCCTGGATCCGCCTCTGCTCGAGCTCCTTAGCCCCACACCCATACTGATGTCCTGGATCCGCCTATACTCCAGCTCTTTAGCCCCACCCCCGTACAAATGTCCTGGATCCACCTATGCTCGATCTCCTTAGCCCCACCCCCGTACTGATGTCCTGGATCCGCCTTTACTCAGGCTCCGGAGCCACACCCCTGCACTGATGTCCTGGATTCGCCTATGCTCGAGCTCCTTAGCCCCACCCCCGAACTGATGTCCTGGATCTGCCTATGCTCGAACTCCGTAGCCCTACCTCCGTACTGCCCTGGATTCGCCTATACTCAAAATCTTTATTCCCTACCACCCTACTAATGTCCTGGATCCGCCTATGCTGGAACGCCCGAGCCCCACCACCGTACTGATGTCCTGGATCCGCCTATGCTCGAGCTCCTTAGCCCCATCCCCGTACTGAGGCCTGGATCCGCCTTTGCTGGAGCTCCTTAGCCCCGGCCCCGTACTGATGTCCTGGATCCGCCTCTGCTCGAGCTCCTTAGCCCGACACCCATACTGATGTCCTGGATCCGCCTATGCTCGAACTACTTAGCCCCCACCCCCTACTGATGTCCTGGATCCGACTATGCTCGAGCTCCCGAGCCCCACCCCCGTACTGATCAGCTGAATCCGCTTATGCTCGAGCTTCTTAGCCCCACCGCCGTACTGATGTCCTAGATCCACCTCTGCTCGAGCTCCTTAGCCCCATCCCTGTACTAATATCCTGGATCCGCCTATGCTCGAACTCCGTAGCCCCTACCCCCTACTGATGTCCTGGATCCGCCTATGCTGGACCCCCGAGTCTCACCCCGTACTGATGTCCTGATTCCGCTAATGCTCAGCTGCTTAGCCCCATCCCCGTACTAATGTCCTGGATCCGCCTATGCTCTAACTCCCTAGCCCGACCCTCGTACCGATGTCCTGGATCCGCCTATGCTCTAACTCCCTAGCCCCACCCTCGTACTGATGTCCTGGGTCCGCCTATGCTCGAACTCTTTAGCCCTTACCCCCATGCTGATGTCCTGGATCCGCTTATGCTCGATCTCCTTACCCCACACCAGTAACGCCCCACCTCCGTGCCCCCCCGCCCCCGAAACGACATAGGCGGATACAAGGGGAAAGGGGACAGGTGCCCCCATAGAATCTTAGCGCCCCCTGAAATTGTCCCGGAAACCCCTGGAAACTGGAAAGTTCGATGGCACCCCCTGAAATGTCGTTTTCCCCGAGATGCAGGTATCGGGGTCTACTGATAGGTTTTAGCGCCTACTTGATAGGTTTTTCCGGCCAAAAGTGGCGTCCCTGGTGTAGATAGCGCCCACCAGGAAGTTTCCCCTTCCACCTCGCCCCCGATAGGCAATCCTGGATCCGCGTATGGGAAGCGACATTTCAGGGAGCGTCATTCGCCTTGAGAGGCGTGTCTTTACAATTTCAGAGGGCGCCGATGGTCGATTGGGGGTTGGGAGAGGGGATGGGGGAGAAGGGTGGGGGGGGGCACCTAGCCTACTTATTCCCTGGATCCACCCATGGTCCAAAAACAGAAACATAATACTCTTATTGTAAACTCAGACTTTTACGGTACTCTAATTACTTGTGATGCATTATGGGTAGTGTTGGGTACTTTTTTACCAGACCATAAATAAACAGAAACGGCCGCGCCGATCGCCGGCGTTGCCGCGGCGTGGACGCAGGGGTGACGCGTGGTGATTTGCTACAACGATGCGTGGAGGAACGGCATGTTAGTAAAGGTAACTTGGTGTTTCATTGATATATATGCAGATGGAATGTTGACATATGTCTCTTACCTAGCTGCATGCAAAATTTCATTTCCTCCAATGACTCTAACCACCCTAAACCCCGGTGTGAAGCAAAAATGAACTGATAAAATTACCACTTTGAAATGCATTTTACGGCTTATAGCGCGGAAGCCGTAAGAGATAAGTGGGGGTATCAGCGAGAGAAATGACGGCAACGAAGTTTTCTATCCAGCCGTGTTAAGTTCAATACCGTAGCTATCATGGTCTGGAAACCAGGGGGCTGAGAATAAAAATTTTAAAAACTTATATTTTATTTTTGCCTATAAAATAAAAAAGTTTCAGCCTGAAAGTTTTTATCTCTAAATATATAATAAAGGAGGCTATTCTCTCTTATTATCTGAAATGGGAACTAATTTTTATCAATTAGATCGGAAGATATAAGGGTTTGAATGATATTTTGGGAAATGCAGACCTTCACGGAATAGGCCAAAAAGGACCGTTAAATTTCCGTTTTTGTTTTGTTTCTGTGTTTGTGCAGTACTGCACAAACCGGCCTTTAAGTTGATATTTGACTCAGAACCTGAACTGCTGTAGCTTCAGATATTTCGAGCCTGTAGTTAAGACCATGAGTTTTATGCCAAATTTAGGGTGCAAAGTTTAAAAGCTAATTTAGAGCCTTAAATTTAAAGCTTTTTCTTTCCAACTTTTTGTGTGAACTACAAATTTCCCTGATGTAAAAGGGTGCAAGTTTGAAGAGTCTAGATGAATTTGCAAAAAATAGAAAAATAAAAGTTAAAAATCACATAATGCAAAATTCTGGGCAAAATTTTGAAAATTTTGAAAATTGACAACCGTGGTGCTTATTCATTTGGAAGTGCCTTCTATCCACAAAAGTTTTAGGTCTCTGATACCAGCGCTCGGAACAGACAACAACAACAACAACAACAACAACAGACAACCACGACGAGACCGGAAAAACTGTCAGAATAGAAGCCGTTTCTTACTTCGTTCGTCACCGGCTTCTGACGACGACGAAGACCGGAAAAACTGTCAGAATAGAAGCCGTTTCTTACTTCGTTCGTCACCGGCTTCTGACCTCGGCCTATGCCCTCGGCAGGTGCCGCTCCGGCGCAGGAGAAGCCGGTGACAATGTACGCTAGGCAAACAGCTCGATTGACAAGCGAGTGTTTTCAGCAGTATGATACTTATACCAACGCAATTTTCGGACTTTAGGTCTTGTGTTCTCATTATGACTCCATTCAATCCCCTTTGTAAGCCCATGTTTTCCTAAATTAGCATGTCTCTGCACACTGCGCCACGTTTGCCCTCTGTTCATGTCATCAAATAAATAAACACACGTATAATGGTTGTTTTGTTAAGTAAAGACTGAGCATGACCAGAAGAAGGAGATACAATATAAAACATGATGGGTTTGCCGACCGTATTTCACCTATACCTGCAGATTTTTTAAACCCAATTCAGCCAATTTGTTAACGAGTTAGGTTCGGTTACCCTAAGTCCCAGTCCGCATGCGCAGTAACGTCTGCAGTGAATGAGAGTCAAGATACCGTTATAGTTGACTGAAGCATGTTAATATGCCGTTCGTTTGTCCCATGGTCTAAATGATCTCTTATAGCCTATTATTCCTTAGAATTCCTACTGCACATGCGCATAATAATACAGCGTCATAATGCCATCAATTAGGATTAGCAGATGATATTCTGCTTTTACTCGCAAAAATTTGAGCGAAATCGGTCTATTGGCTCCCGAGATAGCCTCCATGGCCATAAGTTCTAATGCGCATGCTCACTGACCTTTGTTGTTACCAAGGGTGACAAAACATTCATGCTATTTTTAAGCACGTTGGCTCTCTCTCTGTTCAGGTTCTCCTCTGAAATATCCTTGCCTTTCAGGATTAATTTCATAATTTCTTCTGCGCATGCGCAGAGCAGTCCAGCTTCAATGACATTTTTGACTTACATTTCGTGCTATTCTTTTGTTCACAAAATTTCAAGAAAATCGACCAATAGGTTGCCGAGATAGCCTCTGTTACCATTAGTTCCAGTGCGCATGCGCAGTGACCTTTTGTTGACCTGAATACCACATTCGAAATCTGCATGGTCGATTGCCTCTCTTTGATATTTTTCGGTAATTTGGTACGGAGTGCAACGAAATCTTAACCCGCGCCCCACCGGGGGTCCGGCGCCACCTTCGCCCCACCGGGGGGCCATCGATGGCCCCCCTCTAACTCCGAAAATATGGGCGTTAGCGCAAATCTGCAAAGTGCAATAGAAAGCTCGCGTGAATTCAGTAAGAAATTACTTCGCATGTTTTAGTGCTCAGGTCAATGGTTTGACCTCCAGAGGTCAAATTAGGTCAAGATCGGCTATTTTCACTCAAATATGCAATGATTAAGCAAACTGGGCATAACTCTTATGTCATTAGAGCTATTGAGGCCTGGTAAAGTACATTTGATAGCAAATTGCCAGTACTTTTTCCGCTATGTGCAACGTAAAGACTTCCCGCCAGTGGTTTGACCACCAGAGGTCACCTCGTGACCTAATATGACCTGAGGTCACGAAAGGTCAAAAAGTGACCTTGCCGTATATCAAATAAAAGCCAGTGACAAGACAAACACGATGGTGTTTGTTTCACCGCTCTAGCTCAATTAGGTCAAAAGTTATTGTCAAAATACTGTTTTTGACCTCTGGTGACCTTGGATGACCTTGGAAAAGTCAAAGGGCAAATATGACCCCTGGGATCCGTGAAAGGGTGTCCAAAAACGTTGTTCTGAGCAGTCTGAGTATTTGCAATCATTTTTGTGGCTTTTATATCATGAAATAGCTTTTCCCCATGCTTTTCCAATGGGAGAGGTCGCCTCGTGACCTGACCTCAGGGCACGAAATCGAAAAATCCCGGATCTACACCTTGTAGGCCCTGGAGGGGTCATGAAGTGTAGGAAGTTTCAAATCGATCGACTTTGAAATGTAGCTCTTACACAGCTCTAAATGTGAAGTGAGGTGACCTTGGTTGACCTCGTCTGGTGACCTGACCTTGGGTGACCCGGGGTAAAAAATTTCAGGGATGATGGGAAAATGATGCAGTGAGAGGTAGAGCCCTCAACCGCGGTGCTGCGCCTCGTCGTTTTTCTGCTATCCCGGAAAAACCTTAGGGGGGCCATCGATGGCCTCCCGGTGGGGCGAGGGTTAAATCTTTCATATGCTTATATACATACATGGTGGCTATTCAAATGGTGGTAGATGCAATGGGCGGAGCTAGGGGCTGAACTCCCCCCCCAATGTCATAATATCTATGGCAGGGGCGCAACTTTATGTTTTCGATTGGGGGGGCACCCGGCTCGAAAGGGGGCCCGTACATGATGGGGGCCCGTACATGATGGGGGCCCGTACCTGATGGGGGGCCCGTATTTTTAATGAAAATGTGACCGAAAAAACGTATTTTCGACCGTTTGTTGTCGAAAACTGACTGCAAAGGTTAAATAACAATTTTTAGCGCACTATTCGTCACTGTTCCTGATTTGCACTATTTAGCCTAAAAAGTAGACAGAAGACCCAATCTTTTGAACGAGCTGCCAAACTATGTAAGGATATTGGACAAGTAGGTGTCTACTTACCGTCTTCGTCGTCCACGCGGGATGCTCTCCTCCGGAGGTACAACGGGATCAGCCCCGGACGACGCAGGAGGGATGGATGCTGGAGGGTCTTTTAGCAAACGGGATCCAGCTGGTGGCCTGGCCGAGGAAGGCAATGATCAGGAAAAGAAGGATTGGAATTACAACCTTACTTTACTGTTTTGCTGGAAACTTTACACATTGCACTTTTCCGAGTTAGTTTTAAATTGGGGTTTTAATTTTTGCGGTCGATAAATGAACGTAGCTTGCAAAGTACCAAAAATAGTAGTGATATGAACTACTTTAAGTGGACGCGTACGTTGCTAGAGATTAAATACAAATATGATCGGGGTCATTTTGTAACAGTTTGCAAAATAAGCAAGATGATTCTAGATTCATAGGTTACCTGAAAAAAAGAACAAAGTTTCGGTAGTTTTGCCAGAGCAGCCCCTCGGTATTGAATGTTCTTTGTTTTACGCTTTTGTGCACCCGACTTATGTTTATACTGTCCAACCATTTTAACATTCACACCTGGAACAAAACCGCATTATCGCGAATAATTTGATACAAATGAAAGGTAGAGATCGAAGTACGAAATTCCTTTATTAGCGGGGAAATCTAACCTACTGATATTCATTTTACATGATCAAGACACCTTTTTCTGATCCATTCACCTTTGCCAGTTCAGGACATTTTACAACACTGGGTACTGGTCAAGGGGTACTATGAATAGGTGGTACTGCCTATTTCCCTTTACAATCCTCATATAGGATCAGTACAAAAGGAATGGGGGGCCTGACATTTTTCCCCCGAATGTTCCAAGAGGCATGAGACCGGCCGCACGTTGCCCGGGAAAACCACAGGGGGCCCGCAAGCATGGCAGGGGGCCGGTTTCGGCAACAGGGAGCACGGATACACCATCTGGGGCACGAAACTGCTAACAAATAAGGAACTCCTGCAAATATGCGACTAACACAACAGCTTCAGTTTCTGCACGATATTCTTAGACCACAAGGGGGCCCAGACAGACCACAGAGGGCCTGAGTACACCAAAGGGGCTGGGCAGACCACAGGAACCCAGAAAACCAAAGGACGCCGGTATGCCCACAAGGGGCCCGAGCAGACCACACATAGCCAGCAATTTGGCTGGACTCTGCCAGATATATGCTGGGCGTTGACTGGGCAGAGCCCGCGTACATGGGCTCAGTCCAGGTCCGGCTCCGCTGCGCCTGGGCAGAGCCCATGGTCAAGCAAGACCGGGCTCTACCGCTCGGGCAAGTTGTCATCCCCCGACCTAATGTCGGGCTCAGCCCGAGTCTATGTGGCTTAGCTATGAGTCTTAGGGCTCGGGCAAGGCCCGGCCCAGCCCGCTCTGGGCCCGGTCGGAATTGCTGGCTGGGCAGCGGGCCCAGGCAGACCACACGGGGCCTGAACAGATGAAAGGACCCGGGCAGACCACAGGGACCCGAGCAAGACACAGGGCCGGGCTAACCACAGAGGGGCCCCAGTCTGGAAAGTATGGCAGCAGACCCGACGAGTCCGCACCAGCCTTGTAGATTTTTCGCACCACCAGCAGCCTAAAATTCACACCAAGCATTGGTGAGAAATTTCACTGACCCGGAAATTTCGATGTTTTTACCAGTTTCTCCCTTCTCAGACCTCTGTGGGTGTTTGAATTGAGCTCCCTCGCACCATACAGCAAAAGTGGGCATTTGTTTGCTCCAAAGTTCGAACCACCTGAAGGGTGTCCGCACCACAAGATCTCGCCAAAAGTGCCATACTTTGCAGACTGGGAGGGGCCCGGGCAAACCACAGAGGGCCCGCGCAGACAAAAGGGGCCCGAACGGACAAAAGGGGGTCCGCAGAGGCCACACAGAAGCCCGGACAGACCAAAAGGGTTCCAGGAAAACCACAGGAGGCCCGGGCAGACCTTTAAGGGGCTCGATCAGAATAAAATGGGCACTAGCAGACAAGGAGTCCGTGCAGACCAAATGGGACCCGGCCAGTCTGCAAAGTATGGCAGCAGGCCAGACGAGTCGCACCACCAGCCTAAAAAAATTCGCACCAATCTGCCATATACCAGGGAGAAAAACGCACACATTCCTACCCACACGATGCAATACTACCTCTTATTAGTTAGTTAAGGACTTTTTATAAGGCCTCCTCCTGTGTCTTCCTAACTATTCAGTCATTTTTTCAGTGTCAACTTCCTCGCACCAGTCTTGCAAATTCGCACCAGGCTGATAAAATTCGCACCACTCGCTCCTGTCTCCAAGGGCACTCGGACCGACGAGATCTCGTCGAAAATGCCATACTTCGCACTCTGTGGCCCGGGCAGACCACAGGGGCCCAGGATACCACAGGGGCCCGCATGGCAAGCATGGCAGAGGCTGGTTGCAGTTACACGAACCGCATCCATGGCAGGCCCGTCTGCATCCACAGGGTATTAACTACTGGGAGTAGGGACCCGGCTGCAGCCACCAGGGGCGGGGCGAATGGGGTGGCCACCAGGGGGGCGAATGGGGCAGCCACCCCCTTAAACCCAAGAGCCTCTGAGGACAAAATGCCGCCCCCAAACTCTCCCCTCCCCGGGATGCGACGATTGGTCGCCCTTTGGGTGAAAAGTGCGCCCTTCGGGTGGCTAAGTGTCACCCTGTCCCCTGAGGCTTTGCCCTTCCCCCTTCCCTTACCCAAATTCTAGATACGTCACTGGCGGCCATAGGGGCAAAATATTCTCCAAGTCTTGGTATTTAGCCATCAGGGGAGCCAGACAGGGGATCATCACTCATTAGTGATTTAGCCCGACAGGAGCTAATAGCAAACAATCACTTCACTTGCCATTCAACACTGCGCATCGGAGCACGATTTGGATTGACACGAAAAGCCCAAACGTAAAATCCAAATCAGAGGCCAACGAAACTTTTCCAGAGTAGACACAAGCCGATTGAATCATAAGCATGCCAATTTTACTGTTCAAGGCAAACTTTGTGCAAATCATTCGCCTCGGCGAATGCGACAAGAGAGCCAGGAGCATGCCCTAGCTTCCCTTCGCGCTACGCTGACAAGCCCGGGAAATTAAGAGGCTACCATTCGCCGGCGGACGCACATTATTTGACCCAGATTTGACGACAAAATATGATACACTTTTGACAGACAAATTTAAGAGACTTAAATTTGTCTGTATTTAAAATTCCACTAGAACAAACAAAAATGGAAAACTTTATGCACATTTCTGACAAAAATGCCTAGAAATATATCAATGAAGAAAAGTAGTGCCGGCGGAGAGATGCCAAAATAGCAAACATGTCAATTTATTAAACCAGTACTTATCGGAAGGGGACCGGCTGCATACGGTGGGGGCGGGGGTGGTGAACTACGGGGGGTCGTAAGCAAGGCAAGGAGCCCGGCTAGAGCCAGAGGAGGCCTGGGTAGCCCAGGGGAGCCTGAAATTATAGCACGGGTTCCCGAATACAGCGAAGTGAGAGGAGTGGAATCAGGGGCGGATTCAGGCCGATGGTGGAGGAAGGGGGCAGCGGGGCCCCAAATCGTGAAAAAACATAAGGTTTTTGTTTGAAGAAAATCCGTAAAAATCGGTAAAATCGGCGGGTTTGGGGAGGGCATCAAATCCCCCGATTTTACCTTTACCCCCCCGTGGATCCGCTAGTGCTGTGGTTCCTTGCAGACCACAGGGACACGGACAAACCATAGGAGCCCGGGCAAATTGCAAGGGGCCGGGCAAACCGCAGGGGGCTGGGTAGACCACAGGGGGTCTGAGCAGACCACAGAAGGCCCGGGCAGACTAAAAGGAGCCCAGACCGCCCACAAGGGGCGCAGGCAGACCACAGGGGCCCGGGCGGACCACACAGGACCCAGGCACACTACGAAAAGCCCAGACCACCTACAAAGGCCCCGGGCAGACTAAAAGTGGCCAAGGCAGAATACAAGGAGCCCGATTGCAGTCACAGAGGAACCAAAAACGTCCCGGGACTGCCAGAAATAGGGCCCCAGATGCAGTCAAAATGGGTCTGAGAATATCGTTAGGGGCCCGTTTGCAGACACAGCGATTATGGGTGGCCCTAAAGGGGACCGCACCCAAGCAAGCATGCCAGGCAAGCATACCAGGGAGGCCGGCCGCAGTCACAGCAAGCCCAGATAGGCCACGGGGCCCCGCACTCATGGCAAGGGCCCGTCCGTGGCATTAGAGGACCCGCGCCTCCTGGACCACAGGGAGCCCGGTTGCAGTCACAGGTCCCGGTTGCAGTCACAGGGGGCCCGGGTGGATCACAGGCGCCCGGTTGCGGTGACAGGGCTCGAGCGGGATCACAGAGGGCCCGGTTGCAGTCACAGGGGCCCGGGTGGATAACAGGGGGCCAGGTGGATCATAGGGGGCCCGGTTGTAATTACAGGGGGCCCGGGTGGATCACATGGGGCCCGGTTGCAGTCACAGGGGGCCCGAGTGGATTACAGGGGGCCCGGTTTCAGTCACAGGGGGCCCGGGTGGATCATAGATGGCACGCCTGCAGTCACAGGGGGCCCGGTTTGCAGTCACAGGGGCCCGGGTGGATAACAGGGGGCCGGGTGGATTCCAGGGGCCCGATTGCAGTCACAGGTGGCCCGGTTGGACCACAGGGAATCCGTTTGCAGTCACAGGGGGCCCGGGTGGATCTCGGGGGCCCGGTTGCAGTCAAAGAGGGCCCGTGTGGATCACAAGGGGCCTAGGATGGATCACAGGGGTCGGTGGATCAAAGGGGGCCCGGTTGTTGCAGTCACAGGGGGCCCGGTTGCAGTCACGTAGTGCATGGCTGCAGTCACAGGGGCCCCCGAGTGGATCACAGATGGCCCGGTTGCAGTCCCAGGGGGCCCGGGTGTATCACAGAGGGCCCGATTGCAGTCACAGGGGGCCTGGTGGATTACAGGGGCCCGGTTGCAGTCACAGGGGGCCGGATGGCTCACAGAGGGCCCGGTTGCAGTCACAGGGGACCCGGGTGGATCACAGATGGCCCGGGTGGATCTTAACTGGCCTGGTTGTAATCACAGGGGGTCTGGTTGCAGTCACAGGGGGCCCGGATGGATCACAGGGGGCCCGGTCGCAGTCACAGGGGGCCTGAGTGAATCATAGGGGGCCCGGTTGCAGTCACAGGGGCCCCGGGTGGATCACAGATGGCCCAGTTGCAGTCACAGGGGCCCGGTTGCAGTTAAGGGGCCGGTTGTCACAGGGGGCCCGGTTACATAAGGGGGTATAAGGCGTTGCAGTCACAGAGGGCCTTGATCACAGGGGCAGTTGGGCGTAAAGGGGCCGGTATTACATGGGCTAAAGGGGTGTGGATCAAAGGGGGCCGGTTGATGTTAGCACAGGGGCCCCGGGTGGATCACAGGGGGCCAGTTATGCCCATTTGCAGTCACAGGGGGCCTGGGTGATGACAGTTCAGGGCCCGGTTTCAGTCACAGGAGGCCCGGGTGGATCATAAATGGCCCGGTTGCAGTCACAGGGGGCCCGGGTGAATCATAGGGTGCCCGATTGTAATTAAAGGGGGCCCGGGTTGATCACAGATGGCCCGATCCCAGTCACAGGGGGTCCGGGGTGGATGATAGGGGGTCCGGTTGTAATCACAGGGGGCCCGGGGTGCTGCAGTCACAGGTGGGCCGGGTGGATCACAGATGGCCTGGTTGCAGTCACAGGGAGCCCGGGTGGATGACAGGGGCCCGGGTTGCAGTCACAGGGGTGCGGGTGGATCAAAGAGGGGCCCGGTTGCAGTCACAGGGGGCCGGATAGATCACAGGGGGCCCGGCTGCAGTCACAGGGGGCCCGGGTGGATTACAGGGGGCCCGGTTGCAGTCCACAGGGGGCCCGGGTGGATCACAGAGGGCCCGGTTGATGACAGGAGACCCGAGACTGCCGGAATTGGGGACCCGGCTGCAGTCAAAGTGGGCCTGAAAATATCGTTAGGGCCCGGTTGCTGACACCGAGGTTAAGGGTGGCCCACAGGGCACCCGCAAGCATGGGAGGGAGCCTGGCCTCAGCTAAGCTAGCCCAAGTAGACCACTGGGGCCCGGAATCGTGGCACGGGCCCGGCTCTGTCCGCAGGGGCCCGCAACTTTGGGATTGGGGGGCTCGTCGGGTCATTGGGGGGCTTCTCCTAGCATTGGGGGGGCTCGAGCCCCCAAATATATGGAAACTTGCGCCCCTG